>CM066037.1:220333548-221533548 GCA_033557465.1 Ichthyophis bannanicus | reverse complement strand
GGTTGGCATTTACGTACATAGTTTTGAAAGTAAATTTATATGTGCATACTTGTAGGTTGTCCTAGGAAAAGTTTGTGTGTTCCAGTAGCAGGTGTAAATCTATGAGTATGCGCATAAATTCCCTGGGGTAATATTCAGAGTTGAAGTAGGCACATACTGTTAAAAAACTGGAAGTAAGGAAACCGGACATAGTGGTAAAGGAGAAAAACACTAGAACAGCATTGATTAGAGAGGTATCAGTGCCAAGTGACTAATCTGTGAACCGCATTGAGAGGGAAAAGATCTTCAAGTACCAAGAAATGCCATCAGAGACCAAGAAAACATGACAGAAAAATACCAAGATATTTCTCATCCTGTGGATGCAACAGACTTGATTAAGAGGAATTTCCAAGCACAGTTTGATAAATTACTCATCCATGTTGCATCTTATCAACACCAGAAGGAGGCTTTCTTTGGCAAGTACTACGCTGAGTGTTAGCAGTAAATTTGAGAGACTAAGATCCTACTCCATATACCCTGGCTTAGGAGCAAGGTTCATGACTATCATGGTTTGCACAAAACTAAATCATCTGGGAAAAATTGCTCCAGAATGTATTGGTATAACAGGGTGCCCAGGCTGTCAAGGCACAAATGTATACCTGGTCCAAGGCAGGAGTAACTTTATGCATGTATGCTCCAGTAAGAATCAGCACATATGCAAGCACTTTGACATACGAGTAGTAACTGTCTGTTCTACCCATACGAGTAGTAACTGTCCCCCGCTCTACCCATTCCAGGAATGCTCACACCTATGTCACATAAAGGTAGCTGCTATGTTTTCCAAACACTATTTTTCGGTGCATATACGCTGGGGCAATTTTATAAGCCCCTACCCCTTCAGTTAACAACTTGCTGCAATCACACGTTCAGAAAACCATTCAATGTAAATTGGGAATTTTTCTGCATAAACTATTTGCCAGCTTCCAAAAAAAAAAAAAAAATAGGATAGGCTAGAGTTTCACATACAATGCAAAGAGCAAAATTCCAACTATTTTTATGTAAAAGTTGCTTAAACATTTAGCAGTTTTCAGTTTTACTGCAAATAATTTTGCATGTTAATGTTGCACATATATAATATCATATGTCATTCTGGCAATATTTAAAAATAGTGCAGATTTATTTGTGGTTCAGATAAATCTTTGCCATTCGCAGCCTGACTTCCATCTTCTTGTTTGCCAACTTTGGGTTTCTCTTACCTGGTCTGAATGTGAATGCCTTGCAGTGTTTCACTTTTATTCCATGTATTTGAAAATTCATACTATATTTGGTTATTCTGATTCTTTGACTTGCCATCTGCACCTTCCTTTTGCCGGCTTTCCATCTGATAATTCTGTCATTGCTCTTGGCTCTGACACTACTATTCTTCACTGGCAGCTAAAAGTATTCACAAATACCAGTCTTCCCAAGTATCAGAAAACTTCCCTCAGCCTCATTTCAAACTGAGGCAATTTCACCAACTCTGGACATTCATTTCTCTTTCAGTAGGCCCAAAGTCTATTTCTTGTTCTGAGATCCATCTTGGTGTAACATGTGCCTTTGAGCCAGTGCTGACTCTTGGCAACCCAGCAGCTCCTGGGTTTCCGTGGCAGTGTGACCAGACATAGATTGCCAGGCCTTTCTTCTGAGGCATTGGAGGATTACGTGACTTGGCCAAGGCCACAAGGAGTGCTAGTGGGAAATGAATGTTGGTCTCTAGGTTACCAAGCCAGTGCTCTAACCACTAGGCTACTCCTCTGTCTCAGCAGCAGCAGTTCTTAAATTCATTTTCGTGTTTTGCCAGTCTGCAGGTTATCCTGCTTCCCCCATTGATTTTCTTGGACCCTTCCCCCTCCATATCCCACAACACTTCCTTCTATCATATATTTATTTATTTATTTATTTAACGTTCTTATATACCGCACTCTTTCTCATCAGCGCGGTTTACAGTAAACATAAAGTGCTCACAGATAGCAACAGGCTGTCGTGAGTTTACATGTAACAGGAGATCTAACAGGATTCAACTTAGGAAAACCTTGTACATCTTAATTATTCAACTATATACAATGGTAACTTTCTTGTTATACAAGAAGAGATAGATCAGATCAATTTTGGTTTATAATGGGGGCTTAGGGAAAGTTGAGGGGGTAGGTGATGGTAACTGGTATTGAGAGAAGTGTAAGAGGAACAGGTGGTGTTTTATAGCTTTTCTAAATTGCTTGAGGTCATTGATTGCTCTTATGGAGGGTGGAAGATTGTTCCAGCATCTAGGAGCGAAGTATGAGAATGCTCTTTCCGTGGTTGCATTTGAACGCTTTGTGGAGTCCGTTGGGATGATTAGGGTATTGGCTGCCACTGATCTCCTGGATCTGGTATTAGGGGTGCGGGTGAGGAGTGTGCAGATTGCTGGGGGCGCTAAGTTATTGGTAAGTAATGCTTTGTATGTAATTCTGCAAGGTATTGGAAGCCAGTGTAATTCTTTTAATATGGGGGTTATATGATCACTCCTTGAGGCCCCATGGAGGATGCGAGCAGCGGTGTTCATTGCTAATTGCAGCGTGTTTAGGGTGCTTTTTGAGATGCCGTGTGGAGTACTATGTTTGCGTAGTCAAAGTGGGGAATGACTATCGCTTGAAAGATGGTACGGAAGTTGTCGGGATCGAGCATGTTTTTGAGGTGTCAGAGGGTCCTAATCTTGAAGTAGATGGTTTTCACTGTTCGGTTTATGTGCTCTTTGAAGTTTAGGCGATGATACAGAGTTATACCCAGATATTTTATGGAGGTTTTGATTGGCAGTTCGGCATCCCGCACTTTTAGGGTAGGTGGGGGTGAAAATTCCTTATTCTTTGTGATGATTAAGACTTAGGGTTTTTTGAAGTTTATTCTCATGTTCTGTGTGAGAAGCCAGTCTGCTATTGCATCGAAACACTCTACTAGTACTGTATAATTTGGCAGAGTGATGTTGATTGGTGTGAAGATCAGCACGTCATCTGCATAGATTAGAGAAGATACTCCGAAAGATTGTGTGATCTCACATATCGGCTGCATATAGATATTAAAGAGTAGCGCCGAGAGGGAGGATCCTTGAGAGACTCCTTGTTTCAGCTGGAATGGTTCTGAGGTGTTTGTTCCCATACGGACATGTTGCCGAGGACTGGAATCTAGTCAGTTTTAGCCTTTATGATAAAATCCAGGACCTCTCACTTATCCACTCATCCTTCGGGGGGGGGGGGCGGGGAGTGAACGTGCTGTAATAATATGTATTTCTTTTGTTCTTACTCTGTTGTTCTTTATTGCAATACACAAACCAACAACTGTAATAAATTTTCTAAACTGCTCTAAAGTGAGAAGTGCCCAAAAAACTTTGAGATTTTGAAGAATTGGTGTCTTTATTCAAAGACCTTCTTTTAACGTTCTCTACGCCACAGAACAATGTAGAGAGGCATAATTTCCCAGCATTATTTGGTCAGTTTCTCTGTGTAATACTCATCCATTTTTCCTCTGTTTCAGTTTAAGATTTTAAACCCTTCGATGCAGGGACTTTGAAACCATGTAAATGATGTTGTATAGGGCTGTGTACATTGATGGGGCCATGTAAATAAATATTACTATCAATGGAAAGGACACACAAAGCAGCGTTTAACCTATTAGTAGAGAAGCTTCCATCTCTGTGGCAGAGAGCATTGACACAAGCTGTACTGTAGACTTAAAATTGAGTCCTAGGCATTGATCCAATCTCAAGTTTACCAGGAGGAGGATTCTTGCCTAATGCATTTGTCATATGAGTCTAGGAATTCCTTGGCAGCAGTAGCTGCTGGCCAGGTTTGAGCAATATTTTGAATATTTTCAGCTGTCTTTGTTACAGTAACTGACCACTAACTGTGAAGAGAAAGATGAATAGGCAAAACAGAGCAGGCCATGCGTAGGGCTCCGCCTCAGCCACCATCTGTCCTGTCTGATCCCCTTCTGTTGAAGTTCTGATCGAAGAAGACAAGCCAGGTCAGGCAACACTGTGACAGGCAGGGAAATCCAACTGAGAACTGGAAAATTAACAGAGACTATAAAACACGAAAAAACCCGCCATTCAAAGGTGACGACAGCATTGCAAATTCACAGTATGAACAAAAGCTTTGGGCAAGGTATTTCAGTCATCACTTTTTGTCTATTCAAAGAAGAGACTATGAATGACAGAAATGTGTCTCTATAACTTTGGTAAACAAACTATTTTTGCATACAGCTGAAGCTTACACACAGCAAATTCAGAATTCAGAAGTGAGGCAAACAGGGCTGGCTTTAGGTATGGCTAACAGAGCATTGCCCTGTGCCACAGAAGGCCCCAAGTCTGTCTCAGGCTGAACAAGGTATAGATTTAGGCAGATTTTGGGGCTCCCTCACTAGTATCTGCCCTGCATGTCTAACACCAGGGCCGGATTTACCTATACGCCAACTACGCCGTGGCGTAGGGCCCACAGCTGACAAGGGCCCACAAAAATTGAAAAAATTGTTAGGGTTCTTAAAATTAAATAAAAAAAAAAAAAGCTGGCTGCTGCCGCGGCAGCATGGACTGTCCCACGGGGGCCCCCTCCGCCCGGCTGAATCCCTCCCTCCGTGCCGGCTTTGAGAGGCGCGAAGGGAGAGTGTCTCCCTCGCGTCTCTGTTAAGCCCACAGGGGCTGATGGGAAATTTCAAGATATACACAAAGAATATGCATGAAATAGGTTGGCATCCACTGCCTCCTTTGCATGCTTATCTATCTCATGCATATTTATTGTGGATGTCCTGAAAACTAGACTGGCTAGAAGAAACTCCAGGATTGATTTGAGAAGTACTCGGCTGCAGCACCACGACCATTCAATCAGAACTACCCTGGGCACGGCAGGAAAAGGGGAGGTCCCACTCGTTTAGAACACAGCTAGGCTCGCTCTCACTGCAGCAGCGATCCGTCAAGACCATGATAGGGGTGCGCACGACCCCAAAAAAGTTTGGTTTGTGATTGTTTTAAACAAAACGTTCCCGGTTTTCAGGCATTTTTTCCTGTTCATTTCACTTTTTTATTCTTTGCACACCCATTATATGTGTCCTAGGACTTTTTAAGCACAAAAATGGATTGCACATGCGATAATTCGCTCCTATGAACAAATTAGATGCCCAAACAAACTGAATGCATAGTTACAAATGCACATCCCTAACCCACAGATCACAACTCTGCCAACAACCCTACGGCTTTTAGGTGTTGCCATAGGGCACTGGCTGTGACTCTCCTTTACCCCTCCATAGGGGCTGTGAATGCTGCCATTGGATATGGTGAATATGTTTTGGCCTCCCATTGGTTTACAATTTTCATTCTGCTGCTTATCTCCCCCTCTTAGGGTGAATGAATCCTCCATTACATCGCAGGAGTCTCAAGTTTTTGGGGAACAGTCACTGAGCAAACCATCACATTCCTTCTAGTAGTTTAGGTTAAATAAGAAGTGGATGACCTCTGTGCCCTGGTTAAATGGATGAATTCTTTTGGGTTCACAGCTGGAAGAACTTATGGTACGACACATGAAAGCCTTTGTGATGGACAAAAAGGTGGTTTTGTGGAATCACTCTGCTGCTAGCATTGGGCATCACTATGATAAAGCATCACGGGGGCAATAGAAAGTCTCTATCCCCTTTTAAAACCAGCATTCTCTATAACGGGCGACTGGACAAACAGAGCAGGCTTTGCTAACTTCATTCTCATTCTTGGCAGCATGTTTTTATCATAAGGCAGATAGTCATTAATTTACAGAATCAACGCTGGGAACAGCTTTTGTGATCTCATATTAAATTTTCCCCTGAATCCGCCCCTTGGCAAAAATTACTCACATCGTTAAAAAATATTTAATTAGGCTGTAGTTTATACCCAGCTCACTAGGGAAATGTTGGAATTAATATGATTTGCATGAATTCTGTTTCTCTCTCTCTTTTTTTTTCTGCTGGAGATTAGTTTTGAATTCAGTTCAGAGGGTCGTTGACACTGCCAAGGACTCATAGTCGTGAAGGTCAACCAGGTAGCAGATATATCCCTTGGGTAGTTCCCCGGGAAAGGCAGCTCAAAATTGCTTTTAATTATAGGTTACCTAAAAGGCCACTTGCTGTTTTTATTATTTTTCCCTCTTTCACAGATCACTGAAATGCTGCCTGGGTAAATTCTAGGTAGACTAGTTTCAGTCCTTAACTGAAATGATACAGTCCTATATTAAATGGCTGGTACAGCAGCAATCTGTGCAATGAAGCTGCTGGGATTTCTCAGGCCAGTTCTTTATGGAAGAAGAACATTTCTACTTTTCGCAGGGTTTGCTAGAAATATATAAAGCAAACTAGGCAAGATGGCTTTTATGAGGACTAAAAATTTTCATATTGGAAAATGTAGCTGCCAATCAGATTTCACATTTCTGAATATCAGAAAAGAAATTTCAGTCTTTGCATTGAAAAGCAATAGCTCTCCCTGTTGGATGTTTTGACCTTGGCTCTAAACACCTGGATTAGTGCTTTTCGACCTTTATAATTTCATGGCATACTTCGCATTTTATTGGATCCTTGCGGCACATCTACTTGCCACCTCCTCTCCCCTGTCTCTTGTCTCTGCCCCAAATACACTGATGTTTTATCTCTCTCTTTGCCTCCCTCCATCTTCCCTCCTGCACAAACTGGCACCCTTTTCTCTTTCCTCTTGCCCACTGGCGCCATTCTATCTCTCTCACTAACCCCCATTGTTGTCAGTATTCTCCACCTCAGACCCCGTTGGCTTTCTCTATGTCAGCTAGAAAGTATAATAACCAAATCACAGCGTTACATATTCCAGTCACTAAAATGAAAATAAGCTCCTCGATATTTAAAAAGTACCTGGACTATGCCAAATGGCTAAGTCATTATTTTTTATTTTCAGCAGTATTATATGTAAAGTGGGATTTAAGTCTCCCGCTGTATACGTAATACTATAGGTTGTGTGGGGAGGGCGGGTTTGGAGTATTACAGGAGCAGGGCCACAAAAATGCATATTTTATGTGTTTAGGCGCTGATTATTGGCATTTTAGACTATTAGCGGGGATATTCAGCTGCGGCGGCTAACATGGTTTCAGCGGCTAGAACGTATTTATTTATTTAACTGTGTTTATATATCGCTGATCTACGTGTCTAAGTGGCTTACAGATAACAACTTGGCTATGTTGGCTTACATGGAACATACATAACTTAACGGGGTACATAGAATTAGCTTACATGTAGCAGTGATAACTTAGTAGAACCATTGAATTATATACATTGAAGAGTAGCTGGCATGTAATATATAAAGATGACAAACTCACACATATAAGATATACATATTTATTTATTTATTTAACAAATTTTCTATACCGCCTTTTCTTAGAATCAAAGTGATTTACATTACAACTTCAAACACAACAATTACAGAGAAGTCATTTAGAAAACATGGGCAGGGGTGACATGCAGGAAATGCTCGGGAGCATAACTTATTTACAACTGAAGTATTTGGATACTAATTTTGTTTAGGTGTGAGTCATGAGGGTATGTACTGGGTGTCCTCTCTGAAATGTTCAGAGAACAGGAAAGTTTTTAGTTGTTTCCTAAAGTCCTTAATATCCTTGCTTGTCCTTATCTTCTCTGGTAAGGAGTTCCAGATGGTGGGTGCTGCTAGTGAGAGAGCCCCCTTCGATGTAGTCTTGTTGGCTTTAGTGTATAAGTGGGACAGGGGGAGGGGAGGGGAGGGGGTGGGGAAGGTAGGGGGATTAATGGGATGGTTACACTAGTGGTACCGTGGTTATGTATTCTGATTGGTGAAATATCCAAGGAACAAATTAGTTTCTAGATTTTTCTTGAAATCTGTGTGGTCGTTTGCATTGAGGAGATGGTCTGGTAGTTCATTCCATAATGTCGGAGCAAAGAGTGAGAAGGCTCTTTTGGATGTTGTGGAATTGGTTTTCATGTTTAAAGGTGGTATGTGGAGTGTGTTGGTAGAATTTGTTTTTCTGGATCTGTTATTAGGGGTTTTCTGTATTAATGTTTGTAGGTAGGTGGGAGAGAGTCTGTGGAATAGCTTAAAGATTGTGTGGATGGCCTTGTGTTTTGTTTTTTGATTGATCGGCAGCCAGTGCAGTTGTTTGAGCACTGGGGTTATATGTTCAGTCCTTTGGGCATTGCAG
Source organism: Ichthyophis bannanicus (assembly GCA_033557465.1). NCBI lineage: Eukaryota > Metazoa > Chordata > Amphibia > Gymnophiona > Ichthyophiidae > Ichthyophis > Ichthyophis bannanicus. The sequence goes on along the minus strand of CM066037.1, from coordinate 221,525,344 downwards.
AGGATGCGTGCAGCAATATTCATGGCTAGTTGGAGTGGTTGAAGAGTAGATTTAGGCAGGTCTTGCAGGATGATGTTGCAGTAGTCGAAGTGCGGGAATATGAGTGCTTGAAGAACTGTGTGGAAATTGCTTGGCTCCAGGAGTGGTCTCAGGTTTTGCGCTGTCTTGAGTTTATGGTAGATGGTTCTTGTGATGTTGGTTATGTGAGGAGAAAGTGTGAAGTGTTGATCAAGGATGATCCCCAGGTAGCGTACTTGCGGTTTGACTTGGAGTTGGGTTCCAGCAATCGTTATGTGATTAGGTGGTGTGAAGTTGGTGGCCTTGAAGATATATATGACTTCAGTCTTCTTGAAATTTATATTCAAGTTGTGTTTAGTGAGCCATGTTGATATGGAGGTGAGGCCTTTCTTGATACAGGTGATGGTTGGGTTGGTGATGTTGATATATCATCTGCATATATGTGGTATAGTAAGTTGTGTGCTTGTAGTTGGCGCTGATTGGTTGGAGAAAGCGGTTGAATAACAATGAGGATAGGGACGATCCTTGGGGAACTCCCTGTTGTTGTAAATAGGGCTTTGAGCTTTCATTACCCAATTTTACTCAGAGATGGTGCTCTGTGAACTATGAGATAAACCATTTAAGCGTGGTGCCTTGCAGACCGATTGCTTGTAAGCACTGGATGATCAGATTGTGTGGGATGGAGTCAAAGGCAACTTTGATGTCCAGAAATATGAGGATGAATCCTTTGTTTATTTTGTCGATGCCTCTTGCGAGGTTGTCTGTTAGAGCAGTGAGTAAGGATTCTATTCTACTCTAAGGGAGTGGAGGAGTGGCCTAGTGGTTGGGGCAAGGTACTTTATGCCAGAAGGTCAGGGGTTCAAATCCCACTAGAGGACAGCAACCTTGGGCCAGAAGGACTGGGGTTTCTAGTCCCACAGGTGCTCCTTGTGGTCTTGGGCAAGCCACTTAACCCTCCATAGCCCATGTTCCCTGTAAAATAGTTATCTCCAAGTTATAATGCCCTGTTCAATGTAATTTCAGTTTGTTCAATGTAAACCACACTGATGCAGAATAGTGCAGTATATAAGAGAATGTAAATAAATAAATACTCCATGTTGAGGCCTAAAGCTATATTGCCATGGGTGGTTTGCATCTGTATATTCTTGCATTTGTGAGTGTACTATTTTCTCTATTATTTTTGTCAGGAATGGCAGGCTGGCGATTGATCGGAAGGAGGTTGGTTGTGTGGGGTCAGATGAAGCTTTTAGTGTTGGACAAATGGAGGCTAGTTTTAGGTCCTTGGGCATGTATCCTTTTTGCTATGATAATTGTGTGATTTTAAGTATTATAGGTAGTAGTTCTGTTTGTGCAGCCTTGACCCAGCTGACTGGACATAGGTCAAGTGGGGATGTTGTAGTATTGATGTTTGTGATGACTTTTTCCAGGTGTTCAGGGAGGACGATCGAGAGAGTCCCAAGTGATGTCCTAGGTTGTATGGTCCAGATATTCAACATCTTATTTAGAGGTTTCAATTTATGCCTCAGATATCCTGGTGAAAATTAATCATAAATGGTTTTTCTACCTTTATAGTCTATGTTTTGTTTTCTAATTATGTTCATCCCATGCTCTCTTTTTCTTCTTTCCTATTATCTCTCTTCTAACTACATTTCTAGACTTTCCTTTCTATTTCATTCTCCGTCTCTCACATGTCTTCATCCCTTCCTCCTTTACCCCACTTTCTAATATTAATCTTCCTTTCATCTTGCTTTCCTCTATTTCTCTTTTCTCTTCCTCCATCTTTCTCTTACATCTCTATTTCTTTACCTATTTTTAGCTTGCTCTTCTATCGGTATCCTGCTGTCTTATTATGCACCATTCTTTCAAACATTTCATTTCACTGAGCTCTTCACCTTTTTTCATTCATTCTGTTCCGACTCTCTCATCCCAATTATCCCTGATTCACTTTTGCCCTCAATCATCCTCATCATCCTCTTGCATATTAGTTTGTACCCCTCAATCTAGTTTTGCAGTTTTCCCTCTCATATACCTTCTCCCATCATCTTAGGTGTGGCCCTTGTATGAGGCCGCTGTGACACCTGTTTTGGTAATTCCTAGTATCGGAACATCAGCAAGCCTAGATCCTAAGCCTCGTGTCCACCTAGTAGGTTACTACACTTTCAGAGCTCAGCCTCTGCATAATGAGGTAAGACCTTCCATGTCCGCCCCTGTGTTACTTGAAAGTCACTAATCCTATCAACCCTGAACTTCCACAGGTCGAAGACTCTCCGCGCCCATCCAGCATATCTCTCCATCTCTAGTCTCCCTTCATCCCTAGCCATTCTCACTCTTAGCTTACACATAAGAATAGCACAACCTAGGATCCCATACACACCAATCAAATAAAATTGACATGGTTCTCCACTGGAACAATACTGCTACTCTGACTCACACTACTGATATACTCCAGCCCAACAACCATCCAGAGTGGACTCATACCAATTATATACAAACAAAGGGACCTACTAACTGTGCACTGTGCACATCCACAAATTCACAGACGACCTCATCGACTCATTGAAATCAAGCCTATACCCTCTGACAAGACTCAACAGTTGCACACGCTGCACATTAAATTAATCAAATGTGCTCTGGTTAATGCTCACTCAGCACGCAACAAAACCTACATCATATCAGACTACATAAAGTAACACAACATTGATATACTGTTTGTCACTGAATCATGGCTCCCCAACACTGATAATGTGTTATTAAACCAGCTTAGTTACGTAGTAACATAGTAAGTGATGGCAGATAAAGACCTGCATGGTCCATCCAGTCTGCCCAGCACGATTATAAGAGTAGGTGCACCTGCCACTCCGTGCAGGCCACCCCTCCCCACGTCCCTGTTTAGGGGTGAACCCACCACTCCATGCAGTACACCCGTATTTGTTGAGAAATTAGATGGTTCAGTTTGTTTTGATTATATCCTGTTGCTGTAAAGGGATCCACTGTGTCTGTCCCATGCCATTTTGAATTCCGTCACCATGTTTGCCACCACCACTTCCATCGGGAGGGCATTCCAAGCATCCACAACCTTTTCCATGAAAAAGTATTTCCTGACATTGCCCCTCAATTTACCACCTTGCAGCCTCCTGTTGTGCCCTCTAGTTTTACAGCTTGCCCATCTTTGGAAGAGGTCTGTTTGTTCATTATATCCCTTTAAGTATTTAAAGGTCTGAATCATATCTCCCCTGTCCCTCCTCTCCTCCAAAGTGTACATGTTTAAGTCTTCAAGTCTCTTCTCATAAGGCTTATGACGCAGGCTCCAAATCATTTTGGTCACCTTCCTCTGAACAGCTTCCAGTCTTTTTACAAGATACGGTCTCCAAAACTGAACACAGTATTCCAAGTGAGGCCTCACCAGTGACTTGTACAGTGGCATAAGTACCTCTTCCTTTCTGCTGGTGATTCCTCTTTGTATGCAGCCCAACATCCTCCTGGCTTTTGCCACCGCCTTGTCGCACTGTTTTGCCACCTTGAGATCTTCAGAAATAATCACACCAAGGTCTTTCTCCTGATCCGTGCACACCAACCTCTCGCCCCCTATCGCGTAAAATTTCATCTCTTCCCCTTTTCAAATCCATGCTAAAGGCTCACCTCTTTCAGGCCACTTTTGGATCTTAATCCTTTGTTCTCCTTCTGTCTCATTACCCTTCCCTACTGTACACGTCTTCTCATCTATTGTACTGTCTGTCTTGATTAGATTCTAAGCTCTGATGAGCAGGGACCGTCTTTTATATGTGTCTGAACAGCACTGCGTATGCCTTGTAGTGCTATATAAATGAGTAGTAATGGTAGAGTTTTTATATAGGGATCTGTAATAACCTGACTTGTTCAGTTTTCCAGTAGATGAACTGATATTCTAATGCCCACTGCAGCATTTAGGGCATTGTCCTTTTCTCGGTAGGCTCCATGTTGTGTGAGTTTTGATCCTGACTGACATTTGTAGGATTTTGTATTACTTCCTGATATGAGGCTGGAGAGTGTTTAAGTTACTGTTATTGAAATAAAACCAGAATAAGGCTTTTTTTATTTGTAAGGTGAGTTCTATGGGGAAATGTCCTAGTTATGTTCAGCAGCCACTGTTGGGTGAAGAAGGAAGGGGGGGGGGATATGTGACTGAAGGTCCACCTAAGGTGTCTTATACTCTTGGGCCGGTTTTGTAAAGGCTATTCGCAAGTTTGAATCAATGCGGGGAAAAAGAAGAAAAAAATCACTGCTGTGGAATGCACAGCTCTATATTGAAGTAGCTCAAACATTAGCCAGAGAGCATCCAAAGCTTTTGGGGATGAGATTGGTTAAATTACAGACACTCTGTTATATTTCAAGGTTCCATAAAGGTTAGTTATAGCTGTATTTATTTATTTTATTTAGACGGATTTAGTATACCGCTTTATCATTAAATCAAAGCGGTTTAGCACATCAAACAATCAAGGTAATTGTGTGGTCAGTAGCATGCAGTGGGAGATCAAGAAGAGTGATGTGAGGTGCAGAGTACTAGATTTTATCGGTGGGCTATATACAAAGTGAGCAATATACATATATACAAGATTAGAGCCATGTGTAAAGGTGATCTAAGATCTGGGCCTGTATAGCGTTGTATTTACTGCACATAGGAGTCGGTTCAGGTGATGTCCTTGTAGTATTCTGTAAATAGAGTTGTTTTAAGTAGCTTTCTGAAGTCCTTTAGGTCTTTGGTTGATCTTAGGTGGTCGGGGAGAGAATTCCATAGTGCGGGCGCTGCCAGAGAAAGTGCCCTTCTTGATATGGACTGATTTGTTTTGGCGAATTCCTTTGGTGTGCGGGCACTGCCAGAGAAAGTGCCCTTCTTGATGTGGCCTGATTTATTTTGGTGAATTCCTTTGGTGTGCTGATGGTGTCCAAGGTTCCTTTTCTTCTTGGTCTTGTGCTGTGGTCGGTTTTAATGATTGGTTGTAGGCTGTTAGCTGAGAGGTTGTGTATTATTTTGAAAATGTTTATAAGTACTTTGAAGCGTATTCGAGAGCTGATTGGGAGCCAGTGCAGGTGGTACAGTATGGGAGTAATGTGGTTGTGCCCTCTGCGGTCTGTTATGATGCATGCAGCGGTGTTCTGTGCTAGCTGTAGAGGTCTTAGAGTCTGTTTTTGAAGCCCCTGATAGATGGAGTTACAGTAGTCTAGTGTGGGAATGATAAGAGCTTGACAGACTGTTCAAAAATGCTCCTGAGAGAGGATGGTTTGAGCCTTCTGATGGTTCTCATTTTGATGTAGGCGCTCTTTGTGGTTTTGGCAATGTGGGATTGAAGGCTAAGGTCCTTGTTGAGCGTTACCCCCAGGTATTTTATTTCTTGTCTTACTGGTATTGTGATGTGATTCAGTTTGATGGTAGTTGAGGGTGAAAAAGTGGGGTTCCTTGTGATGAATAGAGCTTCAGTTTTGTTGTAGTTTATTGAAAGATTGTAGCTTTTAATAAACTGTATGGTATGGTTAAACTCTTCAGAGATTACTCCTATCATTATAAGGGTATGTTTATTGAGCAGGGACTGCGGGTGGACAAACTCAAGAGTTCATTATGAGGAATAGGTTCAAGATATTGCACTGATGCACAGCTCTAGCCATCAGTTGCTTGTTTGCGTTAATTCCACATGCCACAATTTTGGTCCAGGAAGGTTGATTTTTTTTGCAGAGTGGTTTATTAGGTATCGCTGTTGAATTTGTTTTAGTTCAGATGGCATGTTTGATACACCATGTTGGTTGCATGTTGCCACACTGAAGGGTTGGTGGTGATTGTAAGTGATCCTGCCTGTTGGCCTTTTCCAGGGTAATGGGATGCCTACCAATTTCTTCTTGCTTGAGCTTCCAGCTCAATTGGAACCAGGGCTGGGATCTAGTGTCATGAGTTTTCATCCCCAATTGTCCACAACCCCTACAATAATGGGCTTTAAATCCGGTTACCAAGTTTCACCAGTATCTGCTGACTGGGACTCTCCCCTGGGCACTATGAACCACAGACTGCAATATCTCTAGCCCCAGCTCCCTCACCAAGCAGAAGACTCAACCTGGAAATCAAACCCTGATCCCTCCAGGCTCTTCCTTATTGGCCTTTCACTTTCTAGCCCCCCTCCTCCTCCTCATCCAGCAAAAAACATTCTGTACAGTCCTCGTATTTCTTTGTGTACTTAATGCTTCATTCCCCTGTTGACAGTTCTTATTTTCAGTATGTTTTCCTCCTGTGCTATATTCTCTTAAGATAAAGAGACCAAAACTGTACTCTGTAATCCAGGACCTTCTACAGTTGTAGAATAATAGCATTACCCTTTACATAAGTCTTCTTTTATGCAGCTAGATACATAGTAGAGGTCTCATTTAACTTGAGCTTGAAAGGCTCTCCATTTTGGTTGTAAGCTTGTCTTTTTTTTCCTAATACAGTAGTGCAATGAAAATCATTCTGAGAGGGTTCCAAAGCACTTTTGTGTGAGCTAGATGCTCTTATTAATGCCACCTCGGCAATGAACATGCTACCCTGGGATGATGCTACCCTGGGATGGATGAGAGGACTTTGAAGTTGGCAAGACAGTCCTAATGCTTCTCCGTTCCCAAGCTTGAATGAATATTACAATCTTCTCTGATGAAAGGCAGCTCCAGTACTGCAGACTACTTATAAAATAATGACCCACAGAGAGGGCACTTACTGGCAGCTAATGGTACTTAAATATAATGCCACTTATACAGCACACCTCTACATTCACTTATGTTTTTAGCAGGCAAGAATAGCGCAGAATACAAAATATCAGTGTTACAAATACTGAACCAGCCATTTTCCATGTTAGAGTTTGGGCACATGCAGCATAACGTAGTGATGGATGCAGTCTTTTAACAGTGAGAAAACACTTGGCTGCTTACACTATAAAGTCAAGCAGGCGCCTATTTGTTTTTATCAAATAGGGTTAAAATAGGCACATTTTGGCTTTCTTTATCTAAGCTATGCTGTGTATAAAGCCTGTTTTATATGCAGAAAAGGGCTCTTATATGCAGGGCAAATGAAAGAGTGTGCTTGCTTTTACATGACCTGCATGTAGGTGTTCCCAAGGATGTAGTTTGGGCAGAACAGGGGCAGAGCTATGATATGCACTTGTGTTTTGTAGAATATACGTGCACAAATCTACCCTGTCTTCGGAGCAGATGTACATTTTTGCATGGGCATTTGTGTGCTATTGAGCTGGTGCAGGATGTTTATTTTATAAAGGTATATAGGCAACTATGTTGCATTTATAAAAAATAACCATGTCCAAAAAAAGGGGGTAGGTATTATAGAAAATATCACAAAAAAGACCCAAACCTAGCCAATATACTATAACCCAATATAAGAAATATAAACAAAAGTATAGGAAAAATTATTATTTGTTGGACTCCTTAACATACATGATCCACCCACCCACCCACTTTTAAATGCAAAGGTATATCAGCGGTCCTTTTTTATTTTTATTTACAAGTAGAAATGATTTAAAATCATCCCCATGTCTAAATAAAAATAAAAAAGAACCACTGATGCGCATTTGCACTTAAAAGTGTGTGGGCGGATCATGTATGTTAAGGAGTCCAACAAATAATATGTTTTCCTATGATTTTCTTTATATTCATTATATTTAAATATATTGGATAGGTTGGGATCATTTTTGTGATATTTGTCTTTAAAAAATAGACATCAACTTAAAACACTTGTATAGCTTTTGCATAGAGGTATCCTGTTATAAAATTAGCCCCCACATCTGTGAAGGCTGCAGGGCAGGGATTGTTCATTATATCTCCTGTATAGCACCCTGACTTCAAGCACCATAAAAATTCAGAAATAAGTAAATGAATAAATAAATAGATGGAGGAGGAAAATTGTGTAAAATGCTAGAGGCTTCCAGATGAAAGCTAGATTGAAAGAAGCAATGGATGCATACTGTAGATTGGTAATAAAGGGGAGGGTATAAAGAAATCCATCTATATATCTATATCTATCTATCTATCTATCTATATATATATATATATATATATATAGATATATATGTACGTGTGTATGTACAAACACACAGAGGGGAATTTTAGAAGAGCCTTCCAAGTGCAGTCTGGGACATCTAATTCAGAACATCTGAAAAAAATCCAGGTACGCACGTAATTTCACAAACCTGTATGTGCCTGAAAGGCACATCTGTGTGTTGGGGGGAGGGGGGCATCTCCATAGACATCCCCAGAACAATGTTATAGGACCCAGCCATCTAGGATAGCCTAATGGTTAGAGTAGTTAGCTATGAGCAGGGTAGACAGTGTTCAAATCCCCATGCTGCTGTTGTTGACATTGTGATGAGCACTGGGGATGATCAAGTGAGTTCTTCTCTACCCCCTGCTGGATATTTTTCAGATGGCTGCTTGTGACGCTGAACTTTTCAGATGGCTGTTCATGGCACTGGATCTCCATGATGTTTCTGTGATTAGGCGGAAACGCCCTGGCCATACCTCCTCCACATCCCTATTCAGATTCAGATATCCTTATGCTCTGGACATCCCCAAAGTAGCTTCTAAAATGGCTCTGGAGACGTCTCGGTGCTTTGGAGGTCTCTATGCTTGTTTTTGGATGTCCAAAGCACAAATAAGGCACTATTTCTGTGTGTCCATGCCTATCTGGGGAAGACCATGGGGACCAAGGAGAAAAAGAAGGGAAGAGAATGTTGAGGTTAGGCTTGGAGCAAGAGTGCTAAGGTCATCCTTGGAGGCTGCAGGGGACAAGACAGAGAGAGAATGTTTGTGTGAAAGTGGAAGAGAGAAGGATGATGTACCCACTCTCCCTACCCCTCTTGTTAATCCACACAGAATATCTGGGCAACAACTCAGTACATATATATGCATGTACATCATGTGTTCATATCTATAGTTTTTGCTATGCAAGGCAGGCTTAACCATCAGGCAAACTAGCCTGTTGCCTAGGGTGCAACCTTATGGGGGGACAGCAAAAAGCATGTTGCAATTAAGCAAATAAATCTTGACAGTCACACAAAATAAGAGAAGCATCAACTTCTGCTTTTAACTGCTTAATATTTAAAAGTATGGATGGGGGAGTCATTTTGGAAGCCCTAGTCGTGCTTTGGATGTCCAACAACAGACAAAGAGACGTCCAAAGCACAGAGATGTCAGAAGCCATTTTAGAAGCCAGGTCTATGGATGACCCCAGTGTGAGGGTGCCCAAGTCTGAACAGGGTCGTGGTGTTCCCAGGAACCTGGACATCCCTGCCTCATCACAGAAATGCCCCAGAAGTCTGGCCTCATGTCTAAGTTTAGACCTGCTCCAGGCACAAACAGGCATCTGAAAAGTACTTGTCCTGACTATAAAACCTCCAGAAGGTATACAGGGGAAACACTCCATCATCCCCAGTATTTAGCACAATTTCAGTGATAGCAGCAGTTCAATTTGAACCCTGGATTTCCTGTTCCTACTCTAACGATTCTGAGAATGTCTCGTTTGTAAAATCATGTCTGCACCTGGATGTGCCTGCTTTTTTTTTTTCAGATGTTCTGCCCTAGACATCCCAGATTGTACTAGGACATCCTTTCTAAAAATTCCCCGTATGATGTCCAGCATGATTGTTGAGTTTAATTATTAAAATTTAATTTGGGGGTGGGAGGCAGGGGGTAGGAACTTAAAAGAAAACTGAGGGTGACACAAGGCTGAAGGATCATCTTGGGTGCCTAATGCCCTTGCATTGGCCTTTTTGTTACGTAGGGATACATATCATAAGCAATAAACTCCACCAGTTAAAATATACTACCGAGTTTCTTTTGTGAATAATGCACTTGAATTGAGAGGAGAAATTGAGGCCATGGTAATTGTTGACAGTTACCTAAAGCCATTAGACAGACTGAAGCTACTGGCTGTAAATTCAGCTAATAGCAAACCAGACTCCATACACATACCTACGGCACAACCATTAATATTAAATGCAATGGGGGAAGGAAAGTAACATTAAAACTTAATGACTCATTAGTCCATTCACACGCAGGATGAGGTGTTCTCTTCAGGTTCTCTTACTTGTTGAAGGGCATTGAGGCAACAGACAAGGGTCCTAAAAACGGCAATAAATATGACACCAGCCTTCAGGAGCAGCAGCAGTTGCTGTGCATTAGATAAAAACATGCTCTGGTCTGTTACTGCCGCCATTTCAGGCCAGTACTCGGTAGAGCACCATTTTCTCATGTCATGTGTTTTCAGGGAAACTTTTGTCTTACAGATTGCAAAATGGAACAAAGGGTACAGCACATTAACAGAAACCTGAGAATGATTTGCCTACTACAGGCAAATGATGCACGTTCAGCAGTTGTGCTAACATTTTTTTTAATTCTTTCCAACCCAAAGGAAATTGAAAAGAATTATACAAAAGTGTCAAGAATGTCTGTCTATCTAGGGGCAAAATAACTCTGAAATTTTAACAGAATGAGATGAAAAATGGCATAGGAGAAAACTGGTAGAAAGACACATGGGGTCATTTTAGAAGCCCTATTTGTGCTTTGGATGTCAGAAAATGGGCATAGAGACATGCAAGTCTGAAGAGGGGCATGGTAGGGCCCTTTCCAGGAACCTGGGCATCCCCACCTGATTTCAGAAACATCATGGCTATCCAGTGTTGTGTCTTAAGTTTAGTAAGAAATAGGCATCTCAAAAGTGGCTATAGAGAAGACATTGTGCCGTCAACCCCAGTACTCAACTCAATGTCAATGAGAACAGCAGTCAGATTTAAACCCTGATTTCCCTGGCTGTATCCCACTGAGCTAACCATTAGGCTAACCCAGACATCCCATTTCTTATGTCTGTTTCTGGAGATGTCTATATAGACATCCCCCCCCCCTCCCCCAGACATCCATATTAGTCACCTCCACATTTGTGAAACTGTGTCTGCACCTGGATTTGCCTGCATGTTTTTCAGAAGTTCTGGCTTAGACATCCCACATTGCACTTGGACATCCTTTCTAAAATTCCCCTCATAGACTTCAAAAATGGCCAGATCAAGCTAGGGGTTCCAGAGAAATACTCCCCCCCCTAAAAAAGGAAATGGCCCAGTGCATTCCATGACAGAAAGAGCTTCAGCTTCTGTAACATAGACAACCTACATCCAGTGAAACATAGCAGGGAATCCCTCCTTTCAAACTGCTTCTCCTCTATTCTCTGCTTCCCCTTCTCCTAATCTATTCCCCAAAACTACTCTCCTGCATCTCTCCCTATCCCCCAAAATTAACCCTTGCAACTGACCTCCATGCCCCAAACTGCACTCATATGCAATAAATGACTTCTGCAGCTACCCCATCCCCATATTATTCCAGCTTCTAAACTACCTTCTCCAACTGCCCTCCTCATTCCTGCACTACCCCACCTCCCAAATTACTCTCTACAACATTCATACCTCCTAAAATGATCTCCTCAAAACTGCTGTCCCTTCAACAATACCCCCAAAGCTACCCCATCCCCCAAACTTTCTCTACCCTTAAATAACTGCCCCCACAACTACCTCACCACTCAAAACTAACCCACAACAACCTCCCCCTACCACAACTATGCCCCCTCAACAATATGCCTAAAACTAGCCCACCTCCAAATATCCCATTCCTAAACTACCTCCCACAACTACTTCCCAGCCACCAAAATTATTCCATGACTACTTATCTACCCCCAACTTCCCCATTCTCCAAAACTAGCCCCACCCCCTTAACTACCATACCTACCTACCATACCACTGTCTAATCCTTGACCCCTACCTACCCAAACCCCCATCACCCCTCATGCTTCAAAACCTACCCCCCCCCCCCCCCCACTACCCTCCTGAACAAAGATGCACGCTCCCTACTCTCCTCTAAGTCAGGGTTCTCAATCCATTCCTCAGGACACACCTAGCCAGTCAAGTTTTCAGGATAACTGCTTTATGGTTATAGTGGAGGGATAGCTTAGTGGTTAGAGCAACAGCCTAACATCCAAAAGTTTGGGGTTTGGTTCCCACTGGTACTCCTTGTGATCTTGAGCAAGTCAATTTACTCTCCCTTGCCTCACAAAAAAAGATCTTGTAGTCTGCTTCTTGTCATACCTTGCCAAAAAAACTCAGGGGCTGTTGGGTCACCAGGAGTCAGCACTGACTTGATGACATGTAAAAGAAAAAAAAAGACTATGGATATGCATGCAAGAGCTTTGCATACAAAGGAGGCAACACGTGCAGCTCTTCCTCCTGTATATTCATTGTGCTTATTCTGAAAACATGACTGACTAGATTGTCCTGAGGAATGGGTTGAGAACCCCTGCTCTAAGTCAAATCCACACCCAGAGACAACACAGGTGTGCATACATAAAGGCCGGAAAAAATTGCATGCTTTCCTCACTGGCTTTTTTTAGATGTGTTTTCCTTACCTGTTGTCAAGGGTAAGCCAGCAGAATGCTTCCTACCATCCTCATGCCACCAAAAGCTGTAGCATGAAGAGACAATGGGAGCTGGCATGAGGCTAGCAGGACGCCCAGTTCTCACCAGCCAGAAGAGTGAGGCTGTGACCTGAAGAGACTGTTGGGACGCCCCAGGTCCTACCATCCAGAAGAGCAGGACTGCACCCTCTAAAGGCTGGCAGGAGGCCCTGGGTCCCGGAAACCAGAAGAGTGGACCGTTGCATGCAGAGAAGAAGGTCAACCAAAAGAAGGGGTGGACGGTGTGGAGCCTAAATTGAGGGGTGAGGTTAGGAAAGAAGGGATAGGCTGTGTTAGGGATGGAGCAAAAGGAAAGGGGCAGGGGCAGAAGAAAGATGGAGAATAGGTAGTGGGTGCATTTAGTGGGTGCATGCACAGAGCCTCCAAGACACAGAAGTACAAACACACCAATGCACACATGCTCCAATACTCCCCATGACACAAAAACGCATACACACACCCGACACTCCTCATGCCACACACACAGTTCCATGCACCCCAACACTCCCGATAACACAAACATGCGTGATGCACCTCCTGACACTCCCCATGACACACCCGCACATATACACCCTCCCTTGACATTTACCATGACACACACAAGTGACACACACGCATGCAGCCCCAACATTACCCAAGACACACACACACACATACACACCTCTGACATTTCTTATCACAAGCACACACACAAGCATGCACCCCCCAAACTCCCCATGAGGGACACACACACACACATGCACACAGCACCAAACGTTTCCCATGACACCCACACATGCACCCTCCACTTGCCTGATTCTGCAAATGGGGGAAATGCGCCACCATGTTGCACTTTTGAACTAATGTTTTTGAGCAAAATATCAGAAGTGCATTATGTAGGTGGTATCTAATGCAGCTGTTCTCAGAATCTGTGCCCCCTCTCCACAAAAGCCAACATTTAACTAGTATTAAAGCAGCAATGCTTTCTCATATCAAAAAAGACATCTTTCCCCATGCCCCTATAAGATATATTGTGTATGTATTTCCTCTGGTTTGTTTGTTCTTTTGTTTTGAAGCATTGTTTTGTTTTGTGGTGAGTTCCAAAGAGAGCCAAAGCTGCCAGTTGAGTCTGCAATTATGGGGGCATTTCTTGGAAGTAGGGGCATTTTATGAGGCATGGGACAGTAGCTTGGGTGGCACCTTTTGAGGGGAAAATTAGCAAGGTGATGGGGGAGTTGTAGGGAAATTTCTTGGAGGTAGTGCAGCTTGCAGGATGATGGGGTAGTTTTTGGGAGTGAGGCTTTTTGCAGGGTGCAGGGGTCAGTTGCTGAGCACTAGTTTTGGGGGGTGGGGAAGTTTCAGGAGGTAGTGTATGAGGCTGAGACAATTGCAGCAAGATAAGTTTTCAGAGGGAGGCAATTTGAGAGGTAGTGAGGCAGTTATAGGAGGTGGTTTTTGGGGATGGAGTCAGAGTGAGATGCTGGAACAGTTGAGGGAGGATACTCTTGAAAATGGGAGCAATTTGTAGGGTGATGGGGCAGTGGTGGGGTATTTTTTGGGAGTGGCGTAGATGGCGGGGTTATGGGGATATTTTCTATCGGTTGGGGCACTTTATGCGATGGTGGGGCAGTAGTGTGAGTTGTTTTTGGGGTGGAGCAATTTGTGGGCTGGGCCAATTGCTGGAGTGATAGTTTTTGGGAGTGGGAAAAGTTAACAGGGTGGAGGGGCACTTAGGGTATTTCTTGGAAGAGAGGCCATATTTTGGGGTGGTGTAAGAGTTGCTGAAGCAGCAGTTGGTGGGGGTGGGGAAAATTATCAAAGTAGTGGGACAGTTGGGTTATTTCTTGGAAGTGGGGGCAGTTTGTGAGGTAGTGGGGTAGTTGCGGGTACGGTTTTGAGTTTCAGGTAGTTTGTGGAATGGTGGGGCAGTTGGAGTAGTTTTTGGAAGTTTAATCAGCTTGTAGGGTGGTAGGGCAGTTGCTGAGAGCTAGATTTTGAGAGTGGGTGAAATTTGTGGGGTAGTGAATCAGTTGCTGGGGGATAGTTATTGGGGTAGGGTTTTTGCAGAGTGGTAGGGCAAGGGAATAATTTTTTCAGAAAAAGGCAATTTGTGTGGTGGTGGGGCAGTTATGGAGGAATTCTTGGAAGTGGGGGAAATTTGTGAGGTGGTGGGACAATGATGGGGTATTTTTGGAGGTGGGGCATATTGTGAAGTGGTAGGCAGTTGTAGGGGGGTAGATTTTGGGGAAAGAGCAGATGGAGGGGTGGAACAGTTGTGAGGGTATTTTCTGACAATGTACGGATTTGCTAGGGTGAAAGGTTTTGGGGGTGGTGAAAGCAGGGTGGGCAGGTGTGTAGTGTATTTCTTGGAAGTGGGGCAATTTTCTGGGTGGTGAGGTCATTACAGGGGTGTTTTTGAGTGTCTGGGCCATTTGTTGGATGATTGGGCAGTAGCTGGAGTGGTAGATTTTGAGGGTGGGGAAAGTTAGCAAGGTAGTAAGGGCAGTTGATCATTTATATAGCGCTATAAGGCATAGGCAGTGCTGTATAGAAACATGTAAAAAGATAGACAACACAACGGCTGAGGATACAACAAGGGAAGGGTAAGGAGACACAAAGGAGATTAAGCGGATCAGGATCAAAAATCACCTCAAAGAGGTGAGCTTTTAGCATGGATTTGAAAAGGGGCAGAGATGAAGCCTGACATACAGACTCGGGTAGTTTGTTTCAGGCATAAGGAGAAGTGGGGGCAGTTCTGAGAGTAGTTTTGGGGGATGGGGGAAGTTTGGGGGATGCTGGGGCATTTTCTGGAGGCTTGGGTTTGGGGGTTGGGAAGTTTATGAGGTGAAGGGCAGTTGAAGGATGTAGATTTGGGGTTGGGCCATTTCTGGGGTAGTGGGCCAGCTGCAAGAGCAGTTTCTGGGGACAGGGCAATTTATGGGGTGGGAGCAGTCACAGGAGTTAGTTTTTTGGGGTGGAACAGTTTGTGGTAGAGCAGTTGCAGTATGTAGTTTTGGGGGCTGGGACAGTTTGCAGAGGTGGGTAGTTTTGCTGGTCGGGAAGTTTTTGCTGGTGTGGCAGTTTGGGGATAGTGTAGCTAAGGAGATTTGTTTTTGAGGTGGGGCAGTTTGCTAGTTGGTGAAGCAGTTGGGGTAGTTTTGGGTGTGAGGAAGTTGTGGGAGGGTGGGTTTTGTGGATAGGGTGAGTATGAGTTGCATTGGGCAGTTTTGGGGGCTGGAACTGTTGTGGATGCATAGGTTTTGGGGGTAGGATCAATCTGTGGAATCATCGTGGAGATGTGAGGGTATTTTTGTGAGATGGGGCATTTTAGGGGTTGGGAATACTTGATAGTATTTTATGGGGTGGGAGCAGTTTGAGGTTGGGGAGAGTTAAGATTATGAGAAAGGAAGTTTAAATGGAGCAATTACCTAACTGCTGTGTTGCACTGTATGTAAATTTCTGTGCTGCAGAAGCTGGATCTCTTCTATAGAAATGTATTGGGCCATGTTATGGGTGGGCTTGTTTTTCTGGCTCCCACAGTACAATCTGTCCCATTTTCAAACTCGATGAATCTTTTGATTGGTTTTTGCCCAATGCTAAGTTTCATCCCATTCCATTTAATTTTCACAGAGTTATTTTGCCCCAGATGGACAGACATTTCTCAGCTCTTTTTGTGTAATTCTTTCCAACTTCCTGTGGTTTGGAAAGAGTAAAAATAGAACACTCTCTTTTTCTAAATTCTATCTTTTAAGCGTAGTTGTTCTTTGGTTTGGAATAAGCAACTTGAGTCTTGGTGGCTAATGTAGAAATTCCAACGCCAGATCAATGTTTCTCTTAGCCACTTGACTCCCAATTATGCTATAGTCTATCTGGCTCCTCACACTACCAATCTTGAATCTTCTTTCATCACTGCTGCTTCCTCTAGTCTTCATTCTCCATCTGCACCCTGCAAAGTTTATGTGACTAAACTGTGTCACGTGGAACAAGCAGCCCTACACTATTTTTGCAGTGCTGGGGAAATCTACTAAAACTTAAGGAAAAATGTGGAGATATTGGTCATGGTGCCATGGATTTTAATCCTGATCAAGTGAGCAGTATGGCAACAATGGGAAGGGAATACAGGAAAAGATGAACTGAAGCAAAAGTGAGCAGATGGAAGCTAGGAGAAGGAGAGAAGAAAATCGAGCGAAGAGGACAAGGAAGGAGACCGGTTGGCAAGTGAAAGAAAACGAAGCCCAAGTTTTGCATGAGCAGCGCCATTGCAGGTTTCCCTATAATTGAAGGGGGCCCCATCATTCAGTGGGAAGTAATTCGGCCCTCATGCATGTGCAGTCCTTGGTCTCTGCAAAAACTGGCAAGAGCAGCACTGGTTGAATCGAAATTGGGATGATGAACATCTGTCCACTGGGGGCTAGACTGAGACCACCAACTTATTTGATAGAAACATAGAAAAGGACAACAGATAAAGACCATATGAGCTATGCAATCTGCTTATCTCTACAGTCCTGTCCTTTCCCTCAGAGATCTTAGGTGCTTTCTTAAATTTATAACCTGTCGTCATCTTCACCACCTCTGCTGGGAGGCTGTGCCATGCACTCTCCATGCTTTCTATAAAGGAGTATTTCCTTAGATTACTCCAGAGTCTGTCCCCCTTTAACCCTCCTTCTCTGATCCCTCCTCGCTGAAAGAGACCCACCTTGCAGGTAACTATGGGCCTGATATTGAAGTAGGTTCATTTTCAAAGGGCTATGCGCCTCATTGGTGCATAGCCCTCCCTGCCGGCCTCTAACCTGGATATTCAATGCCGCGGTGACGGCATTGAATATCCAGAGACTGCCGCACACACCGGAAGCCACAGAGGCTAACCGGGCAGCAGCAATATTGCACGCTGCCGATTAGCTCCTGTGCCTTAAAGATAAGCAAGGGTTTTCGTTGCCTATCTTTTCAGCGCAGATCACTAACTGGGCAGCATTTAATATCGCTGCTGCCCAGTTATCACTTGTTGCTGCTTCTACCCTGCCCTAGAACACCCCTGACACACCTTGATGCTAACCAGATAGCATTGGGGCACATAGGGAAGTTAGAATGCAATATTCAGTGGCACTAACCGCGTAAGTGACGTTGAATATCCCAATTTAAGGCATTTACATGGTTTACTGGACTGTACATGCCTTTTGAAAATTGGTCCCTATATGTGTTTATTATATTTCCCCTATCCTGACATTTTTCCAAAAATATACATATTTTAATTTTTAGGTCTGTACCTATGTTGGCCATTTTAGTAGCCACCCTCTGGACTGACGCTATTCAGTTTATATCTTTTTTGAATTGCACACAATACTCCAAAAGAAGTCTCATTAGAGACATCAGAGGTGTTATCACCTCTTTGTTTCTGCTAGCCATTCTTCTTATTCATCCAAGCATCTTTTTGACTTTTGTCAATGCCTTTTCTATCTGTTCAGCTACCATCACTCCCAAATACTGCTCTTTTGTTATGGACAGAAGAATTTCTCCTGCTATACTGTATCACTGCTTTGAGGTTCTGCCACTGGAATTCATGATCTTGCATTGTTTTAACATTAAATATTTGCTGCCAAACTCTAGAACATTCCTCAAATGTTGCTAGATTCCTCCTCATGTTTTTCACATCCCTGTGACACATCACTGGTAACTCCTCTTTCTTCAATTTGACCTCTTTATACTATTACCCTTCCTAATTAACACATTTTATAGAAGTCCTAAAAGCACCAACCAGGAGTTTTGGAAGCTGATGATTTACTCGCATATGAATTTTATCCTCTTCCTGGCTCCTATTTTACTCCTCCAATTATTTTGTAGCACAAAAGTATGATTGTGATTTTAAGAAATGCATCGAGGTGAACAGTCTTGCACAAATAACACTCATTCGTCTTAGAGTCAATAAATAAGCTTATAGGAACACCAGGGTGCATTTTCTCTTGGGGGCTTCATAAATTATCTCACCGATAATTGAAGGTACAATCTCTTGTAGGTAAAATGGAGAGAAATGTAGAAGCAGGTGTCTGATAATTATGACTTCAGAGGGAATAAATGGGGTGAGAGGCTGCATGCAGGGACATAAACTCCCTGGCTGGGATGTGCAATCTGCATTTATGAGAGCAGGTGTGGATTTGTTGAAATGGCTCGATTGCAGCCTTCTGATGGACATTGCCACCTTTCCTTCAACTTTACTGCTCATGGATGCTAATTTTGATATTTAAATGCATGCCCCCAGCATTTCTGGACTTGCAAGTTAAAAATAAGTCACGGAAAGCACTGTATAGCTTATAGTGCTTTTACCAAAAGAAAGTGGCTGTTCATATTTTGCCATCTCTCATGTAGGACTACAGATCACTCTGGTAAAGCTAGGATAATCTTTGATAGACATCATGCCTCAGGCAGCATGGTTTGACACTAGCAATGGTCTCAAAAGGCACACATCTCAATTATATTCTGTCAAAAAACAGGTAGAGAGATATTACCATAAGAATGCCATATAACACAATGCTGAGAGGCTGGCGCACAATAAGATATAGTATTCCTGTCAGGGCTGACATGGTAATAAGATAAGAGAGTAGAAGACATGCTCCTGCCTCCAGATTTCATTTTCCTATGAATTTTGGAGGTGATCTCTATTCTTTTTGCCCTCACCCCTTCTCCTGGGGAGGTTTCTCATGCTGAATACCATAAGTTATGCAGTGCTTTTCAGCAGATAGAGATGTCTTAGCCCACCCATCAGGTGACATTGCCACCTACTACAGTGCCACCACAGACCTTTGTCAGTGTTAAATCACCATCTTCCATTTCTCTTGCCATTACCATCTGTGCCTGTCCCAAGCATGTTTGATTTCGGTCTCTGCTTTAGTTCCTCCCAACTTTGCTGACAAGTGCAGACAATGTCTCACATAATCTAATAGGTTAATATTCCCCAACATTTCCATTGAGCATCCTTCCTTTCAGCTTTATGACCAAAATCCTTGTCCTTGCACTGCTTTTCTTTACCTTTCTCTCATCTTCCTCTGCCACTTTCCTTTTGAAGGCATTTTGATTTCCTAATCATGGAAGATAAGCAGGGTCAGACCTGATTAGTACTTGGATGGGAAATGACCTTGGAATACCAGATGCAGTAGACTTACTGTGCGGAAGCTTGAAATCTACTTCTAGTTGCATCTTGCCAAGAAAACTTAGGGGATAAACACCACATGGACAACTATCCATGGGGTTGGCAGGAATCAACATCAACTTGACAGCATTTAACAACAACAGTTGTTGGAAGCCCTCTTCAGAACCGCTTCTTTCTTCTAAATGTACTTTAGAATGAGCACCTGCACTGAGCATTTCAGATACAGGTGTCATGGTACATGGACAATAATTATCTCTTTTTTCTTTTTTTTAACTGAAATTTTTGTGAATTTATATATAGAATATAAATTCAGGAAAATGAAAGGAAAGAAACCCAATAGGAAAAGAACGAAGACAACATGTAATGTGACGCATCAAGCAGATATCATGGAGAGAAGATAATTTGTAGTAGTTCATGTTTGATATACTGCTTTTCATATATCATGCAAAGCGGTGTACAAAAAGCTAAAAACAGAGGTAGCGAAAAAGAACTCCAGTCTTGAGAAACAAGCTAAAGTCCCAGGTATCACAGCAGACTGTCAGGTTCCCCCAAAGGTTTTAGAAAAGATGCTTCCCATGAAAAGCAAATCATCTAAATAGCAAGTTCTCTTTTCACATCACCAAAATGGAGAACACAAACAAGCAATAAAGTAGCAGATTTTTCAGAGAGGATTTTTTCTAAATGAATAGGATCCATAAAGATATAGAGCCCAATATTCGAAGGGCAGTTTACAGCGTGCAAACTGTGTAACTGCTGCTGAGAGGGATAGTCAATGAATATCCTTGATTATGGCCCTTATGCAACCCAATGCTAACCACTTAACATCAGGGCATATTGGGGGCATTCCAGGGAGGAACAGAGGCAGAGACAATAGATAATTGGGCAGCAGCAACATTGCATGCTGCCCAGTTAGCAACCTGCGCCTAAAAGATAGGCAAGAAAAAACCTCAGCAGCATGCAATTTTCTGGCATGTGCGGCAATCCCCAGATATTCAATGCCGGGGCCGCATATAACCCTGGCATTGAATATCTGGGGTTAAGGGTCTACTGGCACGGCTATGCGCCATACTGACGCATAGCCTGCCCAAGTGAATATCGGGCCCATAATGATTTCCTGAATGTGTGACCAAACATTTACAAGGAAATGTCAAGAAAAAGGAAGCACCCAAAGCCAAAACATGAGATTTCAGTTAAGGGAATATCTTCCTTCACAATTAAGTAGATCTAGCCAAATTCGGGAAAAAGTTAGTTTTCTGGCCACAAAAAGTGACAAGTTTCATAACAAAAAAGAACTTTAAGACAGATAACTTTTCCATTTTGAAGTATAAGGTGACTTAAAATGGTTGCCTGAGTTGGTATATTATCTTGGGAGGACCCCAGAAAGACTGACAATTCCAAATTGTCAGCTGATGAAATATTGTCTAACCTCTCCCCTTCCCTTTCCAGTCCAGCTCTAATTCCCCTAGGCCTGAAGGTATACCAGTACCTCCTTCAAGTACATCTTTAGGAGCTCTAGGGTGGGGGGGGGGGGGGGGGCATTAGGTGAGTTAGAGGAAAATTTAAGTCTAAAATTCCATCATTCAAATTGGTGACTTGCACCGCCTGCATTGCAGATACCCACCCTTCTATCTTGGCAAGGGTTTTTTTTTTCAGATAAGTTTATCTTCACATTCTGTTTAGTTAATTTTAACGTTGTTGTTGTTAACTGCCGTCGAGTCGGAGTCAACTCATGGCGACCCTCTGGATAGCTATCCTAAATTGTGTTCGGTCTTGAGTCAGGTGGCTCATTGTTGACAGACTGGTACCCATAGCTGCTGTTATTGTATCAATCCATCTCATTGCTGGCCTTCCTCTTTTGCGTTGACCTTCTATCTTGCCAAGCATGATGTCTTTCTCTAATGATCTCTCTCTTCGCATGATGTGTCCAAAGTATGAAAGTCGAAGTCTTGTCATCTGAGCTTCTAAAGAAAGCTTAGGTTTGATTTCCTCTAGTAACGACTGGTTTGTTCTTCGGGCAGCACCATAACCCAGAGGCATCAATTCTCCTCCTGTCTATCTTTTTCACCGTCCAGCTTTCACATCCATATGATGTTACTGAAAATACCATGGCTTGAACAAGTCGAATCTTTGTATGGAGAGAGAGATCTCTGCTCTTGAGAATCTTATCTAGGTCTTTCATAGCCATTCTGCCAAGAACAATGCGTTGTCTGATTTCTTGACTGCTTGTTGCTTCTTTATTGATAGTTGATCCAAGTAGGTTAAAGTTTGTCATGAGGCGTGTGTTAATACAGATGAGTGTTTAAAAGGAAATCCTGTTTCTTTTAAGGAATTAGGTGTGCAATTACCCACAGGCACAGCTAGAGGGAGCAGGAACAGACATTCAGGAGTTAATGAGCCTGGGAACTCTGATGACTTGCACCTGGAAGTGAACCCAGAAGTCATTCCAAGGAGTTTGCTTTATAAATCAGAACAGAATGCTTGTAGAGCAGAGAAGGCTGGGAAGTACCCAGGGAAGGCTGGGAAGTACCCAGAGAAGGCTGGGAAACACCAAGAGAAGGCAGAGAAGACTGAGAGGACCCTGAGAAGGAACAGACTTCACAAGGCTGGAAGCCAGAAGGCCCAAACTGACCCTGCTGCACAAGGGAAGTTTGCTAGAGCCAGCTCTAAGGTGAGAGTGTCTGCCACGCCCTGTTCTTACAGTCTGCCTGAATCCAGAACAGAGAGACAGAAGCCAAGAACCAGGGAGAAGGGTTCTGAGAAGAGCTCACAATCTCTGAAGGATTATTATCAAGTTTTACCAGGTCAGAGAGGAAAGCACTTTTGTGGTCAGCTGGAGTTCTTACCCAGAGAGAGAGGGGAATCCAGGACAAGTTTTACTCAACTGCCCAGAAGCACGGCTATATCCAATGCTGGCAGGCAGAGGCTCTGCTACCAAAGGAAAGTGACTGGAGGAGAAAACACTGTTGGTTCCAACTCGTCCAAATCCAGGTATGAATCACTAACCAATGACTGTGAATACTGTGCTCCTAAAAGCTCTGTTAAAACCCGTGCCCCTTGGGTGAGGGAAAAGAAACCAGATTGGTTTAATCAAATTCCTGCAGCATTGAGAACCCCTGGCTATGGGAAGCCAGACCCCAGAGTCCTAACCTACAAGTCTGGGTCAGACAGGGACAGTGAATATTCCTCTACTGAGTATAGCGAAGGAGATTCTATGGAAATTGAATACCCAAATACTGTTCCCTTATCTCTGCCAGAACTTATGGAATGTGACTTGTGCACGCCCTCAGCTCCAGAGTCTGGGTGC
The DNA here is from genome assembly GCA_033557465.1 of Ichthyophis bannanicus. Taxonomy (NCBI): domain Eukaryota; kingdom Metazoa; phylum Chordata; class Amphibia; order Gymnophiona; family Ichthyophiidae; genus Ichthyophis; species Ichthyophis bannanicus. The sequence goes on along the minus strand of CM066037.1, from coordinate 221,502,406 downwards.
GCTGTATAGTGAAGAAGAATTTAATGAAATTTAATGGTTGTTTGCTTGTACTGAATTCCGATAGTGAAGCCTGCCTTAATTGTGAAGCAACAATTAAGCAACTATTGTAAATACTGGTACCTTTTTGACACAAAGGATTTTCTGTTTTCAATGATTATCTCTTATGTTGAACCTTTGCATTTAACGGGGAATAAAAAGCCTTATTTCCCTCCACCTGGTCTCATTAATGAGTGCTCCTAGGTAGTTGGAATCTGTGAGGTCACTTCTCTCAACTACGCCGAGTGAACTTACATTCCCTGGACTGCCTAGTATAATCTTTGCCCGGGGTCACCCCAACATTCTTAAGGCGTAGACAGGGCAGCCCCACGACAAGTTGTTCACAATTTCAATTTCTTCTCCTTCAACGATGAACCTGTTGATTATGCCAGTTGTCATGATCTTTGTCTTCTTTACATTAAGGTGCAGGCCCATTTTGAGACTATGTTCTTTGATTGTGAGAAGCAAATGTTTCAGATAATCTTCACTTTCAGCCAGTAATGTGGTATCATCAGCATAGCGAAGGTTGTTGATGAGTCTTCCACCAATCTTCACACCTCTGTTGTCTTCATACAATCCTGCTTCTCTGATGATTTGTTCTGCATATAAATTAAACAGGTAGGGGAAAAGTATGCAGCCTTGTCTTACACCTCTGCTTATTTTAAACCATTCTGTTTCTCCTTGTTCCATTCGGACTGTTGCTTCTTGATCAATGTACAGATTGTGCAAGAGTACGATCAGGTGTTCTGGTATACCCATGCTTCTTAATGTGGCCCAGAGTTTTTCATGGTTTACACAGTCAAAAGCCTTGCTATAGTCGATAAAGCACAAATAGATATCCTTTTGGTATTCTTTAGTCTTTTCAAGGATCCATCTCACATCCGCAATGATGTCTCTCGTTCCTCGCCCTTTCCTGAACCCTGCTTGCACTTCAGGTAGTTCTTGTTCCAGGTATGGTTGTAGTCTCTTTTGAATAATCTTCAGTAGAATCGTGCTGGCATGTGGGATCAGAGCGATTGTGCGATAATTTCCACAGTCAGTTGGATCACCTTTCTTTAGTATTGGTATAAACACAGATCTTTTCCAGTCAGTTGGTAATGATGATGTCTTCCATATTTCTTGGCAGAGCCTTGTAAGTACGGTAACAGCTGCATCAGATTGCTGTAATACTTCTATGGGAATGCTATCAATGCCTGGTGCTTTGTTCTTTGATAAGGCTTTCAATGCTGCTTCAACTTCTTCTTTCATCACCAATGGTTCCGGATCATAAGGTACAGATTGAAACAGCTGTTGGTCCACTTGATCTTTATCATATAAAAACTCTGTATATTCCTTCCACCTTTTCTTGATCTTCTCAGCATCATTCAACATAGAACCTTGAGCATCTTGTAACATTCCAATTCGAGGCTGGAACTTTTTCTTTAACTCTCGCAGCTTTAGGAAAGCCGATCTTGTTCTTCCTCTAATAGTTTCTGCTTCTATTTCCTTGCATGCGTCATTGTAGTACTTTTCCTTGTCCTGTCTTGCTGCACGTTGGAAATCTCTGAGTTCTGTTATTGTCTTTCTTTCTCCTCTGGCTTTAGCTTCTCTGCGTTTCTGGGCAATTTTCAGAGTTTCTTCTGTCATCCATTTTGGCCGTTTTTGCTTTTTCACCTTTTGTAGAGACTTCTCGCTTTCTTCCAACACAACCTTCTTGATGTCATTCCATAACTCTTCTGGAGCTCTGTCATTTGCATCTAAAGCAGCAAATCGAGTTTGCAGGCAGTCTTTAAATTCCAGTGGTATATTCTCAAGGTCATATTTTGCTGCATTCATGAGTGGTTTGCTCTTTTTCAACTTTAGATTGAGTTTGCATACTAGTAGTTGATGATCTGTACCACAGTCAGCTCCAGGTTTTGTCTTTGATGTTATAGAACTTTTTCATCGTTGATTTCCACAGATGTAGTCAATTTGATTTTTATACAGTCCATTGGGTGACGTCCATGTGTACAGTCATCGCTTGTGTTGATGGAAGAAGGTGTTTGAGATGAATAGATCGTTGGTCTTGCAGAATTATATCAGTCTTTCTCCAGCTTCATTTCTTTTGCCAAGTCCATATTTTCCAACTACTTTGCCTTCTTCTTTGTTGCCAACCTTTGCGTTCCAGTCACCCATGATTATCAGGATATCCTGTTTGCATGTTCTGTCAATTTCAGCTTGTACTTGTTCATAGAACGCTTCAATTTCATTCTGCAGCTGTTGTTGGGGCATATACTTGAATTATAGTTGTGTTGATAGGCATTCCTCATAGACGAATAGAGATTAAGCATTCGCTGACTGCATTGTATTTCATTGTAGTTCTTGCAAGTTTCTTCTTTATTGTAAATGCAACACCATTTCTTCTTTGTCTTTCATTTCCAGCATAGTAGACCATGTGATCATCTGATGCAAAGTGCCCAGTGCCAGTCCATTTCAGGTCACTGACACCCAACAGATCAAGTTGTACACGTTCCATTTCATTTCTGACCACCTCCAACTTTCCTTGGTTCATGCTTCATACGTTCCATGTTCCAATGCGTAAGACATCTTTACAGCTTCTGACTCTCATTTCATGTGCAGCTACATCAGCAGTCAGACGTCCTGAGGGCTTTGATCCAACCACATCATAAATGCTGGTTTTACTCTGAAAAGTCTTCAGCTCTTCCCCAGTAGCTAGTTGAGTGCCTTCTGAGCTGGGGGTCTCCTTATAAATTGTGTTGGTGTTCCTTTTAGTGAACCTCAGTCCAAGTTGCCACAATCCAGATATTAAGGAGACTTCCTGACCCTGAGAAACAGATATGGACTGAGATGACTCCCCCCCCCCACCAAGAACCTAAGAGGGGGTCTGCAGCACCTGAGGTAGAGGCAGACCACTCATATTACTGGTATCAAGAGGTATATCTCCAGCAAGATTCTGATTGGGAATAATATGGAAGTGGCCAGTTTTTCCTCATTTTTAGGAGATGAATTGCTATCTTTCACGCAAATTTAGAGAAGCTTCAATAGGAGAAGAGGAACTCAAAAGATTGGCAAGGACCATCACTCATCTTCACAGGCCTGACATGTTAATCCATAGGGTCTCACAAAGTCTGTAGTCCTAATCTTCCCAAGCTGTTTCCTTTCACCTTCTGTTTCCCCATATCCAGACAAGTGCAAAATGTTTCCACTCTTCACTCCTCACATCCCCATGGTAGACTCCTGCTTATGAAAGCCCTTGTTAGGTGCCAAAGATATCAACTGGGGCACCTATCACACAGCCCACAGAACTGTTCTTCCTCAGCTACCCCTGTCCTCTCAGGCAAAATGGCCTTCATTCCTCATCTCCTTTTTCCTAATGGTGATAACTCTCCTTATATAGCCAAATTTGTTGTTAGCTTTCCAAGTGTCTTGACAATGCTTAGCAACACTCAGGTCAACATATCACAGGTCTGCAAAATTTTTTTTTCGAGAGCTGTTTTGGTTATTCCATGTAATCTTTATGTTTTTTGGTGTGCTGAATCCGAAAATGACCTCCATTTTGTCATAGGACATCACGTTTCCTGACAATTTAGGTAACTATGTTAAATAAGGCAATACCTCAAAATAAATGGAAATAGACTTATAAAATTAAAGATTTATTACAATATTTTCATGAAAATCCTTTTTTGAACTGAAATGAGCTCACCTACACACACTAAACTCGATTCTTCTTCCTTGTGAGGCTCCTCTTGGTGCATTTACGCTTGTGAGTAGCATCTGGAATGTCTCTCTGAAGCATCCAACAGTAGTCTGCCATCATTGTAATGCTCCATTTTCCCTGGTATCTCCTTTCCATCTCTTTAATGTCTTTGTGGAATCGTTCACTTTGTTCCTCTCTCACAGCTCCCAAATTTTCAGGAAAGTCAAGGTGGGACTGGAGGAAATGCACTTTCAAATTCATCAGGCAACCTAAAGCTTGAAATGCTTTCAGCATTCGTCCGACGATCTTTTTGTAGTGAGGATCTTTGTTATTGCCTAAAAATTTCTGTACGACTTCTTTAAATGCAATCCACCCTTCTTTTTGAGAATCTGTCATAGTATTGACAAACTCTTGATCAACTATAAGCCTTCTAATGTCTGGTCCGACGAACACACCTTCCTTCAATTTTGCCTCCGACAGGCCTGGAAACTTGGTGACCAAGTATTTGAAGCATTCTCCATCTCTTGGAAGTGATTTTACGAATTGCTTCATCAATCCCAATTTTATGTGGAGAGGTGGTAGAAGAACTTTATGGGAAGGTACCAAAGTTTCTCGGAGGACATTTTTTTCACCGACTGTTAGCACCCTCGGCTGCCAACTCTTCTTGGTCCAGTGATTTTGTCGGTCTCGACTGTCCCATAAACACAGAAAACAAGGATATTTGGTATACCCAGCTTTTTGCCTGAGCAGCATGCACAAGACCTTCAAGTCCCCACACACTTGCCAACCATGGTCTTCATATTTAAGTTTACGAAGAACCAATTCCAAGTTCTCGTAGGTTTCCTTCAAGTGTATGGAATGACCTACAGGTATGGAAGCGTAAAAACCGTTGTGGAGTAAAACTGCTTTGAGACTTCATTTTGAAGACTCTATAAAAAGACGCCATTGCTCTGAATCATATTGGATTTTAAATTGACCCATCAGACCTTCGACATCGATGCACTAAACCAACTTGTCTTCCTCGGCGAAGTAAGGAATGAACTCCTTTTCACGATGTCTGAACCATGAAGATGACACTCCTGGCAACAATAAATTCCTGCTTTTCAGCCTTGATCCGAATAACTCAGCGGCATCTTTGGGAAGATTCAAGTCTCTTACCAAATCATTCATCTCCTCCTGAGAAAACAATTTTGGTCTTGTATCATCTTCAAAGTCAGAACTTGATTCGTCATCTGTTCAGGTATGACTTCACCTTCATCGGAGCTAGGTATCTCTTCCAAGGTAGCAGGGGGCTTGGGTACTGGTATATCTGTGCCATGGAGGATGGGACGAATTGCCGAGTGAAGATTGGGGTATGAAATGGAATGCTTCCATTTGGATTCCAAATGGAAGCATTCCATTTCATACCCCAATCTTCACTCGGCAATTCGTCCCATCCTCCATGGCACAGATATACCAGTACCCAAGCCCCCTGTTACCTTGGAAGAGATACCTAGCTCCGATGAAGGTGAAGTCATACCCTTTCACATCGCATGAACAAAAGTAACAGTCGTCACTATGGTTCTTTTGCTCTCGCCATACCATAGGAATCCCATAACAGAAAGATTTTTTCTTACCCTTGAACCAGTTTCGGAGGTCCTCAACACACCGTTTGCATACTTTATGAGGTACCCAGACTTTATATTGATCTCCAATTTTTAATCCAAAGTATGCAAAGTATACTTTTTTCACAAAGTCTGTAATATTCTGCTGTTGCTTCAACACTGTATATTCACCACAGATGAAACAGAAACTGTCTGGCGAATTAATACACTTTCGCGGAGCCATAACATAACGGTTGAAGAATGACTAGCTAACACGAATTGCGATGAAAAAGTGTGAACAGCCTAGAACCAAGAACCTGATGTTGATTCGTGCACAAGTGTGGCATGCAGGAGAGAGCAGCTCTGTGTCTGTACACGAGACATCACAGTGCTGGCCACGCCCCCCTGCACTGACCGGAGCTGCTGCTATCTGCCCTGTGTCTCCCTCCCACTGGATTCTTCAGGAAAGATTAACCCCTTCTACCATTAGAAGCACGGACTTAAATCTTGCTTAGCTTATGCATATATTGCTGACCATCAGATTTACAGTGCTATATTTTTTTTTACATAACTCGGAGAACCCCTTTAAGGTTTTTTTGGCATTTTATATCTTAAATGCACTTATGTGACTTAATTAATATTAATTTGAATTAATTAATAGTAATTTGAAAAAATTTGAGAAATTTGAAGACAATTTTGCATGTTGTGGCAAATCATGATATCTAGGAGTTTTTTCAATATTTTATTTGTTTTCAGCACACCAATTCCCACTAGCACTCCTTGTGGCCTTGGGCAAGTCACTTAACCCTCCATTGCCTCGGAAGAAAGGCCTGGCAATCTACTTCCGGTTACACTGCCAAGAAAACCCAGGAGCTTCTGGGTCGCCCTGAGTCAGGACTGACTCGAAGGCACACATTGCATTCAGCACACCAAATACATGGAAATTAGATGAAAATAATCAAACAGCTTTTTAGTCGCAGACCTGTGTAATTAAAGGTGTGTTTTCAGTCTTGTATCTTTTAGATGATCGTGTACAGGGTATGTACTTGTATCTGTTGTAACCTTATAAGCCACACGTGCATACCTTGAAATTCTCCATAAGCCTCTTCCTTTCCTTAGCAGGAGCAATAGCTTTTGTACTTCTGAATTCCTTTCTTGTCTGGTAGTTTCCCATTCTCACCCTCCTAATTAATAAGTGAATAATAGGTAGGACTAATGATTTCTGAGGATGAATTTTTGGTAAGGCTCACAGCCCAACTGAGGTACTAAGCTACCAGTGCCCCTGATTTCCTTCTAGTATCAGGTGTTGCTGGCAGCTTATAGCCCCCATTAGGCTATGAGCCTTGACCAAAAAATTAATCCTCAAAAAATCATTAGTCTTTGCACATCAAAGGCATGGTTTTATATTTCTTCTTTTCCTTTGACGCACAGCTTGCAAAACTGACCATTGTGCCAGATTTTTTAGTCATATGCAAAACAAGCATATTTTTCTTTAAAATCCTTCTGCAATGTGGCTAAAAAAGATAATGAAAAGTAACATCCTTTAGAAGGAACTCTGAGACACCCCATTGGCCCCTTTACCTTCAACAAAGTATTCTCCATTGATTCTCATTCCATATTCTGTTGCTTAAATAGCGCAAAACATTCTGTTTTGCTCGCTGATGGGTTGGTTTGTTCACTGGGCCAATGGAAGAGTATTAGATGCCCCAGACAAACCTTGAGCTTTGCACTCTCTTTAGTTAACTCTGATGCCCCTAGCTCCTCCCACTCCTTAGAGTTTGATAATTAAATTGGACAAGCAAGATCACCCCAACACCACCCATCCCAGAACAAATCTGTAAAATTGCATAGTTGGATACAGAAACATAGAAACATGACAGCAGAAAAAGGCCATACGGCCTATCTAGTCTGCCCTTCCATATCAAATACTTTAGTCCCTTTTTTTCCCATTAGAGATCTTCAGTGTTTGTGCTATGGTTTCTAGAATTCAGATACTGTCCTCGTCTCTACTACCTTCACTGGAAAATCATTCCACGTATCTATCGCTCTTTCTGTAAAGAAATATTTCTGCATACTACTCCTGTCCCCTTTCACCCTCATCCTATGCCCCCTCATTGCAGAGCTTACTTTCATCGAAAGAGGCTCTCCTCTTGTGCATTTATGCCATGGAGGTATTTCAATATCTATATCATATCTCCTCTATCCTGCCTTTCCTCTAACTTATACATATTATATCTTTCAATCTGTCCCAAAATGGTTTATAAGGAAGATCACTGACCATTTTTGTAGCCACCCTCTGCACCAACTCCAACTTTTAACCAGCTAAATTGGTTATTTGAAAAGTGCCTATCTTCTCTGCAGGTAAAAGTATATACTGATGGTTCTTTAGGTGGTGGCTTAGGGCAGCAGCTTCTAGGGAACAGCTAAGGGCAGCTACAGTCAAAGCACAAAAAAGAAGAGATCCCAACAGCCACATAAACTCAGTCAGCCTAATGGTTAAGCTGCTCCTGGTTGTTTACCAACTAAGAGAATTGTAACAGGCTTTTGGTCTTTATTGATGGCCTAGATGGCTGAAGTATGGATCTGGCAGAGCACAGTGGAGTATTCTAGTGACTCTGAAGTAGATTTGGCATAGTATAATGTCAAATTATTTAATAGCATTGGCCACAAATTCTATGCACTGTCCTAATTTGGTCAGAGTAGATTTATTTGGTTCTGCGGCTGCCTTCAAATTGTTGTGTTCTTAAGATTGTTTTATTTTTGTAAATTGCATCAAGCTGGCACAATGTTATGCAATCCACCAGTGGAAATAAATGAATAAATATATTGGAATGGATTCACCTTTAGGAAAACTCATTGCATCTGAGCATTGTGAGGTAGGTTTAAATTATATACAAACCCACATTCTGTGCATTTGTTCATGTCATTTATGACCCTTGCTGCCTGCATACAGTTGTTAATAATAAGGATAATGTGAACTATGGACTCTCTTCTAATTCCTTGCAGCATGCCATTGTTTCATACTGATAAATGCTTTCAGTAAAAGGCCTCTGAAATACCTTGAGCTTATTTACTTTCACAAGGTCTGCTCTAAGACTCATCTGCAAATGCAGATTATTCATTCTTGTTTTCACAGAGGCAGGTTTGGAAACCGACCCACGGAAACAAATCTCAGAATGTAGCATCTTTCAGCAGGCCACTTCCAAGGGTTTATTGCAGTATTTGCTGCAGTACAGAAGATCTAGCTTCAGTCTCCTGCTTGTTAGGGCCATAAGGGTGGGGGCATGATGCAGAATAGTGATGCGCCTTAAAAAATTTAGGAGGACGTTCAGTAAAGTGTGCTAATGGTTAATGCATGTTTTAGCACATGCTAATGACACTAGCGAAAAGCTGCCAGCGCAGTAAAAACCCTATGTTAACTGCTTAGCAGAGTATGGGTGGAGACTGAGCGGGATGTGGGCAGAGAGTGAGTATAGATGGCATGTTATGGTTAGTGTGCTGGTATTTATCATGCACTCTGTGTTAGAGTTAATGTTGGTGCTCTTAACATCTCCTTAAGAGTAGGCATTAGGTGAACCCTCAATAACTGCGAATGAAGCAAATGCATGTTAAGGAACCTTTCAGTGCAGTAAGTGTAGGGGACATGCTGGCCACACCCCTGACAGCATACAGTCTTTGCACTTAGCGTGTGTTAGTGTTTTCTTCTAACAGACGGTAAATGCAAAAAGTTAGCTCACTTTAGTAAATGTGCCCTTAGTGTGCGATGAATTGATTTAATATACACTAATCAACATAGTGCACCTCAGTTCATCGGTTAGTACATGTTAAATCACTTTAGCATCCACTAATAAGTCCCTCTTTCTCCAGTCTTCTGCCTGGGCACCAGCATTACTCGGCAATTGTTTGGAGGGAGGAAAGAGAAGACAGAAAAATGGAGGCTCCTGCAAAAGCAACTAAAAGAATATTCCAAACTTCTATACACTGCGCCTGTATGACAACACTCCATCCTTTTGAAATGGCATTGCTAAATTGTGAGACCGTAAAATTTCTTTTGCCCTACAAAATGATTTTTTTTTAAATTATATTTAATTTTCATTTTCATAGTCATTCTTGAAATAGGAATAAACCAAAATTAAATAAACATAGCAAGAAAAAAGCATTACAGAAAGCAGTATGAAAAAAATATATATTAAACATGCTATGAAGTCCTCAGTAGAAGGGGAATTTAAGTCAGAAATGATTAACCATCACAGAAAGATAGATAGATGTAAAACATCTAGCTATAATTCATCTCTATTGAGAATCAGCTTTCCTGTGGAGTCTTAATGACGATAGAGAGCTCAAGGACGAGCAGAGGGTGTGCCTTTATTTGGCTACTGCTAGGGTTCAGGGCTGCCATTCTCAACCCAGACCACTGATGGCGCTGGAGCTTCTGGGGATTGCTCTTGCCCCTACAGTAGCCTCCAGGGACCCCTAGTAGGAGCCAGGGAGGGTTCAGGGAGTGGGGAGAGTTGCTGAGGCCTGTTGAGGATCCTTTGGGGAGTAAGAAGGGTTTTGATGTGGGGCCACAGTAAGTGCATCGCTGATAGCGCCATGTGTTCTATGGAGTCACGGCAGAGCAGAGCAACTTGCTGTGCTGTCCATGCCCATAACATGGCCATTCCACACCCCTTAACCACCCTCGGCTGCAGCAAGCTGTCACCGTGTGAATTAATGCGCAATAAGTGCCATGGCTATGCAGTAACATTTACTGCAGTGGTGCCGCATCTGTTACTGTGTGTTCCCATGTCTCTAACTCAATTTAACTAGCATTAAACACGTTCAAAAGTTTTAAGGCACATTAAAAATGTTTCATTAAGACTACTGTGTAAAAGAAACTGAAAACATTTCCAAAAATTGGGCGAAAGGCCCAAACCACAAATGTTAGTCCTGTGCACATCCCTACTCCTCAAAAACGGTGCCCATTAAGTAAGTCACTCCTGCACCATCAACTCCACACTCCATTATTTTCACTTGTTGTGCAATGCACCTGGAATAAGCTTCCTAAGCCAGTGGGCCATACTCCCTCTTTGACCCCTTACTATTACTACTGATCATTTGTATAGAACTACAAGGTGTACACAGCGCTGTACAGAGACATGTGAGAGACAGTCCCTGCTCATAAGAGCTTACAATCTAATCAAGACAAACAACCCAACAGTCAAGACAGACAACACAAGAAGTTGAGTATAGGACTGACCCCTTATTCTCCTATCCATACCAATGGCCCAGGCCCATCGCACCTAGTTCCTATTTGCTGATAAATTTGAGGAGTGGAGACTAGGAATGAGGAAGTGTGGGAGAGAGCAGAGGCAGACAGGAGGGTCTGTCAGTCTTTTTCATACATATTTTAGAATACAGCGGGTACACATTTCATTGCGGTCGCTCCTTGTTCTTTAACCTCACCTTCTCTTAGTTCAGTGCTCACTAGATGTGCTGTATTTATGCTGCAGCGGTATCACTGTGGTGCTAATGGGGGCATCTAATAAAGTGGTACTCAGTGACTCACAGTTTCATTCAGATGTTGTTGCCTAAAAAATAATAACAGTCTGAATGGAAAAGGGGGATCTTATGGATATTTATTTTTAAGTGCCAGCTAAACTCTAAGGCTAAAGAGTGCTAATACTGCAGCTTTAAATGGTTATTTCAAAAGATATCATATGAAGAAGGACTGAGTGTTTCAATGTCTGTAATTCTTGTCTGCTCCCAGGCACTTTCTCACCTTATATCTATCCCTTTCTTAAAGTAGAGGCTAGGTCAAAATAACAAAAAAAGGGAAAATCAAGCTGATAAAATGGGTATGTATGTTATGATGTTAAATGTGATGGCAAAAATGAAAAGCTTCAAACCAAGAATGATCACTTTCAAAAAAAGAGAGCTAGCAAACTGTCCATCATGTGATGAAATCTGACAGTGGGGATTATGGCTTTGATGGACCAGAACAGCTAATAGAAGAAGCTGACATTTTTGAAACCTTGCTAATTAAGGGTTCCTTCCTTAATATTAAAATAAAGTCCTTGTCTGGGTTTTATGGTTGGAGAATCAGGTGTTTTCATTAATATGTGCCAGTCAGTCTTAATAAGCTTGGAGGGCAAACCAAGTTATTATTGAGTGACCTTCTACAAAATCAGCATGTTGCTAAGGGCTGTCCCCCTGCCCTGCTCAGCCTGATGAATCTCATTTCCAATGCAAACGCTTGGCGAGAAAACCAAGCGTGCTTTTGCTGCAATCACAGAGAATAATCCTTATGTCTCTTGCAATGTCCAGAATTGCCACTTACTGCACTGTCATGATGGCACACTGCAGATTATTACCCTGCATTCGATTGTCTGTGTTTCCTGAATTGCTGAGAGTAGGAAGAAAGGGGGGGAAAAACAACCCTTCTATTGTCAGGACACTTGTATTGAAAAGTCAGCTTCTTTTAATACTGCTTTCAAATCGCCATCCACCTTGTTCATGAATTATAATGTGCAAAATACATCTGACAGTGCCAGCCTCCAGAAAAAAAAGCTATGTCTACATTATCACACATTCATTTTCAAATAGATTCTGAACAGATTTTCAACTGTTCATTTAAATTCATCAGAATGATAAAAAATCACAGTTCGGTGTTTGACTCCTCATCTACCTTTACATTGGAGTTTTTAAAATCGTTTAACCACTCTTGTATATTCTATTTTCCTGGTCCATCTTTGAATTCCTTTTTGCACTCTTGCTTCCGAGCTTGAGGTGCAACATTAGCAAAGGATGGTTGAATGATGATCCATCTCTAATTGCTGGATATTTATCCTCCCCTCCAGTGTCATTTAAGAACGCTGAGTTTCAGCTTTTTAGTTGTACTATACACATGGGAAGGTACATTTTAGATAACACATGGAGATCGGAAAAAATAACTAAATTGGATGAAATTATTTATTGGAGGGGGGGAAGGGTTGAATTATGGTGATTTAGAATCAATTACTTCAAAATTGGGGCTCAGCTATGGAGTTGAAGAGTAGCCTAATGGTTAGAGCAGTGACCTTTGGTGACCAGGGTTCGATTGCCACTAGCACTCCTTATGGCCTTGGGCAAGTCACTTAACCCTCCATAGCCTCAGAAGAAAGGCCTGGCAATCAACTTCCGTTCACACTGCCAAGAAAACCCAGGAGCTGCTGGATTGCCAGGAGTCAGCATCGACTTGAAGGCACACATTGTATTTCTGCTAGGGAGCAGGTATGGAGAACACTGGTCCTACGTCTTACATGTGCATTCCCTATATGAAACAGGGAATACATATGTAAATCTTTATCCTGCCCAGTCCTGGCCAGACCACGCCCCCTCAACACTTCAACATAGTAAGGACATCCACATGTAAATTGGACCCTTTCTAAAATGCCCATTTCAACGTGAATGCAATTTGCATGTGTAAATCATGAATAAGGCTTCTAAAATAACCCCCATATTGAGTACTAAATGGTTGTCCACAAAACGTCTGGCATTTGCAGTATGCGCTTCTTTGTCAAAAACGTAATTAGCATCAACATCGGAATGCAAATATAATCTGAAACACATTTTTCTGGTTGGATTAGCACAAAGTGCGGCTCAGGAGCCAGAGACACCAGGGTAGTACTCTGACCTCTGCAGCTTTCTCTTGATATACAAAAGAACACACACATATGTGTGTACACGTGCATGCACATATGCACACACATGCACAGACACACACACACGCCTCTTTTTATAACAGAAGTGAGGTGCAATGGAACAGCCCTTTATAAAGAAAAATAAGATCTACATTCATGGGTGAAAGGAATAAATTGAATTTTCCTTCCCATGTTACTAGAGATTGTATCTAGCTCTCCCTGAGCTGTTCATCTGTACTGGATGCGACCAGCAATAGATAAGATCCCAAGGATGAATCTGAGTGCCAAGGGAAATGTGTAGACTGTTCCTGCTGCCGGTGTTATCCCAAATCCTGTGCACGTAGCCTGTACAATGAAAATCTGTAAAATTCATAACATTGGCTTAGTAAAATACTAGTCATTTTCTTTAAACGGAGACTTTCAAAACAAAATGTTGTGGTTGTGGGAGTTACTCAGCTCTGAGTGTGTGCTGCAGCCCCAGCTTTTGTTCATCTTATTTGAAGGAAAATCTCAAAAAGATCATCAGAGGGTCTCTCTCAATGGCATTCACTGAGAAGTCACATAAGTGTAAGTAGTTTTCATGCATATTCTTATGATGAGAGGTTCAAAAGCTCTTAAATACTGTTGCTTTGTTCTATTATCCTGTATGGCTGTACTTCTTTGTGTCAACTGCTTTGAGTCATCTTTTTGGGGAGAAAACGTGACATATAAATATGGAACAGAAATAAATCCTATCAGCTTCAGAATGAGACTAATAATTATAAAATGCATGTTGGAAATCACTGGAGTGGAGGAGTAGCCTAGTGGTTAGAGCTTGATAACCAAGAGACCAGGGATCGATTCCCACTAGCACTCCTTGTGTCCTTGGGCAAGTCACTTAATCCTCCATTGCCTCAGAAGAAAGGCCTGGCAATCTACTTTCGGTCATACTGCCAAGAAAACCCAGGAGCTGTTGGGTTGCTAGGAGTCAGCACTGACTTGAAGGCACACATTGCAGTTGGAAGTCATTTTCTTATTAGAAGTGGTAGAAAATACTTTAAAAAACACTGGAAATATTTCAGTTTCCACCTTCCCTTATGGACTTCTTCTTTCTTGCATTCCTAAACTTGTTAAGACTGCCTCATACATGGTGAGATATTAATTTTATTTTTGAATGGACCCACTCCTGAATTTCTAATGAACTTGCTGTGATTCATCACTTCCTCTCTGATCAGCTTTTTAAACTAAAGGCAGGAGGTGAAGAACCAACTGTGTGGGAAAAAGTGTCTCACTTACCTTGAGGACAATGCAGTGTGGCAAGAGAAGCACGTAATGCAGATTGCATTCATCTCTTCTTTAGCCAATTTTTTTTTATTTCTTTGGATTTATAAACCATACATCCAGCTAAGCTAATCTGAGTGGTGAACAATAAAACATATATTACAGCCAAGACAAACTAAAAACACAGACAGCACAGCTCCCACAATCCCAGCCCTTCATCAATTCCTCCGAAACTAACCACAATAGTCCTTAAAAAGGATAAAAAAAAAAATGACAGCCTCAGGGATCGTCACTACTTTAGGTGCCAAAGACAGACTTGAATAAATGCTCCTTCAACTGTATACAAAAACTGAGATAATTGCTTTCTCCTCTCAAAACCTCCAGTAAGGCATTCCAGATTGGACACTCAGGTTTTTGATAATCTAGCTTCCTGCAACAGGGAGATAGGTCAATACATTTGTGTTAGAAGATCATAACTGCTTGCTCAGTGTATAAAGTGTCAAAATATTACTATGATAACTTAGGTCTCCCTCATGATATGCTTTTAATATGAGGCAAGAAACCTTGAACTGGATTCTCTGGCGCACTGAAAGCTAGTTCAGGGAACACAATTATCGGTCTCATCTGGGCACAAAGCCCACATCAAGCCAAAAGCTAGGCGGCAGCATTTTGAGCTATCTGGAATGTTCACACTGCATAGTCTGGTGTTCCCAAATAATGTGCATTACAGTAGTCCAGTGGCACCAATGCAATGGACTATAGGACCATACAAAAATCATTCACAGACCGACATAGTCCAGTCATCACAAAAGTCGCAACTTATAAAACATCATTGACAAAACAGAATGAATTTGCATTTTCAAAGACGTCTGCAGAATAGTCACACTACCGAGATTCTGCACTGAGCTAGCTACCATTAAAGATCCCCCCACACTTCAAAATTATGGAATTAAAGTCCTAGACCAATCTGTTTACGCATAATAATTCAGCCAGAAAAACACAAGAATTGTTTCCCAAAATAGAGGAGATAGTGAATAATTAGTAATAGCTGCAGAATATTTGCTAACAATTAACATTATCAGTGCTGATCTTAGCTTGTTGGGATCCTGACATAGGAGCCATTTTGTACCCATTGGAAGCTTAATTGTGTTGTATTATATTAGTTCACACCTTTCCAGTAGTAGTTCAAGGTGAGTTACATTCAGGTTTAGTAGATATTTTCTTGTCCTCACTGGGCTTGCAATTGAAGTTTGTATCTGAATCAGTGGAGGGTTAAGTGACAGTAGAATTTGAACCCTGGCTGCTTGGTTCACAGCCTACTGCTTTAATCACTAGGCTGCTACTTCACCAGTTCAGAGGTTGGGAGCCGTGCTGAAGAATGGCCACAGAGAAGGTAGTTATGAAGGGTCTTGGAATGGACTCTCCCCCCTTGCCCTTGAGACCCAGAAAAATAAATAAAACTGTTGCCCCACGACTCTGCCTCTCCAGGGGGTTCACCAGGGCCTGGCTACAGAATCCGTTTGAATTCCATGTCTATAGCTAGGATCCAATGAGCAGTTGGACAATGGAGCAGTTTTATTTATTTTTCTGGGTCCCAAGAGTTTGGGCAGAAAGTCCTTTCCAAGGCCCTTCACAACTACCCACTTCACAACCACTCTTTACCGCTGCCCCTACTTTTAAAGGAGGTGATCTTCAAATAAGTCCACAGCATACAGTAATGTATAACTGAAATTCTAGTTTGCTTCTGAACTTTAGGGCAAACTTAACTTGGTACAACACCTACTCAAAAGACACTTCCTTCTCCTTACTGAACTTCTAGGGGAACCTTGGGCCGGGCTGGAAAAGCTTATTGTTAAGGTAGGCTCCTCTCACGCTTTTCACTTTCTCCTCATGTATTGTGCGCCCTCTCTCTGCAGAGCTCAGTGGGATACCATCCAACAAACTCTTCTGGACCTAACCATGGCTCTTCCCAACCTATTAATCCTGGGAGACATTAACATTCATTTTCACATTCCTCCCCAGCCCCATGACTACACCTACATTCAATTCCTGAATGATCATGGATTTCGCCAGCACATCCTTGGCCCTACACATACGGCTGGTCACACCCTTGACCTGGTTCTGACTCAGCAAGTCTTCCTCCCCCTTCCTGTAAATGTTTCACTACACCCCCTCCTTTGGACGGACCATTCCCTGACTGGTTTTCATCTCCCAGGGCTGGCCTTCACTCCCACTATTCCTTGTCTCCCTCTGCCTGCTTTCCCCACCATTATAGGTGCCTCACTCCAGAGATTCTGCCTGTTTTCCTGCAGCTGACAGTCTCTTCCCACATCAGTTCTCCTTCCTTCCCATAGACCAACAAGCAGACCTCTGGGTCTCCACCCTCACCCAAATGCTTGACCTCATTGCACAAAAACTCCAGATCTCTCACACATTGATTGGCCCCCTGGTACCACTCTGGCCTTTGCCTTATGAAAAGGCAGCTCAGGGCCGCTGAAAGGGCTTGGTGAAAGTTGAAGGATGCAGCTTCACTCTTGGCCTTCAAGGAGCACCACCAACACTATAGCACCCAAGTCCTAGTAGCTAAAAAAGATAATTTCTCATCCTTTATAACTGCATCTGCCAGTAACCCTAGAACACTCTTTTCTATTGCTGCCCACCTTTCTGCTCCTCACACTTCCCTCTCTTCTACCCTCCAAATGAACAGGCCTTCCCCAAATGTCCTTGCCACCTCTTTTTCTGCTAAGACCTCATCTGTTTGACTGGGCCTGCCATCATTTACCCCTCCCACTTCCCTCAGCTCTATGCAGCCTGATCTTTCCCACACCTGGAGCAATTTTAACCCAATCAGTATCACAGCTTGATGAAATTGGCCTCCTCTACTAGGAAATCCACATGTGCTTTAGACCCCATCTCTTCAGCCTGGCTCACTGAACCCTCGTTGAGCCTTATTCTCACCATCCACTTTATGATTAATTCCAGTTTGGTCTCCAGTCATGTCCCCCTGGCCTGGAAACAAGCTCTGATCTGCCCCCTTCTGAAGGGCTTTAAACTAGATCCTTTGGATCCATGACACTATAGGCCAATCTCCAACCTGCAGTTCCTTGCTAAATTCATTGAGCACTCCATTCTAATGCAGCCCACTGACCACTTCAACCACTAGTTCTGCACCCCCATCAGTGAGGCTTCTGTTCCTACCTTCATTGCATCCTCAGTCAGGGACTACTAGCACTGACCATCTCCATCGACCTCATTGCTTCATTCAATCTGGTAGATCACAATCTTCTCCTTTTGCTACATTGGTCTTTGTGGCACTGTCCTCGCCTGGTTCTCCTCGTTCCTTAGCAACAGATCCTACCAAGTCAGCATGCACCACACCACTTTTTCTCCCTGTTCCTTACCTTGCAGTGTACCACAGGGCTCGGCCCTTTCTTCCTACAATTTAACATCTTCCTCAGCCCCCTGGCTAACCTGGGTATCCCTGGGTATACTCTACATGTACGCCAATGACATCCTCCTAATAGCCTATATTAACAGTTCAACCCCTGATCTTTCATTGATAAATGCTGCCCTTGATGACATCTCTGACAGTTCCTTGGAATTTAACCTGTCCAAAACCAGAGCCACCTGGATTACCAGTTCCAGTACAGCCTCATCTCTAGCCTCATCCCTCGGCTCCACTCCTATTACTCTATATTTGTCTTTTAAATACCTGGGGAATCTATATCAACACTGAACTTTCCTTTATCCCTCATTTCAGCGACCTCACCAGATCATCCTTCGCCTTACAAAGGTTCAGAGCCCTGCACCCACTCCTTGATCATGCTGCTCAAACCACTATCCGTCTTAGCACAGTCATTGTGTGCCTTGATTACAGCAATGTTGTTTTTGCAGGCATCCCTCACCATTAAATGAAAAAAACTTCAGACTGTCAAATACGGACATTTGTGCCCTTGCACACATGTGGAAATATGATCACGTGAACCCTCTCTTCATCTACCTCCATTGGCTCCCGCTACCTCAGCGCATTCAGTATAAAATCCTTACCCTGACCCACAAGACCCTGAATAATAAGGTCCTCCAATATCTCTCTTTCCTCACAATTCTATATATGCCTTCCCACTTCTTGTGCTCCCTTCATGATAATAGATTAGTTCACCCCTCACCATCCCGGGTTAAATATGACTCTACAAAACGATCAACTTTTTTCTTTCTGGTCCGACCCTATGGAACTGTCTGCGTTCTTATATCCATCTCAAACTCTCTTTTCCCAAATGTAAATCCCTATTTAAAATCCACTTATTTGAGTAGGCCTTCGGCATAATGCAGTCTAGGAGCACTGCAAATGTTTGAGAAAAACTAGAACGTAATCTGTATTCTATGCACTCTTGTCTTGTGTCTCCTTTCCTAGCCCACATTGGAGTTCCTTTCTTTTCTACTTTATATTTTAACTATGTAAACTGCTCTGTATACCCCACAAAGGGCAGACTATCAAAAAATGTAATAAATGATAAACAAAGATATTTACATACTTTCTAGATGGTCAGGTAATCAACTTCTTTCCCTCCACTCTTGTACATACTCCAGTGGTATACTATGGCAATCTTCTTACTTTACCCCTTGGGATTCTCAGTATAGTGCTCCCAATAAGCTTGGATCTCATACGCGGACTCTCCTCTACCCTTAGTAATTTGCTTCCTGTTTTTGACACTAATGCTCAGGTAACCCTTGTTCAAAACCATCTCTGCAACTCACCCAATAGGTTCAACAAGACTCAAATATGCTTGGCACTAGCTGGTGGAAAAGTGACAGAACTCCAAGGGTGTATCTCCTTTTCATATGCCCTGAGACCTTGGTGGTACTCAGACCCTGCCTTGTCAAGCCTTACGATTATTTGCTGCAGGTTAGCAGAAAAAAGGGTCAAGAATGATATTTTCCCTCCAAACTAGTGCCTTAAATAAGCTAGGGAATCCACCTAGCTCCTTTGAGTAGTCCCACTTGGATACTCAATTAGAAAAATTCCTGCTCCCTACACAGCAGT
Source organism: Ichthyophis bannanicus (assembly GCA_033557465.1). Taxonomy (NCBI): domain Eukaryota; kingdom Metazoa; phylum Chordata; class Amphibia; order Gymnophiona; family Ichthyophiidae; genus Ichthyophis; species Ichthyophis bannanicus. The sequence continues at coordinate 221,483,149 of CM066037.1, read as the reverse complement.
ACTACTTATGCATGGGTATAAAGAGAGAGTCCTCACCTCAAATGAAAGGGCTGGTAGTGACACCTGGGTCACACGATTTTATCTAATGCTTGGTTCATTGTGACTATCCAAATAAACAGCCTGGTTAGATTGGCCTTCAGGAGTGAGTTGGGAAAAACTGATGTGTATGAAAGTGTTGATTTACCAGGGTTACTCTCTGGTCATGTATTAATTTAACAGAGCCTCCTTCTATTTCTGCATATAATTCAGTGCATTCAAAATGTCTCCTTTAGGCAGTGCAAGTTCATTAACGTTTTGCAATTTCAGGAGGTTCCACTGTATGAGCAGCAAGTGAGATGTTTGCTGTAGTACCCTGCTGGCCATGTGTCACAGAGGAAACAAGGACACATAGTGGAAAAATCCAGGCATTAAATGAGCATAAAGTCCAAAGTGTAGGGTCAACAGCTGTAAATAGATTTGAAAAGGAATGTTTGCAGAAAAAGAAAATGGTAAAACCCCTTTCCATCCTGGAGTCTTACAAAGTATCTTCATGTTGGCTGAAAGGCAGCTTCTTACATTAACTAATCCCAAGCTAAACAACCTCCAACAAACATTAAAACACATTTTATTAGTTTCGTTTAATTTCTTAATTGCTCAGATTCAGTTTACCTGTTAATTGCCGAGTGAAATGCTTAGAAGCAATGGGTACATTAAAGGGATTATTGACGTATAATCCCTCCCTCCCAGTGGATCGCTTATGAATTCTGCATGCACAAATTGTAACTGTGCCAAAAGTAATGAAATGTGGAAGGATATTATAGCCAGAGGAGGAGAGAGAACAAGCAGAAGGGCAAGCAATGCTAAAGTGAATGGAAGCAAATTTAAGATATGAGGGCTAAAAGAGAGGGAGTTAACTATCCTGGACTTTTTTATGTTGCTCTGCTGTTAGGGGAGTAATTTATAAGGGGCACCAGGGTTAACAGGCACCCCAATATATATATTTCACACCGTTTTATAAAGTGGTAAAAAAAATACACACGTACATAGAACACTTCAGAACCATCACATAGCGCAACACGAACTGAGCACATACACCCAACAATCAGTGTTGTCCCCCCACTTCCACACGTCATGTTACTACCTAAGTGTTAAGCCTTGATCACCTACTCCCTCACAAATTACCATAAATAAGCCATTATGTATATATGTAAAAATGTTTATTATGCTAACCTGTTATGTGTTTCTCATGTTATAATGTAAACCGCTTTGACTGAAGGATAAAGCAGTATAAAAATCCTGTTAAATAAATAGAATAAATAAAATATGGAAGTAGGAGCTAGCACGTATGTCATCTGCTCTAGGGCAGTTATAAATGCCCACGCCTATATTTCTCAACAACTCATTTAAGTTATAGCAATTTATAACTTACACACAGAAATATATGCTCTGACCATTCTCTGCCTAAGTTCCACCCAAGCACATGCCCACAGTGAAAGTATACTCCATTGGTCAGATGCATGCACTTTCAGAATAGTAATCAACCATATTATTTATGCATGTGAACATAAACTTAAATGTAGACAAGCCATTTAGAATGACCTCTTAAATGTCCTCAAGATTGGACACCCATTGTTTCTATTGTCAAACAATAGTTTGCATCCAAGCTTGGGTGTTTTATTCCAGCTTTTAGATGCCTCTGTAAAGCACCCCAAAATGTACAGAGGAAAGCCAAATCAGATACTTCTGCTCTCTTAGTTTTGGACATTATTGGGAAGTCTGAAATCTAAATCCAGAAGCAGTTTGGATAGCTGTCACAACAGCTTGAGGTGAGTACTATGACAAGCAGTCCAATGTCCAATCAGTATTGAGAAAAAAAATAGACTAGTTATCTAGCATTTGATTCCCCTGAATATGATCTGTGGCTTGAATCTGATCTAATGAAGCATATTACTAGAGTGATTCCTAAATTAAACTCATTTTAGTAGGTCAGCTGAAAGTTATATTGAAATCATCTGTGAGCCTCTAGAATCAGTGTTTTATGCTCTCGACAGTAACCGGGTACGGCGGACGCAGCGCGCCCTCCCTGCCTGACCCCAAGTTATATTGAAATCATCTGTGATCCTCTAGAATCAGTGTTTTATGCTCTCAACAGATATGTTGCAGAGTTCTGTGGAACCAATTTTTTCACATTGTTTTGTTAAGATATAATCATGAATAAGACACTGTCTAGGACTTTTTGGTGGCATTGAGCCTTTTAGTGTGCCAGAACTGGCTATTCAGTAAGAATCATCATAAAAAGAGCTGATCACAAGGGTCAGCAATATTCGACTGAACAATGCTATTAGCAATCAAAAACAAGAAAGCCATATCTCTTTTGGGTTAGGACCTTTTTTTTTTTTGCCTAGGAAAATATTGGGGGAGAGGTTACAGATTTTGAAGGCTTGTCAGACCTTGGTCATGATCACAGTTATGACTATTAAGTTTCAATGGATTGAGAGAAAAAGAATTTTAAAAAAGTGTTTTTTCCCTTAAAAAGTACACCCTGTTTATTTAAAGACGGTGAATTTCATTCATTTAAAATGTATTCAGACAGAAAAGAAAGGATACTTGTGAATTAGAATGAAACAGGAAACAATGGTCAAGCTCTTCAAAAATTCTAGATCTAGTTAGTAATGATGGTCTAGAGATCTATTTATAGCAGGTTTTCTCATACTTTGTGGCTATAGGAAACGTGCACAATGGATAAGGCCATTAAAGTATGTTCCCTTTTCCAGGCTTCACATAAATTGGTGATTTACAGATCAACAGTTTCTGTTTTCAAACATACCATGCAGTAATTACATACCAATAGCCTGATGCATTTTCTTCTGAGCTGGCTGTATACATCATTGACTTTCACTTGCTAGGCTGTCTGCCTTGAGTAAAGCTAGTAGTTAGTAACAATAAATATTTTCTAGTACTCCTTATGGCATTCTCTTGTTAAGTACCCAAAGGATAAATCTCCCTGATAAAAATCTCTATCAGATATCTTGTGATGTAAATTAATATCCAGGACCATATATTTTTTCTTTTTTCATGTATCATCATAGATAGTTTCTTATACATCTGGACATCTCCAGTAGTAGGAAGGATGATCATATTGGAATTGTTATTAACCTTATCCGCACAGTGCATTGAGTATATGTCTTTGTAGGTGACCAGGGAGTTGGACCGAGGGAGAGCTCTAGATGTGGTGTATTTAGATTTCAGTAAAGCCTTTGACGCTGTTCCTCACAGGCGACTTATAAACAAACTGAGCACCCTAGGGATGGACCCTAAAGTTTGTCAGACGGCTGCCTGGGTGAGAATGTTCACAGTCTTGGCAAGTACATATATCAATATGATTTGCAAGGGATTGTGGGAAATGCAGTTCATTCACACCAGACACAGCTGCTCACAATAAATAGTTGTGCTTGAGGGTAAAGCCAATAAGATATTTATTTATGGGGTTATTTTCTCCCAACACAGATATGCTTGGTAGCACATAAATCAGGATACTTGCTTTCAGTGTTTAACTTAAAAAAACAAAATCAGGAAAACAACATTTGAACTTGTCAGGCAATCAAAGCAAAAGAATTAAGACCTGGTTGGTAACAAACTGGTCTTTTCTGTAGGCTTTAGCTAATATTTTCTTAGCATGTATCAAACAACAAACAAAATCCACAAAGAAGGGAAAAACTGTTCTTTTCAGGTTAACTTCTTATATCTTCCCACATAGATTCAGAAGTGATTCCCTCAGAGCTCACAAGCAATTAGGTAAGGCTCAATTGCTAGCAGTTACCCAGCTGAAACCCCTTAGCTGGCTTGCTTTCTACTGCGTGGCTAAAAATCCTACTCAGGAGCTTTTCTGAGTAGATTAAAGAACAAGTTTGTATTTCTTTGTGATGGTTGCTGTACTTTGTAACAGAAAATTACCACAGAAGTTTAAACAGAGAGCAGTCCATGTAAACACAGCCTTCATCTGCAATCCCTCCCCCTTCTTCAACAATCATGGGTTCAATATCATGGATTGGCACAGATGAATCTCCCAATGGAGCCCTTTCAGGAGAATACTTGTTTCCCTGCTGTCTTTCAAGGTTATAGCTAGGGCATAGATCAGTGTTCATACCTGAGCTTCCATTGCTGTTAGAGTTCCTCTCTATATAGCCTGGCCAGTATGTAGTCCAGTTCTTATGTCCAGCCTTCCAATCCAGATCCCTGGACACTGGGTCTCTCTTCACATACCTTCTGGCACGGGTCTTAGGGTCCCTTCCAAGTGCAGTCATCTCCCTCACAGGAACTGTCTGGAGATTCCTAGCTCTGCAGCACCATTCCTCTGGCTTTCCCCAGTCCAATGGTGTATGCTGGCCCTTGGAATGCCTCCCAGTATACGTACTGCTCCAGACTCCTCTAGACCTCCCAAAGGCTTTTCTCTTCTTTCTTCCAAAGGGTTTCTTGCCCTCTCTGTCCATCCGGCTTGGCCTCTGCTTCTGATGATCTTCCAGATGAAACTGAGAATATCCAAGCTGATCATGAAGATGATGATGATGATGATCTGTAGAATAAACTCTACCTTTATTCTGCTTAGATGAGTGCTCCTCCCTAACACAGCGCAGCTGTGCTGAATCAGGCCCTGCCCTTTGAGATGAGTGCTTAGGGATTACCTCATAGCCCTCCTGATTGAACACACTTTTCCCCACTTCAGCTCCTCTAATGGCTGTTGGAAACCTGGTGCATTCTGGGACTGGTAGTCTTTTATGGGAAAATTCTGTTTTCTTATTTCTACCAGAACTGACAGGTTGCTTGTTCAGAGTCACTTCACCTTTTCTATAGCTCCTTCCTGAGCTATGATAAGCTTCCTTATCACAAGTTACTGCTTGGGTTAGAAATTGGTTGGGTGGGAGGCGACAAAGAGTACAAGTAAATGGAGCTCACTCTGAGGAGAAGGATGTTACCAGTGGTGTGCCCCAGGGATCTGTCCTTGGTCCGATTCTTTTTAACATCTTTGTTAGTGATATAGCGGAAGGGTTGTCGGGTAAGGTTTGCCTCTTTGCGGATGATACCAAAATCTGCAATAGAGTAGACACCCAGGAAGGTGTAGATAACATGAGGAGGGATCTAGCTAAGCTTGATGAATGGTCTAGAATTTGGCAGCTGGGATTTAATGTTAAAAAATGTAAGGTCATGCATTTGGGCTGCAGCAATCCAAGGGAGCAATACAGTATAGGAGGTGAAGTACTTTTGTCCACTAAAGAAGAGCGGGACCTAGGCGTGGTTGTGTCTGATGATCTTAAAGTAGCTAAACAGGTAGAAAAGGCGACGGCAAAAGCTAGAAGGATGCTTGGGTGCATACGGAGAGGAATGACTAGCAGAAAAAAGGAGGTGATAATGCCTCTGTATAAGTCTTTGGTGCAACCTCATTTGGAGTATGGTGTGCAATTCTGGAGACCGCACCTTCAGAAGGATGTGAACAGGATGGAGTTGGTGAAGAGGGTTGCTACTAAAATGATTAATGGGCTTCATTATAAAGCATATGAGGACAGACTTAAGGATCTTAATATGTACACCTTAGAGGAAAGGCGGGATAGAGGTGATATGATTGAGATGTTTAAATACCTCCGTGGCATAAATGTTCAGGGAGAGAGCCTCTTTCAATTGAAAGCAAGTTCTGCTACGAGGGGACATGGGATGAGGGTGAAGGGAGATAGATTCAGGAGTGATATGCGGAAATATTTCTTTACGGAAAGAGTAGTGGATCCGTGGAATAGTCTCCCAGTGGAGGTGGTAGAGATGAGGACAGTAACTGAATTCAAAAAAGCATGGGACCAACACAGAGGATCTCTAAAGGTAAAAAGTGGACTGTTGTAGTTGTGTTATGGAAGGACAGACTAGATGGGCCTTGCGGTCTTTTTCTGTCATCATGTTTCTATGTTTCTATGTTTAGTCACAAAAAATGGTTAGTTGTCAGCACTGGGCTCCTCTCTTTGCTTGTGCACAGGTATACATTTGGGAAGAAATGTAATGCAATATATAGGATTAGATGTTTTCCTGGATATAGAGATAAACGAAAATGATAATAAAGTCTGGTATTTCTTAAACCACATTTTGCCGTCCCTCCTTACTGTGCCTCCTCTAAATAAAAAACAACAAAACTTGAGCTCCACCCAGACAACGTGCCTCGATCTCCTGCTTTCTCCCTCCCCCTGTCCGTTCTCTCTCTCCTGCTGACCTTTTCAGTTAGATTCACTGCTCTTCAGCACCATGGTCAGCTCCTGGGACAGACCTCCATGCAACCACCTGAAACTCACAGGGCCTCATATTTAACAGGGTTTCTCCAGTTTGCAGCACCCGCCAACTGTGACATTCAGCAACATAGTCTGGATAATGCTACTGAATATCACCACAGACTGTCTCGGCACTATCCGGTTTGTACTAGGCCAGAATGGGAAATTACCGCTATCCAGATGATATGGAGACACTGAAACCTGAGAAAAAAGTGTTTATTATGCTATCCTGTTACCTGTTTCTCATGTTATAATGCAAAATGTTACCATGTTATAATGTAAACCTCTTTGACTGAGGGATAGTGTGTATTCTTGTGCAGGGCATTGTAGAGAGTGAGTTTGATCCAGGCAGACTTCCGTCTAGCCTCACTACCCTATATTTTCATTCTATGTTGCACTTAAACAACAGTATGTGGTTCACTATAACCGTGGCTGGAACTATTACAATTCTAATCTCTCAGCTCTATTTTCTATACAAACACTGATATATATATATATATATAGATAGATATTGGTAAAACATTGTAAGGACTTGTGAAAATTTCAGATAATAGGCCATACTGTACAGTGCCTTGTGAGAAGGGCAGTAAGTTGATGTGCTGTATCTAACTACTATATGCATGTTGTATTACTTAACAATGCACATTGTTCATGGAAAATGTTTCTAAAACCTTCACATGTCATGCACATTGCTGCTTTTAAGGCTGGTTGACTGTAAAGGATCTGTGCTGTGCATGTTTGCATGCACAATTAGTTGTCTCAAATGTATCTTGAGAAAAACACCTTTGCTAACATTAAATGTAGCTGGAATCCTGTATGGGGAAAGGGTCATTCATCTGATGCTGCCTTTTTTCCTCTTGCCCCTGTAGGTGGAACTGACAGGCAGCAGTATGTTTGACTATGTTCACCCAGGAGACCACGTGGAGATGGCGGAGCAGCTGGGCATGAAGCTTCCCCCGGGGCGAGGCCTACTCTCACAGGGCACAGCAGAGGATGGAGCCAGCTCAGCATCTTCATCACAGTCTGAGACCCCAGAGCCAGGTGGGAATTACAATCATAGCAAGTAGGTTGGCAGGCAGGACCTTTACGAAACAATTGAGTTTTAGTTGCTGGTATGAAATGACTATAAATAGATCTTATGGTGTTTAACAATTTAGTGTTAACAATTCAGCTTGCTTCCACGCAGTAATTAAATAAGGGAGCACACTGAAAATAAAGGGACATTTTTTATGCATGATAGTGCAGATCTAACTTTAGAAGCATGTTGCAAAATAAAAGTTGTGGCCCACTCCGTTTCCTCTTAGTATCACAGCTCCTTTTTTGAGCAAGGCATTTATGCAGTTAATAGTGTGGTGCAATACATTACCAGACAAAACCTATTACAGAGCCAAGAGTACCTGAAATAAGTTCTTCCAGATGTTCATTTACCAGAGAAAAGAGAACATGTGTGTTAGGCTGGGATAGATTCCTGTTTCTTTTATTTCAACGTTAGAGAGGCACTTGAAAGATGTGAACAGATAAATTAAAGCTAGAAAAGAAAGGAGTAATGGCTACAGTTTTAAAATGCCTTTTCCACCCTCAGTATTTAATTAGATCAATTGTATAGAGTGCCAGGGAGAGGTGACATTCCTCATTGGAATTCTTTCCAGGCCTCATATAGACTTTGCATTCTGAATGTTCCCATTTTCATTGTATTGTACTGATGATAATTTAAGTATTAGGGGAAAATCCATTTATAAATTAAACAAAATGACTTGATATCCATCAGTCCCCTAGTTCATCAAGCTGTTCAAACAGGAGGAAGATTGGCTGGTCGGCTTGGGTCTTCGGAGAGCTCTGGTAATTAGATCTGTGAAGGATTCATTCTTTGCTGATTGGGGCTTTAAATTAATTGAAGTTCCACATTTGTGGTTTTGTCCTTTTTGTACTCTTTTTTTTAGAGGAGATATTTCATATTCTTGTGTGGTGGAGTGCTTGGCCAAACAGCAGTGGTTTAAATGTTAATTTTTCTCTGGAGAAGTTTAAGGCTTTTTCTTTTTTCTTTTTTTTTTTTTTGTAAATGAATACAAGGCTACTGTGGAGTGCAAAGTTTTATTTGCTTTAACATGGGGAAGAGAGGTTTTGATCCACTAGAGCAGCGTTTTTCAACCACTGTGCCGCGGCACACTAGTGTGCCGTGAGATATTGTCTGGTGTGCCGTGGGAAAAATTCCAATTTCATCCGTAACATGTGGCCTCGGCTCACAAATTAGGGTTGCCAACCGGCCGGTTTTCAGCCGGCCTGGCTGGTTTTTCCATGGCCAGGCCGGCTGCCGGCACAGTTGTAAAACCGGCCATTGAAAAGCCGGTTTTTTGCTCTGGCTGCAAGATCGGGAGCGGCCAGAGCAAAAAAACGGCTTTTGTGCCGAAGTCCGCGGCGCGAACGCGATCGCGATTCCCTATAGCAGTGCAGCCGCTGGTTCTGCTTTGTACAGAGCAGCGGCTGCACTACACTTACATTGAAAAGTAAAGAGAAAATGTGTCAGGAGCCCTCCGATCATGCAGAGCCCGAGGAAGTGATGTCATGGGGGCGGGCTCCTCACAGGCTGTCTTTCCTTTTCAAATTAACTTTAGCTGCAATAAAGTTAATTTGAAAAGGAAAGACAGCCTGTGATGAGCCCGCCCCCATGACATCACTTCCTCGGGCTCTGCGATGACCGTAGGGCTCCTGACACAGTTTCTCTTTACTTTTCAATGTAAGTGTAGTGCAGCCGCTGCTCTGTACAATGCAGACGCAGCGGCTTGGGCAGAGGGGTGTGTGTGTGTGTGTGTGTGAGTGAACCCGCAACGGGGGGGGAGTGTGAGTGAACCAGCAAGGGGGGGGGAGTGTGAGTGAACCAGCAAGGGGGGGGAGAGTGTGAGTGAACCAGCAAGGGGGGGCGAGTGTGAGTGAAACAGCAGGGGAGGGGGGGGTGGTGTGAGTGAACCAGCAAGGGGGGGGGGGCGATGGTGTGAGTGAACCAGCAGGGGAGGGGGGGTAAGTGAGTGAGTGACCCAGCAGGAGGGGTGAGTAAGTGACAGGGGGGTGGGTGAGTGAACCAGCAGTGGAGGGGGGGGGTGGTGTGAGTGAACCAGCAGGGGAGGGGGGTTGGTGTGAACCAGCAGGGGAGGGGGGTTGGTGTGAGTGTTTGATTCCTATTCAAGAGAATTACTTTATATATAGTCAATATAGGCACAGAGGTAAATTTTTTTAACATTTTCTAATGGTGGTGTGCCTCGTGATTTTTTTCATGAAAAAAGTGTGCCTTTGCACAAAAAAGGTTGAAAAACACTGCACTAGAGGAGTGTTTGGGCTACACTGAGGTCTGCTGTTTTAAAACAGAGTCAGGATGCAGAAGAAATGTTTTTGTACCACAACCCTATTGAAAAAGACCTCACCCTTATCTGAGTGAGGTAATTTTCAGCTGTGTAGGTACACTGGTCTATGTATGTAGGAGTCATCTTTCTCCCAGACAGATGGATGGACAGACAGATAACCAGATTAGTATGAATGAAATACAACCTCTAAAATTCCTGTATGCAAATGTTAGAAGTCTTAAAAATAAGATAGGAGAGCTAAATGAAAGGTTAGATATGATTAGTACCTCAGAGACCTGGTGAAAGGAGGACAACCAATGGGGACACTGATACCTGGATACAAACTATATCACAATGACAGAGTAGATCAAATTGGTGGAGGGGTTGCACTCTATGTTAGAGAGGGCATTCAGTCACACAGGATTAAAGTTTTGCAGGAAACAAAATACACTGTGGAATCTATAAAAAGGGGACGGCGATGGCAGTAGTAGTGCGCTATCGACCGCCTGGACAGAATGAACTCTGTAGCTCCTCAGTACTTTCTTCTCTCATTTCTCCCTACTTCCCCTCTCATGAACTCCGTTCTTCTACCCAGTTGCTTCTTGCTATGCCCGTCTCTTCTATTGCCAAATCCAGATTCCACTTGTTTCACCTTGCTGCACCTTACGCTTGGAATAAACTTCTTTTGTCTTTACGCCAGGCATCTTCTTTGTCCCTCTTAAAACTTAAGATAAAAGCTCATCTTTTTGCCTGTGCCGTTGGCTCTTGATTTTGCTGTTCTTATTCTTCTCCTTTTCTTGCTTTGTCTTTTTTTAGATTGTAAGCTCTTTTGAGCAGGGACTGTCTCTTGTATGCTTTCATTGTACAGCGTTGCGTGTGCCTGGTAGTGCTTTCTAAATGCTTAGTAGTAGTAGCAGTAGTAGTAATGAACAAATAAATGATGAAATGCGGAAAGAAATCAGGGAAGCTAACAAAAGTTACAACACAGTAATAATGGATGATTTCAATTACCCTGGTATCAACTGGGTCAATATCAAAGCAGGACATGCTAGAAAGATAAAGTTTCTAGATAAAATAAATGACTGCTTCTTGGAGGAGCTGGTTTATGAACCGACAAGAGGGAAAATATTTTGGACCTAGTCCTTAGTGGAACACATGATCTGGTGCAAGAGATAAGGGTTTGGGGGCCACTTGGCAATAATGATCACAGCATTCTGATTTAATAAATAGAAGAAGAATGGCAAGAAAATCCACAGTACTATCTTTTAACTTTCAAAAAGGAGACTATGATAAAATGAGAAAAATAGTTAAGGAAAAGATAAAAGAAGCAGCTGCAAAGTTAAAGATTCACATCAAGCATGGGCATTGTTTAAATGTGCTATCTTGGAAGCCCAGAACAGATGCATTCCACACTTTAAGAAAAGTGGAAAGAAGGCCAAAAAACTGCCGGCATGGTTTAAAAGCGAAGTCAGAGAGGTTGTTGTTGCCAAAAAAGCAACTTTCAGGAAATGGAAAAAGGAGCCAAATGACGAAAACAGGAAACAGCATAAGCACTGACAAGTTAGATGCAAAGCAATGATAAAGCAGGCAAAGAGAGAATTTGAAAAAATCTTGCTATGGAAGCAAAAATGCATAATAAAAACTTTTTCAAGTACATTCATAGCAAAAAACCTGTGAGGGAGTCAGTTGGACCACTGGATGATAGAGGGGTAAAAGAGATGCTAAGTGAGGACAAGGCCATAGCAGAGAGACTGAATGGATTCTTTGCTTCAGTTTTTACAGAAGAAGATGTAGGGAACTTACCCATGTATCGGAAGAACTGAAAGAAATATCGATAAACCGGGAAGGTGTATTATAACTCTTTGTTAAACTGAAGAGTAGCAAATAACCCGGACCAGATGGTATAGATCCAAGGGTGTTGAAAGAACTGAAATATGAGATTGCAAGCCTTCTATTAGTAATCTGTGAACTTCTTTATTTATCTTTATCTTTATTAACTCATGATATACCGCTCTAGGCAGCAAAGGCATCAGAGCGGTGTACAAATTTTCAAGCAACTAGCAATTATTGCACTATAATCACTGTTGTCAGTAGCCTTACATCTATTTTTCTGCCCTCAGTAATTTCATTCATAGCCATTGTATGATCTTTTACTATTTTCACATAACGCAACACATTCCAGAAAAAACATGGATCTCACAAAGTACCAATCCTATCTTCTTATCATCACACTAACCATTCACCTAACCCACACCATCTATGCTCACAAACCAAATCCTACAACATATAACACCATCCCCATCATTCACAACTCATACAAAAACACACCACAACCATACTCATACACACTCAACCAAACACACCGTCCCAACCCTCCCAGACATTCAAGACTAATACAAATAAATCTTCAACAAGACAAACTTACAAACAGATCCCCCGAAACAAACACCATCAGAAAATTCATCCTCATAAATGCAAGATCCATACGAAATAAAATACCAATAATTAATGACATAATCACTGATAAAAAACCCGATATCCTTCTCATCACAGAGACTTGGCTCTCACCCACAGACACAATCCTCCTAAACCAACTTAACACACATCAATATGATCTTTTCAACTGCCACAGAGAAGCAAAAAGGGGAGGCGGAGCCCTTATCATCACCAAAAAAGAGCTCAAATACTCACTAACAAATATAAATAATATAGATGGTATGGACATCATAAATATAGAAAACAAAACCCTTGCACTGTCCCTCATCTACAGGCCCCCCTCAGCTGACCACAAAAATCTCACCCCCATCCTAGAACTTGCATGTACAGCTACACAGAGAAAACCACTTATCATACTAGGCGATCTGAACCTTCCATCACTCAACCCACAACATACAACCAATTTTATAGATTCCATGAAAGAAATGGGTTACAACCAAATCATACAGACACCTACACACACAAAAGGTAACGCCCTAGACCTTGTATTCATTCCCACCCCATTTAATAAACACCAACTACAATCCTCACCTCTTATTACGGAAGTGCCATGGTCAGATCACCACTTAATAACCTTCAATTTACTTTCACTATCACTCACCAACACTGAAACTACTCCAACACCTTATAAATCCCGCTTTACACACTTCAACAAAGACACTTTCCTAGACACTGTACTACCCAACCTTATAAATAACACAACGGAAGTCAACACCATAATAGACCAATGGAACTCAACAATAAAAGAAGCAGCAACTCCCACCCAAGTTCCTCAAAAACAATTCACAAAAAAAAAGTCAGAAAAATGGTTTAATAAAGACCTCTCTAACATAAAAAAACAACTAAGAAAACAAGAAAAACGGTGGAGGAAATCTAAAACAAGTGATAATAAAGCCCTATACCTGAGTCTTCTCAACAAATACAAAGACACTATTAACAGATCAAAAAGAGAATACCACACAAAAGTAATAAATAAGGCACTCAACAACCGACCGAGAGAATTATTTGCAATTATAAAAACACTAACAAGAACCCAAACTCCAGAACCTGATCAATCAACGATAAGCGCACAAACTCTTGCAACTCATTTTGCTAACAAATTAAAAAATAAATCATCTAGCACAATCATAACAATACCTACGGACTTAAAACTAATCAATAAATGGATAACCTTTCAAGACATTGATCAAACACACCTCCTCAATGTCATATCAATGATCAACACCACTACCTCCCCCCTGGATCCATGCCCAGTATCATGGATAAAAAACACCAAAACTGAATTGGCTATACATATACAAAATATAGTAAACCAATCACTATCTCAGGGCATCATGCCAGATGCCCTAAAACTTACATCCTTACGCCCTATAATAAAAAATAATAAACTCAATCCCACAGACCCAAACTCATACAGACCTATAGCCAGCATACCGTTTATTGCCAAAGTAATAGAAAAAATCATACAGCTTCAACTACAAGATTTTATCGACACGCATGCACCACTTGACTCACACCAATTCGGCTTCCGCCCATCACACGGAGTCGAAACCTTGCTAATAACACTCATGGATGACCTCATCAAAGGCACTGACACATACAACCAAGGTTACATCCTCATATTCATTGATATAGCTGGCGCCTTTGACAATGTCCACCACAACACACTCATTAACAGACTCCTAAGCCTAGGAATAGGAGGAACAATTCTACAATGGTTTATATCATACATCACAAACCGATCGATACGCGTTAAATTAGGCCAAGACACTTCAGAGCCCTTCACACAAGGACAAGGTATTCCCCAGGGCTCGGCACTATCAGCCCTCCTTTTCAACTTATATCTCCAACCCATCACAAATATATTTAAAAAATATAAAGTCAACCACTACATATATGCAGATGATATCATGCTCACTCTACCAATAAACACAAACAATCCCACCTACCAGAACTTACTAGACTGCATCAGTGAAGCAAATACTTGGCTAGAAAATAATAACCTCAGCATCAACCTAAAGAAAACAGAAGCAATGTTCGTAACAAGAAAACCAGATACTACTCTCCCTGAAACTATAACAATTAACAACACAATAATCCCAATCAAAAAAGAAGTAAAATACCTAGGCATCATAATAGATCACAAACTTAGTATGCTCCCTCACATAAAACAAACAGTGAAAACCATATTCTATAAACTTAAGACCATCCAACACCTACGACCAATACTGGACACGCATGACTTCAGATCTGTTATCAGCACACTCATCACTCCACACTTCGACTATTGTAATAGTCTACTTATCGGCCTCCCTCTCACAAATACCAATTTACTCCAACGAGCTCAAAATATCTGTGCTCGAGTAACAGCAAAAGCCCGCCTCACTGACCACATAACTCCCATCCTCGCCGAACTACACTGGCTTCCCATAAATAGTAGAATATCGTACAAAATACTCCTAACCACATTTAAACTTATCAACGACATCTCACCCTCACATCTAACCACTCTAATACATGCTCCAAAAGAACATAGAACCCGCAGACAAAACGCAACCCACTCACTAGACATAAAAAAATCCATTCGAAAAACAAATAAAACCACAAGCTCAAGAGCCTTCTCATATGCAGCCCCCACCCTATGGAATAAACTCCCACTAAGCCTCCGCAAAATAAAAGGTCTCCTGACATTCCGGAAAGAACTAAAAACATATCTGTTTAAAGAACACTTTATAAATCTTAATGAATCCCCCACAACCCCCACACTACACCTTCACAACGAGCCCCCTTAACCACAGATCAAAAAGCCACAAACCCCAACACACTTAGGAATAATGCAACTCTACGTTTAATAATGATTAATGCAACTCTACGTTTAATAATGATTAATGTAAATAGTTACAGCATTACTAGTCAATGCTAATTGTAAAATTGTATAACTATATGTTCCATGTTATTGTTCATTGTTCATGAAAAGTCAATTGTACATAGTTTGAAAGAAAAAACACTGTTCTATGTAAAACCCTGTTCATTAAATGTTAACTGTAAACCGCATTTGATCTTGGGAAAAAGCGGTATAGAAGAAAAGCATAAATAAAATAAAAATAAATAAAAAAAAGCAGCATAATAAGAAAAGAGAAAAGGAATGCCAGTAATTGATAGGAAAAGTTACATGCAAAAGAAACAGAGGGAGGCAGGGAGTGGTTAGGGAAGAGAGGGAGGCATGTCATAGGTGAGTTAGAAAAGGTGAGTTTTGAGTAGAGATTTGAACTGTGGAAATGAGGGCTCTGCATGTAGGAAGGAAGGTAGAGAGTTCCATAATACAGGGCAAGAAAGAAGAAAGTAGAATGTCATTTCTGTTCCAACCGTGCTTGTGAAACTGAGGGGAGAGCTAAACGGTAAGTGTGGAGGGATCGGAGAAGATGATGGGAGGTGTGAGAATGGAGAAGATCACCTAAGTATTGCAGGGTACCTGAATGGACTGTCTGGTGCACTTGGATGGGTACTTTATAGTTGATATGGTATTTTATGGGGAGCCAGTGGAGGTAAATAAGGATAGGTGTAATATGATCATAGTAGGAGGAGTGCGTAAGTATCCTAGCTGCTGTATTTTGGACGAGCTGATGACAATGGTAGTGAGGAAGACCTGTGAATTCACTGTTACAATAGTCCAGTCTGGAGATCACCAGTGACAGCAGAAGGGTTGTAAGGGAGTGTCAAGGAAGGAATGAAGAGCGTGGATTTGATGCAAAAAAAAAAAAAAAGACTGCTGAATCAGGGAGGACAGGTGATCATGGAACATTAGGGAGAGTCCAATGTGACACCCAGATAGTGGAGAGATTGGACCAGGGGAATTGGGGAGTGAGAGAGGAGTGGCACCAGTGAGGGCCTAGAGGCAGTGAGGGCAAACCATATGGCAGAACATTTAGAGGGGTTGAGGTGCAGACAGTTATCAGAAAGCCATTCAGAGACAGCAGACAGACAAGTGTTTAAAGGAGCCAGATCAAGACAGTGTGAGTCGGTGTGATGTATAAGACAGATGTCGTTTGGCATAGAAATATGCTGAGATACCAAACTGCTGAATTAACTGTGTGAGGAGAGCTAGGAAAATATTGAAGAGGAGGGGAGCCAAGACAAATCCCTGGGGAACACCTTAGGCTAAATGAAGGGAAGGGGAAAAGACCGAACCACATGATAAACTGAAGGAACAGGAAGATAGAAAAGATCGGAACCAGTGAAGAACAATATCCCGAAGCCCACAGTCAGAGAGATGAGATAGTAACAGAGTATGATACACCAGGTCAAAGGCTGAAGAGATCCAAGGAGACTGCAAGGGAGCTATTACCCTGGTCATGTGCTACGTGGTTCTCATTGAGTAGGGATGATATGATAGTCTCAGTACTATGATCGGGATGAAAACTGGATTGGTGAGGGTGTAAGAAGTGAACAGAATCGAGGTGGGAGGACAGCTGTGTGAAGACTAGCTTTTCAAGGATTTTAGAGAGGAATGGGAGGTTTTAGATGGGATGCCAATTAGCAAGAACATCAGAGGTAAGAGAGGGCTTCTTGAGGATGGGGCAGTTAAGGGTATGCTTCCACTGGGAGCAGAAGGTACCAGAAGTGAGACAGGTGTTGAAGATAGTAAGTACATATAGAAGAAGGGACAGGGAAGGTTCCGAGATCCATGCTGAAGCTATGGGGTTGGTGGGATACATAGTTTTTTGGGATGAGTTGAGAGCTTTTAGTACAGCGGTTGCAGTAATGGAGTAGAATGAATGCCAGGAGTGAGAGAGGGAGAAAATCAAGGAAGAGCTGAGTGAGGGGGATAAGCAGTCTGTAATGGTACTGATGGGAGAAGGCGAGGAATCTACTATGGAGGGGCAACTGGAATGGAATGTGGAGCATAAAGAAGTGATCTTACTCAGTGAAGTAGTTATCAAGGTGGCAGGGGTTGGGCAGAGGAGTGGAAGGGAGAGTCATAGGGCTGGCATAGGGCAGGGACAGGGAACGGAAGAGGTATAGTATAGTCTCCTAGCTGCACAGACATGTATTTTGTAATGATGGTGGCAGTGATGATAATGCAACAGGTTGGCAGGGGTGGACTGAGACCTCCAGAGGCAATTGGCTCCGCGTAGTTGGGCCCGAAGAAGGAGGGGATCAGCTGTGAACGATTGTAATGGGATGTGCAATGGGGGCGGGGGGGGGGTGTCTCGAGAGTGGCCAGGTGGTCCAGATGATTAGTAAGAGTGAAGAAGAAGGTAGTAGCTTGGCAGGGAAACATCTCCATAGAAGCAGTGCTTCCGAGTAATGGAGGGCTGGGGTGGAAACTTTTAGGAAAGGCAAGGAGGAATGATAAAGGAAGGCAACTCCTCCCCCCCCCCGCCCCTGCCTGTGCAACCAGAGAGGGGGACAGATAAAGCTGAGAAGCCAGCAGGGAGACAACAGTTGAGGATGGGGCCCTCACTGGGATGCAACCATGTCTCAGTTAAGAATAAGCCATCAAGGGAGTTTAGGCGGAGGGAGCAGCAGTTAATCAGAGCAAGGCTCATAGTGAGAAAATATGTCACAGAACAGGGGGAGGGGGCAGCCAGGCAGGCAGGGGTAGGCAGACAGTCAACAAGGTTAGACATGACATGGGAGTGGGCTGGCGTAATGGTCGGAACATTACGGGGCGCCATGTCCATTAAACTCATCTGCAGTACTGGAAGGCTGGAGAATGGCCAGTGTAACGCCAATTTTTAAAAAGGGTTCCTGGGGTGGTCCAGCAAACTACAGACCAGTGAGCCTGACATCTGTACCAGGCAAATGGTACAAACCATTATAAAGAATACAATTACTGAACATGTGGATAGTCATGGTTTAATGGGAGAAAGCCAACATGGCTTTAGCCAAGGAAAGTCTTGTTTTATCAATTTGTTATATTTTTTGAAGGTGTGAATAAACAGGTAGACAAAGGTAAGCCAGTTGATATATCTGCATTTTCAGAAAGCCTTTGACAAGGTCCCTCATGAGAGACTCTTGGCGAAATTAAAAAGTCATGGGATTGGAGGCAGTGTAGTATTGTGGATCAGGAACTGGTTAAAAGATAGAAAGCAGAGAGTAGGGCTAAATGGCCAGTTTTCTCAATGGAGAAAGGTGCATAGTGGAGTACCCCAGGGTACTGTGCTGGGCCTGTTGCTTTTTAACATATTCATAAATTACCTGGAAATGGGAATAACGACGGAGGTGATCAAATTTGCAGATAACACAAAGTTATTCAAAGTTGTTAAAACACAAGAGGATTGTGAAAAATTGCAAGAGGACCCTGATAAATTGAAAGACTGGATATCCAAATGGCAGATGAAATTTAATGTGAACAAGTGCAAAGTTATATATCTGAGAAAGAACCCAAACTTTGGTTACACGATGCAAGGTACCACCTCAGAAACCACCACCCAGGAAAAAGAGTTAGGTAAAGAGGATGGAAGGATACCCTTATGAGGAGGGGCTTAAAAGGTTAGGGCTCTTCAACTTGGAAAAGAGACAGCTGAGGGAGGATATGATAGAGATCTATAAATTAATGAATGGAGTAGAACAGGTAAACGTAGATTGGTTGTTTACACCATCAAAAAGTAGAAAGACTATAGAACACATAATAAAGTTACAATATAACCCATTTAAGACTAATAAGAGAAAGTATTTTTTTGCTCAACACATAATCAAACTCTGGAATTCATTACTGGAGGATTTAGTAAAAGCTGTTAGTGTAGCTGGGTTTAAAAAAGTTTTGGACAAGTTCCTGGAGGAAAGGTCCATAAACCATTACTAAAGAGGACCCAGGAAATCCACGGCTTAACCCGGGATGAGCATTGTGGAAGCTGTGTGCCTTTTGGGGAACCTGCCAGGTACTTGTGACCTGGATTGGCCACTGTTGGAAACAGGATACTGGGCTTGATGGAACTCGGTTTGACCCATTATGGCATTTCTTATGTTCAGATTGAATCACTGCTGTAGCACTTTCAGCCGTGGTTGTGAAAAATAAAACATAAAGGTGACTAAAAGCTTATGCAGTTCAGCGAAAACTATTAGGGTGTTTCATTCTTGTCAGGAGCCCATTTACTAAATATACTTCACAATAAACATTTCTCTAAAAAATTCCATCCTCTATTTTTGCATCTTACTGATAGACTTCATTTTTTAATTTTACATCTTTATTATAATTATTTCAGGGAAATCATAGGTGTTTTGTATGATGTTTAGGTGAATCTGTCCTTAATCGCCCCTTCAGGCACTGTTCTCATTTGCATGCCACTGGGAGGAGCTTCTCTC
Organism: Ichthyophis bannanicus; assembly: GCA_033557465.1. Classification (NCBI taxonomy): domain Eukaryota; kingdom Metazoa; phylum Chordata; class Amphibia; order Gymnophiona; family Ichthyophiidae; genus Ichthyophis; species Ichthyophis bannanicus. Next base: position 221,463,729 of record CM066037.1, on the reverse strand, counting down.
CATTTTAGGGCTGACCCTACTTGTCCTTGCAACCCCACAAGCAGTCAGATTTGTAGGATATTCCCAATGAATATGCATGAGATAAATTTGCCTATATCATACAAATTTGTCTCACGCTCATTTTATTGAGCTCACACCTTTTCAATGGTAGTTCAAGGTAAGTTATATTCAGATACATAGGCATTTCCCTGTACCCAGGTAGCTTACAATCTAATTTTCTACCTGAAGCAATGGAGGGTTAAGTGGTTTGCTCAAGGTCACAAGGAGCACCAGTGGGAATTAAATTTGTATTTCTTGGGTAGTAGGCTATTGCTCTAAACACTAGGCTACTCCTCCACCCTGAGAAGGCTATCTATATCTGTATCTATAGGCCATTTGAAGATCTTGTTTTGAACTTGGCAACTAAAATGAAATTAAGTAAATTGTTGATATTCTGAAGCCCCAGCTGGCTTTGGACCTCCATAACAGTCTTTGGAAGCTTTGGTCTAATGGATACCTCAAATATAAATAAACTAAGGCTGATAGCTGGCGGCAAGCCATAAAGGACAGGTTAATCGAATCCTGGCTTTACCTCAGTGCATGCCTGGGTTTCTGATTTTGATTTTCTTAGTGAAATCAGTAAGACAATCAGAACTGTAAACCGTTTCATGCAATGGGGCAAAACAAGGGCTGGACTGATTAGCCTTTTCCTTAGAATGCTGGACCCAAGTGTCAATTCTGCTTCTACATCTTTCAGCAGGCTTATTTTCTGTCTAGTGCCCCTGTACCTTTCTGTATAACTAAGCTGCTAAGCAGTTCCAGCTATGGCCTTGCTGCATGAAACTAATGTATATCAGGCCCAAGTGTATGTCAAAAAAGTAGAGTAGTGAATGCTAAGGATGAAACTGGGATCCCGTTTGGATAATTTCAAAACATATGTATACAGCAGTATCTACGATAAATCTGATAGGGAAAAACAGGAGATCAAGTGAAAAGAAACCTAGCAGCATGATGGAAATGTTCTTTTTCATCTCAAAGGAGGTGTGGGAATGTTTCCAGCATTGGGAAAAGGGGAGGTTTCTCTGGGCTCAGATACGGTGAAACAACCAAGGAGTCAGGCTGGGTAACAGCTTTAAAGGGGAAAGAAACAACTAAACCAATTCTTCAAATGTGTTCTTCCATTCCATGTCCATTATCAAACAGCAGCTGTGCTCTTGGAGAAACTAAGGGGCATGTTTGCTAAGCAGTGGTAGCGGCTTACATGCGATATCAGAGCCATGGCCCCATTGAATTCTGCTTAGTAAGCATACTCCTAAGATAAAGAAAGACTTCCCCAAGCAGGACCAGAGCTGAGATTAGAGCTCAAAAGCCTGATTCCGTCCTGGATGTACATGCCCTCTGTATGCCTGGTCTGAACCGGATGTACAGAGGACGTCGCGATTCTGATCCCACGGGGCACATCTAGCCCCACAGGATCAGAATCGCGATCAGGCCTGTTCATGCAGGCTGGGACTGCAATTCAGCCCAGCCTGCACATACAGACCTTGCCCAACTAACTCAGTCAGGGCTTTTAAATGGAGCTGTGGCGCCATGCCGTCCGGTTGCCATGGCACCGCAGCTCCATTTAAAAGCCGCAATCCCCGGCTGCCGGCTCCTGCAACTAATTCCCTGCAGCTCGACCCCCGATCTGGCCTCTGAGGACCAGGGTTGGGCTGCAGGGATTACCCTATGACCCCTCTGACCCCTCCCACTCCTTCCCAGCCCCAGTCATGCCAATCCTGCAGAATCGGGGAAGTTATTCCACCTCAGTGGTGGGCTAACTTCCCCGTTCAAATCACCGGTCCCGGACGAACAGGGCCGACATTAAAATCGGCCCTGTATGTCCAGGGCTGGTGACCACCCACTAATGCCCACTAATGCCGCCCCCGATCTTCCCCTTTCTCTCCCCTGTCTTACTGGTAGGGAAGTTAGACACCGGCGGGAAGGGGCACAAATAGCAGGGATGAACGTCCCATTGGGACGTCCATCCCCACTCTCAGAATGAGCCTGCAATTGTATAGACATGCTCTTGTCATGCTCCAACTTTGTCCCTGTTTAGCAGCACAGGAAATGCCCAAAAAGGCCATATAGGTGTACCTGTTTTCAAGGGAGTTCTTTTGCCATCATAGTCTATGCTTCTTCAGGGCTACAATGACACAGGTTTTGCTGTTTCTAGGACTTTCAGCTCTTCTGGCGTGGCTTGTTATCTCACACTGCCATTTCTAAGCCCTCCTTAATTCTCACACTGACTCCTGTTCACTTGCTCTGTAGGTTTCTCGGTATAGACTCCTAAATAACTGTTCCATGAATATACACAGGTCAGTATTTCCCATGTTCCTGTGGCAAGGAAAGCACAAACATTATTTGTCGCAGTAATATCCACCTCTTTCTGGCTATGGAAATGCATGTTCATAGGCCCTTAGGGCTAGAATCCGCAGGGCAGGGAGAGAGGAACTCCGAGCTAGCTGATCTTCTAAGGCTTAAAGGCCAAAGGGGCTCTATAAATGCATTTTCAGGGCTAGGAAGGGGCAGATATTTCTGCAACAGATAATATATGGAGAGTTATGCTGACCAGGAGGGGCATAAGAGAAGTGATGTTTTCTTTTGGGCATGATTTGATTTTAGGGGATGGGAACTCACAGCTAGTGGCCCCCAAGGATGTAAAGGGACCTAAGAGCATCTTTAGGTGCATTTGCCTGCTGATACTCTCGCAGAAAATTAGCTATACCTTTTGAGATGTAGTTACCTTTTCCCTGTCTTAACATGGATTGTGAGATTTTTAATAATCCATGTTAATCCATTTTAATATTGGTTTCTTTGCATGCATTTTTATGCAGTGCAGATCATGAATATTTACTTCCCATTGTACCAGATTTTTTTCTGCTTATGTTTTTTTCGCACCTTACTTTCTATTCTCCATATTCTTCTGTTCTTTCTCCTCTTTTTGGCTATCAATCCTAGTCCTGGCCATCCAAGGCAACTCTTCACCTCATCTGTGCACATCAAATTGTAACTCCCCACCCACATACTTATTCCTATCCTTCTCTTTCCTCCTTCGTGTCTATGGTATGCATTTATTAGAACACATTTGATTGGTTTGGGCACCTAAAAATTTGGGCATAGAAATCACTTGTACATGTGTATACCTGTGAATTATTGCACAGGCAATAGATTTGTGTGTGCATAAACATCCTAATATGAATACAAGGCTTGCATTTCAAATTAATTTATCACAAATCACAGAACAATCCCACACCAAAACTGTGAAAAATTCAGGACATATGCAAAGGAACCAAACTCTTTTTGGTCGTGCACATTCCTACTTCTTTCTTCCTTTCTCATGCTCCTTGTCAAATGTCCACTTTCTTCCCAACAAGCATGTCTACATTTATTTTTTTGCTAATTTTTTTCAATTTATTCATCACCTATGTCAAAATTATTGTTTTTTATTTCTTCTCATACTCTATACCTTCTTGCTTTAACTAAGACTTGACATTAACTAAAACAGAGAAGGGCCAGGAGCAGGACTTCAGAAAACACCCATAAATAGCAACAGAAGCGACGGGAATCTCAAATGATTTTCAGAAGACTGTGTTTGAGAGGAACTAGCTAAACTAAAAGTAGACAAAGTCATGGGTCCAGATGGGATACACCCAAGAATAATGAGGGAACTTGGGGACTTTCTAGAAGCTCCACTGTCTGACCTTTTCAATGCCTCTTTGGAGTCGGGAGTGGTGCCAGAGGACTGGAGAGAGGCACGTGTGTTCCCTTTACACAAAAGTGGACGTAAGGATGACATTGAGAACTACAGGCTGATTAGTCTAACCTCTGTGGTTAGTAAACTATTGGAAGGGCTACTAAAGGAGAGTAAAGTGAGGATTCTCTAGTCCAATGGATTGCAGGATCTGAGGCAGCATGGATTCACCAGAGGCAGGTCTTCTCAGATAAATCTGATAGATTTTTTTGACTGGGTGATCAGGGAGTTGGACTGAGGGAGAGCCCTACATGTGGTGTACTTAGATTTTAGTAAAACCTTTGAAACTGTTCCGCACAGGCGACTTATAAACAAACTAAGCACCCTTGGGATGGATTCTAAAGTTACTGATTGGGTTAGAAATTGGTTGAGTGGAAGGAAACAAGGGTACAGATAAATGGAGTTTTTTTGAGGAGATGGAGGTTACCAGTAGTGTGCCACAGAGATCTGTCCTTGGTCCGATTCTATTTAACATCTTTGTTAGTGATATTATGGAAGGACTGTCCGGTAAAGTTTACTTGTTTGCAGATGATACCAAAATCCACAATAGAATAGACACACAGGAAGGAGTCGACAACATGAGGAGGGATCTAGCTAAACTTGAATAATGGTCTAGAATATGGCAGCTGAATTTAATGCTAAAAAATACAAGGTCATGCATTTAGGCTACAAAAACCCAGAGGAGCTGTACAGTGTAGGGGATGAGGTACTTCTGTCCATGAAAGAAGAGTGTGACCTGGGTGTAATTGTGCCTGATGATTTTAAAGTAGCTAAACAGGTAGAAAAGTGACTGCGAAAGCCAGAAGGATGTGTGGGTGTATAGGGAGAGGAATGACCAGCAAAAAAAAGGCAGTGATAATGCCTCAGTATAAGTCTCTGGTGCGACCTCATTTGGAATATTGTGTGCAATTCTGGAGACTGCACCTTCAGAAGGATATAGGCAGGTTGGAGTCAGTGTAGAGAGTACTAAAATGGTTAGTGGTCTCTGTTATGAAGTATATGAGGACAGACTTAAAGATCTTAATATGTATACTTTAGAGGAAAGGCAGAATAGGGGTGATATAATTGAGACATTTAAATAACTCCATGGCATAAATGCACATGAGAGTCTTTCATTTGAAGGCAAGATCTGCTACAAGGGGACATATGATGAGAGTGAAAGGGGATAAATTCAGAAGTAATATGCGGAAACATTTCCTTACTGAAAGAGTGGTAGATGCGTGGCTTTGATGGCAGTATTGAGCTGCTGTTCTCCCCTTCTTGTAGGTTTTGACCCCTTCTTCTACCTCAGTGTCACTCCTTTACTTCCTTTGAGGTCCACTGCCTCTCTGGGTAGCTGTCACATAGAAACTCTAATAAGTCCTCATCTTCCTTTCTCATTGTCTCCTGGCTTTCCTTCTTTATTGAACGGTTTTCTTCTTCTCTCATTCTTGGGGACTTTAAGGTCCAAGTAGATGACCCCTCTGACTCTTATGCCTGACTCTGACTCTTGCTTTAACTTCCTGATTCAACCTCAAGCTATGCTATACCAAGCTTATTCACCAGCATGGCTACTGCCTCAATTTTGTCCATTTCCTCAACTGTTCTCTCTCTCATACTTCTTCCTGGTGACTCCCAGATTTACCTCTCTACACCACAAATTTCATCTGAAATCCAGTCTGAAATATCAGCCTGCTTGCCTGACATTGCTGCCTGGATGTCCTGCTGCCATCTGAAACTTAACACCACCAAGACAGAGTTTCTTATCTTTCTCCATAAGTTCACCTCCCCTCTTCTTCCTCCTCTATTTCTGTGAATGGCACTGTCATCCTATTGGTCCCCTCAGCAGGTACCTTGGGACCATCTTCTCTCTTTCTCTGCTCATATCTAATATGCTTTCTTTCTTTATAGCAACCTCAAAATCTGTCGCTTCCTTTCTGAACACACCTCCCAAAGCACTTATTTCCGCCATCATCGCCACCTGCATCGACTACTGCAACCTGCTGCTCGCATATCTCTCACTGAACCATCACCCTCCACTTTAAACTTCTCAGAATTCAGCAGTCTGGCTTATATTCTGCCGTACTGCTACACTCACATAACCACTCCTCTGTTGGTTCCCTATCCATTTCCGCATATGGCTGAAACCTCTCTTATTCCAATACATGTACATTCATTCTGCAGCTCCTCGTTGTCTCTCCTTTCTTATCTTTCCCAGTACTCATCCCCAGGAACTCCACTCTTCAAATAAGTCACTGTTATCTATGCCCTTCTCCTCCACTGCCAACTCCAGATTCTGTTCTTTCTATCTCGCTGCACTCTACAGCTGGAATAAACTTCCTGAGTCAGTGCATCAGGCTCCCTCTCAGACACTAATCATAACCAGGCTAAAAGCCAACCTTTTCAGACTGCTTTTAAATCTTATCCCCTTCTTCTCCTGTTTATGACCTGGTTGTTTTAACCATTTCCTGTTAAATGAAATTCTCTAAATCTTTTATTAGTCCTGTTTGTCTGTCTTGAATAGACTGTAAAGTACATGCAGCCGGGACCATCCCTTATATGTATGTTTACAGTGCAGCATGCACCTAGTAATAAGTAGTAGTAATTTTGCATTTGCATTGTTTTAAGGTGGATTAAACACTAAATTCAGCATTCAATGCATGTTGCCATATTTAGTGGCTTAGTAAATAGGTCCCATAGTTTGTAGCTGTCTTAATTCCTCAGCTAATGATGTATTTTTGAGAGACTTGTGAATTTGTGAAAAATGGTACAGGGCTAATTTTCTAAAGCATTTTCAATATGTAAAGCATGTTTTACACACAGAGAATGTCTCTCATAAAACTGGGTGGGGGCACATACATGTAAAACGTGGGCACAATGCACTTTTGTACAATATGGACTTAATCTTATAAATGAGTAACGTGGTGTTATAGTTTTACCTGCTGGACCAGATTTATGTCAAAAAATTGAATATATGAGTCCCTGAAGGAGAAAGGTTAAGTTTTGGTGTGACTTTCAAAACAATAATATATCAGGCATGCTTTTTAAAAAAATGATAATGCTTTTTGAGAATGGCTTTTGATTGAAGACTGGACTATATGTATGAACTGAAGACAAGTCAGTGAAGTTCATTTATAGCAAAATGGACTGATGATGAAACTTAAGCATTAATGGTACCTATACCCTGGCATTGATGAAATATATATATGCTCTAGTTTGATGACCCACAAAAATCTTTCTAAAAATATTTACAGGATGCTCCTTGAGGTTTTTCTTTTTTTGTTCCAAATTTTATAAAGTCATTTCTGTACATGAGTGGCTACATACTTGTGTAAATGATCTCTTATAAATGTTTGGCTAGCATAAGAGTATATGCTTAGGCCACAAGGTGTGTACTTTGCTGCTGGGTGTGCATATGGGCAGGGTTGGCGAACAGCCTGAGCAAAGCATTATAAAATACATTGACTTACATGCGTGCATGAGAAATATAGGTGTGAATGTTTATGCTGGCTCTTAGGTGTGTGTAAATGTCTGTGCCTGTAATAGAGGCCTACTTTCTTTCTAAAACAGTGCTGACGTAGGCGCTCTGTAGGCACCTACCCATGGCACCCGGATATCAAAGTACCCTCTACGGTGGGGATTCTGTAAAGGGCCCATGGAAAGGTACGTGCCAGAAATGCACGTAAGTCCCTATTCTAAAGGACCGTATGTGTGAACCGGAACTTATGCTTGCATTTGAGGCAGCCACTGTTCTGTTAAGCGCGTGCCTGAGTCAGACTGCATGTACTTTCAGTTAGGGTGTGCACAGGGGTGGAGCTTGAATAGAGCATAGGCAGGACCTATATTTACGCACTACGTTCTAGAATTATATAACTTGCGCGTGTTTTCTCCAAATCTAGGCACAAGCATTTCCACCTGCTCCAGAGCAGGTGTAACTGCAGGATCTAGGTTCAGGCGCATCCATACGCCCCTATTCTATAACGTAAAGGACGTGTGTACTGCACTTTATAGACTAGATACCACATTTTCATGTGGCAACATGCATTAAGTGAGCAGGAGCTTCTAGAATTACTTTTAGATGTACGTATAGGCATTTTTGGGGGCATAGTTTGAATGGGGCGGGGCAGAGTTGTGATGTTCATGCATACATTGTAAAATAGACATACACAGAAAATGTAGATATGTTCATCAGCCTTGCAACAGGTATAAATCGGTGGTATTTGTGCACTATTGGAGATAGTTCTGGGTGCCTATTTTATTATGGCATATAGGTGGCTAGGTTGCTTTTAGAAAGTCACAAGATAGATGTGTTTTGTAGACATTTATAGATGCCCTGTTGTAAAATTAGCCTCTGAGAGTAATTTTACATGAGGGTGCCATGGATAAATGCCTAGACTGGTGCTATTTTACAAAGACAAGTAGGTGCCTCCTTGTCTTTATAAAATATTAGTGTATATGACAGAGAACATTCCTTGATTATGGGCACAATTACACTAGCTCATGAGCAACTCTAAATGAATGTGTGTGCTTTATGCATGTAGCGTGTAGACTAAGATATTCTATAATCTGTGCATGTACCTGGGAACTCTGCCTGTGTTCCACCTAGAGCACGTCCCTGGCTACATCTACCAGTAAAGTACAAACCATTTACGTGAGTAGCTGGCTACATATACATGGGAGCGACTTTGTAATATTACCTCCTATATATCCATGTATGTGTTGAGATTGGGACAAGATTAAAAGGAAAAGGGAATTGGATTTAGCTCATGCCTTTTTTCAGAGGTTCATGGTGAGCTACATTAACATACAGTAGGTATTTTCCTGCTGCCTGAGGGCTTATAATCTAAGTTTGTACCTGAGATAATGAAGGGCTAAGTGACTTGTCCAAGATCCCAAGGAGCAACTGTGGGATTCGAACCCTGGTTTCAGCCTGCTGCTCTCTCTCACTAAGCTGCTCCTCCATGTATGTAAGTTGGTTGAGTATGAATAGCTAGAAGGGTTTTGGAAGCTGTCCTAAAATCATTATCTGCTTCTAGATCTCAATGCGGTTTCTTTTTTTTTTTTTAAAGGAAAGCAAAATACTTTTAGCCACTTTTCATTTTCAAGAGACATTTTTTTTTATTACATAGTCTTTGGGGTGTTCAGAGCCAGAGATGGTGATCTGTAATTTTGTGGGGGGATGGGGAAGGATTTAAATATGCAATTACTATGAAAATGAAGAGGCCAGAGAGTATGGGAGGTGTCGGGATCTGTGATGTGTTCAGTGTAGCATTACTGACTGACTAAAATCTAAATAACGTTTGGCATTGTAATAAAAGGGAATAAGTGAGTAACCCAGCCTACCAGGCTGTGATACTTTGCCATAATAAGAATTTGCCTTTTTTAAAACCAGTGGCAGGTCCTTGCCTTATCCTGTAATCAGTCTAAGGATTAATGAATTGAAAAAATGTGAGACAGGACACCAAGAACCAGCAGTGCTTTCCCAGAACCTATCTGAAATGATCCCCACAGCCTGCAAATCAACAATAATGTTCTGGACAGTGAAGTACTGAAAGAGCCTCTCTAAAGCAATGAAATGTTTCTCAAAAATGTATGAAAAGTAACTACCCACATCATCTAGCCCTTGGCACCCAGAGCTGTGATTGCCCCAGTTTCTCAAGTCAGCGTCCCTTCTCTCTCACTAAGAAACCTTAAAACTGCCTTATGCTACTAAACAATATACAGAAAATCCCACAAGATATTTGGTTTGTCAATGCATAGCCATGCTTAGTCTTTCAGCGCACATCTGCTGTGTTCAGTAGTTACCATCACTTAATTCCAAAACCAGTCATAGCACCCAGAAAGACAAGGCATGCTCTTTCTGATCGTGATATGGTTAAATACCTAATGCTCATGGCTGATTTCTGCTACAGAAAAACACATCCTGAGTAGTCCATTCCATGTGTGTCCTGCAGTGACTGATTGCCTAACATGTAGCTTGAACCAGTCAATGGAAGAGACAGACGGAGAAAATCGTAGCATAGCCTAAAATCTAAAAGCAACACTCTAGTATCTCATTTTTACAGAATGATACTTTTCACCTGAAAGACATTGTAAGCTCATGTTTATACCTGCCATGAAGTGTTTGCCTTGGAGCAGCTGAATTAAATGTTCACGTATTTTTATTTGTATAGTGCTTTTGACCTAAGTGCCGTTAAGGAAACCTGTAGACGGCCCTCATTCTAGGAACTGGGTTGCAGGGCTGCACATCCCACCAAGACGTGCAGCCCCGCAACCTGCCTAAACGCTATTCCCCCACAGCTCTCCCCATATGTCCTGTGCTTCAGGAGAGGGAGAACCAGTGGGGGGCGGAGAGGGGGTGGGATGCCCAGCAGCAGGTACAGAGCTGATTCAGGTAATGGCCCTGTATGTGCTGCTGGGCCATACTGTTTATATCACCTCAGAGGTGGTTTAAGCAGTTTTTTTAGGGGGAATCAGGACAAGGGGGCCACCCATAGGGCTGAGGCCGGGTTTGGGGGGTCTCCATCGCTCAATCCAGGCTGCGGGAGGCCAGCCATGGTTCAGGCAGCAAGGATATTGGGGCCAGAGCTGCAGCAGACGGGGGTGCCTGCAGGGAGGATGTCCCCTCAGGCAGGAGGGGCACGCCAGGCTATCCTCAGGCCCGATTCTGGCTCCCACGGATGGTCTGGATGTCCCACTCCCGGAATGGGGATCCACATGTAGTAGAAGGGGCGCTTGCATGAGGCATGTTTCAGAAAGAGAACCAAATGGTGACAGTGAGTGATGATACTAGTTCAAGAATGAGAAGCCATAAAGGAGATCTGGGAAAGAAAACTTAACAGGAGAGACTAAAGAAGGAATGTGGATAAAGATTAGAAGCGACATCCATAAAGACAGTGTGATGAGATGAAAAGAATGGAGAAGAGAATAAACATAACTGTTTTCTGAAGAAAACGCTGATTAAAATGATTTGTAGTTCAGGGACCTTGAAGAGAAGTATAATACTGATAGAGGGATTTAGAAGAATGAAAGTGAAGATCTGTAAAACATGACAAGTTTCTATTCTTTTTTCTTAAAAGGAAGAGGTTCGTTAACATTGATTGACATAACAAGATGTGACAGAATCCTCACGGAGGGACTAGATGTCCCTTAAAGATGGTCCAAATTATGATAACTTGGGGCATTCCCATTCACACCAGATCTGAAGCTGGATGCAAGGAAACTTGACATAGTGGTAAAGCAGAAAAACACCAGAACGGCATTGATAATAGAGGTGTCACTTCCAAGCGATTATTCTGTGAATTGTGTGGAGAGGGAGAAGATCCTGAAATACCAAGAAATACAGTCAGAGACCAAGAAAATGTGGTAGAAAGATACAGAAATATTTCCCATTGTATTGGTGGTCAGAGCATGTTTTACAAGAATTTCCAATTGCACCTTGACAAGTTGCCTATACATGTTACTTCTTATGAACTCCAGTCTACACGCTACATATTTGTTCGTTTGAAGGAGAATTTAAGCTACAGGCTCAGAAAATGTTGGATAAATTTCGAGATCGGGGTTACCCGGAAGATATATTGTATAAGGCACAATTTAATCATAGGGATATAAGAGGGCACGATATAAGAGGGCATTATTTAATCATAGGGAGTGGCTTCTGTCACCAGTAACTAATGGACATTTACAACAGCAGGAGTCTTCTGGTAAGATGGTGATGTGTGCGATTCAACACTCAAGCTTGTCAAGACAATTGGCAATGTCGGTTAAAAGACGATGGAAGATTTTTTCAGCTTATCCAATATTAACCAATTTTCAGTTGTGTATTGCATATAGCAGAGGACACAGTTTGAAGGATCTGCTATGCCCTGCAGTTCAAAGGACACCCAAATTAACCTGAGTAATATGGCATGCAAAGTGTGGCAAATGTGTTTATTGTGATATTACGGAAGAAGGCAACATGTTGACTCTGGGTAACAAAAATGTGCTTTCTACATGTGTGACTGATCATGTGGTATATGCTCTTAAATGTCCATGTTTGAAATTTTATGTTGGAAAGACTATTCGACCTTTGAAGGCTCGCTTGGCAGAGCATAAATATAGTCTTTCGAAGATACGAGTAGAGACATCTTTAGTAAAACATTGTATGGCTTTGTGCCATAAGTTTGAAGATCTATGATGCCAGGTTATTGATCAGGTGCAACAGGATATACGGTAGGGAGATAGGGGTAAATTGCTATTGAAATGAGAGCAATGCTGGATTTTTCAATTGGACACTTTGGAACCTAAAGAACTTAATGGCAAGAGTGAGTGGAACTTATTCTTCTGAGAATTTTTTTGAATGTTTTTGTAGACTTGTTTGGCCTTGGTTGTGCTGTGGAGCTCCAACATTTTGTTTAAAGTCAATTTTTGGCTAGTGTTAGTAGTAAATTAGGTATATGCTTTTGCCCACGTTATTTTTCCACGCTCCCTAAAATATGAGGCCTGTAACGTAGGGATTTCTGGTAGGCTGATGAATGATTAAAATGATTGACGACAGACGCCAGAGCATTCCTGTGCTGTTGTCATCAGTGATCAAAGAGAACCCCTGATGGAGCCTTTTTTAAGGAGAAACGAGGATCTTTGTTGGGTTAATGTATGGAGTACAGGTGACGATGTTTGAAGAATTTGGGGGTGAAGTTTTAAGATAAGTAGAATCGATGCTTAAAGCTTTTAATATTTAAACAGCTGAATGCTATTGGAATTTCTTGTTTATTTGCAGAAGTTTGCTGAAGAATCTTGCTGACAGCAGTTGGGAATGATAGACTGTAGAGATGAAGCATCGATCACAGCTTACTGCATGTAGAGCATTAGCTCTTTCATATAAATGATATTTGTTTTTTAGAAATTAATAAATAAATAAGAAAAAGGATAATTGAAAGCAAAAAAAGTACTTTTTTGTGAAATAAATTGATGAATGATTTCGTTGTTTAATGAAGGGTGTTTTCTGAATGATGATGTGTGAAGTCGTATTCCCCTATGGTGATTAAGATGGCCACATAGTGGGATTTTGTGAGTTATCCTGAGGTCTCTTTCTCCCATATAAATTATTGTGGAGTAGGTGAATTAATTATAGGTATAGTGGAGTGTGTGCAATTTAGGTTTGTTGATCTAAGGGTGTGGCTGTGTATATTTATTTATTTCCCTTAGTGCAGTGCTATAAGATATTCAAAATTAATCCATTTGGAGAAACTGCCCCCGGTCCCTTAGCCCAGTGCTTCTCAAACCTCCCCTGCTGCTACACTTTACTTTACGAACCTTGATAACATGCAGTGCCAAAAAATCCAAAGCATGTAACAGTCAGGGGTCTATTCTGTCCCACGAATAGCGGGGATGGACGTCCCATCGGGACATCCATCCCAACTATTTGTCCCCCTTGCCATCCCCAACTAAGCCTCCCCGTATGAACAAGGAAGAGGGCAGTGTGGAGGCGGATTTAGGGCAGGCAGTGGGTGATCCACGGTCCCAGAAGTACAGGGCCAATTCTGATGTCGGCCCTGTACATCCGGGGCTGGCAGACTAGACGGGGAACTTATTCCAACTCTGAGGTAGAAAAAGTTCCCCTAGACTTCAGGAGACAGCAGGCCCGGGCAGCAGCAAAGGGTGGAGGGGGTGCAGGAGATTCCCTGCAGCCCAACCCTGGCTATGGGTGGCCAGATCGGGGGTCGGGCTGTGGGGAATGAAAAAAATAGTCAGCAGCCAGGATTTGCGGCTCCTGAATTAATCCCATCTACCTCTGTGCATCTGGTTCTGATCGGATGCACAGCAGGCTGGGACATACAGATTGAAATGGGCCTCTCATTGTTTAAAATAAATTAAAATAGTCTCAAACCCTTATCTGCCTTTCACTCCCTATTCCAGTCCTCTCCATTAACCCTAATCCACACACTCAACACCTAACCCTTAATGCTAATCCCTTCCAATCAAATCACCCTAATGTCCCATCCTGTCCTACCCTAATCCTAAACCCAACCACTCCCACCAATCAAACCATATATGCAATAAATTATCTCTGTTAATAAGCTTTGCTAAAATAATATATTTTAAGCATCCTCTTGAAGGTGGAATAATACCTTTCTAACTTTTTGCTAGGAAATGGGTTGCACAAACTGCGGCCAAGGACAACAAAAGTTCATAGACAAGAAACTGTAATCTCACGTTTCCTGACACCTAACCAGTCACGTCTTCAGGATAACTACAATGAATGTTCATTAGATGGATCTGCATACAGTGGATCTTCAGTATATGCTTTGAGAAGCACTGTCCAAGAAGGACCAGCCCTTCTTACTACCAGTAAATGTTTAGAGGTCTGAGATGGCTCAGTGCAAGGATTCAAAATGTGGAAGGAGTGTTTTTAGGAGCTCTCTTCTCATGCTCTTCCATTCCATTTCATTTCGGAGGCTGGCAGAGAATTTGTAACTGTTTTCATAGATTATTATGGAACTAGTGGTGATGGTATTGGTTGGAGAGGAGAGACAATACCAGGAGTAGGAGGGAGAGGTTTCTTGGCTTCATCTCTGTTTTGTGCAGTTCAATATTAGTTCCACAAAGCCGTAAGAGACTGTCCTCTTGCAGCACTCCCAGGGCCAGTATACATTTTCTTTATTTAAATATATGACCAATTGCTTTTCAACAGGGGTGGCCCAAGGGGGGTGCGGGGCCATGCGCAGAGACTCAGTGCGGGGCCTAATTTGTATAATAGGCCTCATTTGCATAAATATTTGCATAATATTAACATGCAATAACTTTTAGTAAACATGCCTCTTAATGAGTATATGGATGAAGAAAGACTACCAGATTTCTACAGTACTATATTCCAGTGCTAACCGCCAGGCACATTAGGACGTACTACAAACACTGCCCATTTAGAACCCATAACTGTACTCACACAAAACTTAGTTTGGCCACTGAACGATAAAGATACTAGACTTTCAAAAACTATCGTTCAACTTGCAGATGAAGAGAAAAACTGACCTCTTTTCTACCAGCTATTACAGGTCTCAGTTAAAAGTAACGCATTAGTAACAGGGCTTGCACCCGATAGTTAACATTGGCGTTTTTATCACATCAATGACCTGCTGGTAATGAGGTGCACAAATAGTCAATCCTGTATAGAAACTGATGTCTAATTCAGAATCTTAAATTTTATACTCAGCTTCTAAGCGGGATCAGCATAAAATCTTCTTTAGAACCCATAGCAAACCCATCATTTCATAACAGCACTACCAGGACTCATAAAGCACCAAACCCTACCTATCAAAAGGCAACTCTGCAAATATTAAACTAAAACATCTCAGAGAATACCAATACATCTCCTACTGGGGAAAGAGAACAAGTGGCACTGTCACATAGAAACTACATAAACAGAATACCTCAGCTCAGTTACACATGCAGAACATAAACCATCACTAAACAAAGAACAAGGGATCACAATTTAGAAATAGGAAGACAATAATTAAACTGTGAACCCCAAAAGCCAAACTTGGAATGTACAACACTGCAGAAATAAAACTATAAATTAATTTCCTCTAAACAAAATGCAGACGTTAAAGACACACATTTCCCAAAGCTGACATATTCCAGTTAATAAATTCAAAATAAAGTATTTTTCTACCTTTTGTTGTTTGTGCATTTTATTTTTCAGTTGCAATTGTTAGTCACTTTCTTCTGGCTTCTTCTTGTCTTCTTTTAACTCTCGATTGCTGTCCATTTGTCCTTTCTTCTCTCTTCTAATTTTTTTTCCATTCTCTCTCTACATCTGCTTTAACATACTGATTGTTTTCCTTTTGCTCTTTCCTCCATCTCTTTCTTTATTCCTTTTTCATCTACTCAAATTTTACCCCTCCATCCTCAATCCCCACTTACTCTCCCAATATCCGGCCAATCATAGATCTTTCTTCCCTCCCACACAAAATATTTTTCCCCTCTCCATTTCACTTACCCAGCCCCATCCCATTCTAATCCTCCCCCAACATCAGCTCCCTTCTAGTTCCAGCCCCACCCAGCATCCTCTCCCTTCTAGTCCCCGCATCAACCCATTTCCAGTCCTAGCTCCCCCATCAGTCCTTTCCATTCCTATCCTAGCCCTTCCATCAGTCCATTTCCAATCCAAGCCCCCATCAGTCCATTTCCAATCCAAGCCCCCTCCATCAGCCTATTTCCTTTCCTATCCTAGCCCCTCCATCAGCCCATTTCCAGTCCTAGCTCTCCCCACATTCAGCCCATTTACAATCCAAGCCCCCTCATGAGCCCATTTCCAGTCCTATCCTAGTCCCTCTATCAGTCCATTTCCAATCCTAGCCTCCAATCAGCCCATTTCCAGTCCTACCCTAGACCCTCCATCAGCCGATTTCCAGTACTAGCTCTCCATTCATTTCCAGTCCTATCCTAGCCTCTCCATCAGCCCATTTACAATCATTGACCCCCATCAGCCCATTCCCAGTCTTTCCTAACCTCAACATCTGCCCATTTCCAGTCCTGGCTCCCCCCCACACTCAGCCCATTTCCAGTCCAAGCCCTCCCCCCACCACTCAGCCCATTTCCAGTCCAGGTCCCCCTCCCCATGAGCTATTTCCAGTCCTAGCTCCCCCCACTCAGCCAATTTCCAGTGCAAGCACCCTAATGAGCCCATTTCCAATCCTAGCCCCTCCATCAGTCTATTTCCAATCCAAGCCCCCCAACAGCCCATTTCAAATCCTAGCCCCCATGAGCCCATTTTCAGTCCTATCCTAACCCCTCCATCATCCAGTTTCCAGTCCAAGTCCCCCTCCACTCAGCCCATTTCCAGTCCAAGCCCCCCTCCCCATCAGTTATTTCCAGTCCAAGCTCCCCCCTAATTTCCAGTCCTAGCTCACCCCCTAATTTCCAGTCCAAGCCCCCCTCCACATCAGCTATTTCCAGTCCAAGCCTTCCCACTCAGCCTATTTCCAGTTCTAGGTCCCCCCTGCTCAGTCCATTTCCAGGCCTCGCTCCCCCCTCTAATTTCCAGTTCAAACCCCTCCCCATCAGCTTTTTCCAGTCCAAGCCCCCCTCCACACAGCCCATTTCCAGTTCTAGCTCTCCCCCCTAATTTCCAGTCCAAGCCCCCTCCCCATCAGCTATTTCCAGTCCAAGACCCCCTACTCGGCCCATTTCAGTCCTAGCTTCCCCCCACAATTTCCAGTCCAAGTCTCCCTCCCCTCCCGAAGAGCCCCACGCCTGAGTAAAATGCTTTAGAGGGAGCCGGAGAGGCCCCGGCTCACCTTTAACAACTGCCAAAGTGAAGAGCATCTTTTTCCTTCACTTCGGCAGCTGTACTTTAGTTTACGACGCTGGCACGCTGAGGTCAAAGGGGACTTCCTGTTTCTCGGCACTCAGCGTGGCAGCATCCTAGAGTACAGTACAGCTGCCAAAGTGAAGAAAAAAGACGCTGTTCACTTCGGCAGCTTTTAGAGGTGAGCCAGGGCCTCTCCATCTCCCTCTAAAGCTGCCCTGCCTGCTGGTATTCAATGCGGGATGTTGTTGGCATGGGGCCCCCTGAAGCACGGAGCCCTATGCAAACAGCATTCTCGCACAATGGACGGGCCGGCCCTGCCTTTCAATTATAACATGAAAGTGGCTTACAAAAGTAGATATATAAAACATGAACAGCAAAAACATCTAATAGAAACACACAATAAATATAATACACTAAATACAGCAAAATAAAAAGAAAGGAAGATCATGCCACCTGGGCTGCTCAGACTGCCGTTTTGCCAGGCTGCTTTCCTAATTATGCCCAAATAGAAAGGGAAGACCTGCTGGAAGCTTCCCTTGAAGGCTGGAACACTCTTACCCGTGGTTGCCTCAGGACCTCTTGACTGCTTTCTGTGCCCAGGGAACCAGCAACAAGAATCTGGTGGAGTGTCGGGTTTGACAACGCTGGGACTGGAGAGTTCGGTGTCATCTTCCAGCCGTGAGCTTTTGCCAGTGCTGTGGGCCCACTCCCCGGTATTGTGGCTGGTCGGATTGAAGCAGCGGCACTCAAGGCAGTTGGTCAGGTGGGAGACCGGGTTGAGACCTTGGTGGGAGGCAGTTCTTCTGCTTCAGATTTGGCCAGCAAGCAGGCAGTGAACCTCTTTGAGTCTGTAATCAGAGGGGCTTCTCTGTCAGATGAACGTGTGGCTGGAACCTTGACAATGGATTTGCCTGTGGAGGGTCCGATAACTCCTGTGCAGGATCTTGCTTTTACTTTTAATTTGGAGAAGCCTGCAGTGATTTCCTTGGATTCTATTTGGATGGCTATTTCCTCTCTGGGCAATGTTTTAGTGCAACAGTCAAATAAGTTGGCCTCACAAGTTTCTGCTAATACGGCCTCAGTGGCTGGACTAGCGTCGGAACTTCTTGGAGTTAAGGAGTCAGTGAAGAGCCTAGAGTCAGAGGAGGTAAAACATGACAATTTTTACTCTTTGTTGGTTAAAGATATGCTGCAAGTTTTCCACATTCTTCTTTGATTACTGCAAGGGATATGCTAAAGCGTTATATGATAGAGACTTTGGGCATCTCTACAGAATCTTTGCATCCTTTATCTAAAGTCTCTTATATGCCTACTGGAAGGAGGAGCCTTGCTGGTTCTCAGCAGACTTCCCCCTCTGATCCTCTATAGACGGACCTGTTAAATGTATCTGAGCTACTTGAAACTTCAGTTTCTGAGGTTACTGTTGTTCCTGGTACAATGTTAATCGCTTTTGCATTGCCCATAGATAAGGAATGGTTCTTTAAGGTGCATTTTCATAAGCATTCTATTTTATTTAGGGGACTTCAAGTTAGAATTTATCCTGAATTGGCTCTTGAAACCCAAAAGCGGCGACGGGAGTTTCTGCTTTATAAACCAGCTATTGCCCAGCTGAGAGGACTGTTTTTTCTTAAATTGCCCTGTAAATGCTTAACTAAGGGGTATGTTTACTAAACCGTCTTAATGTTACCGGCGCTAATTGCAGCGATAATGTGAAGAATGCCATATAAGGAGTGGGCGTTCCAGTCCTAAGGTAGCAAGAATCTGTATCGCGTGATAGTGGCGCCGTGGCATGTTAATGCGCATTAACCCTAAGTACATGCCAGTGCAGTGTTAGAAACTGTAACGATGTAGCCCACTGGTTACTGCAATGACTGTGGAGGCAGAGATCATGGGTTTGATCCCACAGTGGTGTAATCTAAAAAGGCTGTCTGAGGCATTTTCTTTTAATTTAAATCAGTGCTGCCAGCAAAAACACCCTCACAGTGCCGTAACCTAAGGTGCCTCATAAGATGCCCTATAAGGCGCCCAGTAGGTCACATTATAAACTGCCCTGTCTGCCAAGGCACCCTATAATGTGCCCTATAGGGCGCTGTATAGGGTGTCTTACAGGGTGCCCTATGGGGCGCCTATGAGGCACCTTAGGCTACAGCACTGTGAGGGTGTTTCTGCTGGCAGCACTGATTGAAATGAAAAGGAAAAGCCTCAGACAGCATTCCTAAATAACACCACTGTGGGATCAAACCCATGACTTCTGCCTCCACAGTCACTGAAGTAACCAGTAGGCTACATCTCTATAACTGCTACCACATTGCTGGCTGGTTACAGAAAGACTGCAGGTCACCACACAAACTGTCTGCTGTGGCTACCAGGATAGGGTAAACCCACCCGTACCCATGATGCACTGCACATGCAGATCAGCAGTCTCCAGTTGATCACATAATGGGGTATGCACCCCAACAGCACCTAGGCCTGGTAGTGGGAACTGACCATGTGTGTTACTGGCACGGAGTAGCTACAGACTGTGACATTCTGTGGTCCTGTGCTCACCCTGAGGGTGAGGTGGGGCACGCAGCACCATGTTCGCAGCACCTGGCTTGGCTGAGATAGGCTATGCTGCAGGCCCCCATCAGTGCCAGTGTGTGATAGGTAGGCCTTGCAGACACACCTACGATACACCTTTGTCCATCTGTATTTCCCAATCACGTCTAGCCCTTGTGGACTATGATGCACCCAGAATAGTGCATATCCTGTGTGGGTGCCATGGTCACATGTTATAGGTGAAGGGGGGTGTTTGGACCCAAAAGAGGATTATGTAGCACCACCCAACCCGCCTTCTGTGGCTCGGGGGGGGGGGGGCCAGGATCTCCCACCAACAGATCCACATTGTAGATCTCTGCAATGGTGGCAGTAGAGGTGACCATCAACCCCAGTCCTGCTGGGGAACAGGCACCCTACAGGGCAGTCAATGCAGATCTGTATGCATCACATAAGGCAATGGCAAACAGGAAGAATGCTAGAGAAGCTCGGCTGCCCCCCACCACTATCTGACATTCACCATCAGAGGGCACAGTCAGTCTCCACCCACTGCACCCTGCAAGGTGTTCCAGCCATGCACATACTAACTGCAGACAGTCTGCTAGCTAGTACATAGTGCATGTTCCTGGAGGAACTGTATGCACCCAAAAATGGGATGTGAGCACATACACCAAGCAGGTATGTCAATGATTGGGTCCCAGAAAAGAGAACCCATAAATAACACTTGAGAAAAATGCTGCATAGCACTATGGGGGAACCTAGCCATGCCATGGTCACTGCTCAGTCAGGGTGAGAGTGACCTCCCAGCATGACATGCTGTGGCCATCCTGTCCGTGCAGGTGGTGGTCAGGCACTACAATGTCCCAGCCATTGCCCTATACCCTGTGCAGATGCATCCTGCCCAGGCCACCCTGTCCTGGCCATACCCACAGTACCTTGTTCCTCATTATGCACATTGGCAGGCTAAAACTGGAAACAGTGCAAGCAGTGTGGGCTCAGTAAGGTGTAGGCAGCCACAACACACTGGATAGACATACACACACTCCCACACCTATGCCAGCATTGTGCAAATATGGAGGTTTGTGGCAGCCCTGGCCGCCACACCAGTCCTGGGCACAGTGCGGGCATTGCTATGATATGCAATACTGTTGGGGTCACTGCCCGGGGTGGTAAACACTGTCAGAAGCAATAACTGAAACACACTCCACAGATATCAGAAAGGTTGCTATGATGAATCTCTATCAACAAATTGTGTTTAACTTAGGATTTGTTAGCTGACATTAATCATAGCAACCTTTTGATATATGTGGAACGTGTTCCCAAGTTTAGGATGGCATTGCTAAGGTATGCTGGTTCCAGTATTGGGAGATGCTGCTCCGCGCAGGGCCTAACAGCCTGACTCTCCATGAGGCTTTGGATAGTGGAGCCTGTGGGTGTGGGTGTTTGTGCCCCTGTTGGCCGCTGCTCTAGGGCAGAGGTTCCCAACTCTGGTCCTGGTGGGCAAAACACAGTTCAGGTTTTCATGAATATGCATGAGATACATTTGCATACAATGGGGGTGATGCATACAAATGCAGCACAGGCATATTTATTTATATTCTCTTATATACCATGCTATTCTGTATCAGTGCAGTTTACATTGAACAAACTGAAATTACATTGAACAGGGCATTATAACGTGGAGATAACTATTTTACAGGGAACATGGGCTATGGAGGGTTAAGTGGCTTGTCCAAGACCACAAGGAGCACCTGTGGGACTAGAAACCCCAGTCCTTCCAGCCCAAGGTTGCTGTCCTCTAGTGGGATTTGAACCCCCAACCTTCCAGCCTGAAGTACCTTGCCCCAACCACTAGGCCACTCCTCCACTATTTAATAGGGACAGCATGAAACCTGAATGGTGTTTGGCCCTCCAGGACTGCAGTTGGGAAGCTCTGCTCTAGGGATTGCACATGTTTATAATGGCTGTGCTCTGTAGGGTAAAATATAGGCGTTTCAGGCATGTTTAATTTATCTGCAATAAAGATTCCATCTTTATTACCGTGGTTTAGTACTGGGTAAAATATGGGGGACAAGGTTGGCAGGAGCCACAGCTGGGACTTGAACTTGTGACCTTCTGCCCCTGAACACACCGGCTGTGTGTACTGCACCAAACTGTTGCCACAGGGGCAGGTCAGTCATGGTATCCCTGCATGGGATACCATGACTGTTCGTCAAACAGACCTTGTCTGTTGCAGTGCACGGCACCCAACTAAATGGGGCTTGGCCGTGGTCTGCTGTGGGCAGATGCCACTGCCCCCTCTGCCACCAGCACCCCTCCGCCACCATGCTGACATGCCCTTATGCCGGTGGTGCTGGTGGTGTGCAGTCCCAGGCCATCCAGTGTGCCGGTAGGCAGCAAGCTGCCTATGGTGTGGGTTCTCGGGTAGGGGTGCCTACATGGACATGCGCGCTTTCCCCCTGCACCATCTGCCAATGTTATGTGCCCTTGGGGGTACCTGCTGGGTAATATCCCCTGTGACACTGTGGGACACACACTCATGCCCATGTTGGTCCCTCGTCAGTTGCTGTCTTGCTGCTTTATGGTTTTGACATTCCTATGTGCCACCTTTGGTGGCAAAGCAGTCTGGTGAATCCTATTTTTGAATCCTCTATAGCTTTGTTGTTGGGATGTGGGCTATAGCAATTAACTTTATTTCCTTGGAATGTAGAATATGTAAGTTGTGCTTGTTTTCATTTGCATTAGCCTTTTTCTTGTTACAAGTGTGAATGATTGTTAAAATATTGGAATTGTAAAAAAATAAAAGAAAAATGAAAGAAAGGAAAAAGAAAGATAAATTAGGCAATTCTTCAACCTTGCCCCACCTCCTCTCCCAATGACTTTCAGAAAGCTAATGCTCCTCCCCCCTGGATTTTGATAATAAAATTCATGATCACCCTGCACCACTCCTACTAGAATGACATCATACAGTATTTTTAAATATTACGCTTTGTTTTGCATTTAAAAATTGCCAGTCCTTCTTGCAGATAAAAGTACTCTCTGATAGTTCTTTGAGTTTGTGGGGCTGTCGGGACCTACTGCAGCTGCTCTCTGCTGCCCCCTGCCTTCCCCCAACAGCTATCACCCTAGGCAATCACCTAGTTGCCTAATGGCAAAGCTTGCCCTCAGCACTGCTACACTTCTCAGCATACTGGGCTCAGGAGAACTAGAAACACTAGAAGCTTCTCCGAGAGTACATCAGGGGCAGGGGGAAGGGAGGGAAGCTTTTCAGGGACTGAACTTTATTCTCTGAGCCCAAAATGCCCAGGTCCCGGTTAGTTGGTTTTTTGAAGACCTTCTGCGAGTTTTCTCATCTGGGCAGTATTTTGTGCACGGGCTGAGGAGCCACATCTCTTGCAGTACATCCAGTCTGCGCCCCCTGGGCAAAGCAACTGTATCTGCAGCACTTATAGCTGGGCGGCAAATGTCAAAGAGATGGTAGAATGGATTTTATATTAGTGTTGGCCAGGATGCTGTGGGAGCTGTTAATAATGTCATTCCAGTTATTGGTCTGAAACCTTTAAGAACCAAAGAAAAAGGAAGCGATTTCCAGCTGGGGGAAAAAAAAACCACCACAGAGTTTTGGATTTTATTGCCTTTATATTTCCAGACATGTAGCACCGTCTTTCTGTAATGATGTAATCCCCTTTCATCTGGCAGAGGTACTTGGAATCATTAGCAGCAGGTTAATAGCCGAGCGATGAGCCCGCATGCTAACGCTGGCAGCCAAAGGCTTGCTCATACAGTGAGGCACTAAGGAGGCGATTTTCAAAGCCATCTAGCTGCACTAAGATGTATTAATGCTACGTCTAGACTGTCTTGCATGAAACCCATCCTCCTTCGCCTGGCTAAAAGTAGTCCATTTGCTACAGTAGTAAAACTGAAAAATGCAAAATATAAATGTTAAAATTAAATTAAATTAAACTTTATAGTACACATACTGTTTGTCAAAATTTGAGGACCTTTTATAGGGCAGTAAAGGTTACGGAAACAATACATTCTGAGGACTAAAATCATTGTGCTGAAAGACAGTTATGTATGTTATCAGCAAGTATTTTTGAGATGTGTATTTTCAGTAATTGTTTCACTGGTGTTGTATGTTTGTTGTTATGGTTATTTGTCTGTGTTATATTTGAATTTATTGTTAATCTTAAATATCTATTTGTATATTTTTGAACTTAGCATCTGTTATTGGTCTTCCTGCCTATAATTTGTATAGCCTTCAATTGATTCAAAATACAGCAGCAAGAATTGTGTATAGGGCTAGTCCCTTTGACCATGTTTCTCCGCTGTTGAAGAAATTGTTATGGTTGCCAATTTCTTTTAGATTGCAATATAAAGTTCTTTCTCTTGTTCACAGGGCTTACTCCATGGGCTTTCTTTTCTATCTGTCCTCTCTTCCTGTTGCTTGTCGTCTGGGGTGCTAACCGGGAACTTCACAGTCAAATTTGTTAACCATTCTATCTCTAGCTCATTTTAAATTTCAATTAACTCATCAATCAGCATATCACCTACATTATGGAATCAGTTACCTTCTAAACTGCGGCAGGAGGGATCATTGAAGAAATGTAAATTTGGATTAAAATATTGGCTTTATGCAAAAGCATTAAGGGAAGTTCAGTTTTTTAGGCCGTGATAAAACTCAAGTGGACTTTTTTTATTGTATTGCTTCCCTCTTGTCCTTGTGTGTTCGCAATTGATTGCAGATTGTCTTTGGGATTTATTGTTGTTCTATTCCCCTCTCTGTCCAAATGTGTTCTGTTGTGTCTGTGTTTACTAGTGTAATATTGTGTTGGTTTTTCTTGGATTTTGCAAACTGTTGTTATAGTTAGTACAACTGAATGGCGGTCTAACAAATATATATAAATATTCATATAAAGGGAAGAAAAAGGGACAAGTGTACTCAGATATGATGTTTAACTGTTAATCTCCAGTAAACAACTATTTTATCATCATTGCCCAATTTTGTTCCAATATTGCCATTTTTTTTTCAAAACCTGACTCATAGTTTTGCCCATCTAGGCTTCTTCAGGGAGACTATAAAGCAGTTCTTGAACAGAAATGTTGCTTATTTAAATGAAGCTGCTGTTGGCAAAAATCACACTGTCAGATCTCAAAACAACATTTTTTTCAATTTATAATATCATACACATTTAAACACCAAAAACGTACATGCTCTCTTCACCTAACCACAGAGTACTATCTTCCCCGTTCAACACATGCAGATTAATAAAAATGTAGCACATGCATATTTAAGGAGTCTGGTTTACATCAAAGCTGTCAGTGGATTTAAAAATTTAAAGGAACAATAGCCATTCCAGGAAAAATCTTTTTACTGATATTAATGTTTGTTTAGATATCCTGTTGAATTTCAATCTTGTTTACTTTGTACCCTATTCTGGACATAAATTATATAAGGACAGTTTAAAAAAGACATATTGAGCCAGATATTAATTTGCAATGGCTATGAGTCTCTACCGCGCAAAGCCGTCACTGCCAAACTTCAACCCCCTATATTCAATGCCGGGGTCATATGCGGCCCTGGCACTGAATATCCAGGGTTCACACAGCCAAAGACACTGCATAAGCTAACTGGGCAGCGGCAATGTTGAGCCACTGCCCAGTTAGCGCCCATGGGTAAAAGTAGGCCGGCTTTTGCTGCACCTATCTTTACTCATGGGTCGCTAACTGGGTACTGGTGCAATATTGCTGCTGCCTGGTCAGTGACTGGTACTGCCTCCTCTCTACCCTGGAATATCCCCAACACACCCCGATGCTAAGTGGTTAACATCGGGGCATCTGGCAGTGTTAATCGGGGATATTCAACAGCACTAACTGGGTTAGTGCCACTGAATATCCAGCTCTGCGCTATTTACATAGTTTACAGGTCTGTAAACTGTGTAAATGCCTTTGAATATTGGGTCCATTATGTTTATGGTATGGTATGTTATTTAATATTGTTATTATATACCGCCTTCCTTATCCCAAAGTTCAACCCAGGGTGGGTTACAAAGCAACCAAATACATAAAAATACAATTAATATTGATTCACTGCCTGGGTATCACAAAGCAGCGAAAGTCAGGCACAGCAAAGGCTGACCAAACCGGCCCAGTTATCTTCACTGCTATCCGGGCAACCCAGATATTCAATGCTGGCACCTGGATACAGTTTGGGCAATGCTCAGCAGCAGCAACTAGCCACTTCAGCAGTGATCGCCAATGCCACTGAATATTGGGCCTGTCTTTTTGGTTTGAAAAATGCCCTGAGTAAACTGCATGCTCACTCTGTTCTCTACTAGTACTCAGTCCAAAGTAACAATACTGCATTAAAATTCTGTGTTGAGACCCACTGCTCTACAACTATGGAGGCTATTTGAAAGCTTGCTACTGAATGTGTTGAAGAAGAAATATAAATACTTAAGACATTGGAGTGTTAGTAGAGGTGCCCGAGGAAGATAAGGCTGCAGCAAGATGAAGTCCTCTCTGGTGACAGTGTATCAATCTGACTGGGGATTTATCTCTTGTCCCACCATTTCTTTGCAGAACTCAAATGAGTGAAGCCTGTGGGTGCACATGTGCTCTCTTGTGCCTGAAAGAGCTTTGAGTTACTCCAGCATAAAGGTGTGGCGCCTCCTGACAACCACTGCCCCTATTTGTGGGCATGAAGTGTCGCTTTGCTGACTTTTCCTTACAAAAGCATTCATCCAAGCTTGGAGTATTTGATGTGGAAGAAGGGAGGAGAGACAAATAATTTGGTCACCTCTCCCCCTTTTTGTTAACGTATCCCGTTTCATAGCTTTCTGATACCAACATCTATGCTGGGTCACCATCAAGGATGCTGTGAGCCAGCCTTGTTTTCTTAACTCCCATCCGTAAGGATTTTGGAATTCATTATCGTACAGCGTCAGGAAAAAATGCAGAACTGAAGATCCCAGTAAGCTTATGTGAAGGGTTAAAATAACCAGGACTGGCTCAGTGTCTCCAATGGATAAGAATTGAAGGAGAGGAATGAAGGTTTCTGCAGTAGCAGAATGTCTTGATGCTTTGTTTTTCTGCTGGTTTTCTCATATTGTTAATTGAGGAGGATCATTCTGTGGGACTGCTGGTGTAAATGCCTTGAAGCCCGATTCCGAATGGGGTATGTTTGGTCCATCCAGATGTCCCCGAGGAAGATGGGCCCGTTAGGACCCGATTCTGGACCGCAGGAACTAAACGTTCCCACAGTACACAGAATCAGGCCCGTGGATGGCCCGGCATGCCTCGGCCACTTACGGGGACATCCTTCCCACAGGTGCCCCCAACTCCCATGGCTTAGGCCCCCTCTTCCCTGCCCCCAGACCCACGGCTGGTCAGCTGGGGCCTGGATTGTGTGGTGGGGACCCCCCCTGCATCTGACCCTGGCCCCGGAGAGGGATCCTGAGCCGCGATCACTGGGTCAGTGCTGCTTATTCCACCTCTGAGGGTCGTGACTTGAATCGGCCCTGTATGTCCCCTGCCTCTGCTCTGCCCCAGCCCTGCCCCCTCCTGCTCCCCACTGGCTCAGGATGTGCAGGGAGAGCAGAAGGGAGAATAGGGTCTGGACAGCTTGCGGGGCTTCACATCCCACTGGGATATGCAGCCCCACAACCTGCATTGTGAAATCAGGCCCGTAGCGTCTCAAGGCTGGCTCTGCTCAACATGTCACACTGTTACATCTGGCAGTGCCACTGGGCACAGGGAAGTCGCTGGAAGTACCTGCCTCACTGTTTGGCTCCTGATTCATCTTCCACCTTTCTTTCAAAAAGATTTGTTCCGTATGACGGGGATTTTTTGCCTTAAAAAAAAGCTAAATAAGGGAATTGGAGAAGCCCAGGAAGGGATGATTTGATTTTGTTTTAAGTTGCCGTGTAGGCAGAAGAATAGAAATATAAAATATTGGAGGGGGCATTCTTGTGTTTTTCTACATTTTCCTTTTGTTTCTTATTGTTTGTAATATCAAAAATCAAAGCTAAAATATAGCTAAGGATCATTTTGGCCTATGCAGTCTGCCCATTTGTACCTGTCTGCCAGTGGCATTAATGCCAACCAACACTCCCTTGAACTGCAGGAAGGGAGACAGAGAACAGCAAACACTGTACTTCCCTCTAATAGTGTTGCCACACCACCTCCTGGTCTTCTTCTACAAATAAATTCCCTCATGTGCCCAGGCAGTAAGAGAAGTGCTTAATCTCATCTTCTGCAGCAGGGGTGAAGTTTCACGATAAGAGGCTTAAGCTTTTATCAGGTGGGGGGGGGGGGGGGGATCACCCCAAAGCAAAATTTTGCATGGAGGTCTAGAATTTATATGTGTCCCACAGTTCTTGCTGATTTCATTGTCTTGTTCTCTTAGGCTTCCGTGGCGATAATTATGATCTGTGCAGTTTTCCGGGTCATGCCGCGTCTTAGTGGAACAAACGTTTCAGCCATCATGTTGTGGCTTTTTTCACTTCCACCTTCATCATCCTCCCACTTAGTTTAAATGCTGTTCTCTCCCTCCTTTTACTCTTCTTTCCCTCCACCCACATCACTCTGATTTCATACCTTTTTCCCCCCTCTATGGGCACCTCCATTATTTCATGGCTTCTCTTCCGGAGTTCCCGTGGTCTATTCCCCACTGGCAGATGCACTACTTCTTCACCACTGCTGTGGCTTTTCAAAACCCTTTTGCCAGCAGACCATCACTTCTTTGTCCAAGCTCTGCAGCGGCTCTTCCTCTCTCTCTTTATGTAAAATCATGATTTTGTTTACACAAGCAGATAAACCCATGCGTATGGACAAATGAACAAACAGATGGACAGACAGATCAACCTTCCCCAGCAGGGGCTATCACTTGAGGAATCCATGCCTGAAAGCTGGAATCTGGGCTGGCCCTGTTGCTCAGAGGCGGTACTGAGGCTTAGGCAAGAGAATTTGGTTATGTTTCTGACTTGGGTTTCAGCTTCCTGATCCGGGCCTGGGGAAGCAGGGGAGGCAGTTTTCACAACCAGGGAGAGTCCCAGCTAGCACAGAATGTCAGTTCTAATGTCCAGCTTTAGAGTTGCAGTCTGTGGTTTTGTTTTGTTGCTATGTATGAGCTTGAAGGGAGGAGGAGAAGAATAAAATAAATAAAGGGAAAAACAGGTAGTTGCGATTGAAAGCTCTCCAACCTCCACAGAGACTGATTCTGGCTGAGCTGGAACCTCAAAGGAGCAAGAGGGTGTCTGTCAAACCAATAAATACACCTGAATAAGAGATAAAAGCCTACCACCTGTCCTCCAGAGATTTCGGAACTTGGCTTGAGAGTTGTCCATATTTAATTAGAAAAGGCAGGATATTCCAAAATGAAGAATACCAACGATGAGTATGGGAGAGATTACAAAAAGATTCTGGCCACTTGAAATGTACATCATGAACCGTTCACTAGTAGCAGAAACATATGCAGTAATGAAGAATCTGGTGTAATGTCCCTATGGAATCCAAAAACAACAGAAATCATTGTCAGCACTGAATCCAAAGACATAACATCAAAGGAACAGTTCATCAATAGAATTATCACAACAAGCACATAAAAGACCAGATGAAATAATGACTCCTTTCTTTGGTGTATTTACCGAATTAACTGTGCATTCCTTTTGGCACTTAGACTAAATATCAGCTGGTCATTTTGTAGTCATCTTACAGAAGTTTAGAAAGTGGTCTCAAATACTAGAACATCAATGGCCTCCATTCATTTCTTGCTATTTTTATTTTATTCAGATCTAGGTACACAGAAAAGGACATTGCTTTTTTATTTAACCATATGAAATAATTTTAAAATGCATGAGCATGTGAAAAGTACACACATGCTTGTTCAGGTTTTCAGAACGATTTTCAGAACGAAAGCATGCACAAAGCTAATTTCTATGGGTAAAACACTGCTTTCTTCGCAGAAATGCTTTTGAAAAGTATCCTCACAAAGGATCATTTTCAAACTTCCTGTATTGTTGCAAGGAGCACAGATACTTTGTAACCACGTACCGTGTGCCAACTTACAACCAAAGTATGTGCGTAGTTTCCCTTTAAAAATTGCCTAAGGAAAAAGTATCCAGAGACTTGCACCTACTTTTTTCTGTGACAGTTTTTTTGGCTAAAACAACGCATGTAATTTTCCAAATCTAAAACTGTGGGACACTTTTGCTAAAGCCCGTTAGCCGGTCAATGTGAGTTCTAATGCGCGGCAACTGACAGCCGGGGACCCTAAAGTGGGAGCATGCCAGTCACCGCTAAAATGCACATTAACTGTCGATCGAGGGAGGGGATAGATCGTGGAGGCAGAGAGCGCGTTGCCACTAGCACGAGGGCAATTGCTGTGCAGTCGACAGCAACGCGGCTCTTAACACAAGATCATCTAGCAACACTTCTGTGGGTGTCATTAAGTGAACCCATCTTACTGGAGTGCACGTTAAAGTGGTTCATCATGTGTTAGCTGCCTCCGACAGCTAGCAGAGAGGTTTTGCACTTAACATGTTTTGGTAATGCAAGTTACAGTAAGCATAAAACCTTAGCAGACTTTAGTAAAAGAGGCCCCTATATATATTGCTTTCTCCCATGACATAGCTGCATCCCCAGAACTCCTCTACTAAAATTCAGGTCAAAGCACAGGGTGAACAATTTTCATATAATCCTATTTACCTGGGTACATAGCTTTTGAAAATTGCCCTCATCTTCATGAAAATTTCAACCAGTATACACTTTTTTTAAAAAAAAATTTCTTTATTAAAGTTATTCATATACACCAAGAATAAACTAGGCATAAAGCGAATATAGAAATACATCAAAGCAATACAAGCATCCAAGAAAATAAATACACTTGGTATAGACCACAAAAATATAAACCACAATACGGTTCCAAGAAAAAAGAATTTTTTTTTTAAAAAGAAATAAAGAAAGACACCTCAAGGACGTCTAAGAGAGCTTAGACGTTAAGTGCGGCAGCCGGTGCAGGTTCCATACTACTCCTCTCTTTACCCTCAAGAAACAAACTTATTGAATGGGTTCAAAGAAAAGAAACTGTTTAGAATTATAAAATATCACACATTTACACGGATATTTCAATTTAAACTGTGCCCCCAAGGCAAGAGAGCGCTGGTGCAAGGCTAGAAACTCCCTCCTCCTCTTTTGGGTATCCCTTGCCAAAACAGGAAAAATCAAAATCTTAGAACCCATAAATTGAGAAACATTCATTTTAAGAAAATATAATCGCAATACAGAGTTCCGGTCAGACTCGAAAGCAAAGGACACCAGTAGAGTCGCTCGACTAGTTACCACGTCAAGCGAGCTCTCCAGAAAACCTGTAAGATCCATCTGAAGCGGCCCCCCAGGCTCTACCGGGACTCTCCCACCCAACTCTTCTGAGGAGGAAATAGAAACATACTGGGCCCGAACAATAGGAGGCAAATTATCAGAAGGCATGAGGAGAATCTCAGTAAGATACCGGCGAACCAGCTCCTTAGAATCCAACAAAGGGGATCTGGGAAAGTTCAGCAGACGCAGATTGTTCCTCCTCGCTTGTTTATCCAGGAACTCCAGACGTCGTGCCAAAATCAAGTTACCTTTAGCCTGCAGTATACACTTTTAAGATATTGGAATATTAAGTGACAGTCCTAGCAATCCATATTCTATATGATCATGAGAAGGACCGAGAGGCATTTTTACTAATAAAAAGTAATTTCATAGAGTGAAAAATGAGTTATGGACCTATCACACCTGTTACCTATAGAAATCTCTGGTTGCTCAAACCAGTTTTTATGAAGCTAATGGTAAGCTGTAACGGAACAATATATGGCAACAAGGAAGTAATATAGGGTGTCTTTAATAAACCACTGTGATGATGGTTCCAGATTAAATAATCTTTAATCACCGTAGGCGGAACACTTTGAGGCAGATTTTTGATAGGACATAGAGAGGAGAATTTAGATGTTCAGGTCAATATGTGGAAAATTCCCATAGTATTTTATCTGCCAAACATGTGGAGTTTAATTCTGATCAGTGCCCATCCAGCCCGTCTGGACGTCGAAAATCTGGACTGCCTGGATTTGGCCCTGATTCTGCACCGGTGGGAGCTAAATGTTCCCATGGAAGCAGAATTGAGGTTCTTGGATGGGCCGGAAGGGCCCCAATTCAGCGTGCTGGGACATGCAGTGTTCTCCCCGGCTAACTCTCCCCATGCTCCCGCTGTAGCCCTGGTTCTGTGGCGTCCCATCACCATGGCACCGGGACGCCATGCAGAAGCCCTGATTCCATACACAAGATGAGAATTGCTTTTCCACACCACCCGACCCCCCAAAGGGGCCTTCAAAGGCCGGAATCAGGCAGCAGGGAACCTTCTGCATTGGCTCACCTCTTTGGCAGGGTCCTTCAGCGCTGTCCACCATCTTCGGGGGGACTTATTCATCTCTGAGGTGGAATAAATTCCCCATCCATCTCCCCCAAGCTGGACATACAGGGCCATGAACAGGATAAGCCCTGTACATCCAGGGTGGTGGGTCCACCTGCACCCCTCCCACACTCCTCCTCTAGCCCTCTCCATCCCGTCCCCATCCAGAGCTCCCACAACAATGCCGCTGTACATGCGGGGAGCCTGGAGTGGGGTATTTGCTCCCTGCAAGTAGTGGGGGTTGGAAATTCAAGTAAAACATCCATCCCCGCTATTCACAGATCAGAATGACCCCATAGCCTCTTGTAAAACAGGTTCAGGGTTGTACATTGATGGCTCCCCAAGTCAAGTGAGAGCAGCTATTTTGAAAAGCTGCATGTGCCAAATTAAAAAAAAAAAGTTACAATTCCATACACGTGTGGGCGTAGCCTTCTGAAATCACTAATAACCCACACCAATCCTGTAGCACCATTTCCCATCCCCTGACATTGATCCACTCCAGACTCCTCCAAAGCACCCTCAAACCCTGATGATTCCATCCCAAGGCATCCTATCCCCCTGGCCTTCCCAAGTCAATAGATGTTCCCCCAGCCATCTGATCCCCCCACTTGACTTTCTCATTCTCCTTTGTGAAGACCCTTCTACCTAAATCCGCCCCCTCACCACACACACCTTGGCTCCCCCAGTATCCTTTTCCTAGGTCTTGCAGGAGTCCTTGGTGTCTAGCGGGAGTAGGAAAGATATGCACTTGCTCCTGCTTCTTCAACTCTGGGTTCCAAAATGGCCAACATGACCCCTAGCAGTGACCTTCAGGTTCATTCCTACTACTAGGAGTTGCCAGGTGCCATTTTGATCCCAGAAATAAATAAGGCAGAAGCAACTGGAAATTGCTTCTGCCCCATCCACTCGAAACACCCCCAAAGGTACCCCAGAGACAACCCCTCTCCGACTGGTCCTAGTGGGTATATGGAGGGGATTTTTCTTGGGGCTTGACCTTTGGGAGTTGCCTTTGAGGGAGTGTTTTGTTTCTGGAGGAGGGAGAGGGATTGGTGTGTCAATAATGTTAACTTTGAACCCTTTAAGAAGACTCCCTGAGAGCATCAGGCTGCACACTAGTGGTTCGATGCTACTGGGGAGAAACAGTGACACAGCTTGTGAGGTTCATCACAAGTTATATTTTTCATTTACTGTGAGTTACTAACCTGCCGTGCTGAGTTACAGCAGGTTAGTGATTTCAATGGTAAATTAAGCCACAGTAAAATGTGACATTTTACCACAGCTTAGTATCTAGCCCTCTGAATGTTCCCTAATCCTACTAGTATTTGAAAGGGTAAGTAACCATTCTGTATTTACCTATTCCATCTCACTCATGATTTTATAAACTTCTATCATATTCCTTCTCAGTTGTTCCTTCAATAAGCTGACAAGCCTTTTCATGACGGAGCTATCCATACCTTTTTTCATTTTGTTTGCTCCTCTCTTTATCTTTTCTAGTTCTGCTTTGTCTTTGGAAACTGAGCAGCTAGAACTGCATACAGTACTCTAAGGCAGGGGTTCTCAATCGGGCCCTCGGGATATGAGTACATCTAGGCAGTCAGCTTTTTCGGATAGCCACAATGAATATGCCTGAGAAACATTTGCACACAATGGAGGCAGCACATGCAAATCTCTCTCATGCATATCCGTTGGGGTTATCCTGGAAACCTGACTGGCTAGGTGTGTCCTGCAGACTGAGTTGAGAATCACTGCTGTAAGATATGGTTGCACCATTGATCCATACAGATATATTATCACATTCTCGATTTTGTTTTCTGTTCCTTTCCAAATAATAATTCCTAACATTCAGTTTGCTTTTTGGAGTGCTGCTGCACACTAAGCTGAGGACTTCGTTGTATTGTTCTTAGGATGGACACATTTGTAAAGTCATTTACTTGAGTAAACAGTGATTCACCTGGGTAATATGGCTTGGCTGCAAATCTTCATCTTCTGCCAGGCTAAAATTATGCATAGACTTCTCTAATCTGTGTTTATAGCACAGGTACACTACCAAAAAACTGCCTCCAGTTTTGCAACTGATTCCTATAGATTTTGGGGTGAATAGCCAAAATAGCCAAAATGTTCCATCACGTCACGTTTTCTTGCAAAATTAGATTTCTTACCCATATAAGGAATGTTCACATAATTTCTTTTTAGCCGACTGCAGTTTATTTTCTTGGCCCAAAATAGAGGTTGTAATGGTTAACTAACTAGAAACACTCCCTCATGATATTTTAGAGTGTTTTGTATTCATTTTATACATTAACAGGACAATTGGGAGGCGGGGGGCTAAATCCAGTACTCGCGCTGGCGCATGTTCTTTCCTGTTCGCCTCGCCTCGCCTCGTTCGCTCGCTCGCTCAAACACGGTGGTTGCGACATGAACGTTCCTGTCAAATTTCAGTTTCTTGCAAGTTCATTATTACCTTTTGTTTGCTCAGTCGTAATCCAGCTTTATTCCGAAGTGGTTCACTACAGTTGTAGTTTGCAGTGCTGTGTATTTGTGATGGCTCACAGAGCCAGAGGTTGCGTCAACTCTCCGGACAGTTTTTGTTTTATTTGTGGGGAATATACCGTGAAAAAGCGGCAGAGGAACATTTCTGCATTTATTTAAAAAGTATATTTCGCCTATTTCGGTTTGAAGTTAGGTGATCAAGACAAACCGTGGGCTCCTCACAAAGTGTGCAAGACATGTGAGGAAGATCTACGCTTATGGATGAAAGGTAAAAAACAAGCATTTCGTTTCGGAATACCTATGATGTGGCGTGAACAAAGAGACCACAGCAGTGACTGCTATTTTTGCTCTTGCATTGTGAAGGGATACAACTTAAAAAATAAGAACGTAATAAGTTACCCCAACCTTCCCTCAGCAATTAGGCCTATGCCTCATAGCAACGAAGTACCTGTGCCTGAACCACCAAAATCTTTGGATCATATTTGTGTGGACGGTTCTGATCATGATGAGACTCATCAGATGGCTTTTCCCGATGAGTCCAGTACTTCCGAGTTTGAAACTGAACCAGATCCGAAACCTGAACTTTTCTCTCAAGCTGAATTGAATGATTTAGTCCGGGATTTAGGACTCCCAAAAGATGCTGCCCAACTGCTAGGTTCTCGGCTTAAACAGAAAAATCTATTGTCACCAGGAACAACTTTTTATTGGTACCGCAACCGCGAGACACAATTTTTGAAGTATTTCAGCAAAGAGGAAGATTTGGTATTTTGCAACGATATATACGGAGTGATGGAAAAGTTTAAACTCAAGTATGATCCTGCTGAATGGCGGCTGTTCATTGATTCGTCAAAAGACAGCATAAAAGGTGTTCTTCTTCATAATGGCAACACATTCGCTTCAGTTCCTATTGCTCACTCTGTTATTCTCCAAGAAAAATACGAGAATTTGGCCCTGATTCTTCAGAAGATTCGTTATGATGAGCATAAGTGGATGATTTGTGGAGACTTTAAAATTTTATCCATGCTATTAGGGCAGCAATCCGGTTTCACCAAATATCCCTGCTTCCTTTGCTTGTGGGATAGCCGGGCCCGCGACCTACACTGGGGGAAAAAAGACTGGCCAATTCGGGAGTATTTGAGACCCGGTGAGAAAAATGTTCTTCATGAGAGCTTGGTACCTCGTGATAAAATTAATATTACCACCTCTCCACATTAAGTTGGGTCTCATTAAGCAATTCATCAAGTCCCTTCCAAAAGATGGTGAGTGCTTTCGGTACCTTTGCTCAAAGTTCCCCCGACTTTCTGAAGCAAAGCTAAAGGAAGGAGTGTTTGTTGGCCCTGATATAAGGAAACTCATTTCAGATGGAGCATTCGCTGAAACGATGTCTGAGAAGGAAAAAGAAGCCTGGGATTCCTTCAAGGATGATGTTCTCAAATTCTTGGGGAACAGGCGGGATGAGAACTATAAGGATATTGTTGCCAGGATGCTCAATGCCTTCAAAGAACAAGGCTGTAACATGAGCCTGAAAGTCCATTTCTTGCACTCCCATGTGAACTACTTTCCCGAAAACTTGGGGGCGTACAGTGAAGAACAAGGTGAAAGGTTTCACCAGGACATCAAGGACGCAGAGAGAAGGTACCAAGGAAGATGGAACACCACTATGATGGCTGATTTCTGCTGGTTGCTGCTGCGGGAAACCCCAGATGAAAAATACGCCAAGCAGCGCACCAAGAGAAGCATTCGGGGGAAGAAGAAACGGGCCCACCAGGAGATTGATTGACCCAAGAATGACTTTAAAATCTAAACTGTGTTGACAAATATCGTGTTTTTACTAAACTTTGAAATAAAAATTTGCTTGTTATTACCACAGTGTCGGATCTCATTTATTAGAATTTTATTTTCACACCATCGGGTGTTTGTCTTCATGTATTGCAATGGTGCGGTTTGCGTTTTCTATTCTTACATACATACCTGTACAACATTTTTTGCACATTTCTTTGCTTTGCTTTGTGTCTAACCTCGCTCTTATATGCTCAATGTTTGTGCACATGTATGTGGCTGTTTTAAGTGCAGACAATTTTGCTACCATCACAGTGTGTTTTGTTGACATTACTCTATTCTTATGTGCTGCCTTGTTACAATTTTCTTTATTCTTATTTGAATAACTACTAAACAATTCGTATAAAGAATCCATCCAAGAAACTTTTATCTCGATCGCACTCAATCTGAAACGTTCACCTCAAACTGCTAACCCAATGTAGCAAAACATCTGTACGTGATGGAGCAAATTGGTTACCAGATTTGGATTCAGCGCACCAAAAAACGTAAAAATCAATCGAAACATTAGAGGCAGTTTAAAAAAAAATGTTTTTAGTGTACCTGTGTAGTTAGATTAAAAACAGCCCCATGCCTATATGTAGGTCCGGGGAGAAAAGCAGCTCATGTACATATGATTTCCAAATGGACATGTACTATGTTTGCCCTTTGGTCACTCACACAAATAGCAAGAACAAAGCTTGTAACTGCTAACTTCCAAAGAGGCACTGGGTATGCCAGCAATTTATGCAAGTTAAAGTGGCTTGTATGCAATAAAATACAAAAGGATAGAATATGATGGCAGATTAAAACCATATAGCCTATCCAGTCTGGGGGTTATTCTGAGCCATGAAGAGAGGGGATGGACGTCCCAATGGGGCAACCATCCCCGCTATTCATAGCAGCTCTTGCATCTGACTAACTTCCCCACCAGTTGTGTGGGGAAGTTAGACGGGGGCAGGGAAGGGGCAGCCCAGAGGCAGAGTCTGGGCGGTCGCTGGCCCTGGATGTACAAAGCTGATTCTAATGTCAGCCCTGTTTGTCCAGGGCTGGCGACATATGCAGGGAAGTTATTCCACTCCAAGGTGGAATAACTTCCCTGGACGGGTTTTTTTTTTTTTTTTTTTGCTGCCAGGGCGTGGATGGGGCAGGAGGGGCTGGAGGACATTCCCTGCAGCCTGACCCTCACCTTAGGAGTCCAGATAAGGGGTCGGGCTTGGGGGAATTAACTTTATTCTCTGGCAGCTGGCATAGTGGCTCTTCAATGGAGCCACAGTGCAGTGACAACATGATGCCATGGTGCCGCGGCTCCATTGAAAAGCCTTGACTGAATTAGCCGGGTGCAGTCCTGCACATGCAGGCTGGACAGAATCGCAGTCCCGGCCTGCACATGCAAGACTGTTCGCTATTCTGATCCTGCGGGACTAGACATGTCCCGCGGGATCAGAATCGCAATCCCCTCTTTGCATCCAGTTCAGACCGGACACACAGAGGGGATCTACGTCTGGAACAGAATCAGGTCCTCTGCCTATGCACACTAATTGTCCAGCTCTACAGTCCCTCTTCAGAATTGTCCCCAGTGGCTTCTTATGTCCTTTAGCTGAGTGGTAGCTACTAATGTGTGACCTGGTATTGTGTGCATAAAGTTGGGATTATTTTTTCCTATGTGATTCCCTTTGTCCTTGTTCCCATTAAATTTCATCTGCCATTTACATGACTGGTTCTGCAGTTTTGCAAAATCGCCCTGCAATCTCTTAAAATCGGCTCATGTTTTAATTACTCCGATTAACTGTGTGTCATCTGAAAATTAGATCACCTCATGCTTTTCACTATTTTCCAGATTAATGAATATGTTAATTAAAACCAGTCCCCGTGCAGATCCTGGGAGCATTCCGCTAGTTGAAACGTTTTGGATTTAGCTTATGCCTTTTTAGTAATAGCTCACGGCTAGTTATATTTAGGTACAGTAGGCATTTCCCTGACCCCCACAGGGCATATTATCTAAGTCTGTACCTGAGGTAATGAAGGGTTAAGTGACTTGCCCAAGGTCACAAGGAGCATTAGTAGGATTTGAACCCTGGTAGGCTACTCCTCCATTCCACCTTTCTTCATTAGTAACACTGATTATTTAGACTTGTTCTTGTAGTGTATAGAGAGTGACCTTGTCAAGGGGCACAAGCTGAACCACTCCTGGTTTAATCCTATTGCATGCATGGAAATGTAGTTCTGATTTCCTATTTAAATCCTATTTAATTGAGTATGATTGAATCTCCATACATGAAATGGGGCAAAAACAGGTTTCACTTGTCTTGTTGTCTTTGTTGTGGAACTATCTCCAGGAACAAGCAGGAATCTAGTCATCACATATGGGTATCGTCGGTACCGACGGAGCCTACATGGGAATGCTCCCCAGCGTCCAATCAGAAAGCTTTTGGGAGCATCCCACAGCGCCTGCGTACTGCCTTCCCGCCTTTCCCAACTGCCTCTCTCCAGTTCTTCTTTTTCCGCGGAGCCAGCAGGTCGTGTTCCTGTCACCGCAGAAGAATTTCCTTATTTCTTTATTTCTTTTTGTGGTCGCGTCTTCCTTCCCCGACGCTCTACCGGTACCGCCGGTATTTCTTTTCTTTTAAAAAATTAATTTATCCATTTTTTTTTCCTTTCTTCGGGTGCACCCATTTTTTTTTTTGGGCCTCAGGCCCCAAAAAATTTCCTTAATATGGAAAAACCTGCTTCAGGTTTTAAAAAGTGCACAAAATGTGGTGGTACCATTTCCGTCACCGACACCCATGAATGGTGTTTAAAATGTTTAGGTCCTGACCACTCCATCACAGATTGTGTGTCCTGTGCTATGATGTCTAAAAGAGGTCGACAGAACCGAGCTGCTAAGCTCAGTACCCTGTTTCCCTCTGATGTGGCTTCGGTGACATCGACGTCTTCCCGAGCTTCTTCTTCTTCCCGTGGATCTCAGGTAACTAAACATAAGTCTAGCCGGTCCTCAAAGGGTAGATCTCCTTCTAAGCATTGAGATGCCTCTGGCATTGCCCTCGAGGATTCTGCACTGGCAAAATTACCCTGGCGGGAGGCTTCGGCTTCCAAAGCACCATCATCGGGGTTCCAGGATATTCTCGATAGCTCGGCCTCGACAGATCTCATGGTGCCATGCTCTGGGGTACCGGCGGTTCCCACCGGTACCGACTTCCAGGCATTGGCAGCATCTATGGACCAGAGAATTCTGTCCATAGAACGCAGTCTAGCGGCTTTCCTTGTGGCATCGACACCCTTGGTACCGCGACAGACAACTCCACCGGTTCTGGCACCGGCATCGGTATTGGTATCGCAACCGGTACCAATGGCATCGACATCGGCATCGATGCCTGCTATGCTGGTACCCTGTCCTTCGATGCCTGCCGGTACCGATTCCCCGGTACCGGTTATTCCCGATACCGTTTTACAGGTATCAGGCTCTGCAGGAGCATCCATACAGGCGATACTTCGATTCCTCAGAAGAATCTGAGGACTCTGAAAGTTCTGTCGATGCAGCGATGATGCTTCCTCAGGAGTCCTCCTCCCCTAAATGCAGGATGTCTCCTCCAGAGGACATGTCTTTCCAAGACTTCATCCAAGAGTGGCTCGGGGCCTGTCCATCACTGTGGCCCCTGAGACAGAGCCAAGGGCCAAGGAGTTGGATATTTTACAATATCCCAAAACTCCTAAAGAGGCAGCTACTCTACCCATTCATGAGATTCTATATGATCTCATGTTGAGGATGTGGGAAACACCTCTTACCACCTCTCCTCATTCTCGTAGGTTAGATACTATGTATCGTGTCCCTCCTTGTCCTGGCTTCCATAAGACTCAGCTTCCTCACCACTCTATTGTGGTGGAATCTGCTATGAGAAGGATTAGAAGTGCAAAAAGACATGACTCTAATCCTCCAGGACGTGAATGCAGAACTCTGGATGCTTTTGGACGTAGAGTCTTTCAAGCTTCCATGCTTGCTGCAAGAATCAGTTCCTATAGTCTCTACATGGGAATGTTCCTAAAGGAAGTTACTGATCATCTATAGACTTTAAGTCCTTTCATCTCTGATGATAAAAGGCAGGAGTTTCTCACTTGGCTCAAACATGCCCAAGATGTCTCTAAATTCTTCAACCGTGCAGCCTTCGACTGCTTTGAATGTATAAGCAGGACCTCGGCTATTGCCATAGGTGCACGTAGAATTGCTTGGCTCCAAGCATCTGATTTAGAGCTCTGGGTACAAGATAAATTGGGAAATATCCCTTGTACTGGTGAGAACCTGTTTGGTAAAGATTGGCAAGAAAAAGCCAATGAGATGGATGCTGAAAATTCCACTTTGGATAGACTATCCAAGTCTACTGCTGATCCTGTTAGGAAAAAGTTGTTCAAGAAAACACCTTTTTCTAGAAAGAAAAGATTTTATCCTGCTTATGGTCAGCAGGCATCTTCTGCAGGTCAGTTTTCAACCAAACGTCAGCAACCACCCAAACAGAAGAAAGCAAAGGCTGCTAGGCCTCAACCAGCCCAGCAGCCTCAGCCTCCTCAGGGCCTTTGACTTTCAGCTAGAGAAATTAGCCTTTCTTGCTCTGGAGGGACCAGAACCGTCCACCATTCCAGGAAGGTTATGTCATTTTGCTACCAGATGGGAGCAAATAACAGCAGAGCATTGGACACTCTCCATCATAAGAGAGGGGTACAAACTTCATTTTTCAAGCATGCCCCCTCCCACAATAGTGAAGCAGTTCTATTTTCTGACCTCTCTCATCGACCTGTTGGATCAGGAGGTTACCATCCTTCTTGCTCAAGGGGCAATAGAAGAAGTGCCTCTTCATCAACAGGGCACAGGGTTCTATTCCCCTTATTTTCTTATCCCAAAGAAAACAGGGGGATACAGACCTATCTTAGATCTCAGAGAATTGAACAAATTCCTTGTCAAGGAGAAATTCAAAATGATTTCTCTCGGAGCTCTGCTTCCATACCTTCAGAGTCAGGATTGGCTTTGTTCTCTAGATCTCAAGGATGCGTATACCCATGTTTTCATCCATCCAACCCACAGAAGGTTCCTTCACTGGGGTCAAGACTTCCTGTATGCCTTTCCACCCATTCCCCTAATTCCTAAAACCCTTTTCAAGCTTCAGAGGGACAGAGGCCACATGATTCTCATAGCACCACATTGGCCACAGCAAGTGTGGTACCTTCTGCTTCTACATCTCTCTCAAGCTCCCTCCCTGGAGTTAGGGTCTGCTCCAGATCTCCTATCTCAGGAGAACAGGATGTTATGGCATCCCAATCCCCAGTCCCTGCATCTCAGGGCTTGGTTGCTGAATGCCTAGATCTCCAAGATCTTCATCTTTCTCAGCAAGTGAAAGATGTTCTTTATGCTTCTAGAAAACCTTCCACTAGACGTTCTTATGCTTTCAAGTGGAAAAGGTTCACTGTTTGGTGTTCAGAAAAGGGTCTTAACCCCCTTGCCATACCTCTAGAATCTTTACTGGAGTATCTCCTCCATTTGTCTAATGCAGGCCTTAAGACAAATTCAGTAAGAGTCCATTTGAGTGCTATTGCAGCTTCTCTTAAACCTCTAAATGGACAACCTATTTCCTCTCATCCTCTTATAGCAAGATTCATGAGAGGCCTCCTTCTTACTAAGCCTCCCATTAGACCACCTCCGGTGGCATGGGACTTGAATCTGGTTCTTGGGCAGCTCATGAAGCCACCTTTCGAACCCTTAGCTACCACCTCCTTGAAATTTCTTTCTTGGAAGGTTATCTTTCTCATTGCAATCACATCAACACGCCGCATTAGTGAATTGCAAGCACTAGTAGCTAATCCACCTTATACAAAGTTTCATCATGACAAGGTAGTCCTTAGGACTCATCCACACTTTATGCCTAAGTTGGTCTCGCCTTTTCACCTCAACCAGGAGGTCTACCTACCTGTCTTTTTTCCAGGACCTCATGCATCAAGTGCAGAGAGGAATCTTCATACCCTGGACTGTAAAAGAGCTCTGGCTTTTTATTTACAAAGAACACAGCAACATAGAAAGTCCTCTCAACTCTTTGTTGCTTTTGACCCTTCTCATTTGGGACTCCCAGTCTCCAAGAGAACACTATCTAACTGGATTGCTCAGTGTATTTCTTTCGCCTATCAGAGTAAGAACCTTTCTCTGGAGGGCCATGTCACAGCTCACAATGTGAGAGCCATGGCAGCCTCAATGGCTCATCTGAACTCTGTGTCTATTGACGACATATGTCGAGCAGCCACTTGGGCTTCTGTTCATACCTTCACAGCACATTACTGCTTGGACAAGGACTCCGCCGGGATGCCTTGTTTGGTCAGGCTGTTCTCAAACACCTGTTCCATACTTAATCAACCCCTACCCACCATCCCTGATAGGATGCCAGAGATCCATGGGGGGAAGTGGAGCCCTTCTCAGGGACACACAATTTCTGGGGTCTCTCCCTGGCACCCAAAGCTAGGGAGTCCCCATATGTGATGACTAGATTCCTGCTTGTTCCTGGAGATAGCATAGTTACTCACCTGTAACAGGTGATCACCGGGAACAGCAGGAATTTAGTCCTCACAACCCACCCACCTCCCCTAGGAGTTGTATCTCTCTATCTATCTCTTTCCTTTCCCTCTCTCTCTCTTTGTCTCAGCTTTAAAACTCAACTGGAAAGAGGCAGTTGGGAAAGGCAGGAAGGCAGCATGCAGGCGCTGTGGGATGCTCCCAAAAGCTTTCTGATTGGACGCTGGGGAGCGTTCCTACGCAGGCTCCGTCGGTACCGATGATACCCATATGTGAGGACTAAATTCCTGCTGTTCCTGGAGATCACCTGTTACAGATGAGTAACTATGCTATATGTCCACTTTATGAGTAAATATGTTTAAATATGTATGGGTATGAAGAATCCCCAGTACTACTTTAGGACTCTTAACTTTGGGAAGAGATCAAGCCCTGCTGTATGGCAAACAGATACAGT
This sequence comes from Ichthyophis bannanicus, assembly GCA_033557465.1. NCBI lineage: Eukaryota > Metazoa > Chordata > Amphibia > Gymnophiona > Ichthyophiidae > Ichthyophis > Ichthyophis bannanicus. The sequence continues at coordinate 221,420,395 of CM066037.1, read as the reverse complement.
ATAATGGTAGAACAAGCATTCAAAATGATTAAGGGCTACGTAGCCTTGTCATGAGTACCTATACCATATCAAGGTTCCAAAGGAAAATATCATGATGTATGTATGTAAATTTATTCTCGATTTTGACTGCCAAGTATACAGCAAGTGGATGTGAAAAAACTGAAGGAACCTTACAGTGGAGCTGTCCCTGTACCTTGCCCATCACTCAAGGACCAGCAAGGGTAACATAGAAGCGTAGAAAATGGCAGCAGATAAAAACCATACGGCATATCCAGTCTGCCCATCCACATGAACTACTAAGCTCTGCAAACCCTTTCTGTCATCCAGAGATCTTTAATGCTTGTTGCAGACTATCTTGAACTTGGATACAGTTTTCGTCTCCACCACCTCAACTGGTGTGTGTCGCATGCATCTACTACCCTTTTTGTAAAGAAATATTTCCTCAGATTACTCCTGAGTCTATCCTCTTTCACTTTCATCCTATGCCCCCTTGTTTCAGATCTTCATTTCAATTGAAAGAGGCTCACCTTCTGTGCATTTTATACCAACAAAGTTTTTAAATGTCTTTATCATATCTCTCCTCTCCTAACTTTCTTTCAGAATATACATACTGGTAAGTCTGTCCCCATATGCTTTATGATAAAGATGGAAATTGGTTGATGGTTTATTAGAATCTAATATACCACCTTTACGGGGTACAAGGCAGTTTACATAGTAAAACTAATCTTGAAGCAGAAAAGGAATGCCAACAAACTTACAGGACAATTATAAAAGGGGAAAAATTAGAAACTGAGAAGTAAGAGGTGAGAAAACGCACACTCTGCCACCCAGGGACAGCACAATACTTCCAAACCTCAAATGCCAGAGCCGGCCCGCCTACCAGGCAAGCTAGCCAGCAGCGGCACACATGACTGGCCGCGCTGCCCTCCCCAGCTGTCGCCGATTCCATTTGGAGGGGAGGCTGGCAGCGGCAGTATTTCCAAAAGTGGCAGCAAAATGGCACCACCTTTGGAAATACTGCCGCAGCCCACCTCCCCCTATTGAGATGGAATCGGCGGCAGCTGGGGGGGGGGGGAGGTAGTGGCAGCAGCTAAGGGAAGGTGGTGGCGGTTGTCACTGGAGGGGGGGAGTCGGTGAGGCCAGGGTTTCTGCCTAGGGCAGCAGAAGCCCTTGGGCTGACCCTGTCAAAGACCATTGAGATTCTGGGTCTTAGCCTTTATCTTTATTATGCCCAAACTTAACTCTTACGTAAGCCCAGGATGAATGTGCTGTGTAATTGAACTACCTTAGAGATCTGAAACTACAGTCCTGATCCCATATTTCATAACCTAGTAAGCAATGAAAAGGTACATACAGCTTCATGCAATGGAGGGACTTTGTGCTTCTTGCATGCTTTCCACTGATCCACAAGACCAGTATTGGGTACCTTTAAGGAAATAATCTCCCAATACCAAATTTTTGCAAATTTTTGATCTAAAAATTAATAAGATCCATGTGAACTATGGGCCATCTTCCCTGGGAACTTTGGCAATTAGGGGTCAGCCAAGAGCCTTTATATTAAAATAGGATTGGTTTGATGTATTTGATATAATTTATGAATAAAACAGACACATCTTCATATTCTCTGAGTTCTTATTCTTTTTGCTTCAGGAAGAATGGGGATGACTTTATTTGCCTGACTTAAACAAATCTTTAAAAGTTCATTGAGTCAGGGTTGTTTTCCTTAATTTTTAAACTCTCTTCTATCAAACTCCTTCTGAAGAAATCCTCGCTGGATCTCTCCTGTTGTGAATACCAGAGACCAGTTGCAAATCTCCAATTTTTGTCAAAGATTATAGAAAAAGCAGTGCTTCCTGGATGGTTCAGGGGGTTGCAACAGTTTCATGTGGGTTTCAGTGCCAGAATCTTTTGGTCTCTTTGTAAGATCATGGACCGTGGGATTCTCTGCTTTTTTATGCTTTTCTACCTCTCTTCTGCTTTTGATTTGAGTTAATGATAACATGATTAATCCTATTTCTGTCAGACAGGGTGTTTAGAATAAAAACTGATAGTTGGAATGTCTACCAATAGAATGTTTTCAGGCCATTTTTAGACTTTTTCCCAGATTTTGGTTCAATTTAGCACTCTTTAGAACTTTTTAACTTGCACAAATGTACTTTGTGTTCATGAATATGTAAGTTAATACAGTACTTGCTAAATTAATGTTCCACTTGCTGATTTTTTTAAGGCACACTAACGAAGCAGATGTGCGCAAATGAATGAACAGCCTTAGTGTTCATCCTCATTCAATCCATGTAAGAAAAGGGCAAAGCCCTCTAGGGGTGAGGGGGGAGAGAGAGAGAGAGAGAGAGAATCTCAGGGAAAGAGAGTCAGAGGGAGAGTGTGTGTGTTTCTCAGAGAGAGAGAGTATGTCAGAGAGAGTGTGTCTCGGAGAGTGAGAGTATGTCAGAGAGAAAGTGAGTGTGTGTAGTTTCTCAGAAAAAGAGAGTATGTGTGTTTGTATTTTGGCAAGAGAGTGAGTGTATGAGGGCCATTTTTGGAGGGGGGGGGGGGGGGGGTAGTGCAACCAGAGCAATTGCCCTGACCTCCATGCCAAAGAGGTCCCCAAACCTGCTCAAAGTAAAGTGAGCCAGGAGACTTTAGGACCCTCTGCCATGTCTCTGTCCTGGGCCTCAGCATGCCTATCATCTGCTCTAAGTGAGAGTGTCTCTTTGAGAGAGAGAGGATGTGTGTTTCTCAGAGAGAGAGAAAGAATATCAATTTGAATCTGCGAACACTGGACATTTTGGGTCAAAACGTAGCCCAGCACCTTCCTCTGAATGGAAAGATATGCCCTGCTAAGTTTGATTGCATTTACTCAATATCCAAATGTATAGAAAGAGAAAACAAATGTTCAAAAAATCTAGAGAGGCAGATTAATTCACAATCTGCATTCCAAGGTAGATCAGCCAGGTTGTGGCATGGCCTTCATTTGTTGGAAACATTTGCAAAGATAAAAGCAAGTTATCTCATTTACAATGAAGCCGAGCTATCTGCCGTACGTCAAGAGGTAAACTCTGAACCAGCCAGGAACTGAATATTTTTAGCCTTGAAATTCAATATAAATTGTCATAATAAATGCCTGCACCTGCTCATGAGTAAGCAAGCCTCAAGTGACTCACACAAGGTCACCCTTAGCAAATGTGAATAGACTATTCTGCCCTGCCACCATTGTGTATTCTTTCTGTCACCTTATTTTAGAAAATAAAAGAGCGAGTGACTTTTTTCCGTAACTAACCCTGCCATAAGTTGCTCGTTTAGAAGGGCTTATTTGTACTTGCTAGCATGCCTGTTTCTCCTTGCTGCACCATGCAGGGTTATTGGCTACAACAAAAGGAATGGCAATTTATTTTTTTATTTCAGAGGGATGGAGGGAGGCGGAGGGGTAAGTAATTCAGTCACTTTTTAGGAATAAAAAATGTATCAACACAACCTTGAAATACAAGTCAGAAATACATGTCCAAAGGCAATTATAAATAGTTCACGAGACCAGATTCAAGAATGTTAAGGATGTTGCTGCCCTGTTTTTGTTGGAAGCCCATATAAGTACTTCCACGATGTTTTCAAATGACTGGGAGGCGTTTTGTTTTATTCTAAAAATGACAGGGTTGGAAACAATGTGTAGCTGATTTCCAGTGCTTATTTTCTTTTCCTTGTAGAATTGGACATTGTTGCTCTTACTGTTTTGGTGTTTGAAAATCTAAGAATGGGTTGAGCTGGCTTACAAAAATATAAATAGAATCTCAGCGCTGTGATTGGGAAAGGTTTTTTCAAGGTGGATTGCGAGCCTATGAATGGTGCACAACGTTTTATCCTTCAAAATTAAAAATAAAAGGAATAAAATGAAAAAAAGAGAAGAAATGTTATGATGATAAGAGCAGAGCCCTGAAATATACTTCAGCTAGTTTAGAGGTAGTGACAACCTGTCACTCTTTTTTTTTTACACTTCTTTTTTTCTGAGTGTCATAAATAGATGACTTAAAGTGTCACACAAGACAAATAGCCTTTAATCATCTAATGCACTCATTTATCCTAAGCCCTAACCTTAGTCCTAAATTAAGTCCGTTGCGGCAACATAACTTCATCTATAAACACCATCAATCCTATGCAAATTTGATCAACGCATTTAAAAAAACATAACAAGCCAGACACTTGTCAGCCTGGCTAAGGCCCTATCCCATTTAAAACTTGTTTGGACGGAGGTGAGTCCTAGATCCAGGCTGTTTAATAGAATCATTTAAGAGGAATATTTATTGGTCTTGCTTTATCTAAGTATACGTGACACTGTATGCTGTCACTGGCATAAAATATAAAAACATATTACCATTAACCGAGGTAGTTCGGACATGGTGCTCCGGGCCCCTCTAACCAACCACCTCTCTTCCCCCCCCCCCCCACATTTTATTCCCCCTTTTGTTGCCCACAAAATTGCACACAGACAACCACTCTTGGGGAATAACCGGTCGCAGCTTTATTAATCTTTATAAGTTACCAAACATTACCATCCAAGAATAATTCTCTTAACAACCCAACCAGCGGAGCAATGCCTCACCAGCCATGCCACTAGCAAGGTGACCCTGCCTCCGCTCCTGCTGCGGTCCTGCCAACGGCAATCTTCCTAATCCCCTTTCCCCGACCTCGCCATGTAACTAGCAAAAGTCAGCCAGGGGTTGTCCGGGTCGGGGGCACCCCGCCCCCGGCCCAAGTATAGCCTAAGGCTCCGGACCCCGGACCTCCGGGATCCCGCTCCCCCCCACTGCTGCGACACCCCATCAGCCCCCCACCCCACATCCCTAATACAGGGAGGGAGGGAGGGAAGCAGGCACAGACCCGAGGAGACGCCAGAGCTCAGGCAACCACTGCCGACTCATGGCGCCTCCCCTTGCAACTGCCGCCCGCTTACGACTCCCAGGATCCACCGCGCTCCTGCGCGCGCGTGGAGCCAATCACAAGCACCGGCGCCCTTCCCATGATTGCGCCTCCACCCCCATCCGCACGATGGCCGCGGGCCAGGGTCCTCGCACCGGCCGAACACCCGGTTACACGCGGCCGCCGGGACCCTGCCCCGCGGCCTTTCATTTTTGGGACAGTGCATGTATTTGTTTTAATTTATTTAAATGTACTTCAAAATATACATGTGGAATTTTTTTAAAATTTTGTGTTGAGGTTTAATGATGCCTCAAGGTTTGTTCCACCATTATACCTCTCTGTTTGGACACCTTCATCGTTACCTGCTGGAGACTCCTGACAGTTTTATGGTCATACATTGGGCCAATGATATTTCTTGGCAAAAATTCTGAAGGGCAATGCCTCAGCTAGTAGGGTATTTTATTTATTTAATGGGTTTATCATTAAGTCAAAGCCATTTACATTATAATACCAACTCAAAGGTTACATTTTAATAAGGGCAACAAACCTGGAGTACAAAAAAGATCTGGGGGTAACAATGTTAATGGTCCATGAGGCTCTGTCTGGAATATGTGATGCTTCAATTATGTTCAGAGAATAAATATGTTTTTAGTTTTTTGTCTCTAATATCTGTAATCACCTTGAGATCTTCTGGTAAGAAGTTCCATATTGTTGGTGCTGATATAGAGAATGCCCTGTTACAAGTTGTCTGTTTACTTCTTGTCTTGCTCTTAGGAACTATGAGGTGATTTTTGTTGGCGCTGCATGGTCTACTTCAGGGTCTCTTATTATGAGTGACTGGAGTGTGTCAGCATATGTATGGTGTATGGTTTTGAATGTATTGAGTATGATCTTGTATTTGATACTAGCATGTACTGGGAGCCAGTGCAGTTGTTTCAGGATGGGGGTTATGGGGTAGATTCCAATCCTCATTTAGGATCGCACTGGTGGCCATAGAGCTCCCCGCATGTATAGCCGACTTGTACGGGGAGCTCTGTTCATGGCCAGAAAGGGGTGGGCCGGGGAGGAGAGAGGGCAGGCAGTGGGAGGGAAAGCGACCCCTGGACATTGGGGAATGGTGGAGCTGGACCTGACCGAAGAGGTGAGGGAGTGCAGGAGGCTCCCCGCAGCCCAACCCCAGCCGTGGGAGGCCTGATCAGGGTCAGGCTGCAGGGAAATAATGTTGTAGGGGGGCTGATGATTGTGGCTCCTTCTTTGTGCCACAGTGGCATGGTGCCACTCTGCTCCATGGAGGAGCTGGCTGAGTTAGCTGGGGAAGGGGCTGGACATTTGGGGTTCCTGAATCAGGGCACCTCCCAGACGCCCAGCCACTCTGCTGGGATTCTGCTCCTGCGAGGATGTCTAGCCCCCATGGGAGCAAAATCGAGTCCATCCCCGGGCCGTCAGGATGTCTAAACGTCTGGACGTCCTGGGGATGCACATGTCTGAATGTGCCTCCATGTGTTCTTGTCCTGGGGTTTCTGTTATGATGTAGGCAGCCGTATTCTGTGCCATCTGGAGAGAGTGTAAAGGTGTGTTTAGAGAGTCCTCGATGAATTAGGTTGCAGTAGTCTAGTATTGCTGTGATTGTTGCTTGACAAACAGTCCTGAAGTCATTTTGGTTGAATAGGCGTTTGAGTTGTTGCATGATTTTAATCTTATAATATGTTTTTGTTGTTTTTCTTATGTGCGACTGGAAGTTGAAGTTTTGGTCCAGGTTGACTCCGAGGTACTTTATTTCTTGCTTTACTGTTATATTGTTGTGCGACATCTTTATGGTTGAAGGGGGGGGGGGGCGAGTGCAGTGAATGTTTTGTTCTTGGTAATGTGAAGAGCCTCAGTTTTATTGTAGTTTATCTTCAGGTTGTGCTGGTATACCTTAGGGTTAAATTAGCAAATATTGTATCAGACTTTCTTATTTATTTAATAGTATTGGATATACCACCATTCAGCTAAAAATAATCATCAGAGCGGTTTACAAGATAATTCCATTAACATTTTTGTCTCTATCACCTCCATTAGGAACCCATTCCATTCATCCATCATTCTTTCCATGAATAAATTTCATATGTTGCTCCTCAGTTTATTCCCTGGAGCCATCAACAATGAACTTTACAGTTGGTCTTCAGAAGACAGAAGAGAGAAAAAAGAAAGAGAAGCTGGAGGGGCTTGGCTTTCAGGAAGACAGAGAGAGAGTGGAGGGAAATGCATTGGGGGAGGGACAGAAAGAGACTGAGATTGGTGAGGACTGGCTGGAGTGTGTGAGAGAGACTGGTGAAGACAGGAAGGGGAAGGGAGCTAAAGAGGGCTAGTTGGGACAAGCTTGGTGCTGAGAGAAGAGGAACTGAGAAGAATTGTGGGGATGAATGGGGGTGCCTGACGTTTCTAAGGTGTCTACACAACCAAAAATGTTGGGAAGCTCTGATCTAGAACATTCTTTTCTCTGAAACAGTTTGCTTCTTTTGCTTGAATTATGCCTTTCTCAAACATTCACGAACAGCTATTTCTTTAGGATAAATCCTGTCCTGCTCTCATATAAGATATATACAAAACAAGGAGAGGCGTGACTGTCACAAATGGGAAAATGCTGGAACAATGGAATCTATGTAAAAAATACTAATGTATGTAGAAAAGAGCCTCACATATAATATGCATATCTATGTAAATTAAATACAAGCTAAAATCCCATAATCAGAAAACATTTACTAATTATACAAAAATGTTAAACCTTTGCTCGGTATGTGGTCTTTGCTCATGCCCGTAGGCAGCATACTGAACCCGTTCACTGTGTGCATTTTCTTTAAGCACCATCAGCTTTTTATGTAGCCAAAAGACACTAGTGTTGATCTTTTTGTGCATTCCCTTTCTCGGGCAATTTACATGTGCCTTTTTGCACTGCTGAATCCCGACGCCACACTGTATCGCCCGCAGCAATTCCCTTTCTGACCGTATTCCTTTCTAAAAATATAGGGGCCAATATTCATCCAGCACAGTCACTGGCTTAAGTTAAACACTGGCACCACAATCCTTATGTTCAGCTCAGCTATCCATTTTGGTAATGACGCTAAATATGCATTTTGGCTGGTGGCCACAACTGTAATCTGTTTGGTTTGGGTCTGCTCTTGGCAAACGCATACTTTGTTTTGAATATCAGCCTGACCTTGTTGACTTTAACCATATTTTCGGTAATACACATTTCCAGAAGCCTCTTATTTGTGTTCTCTGTATGTCTTGACTAAATTGTAAGTGTAAGTTCCATGAAGCAAGGATTGCCTTTTATATGTCCTGTATCTATGCAGCAGTGAAGTCATGTAATAGCATTATAGTTATGCGTATTAGTGGTAGTGTGAAGGTTACAGCACAGTGGGTTAGAAATGTTTTAAATAGCAAATAACCAATACAGCTTCTAGAACTCTGCTCCATGGGGATGGTTCTTCTGAAATGCTACTTTAGAACGGTCTTCTTGGCTGTAGTTTAGTTGCACTTGTTTGATGTTGTATTCTATGACAATGATAGCAACAGAGTAGGGAGGATGTTGTACATCAAAAAAAAAACCAACCTTCCTTCATTCGTCCTGGGACAGAGGCAAGGAGAGAAGTGATAAGGACAAAATAAAAGACTGGTACAGGGACTACAACCTAACAATTCTGCAGGTCACAGGGTAGCTGGGTTAGTACCAGCAAGCTATAGTACCTCAGGAACCAAGTAGGTCAGTATCAACAGCTTGGTAGTGGTCAAGTATTGTCCAAAAAGGCAATGGGGACCTAGGAGACTAGATGGTCAGGCTACAACTTGGCTAGTTTTGCAACTGTTTCAATTTTTATAAAGCTTAAAGATCAGACATGAGGGGAAGGGGAGGGAGGTTGAGGGTTAAATTAAAGAGGGAATCTTAATTTTCATCTACCCAGGATGGTAGAGAACCAATGAGGAAAAAAAACCTGACACTGGGGGAGCAGTATCCTAGAATTAGTCAAGCTGGGCAGAGTGGATAGGCTGATCGACCTTTTTCTGTCGTCATCTATTCTGTTGCTTTGGGGGAAGTTTTCAAAGGGATTCTATAGAAAGCAGGCGTTTATCTATTGAAGAAAAAGTTTGAAAATCTCTCCTCCCCTGTCCCCACAATGTAGGAGAAAGTACAAGGGCTCCATGAGAGTTTCCCTTTGAAAATTAGTGAGCCTGCAAACACCACAGCGGGACTCAAAATTGCCCTGCTTTAAACCACATAGCTCCCTGATGAATCAATCTATGTGGTCTCCAAAGCTCCCTTAAGCCTCATTCTTCTGTTGGGTTAAAGCCAAATGATTCTTCCCCATGCAGAATACAAAACGAGTTAAAGATATTTGCAGCAGTCACCGGTGCAACGCCGCCAAGCGTGTGCACATTCTTCAGGGCCTGTAGGATTATTACAGTACCATTGAGATCCTAGGGAATTTTTCCCTCAGGAAGCCTTTCATATTCTAAAGAAAAGATAAGAGCAAGCTGCTGAACTGGATTTAGAATGAACCCAGGAATTATCACAGATGCCTTTTCCTCTGCCACAATGTTTCAAAACTGCTGATAGGAAGGAAACCCTATTCATAAAGATTCTCCCGTTTTTAATGCACTTTATAATTTTTTTTTTTTATTAGTGGGGGCCTCTCTTGTGAGTTGGTAGCAATTCAATTATAGCTTAGTGGAGATAGCGTGAGCCCAGAGGGAGAAATTCAGGCTGACAAGAAATATGACAGGACAGTTACAGAGTGTTTATGCAATTAAACTTTCCCTGACAATACTTGCGAAATGATGAATTCATGGGTGGAGGTGTGTGCGCACAGGCAGTGCCCCACAAGCGCTGCACATTTTTTATGATTACACAACTGTTAGGATCTTTCAAGAAACAGCCTGGAGTGAGGCAAGAGCAGGAACGCTCTCCGCCAGTGTGTTAACCAAAGGCTTAGTCTCTCTATCCTCTTCCCCTTTGCCCCTTCTCCTCCTCCATGCGATGGATTTTGATTTATTGCTTTATTTATAATATATTTATACCCCTCCATCACAGCAAAGAACACACCTGCATAAAATTACATACAAAACAAATGAAACAATAGGGGGCTAGTAAGGTGCACAAGTCACTTATTTTCAAGGACCTGTATAGGAATGGGCAGTTATGCGTGTACTTTAGACGATCGCTATTCTGAAAGCATGGATGTAAGACCTATCGTATATACTTTCAGCATGGATGTGCACATAAGAACATAAGATATGCCATGCTAGGTAGGACCAAGGTCCAACAAGCCCAGTATCCTGTTTCCAACAGTGGCCAGTACAGGTCACAAGTACCTGTCAGGTTCCCAAAATGGTACATAGGTTCCACAATGCTTGTATTGGAGCAAACAGTGGATTTTCAGATCCTCTTTTGGTTTATGGACCTTTCCTCCAGGAACTTGTCCAAACCATTTTTAAGCTACAGCTACACTAACAGCTTTTACTATATCTTCCAGTATTGAATTCCAGAGTTTGATTTTACATTGACTGAAAAAATATTTTCTCTTATTAGTCTTAAATGGTTTATATTATGGGATCTATATTTACTTGTTCCACTCCATTCAAGGATTTAAAGACCTCTATCATATCTCCCCGCAGCCATCTCTTTTCCAGGTTGAAGAGTCCTAACCTTTTAAGCCTCTCCACACAAGGGTATCCTTCCATCCCCTTTTCCAATTTGGTGGCTCTTCTCTGTACCATTTCTAATTCCGCTATATCCCTTTTTAAGATATGGCGACCAGAATTGTACACAATATTCAAGGTGCGGTCGCACCATGGAACAATACAGAGGCATTATAATATCCTTTGTTATATTCTCCATTCCTTTCCTTATGATACCTAGCATTCTAATTGCCTTCTTGGCCGCCGCTGCACACTGGGCAGAGGGTTTCAAAGTGTTATCCTTGATGACGCCTAAATCTTTTTCCTGGGTGGTGGTTCCTAATATGGAACCTTGCATCGTGTAACCGTAGGTGAATAATTTTGCACTTGTCCACATTAAATTTAATCTGCCATTTGAACATCCAGTTTTCCAGTTTATCAAGATCCTCTAGCAATTTTTCACAATTCTCTTGGGTTTTAACAACTGAATACTTTTGTGATCTGCAAATTTGATTACCTCACTTGTTATTTTCATTTCCAGGTCATTTACAAATATGTTAAAAAGCAGCGGACCCAGCACAGATCCATGGGGTACTCCACTATTCACTTTGCTACATTGGGAAAATTGGCCATTTAGCTCTACCCTCTGTTTACTATCTTTTAACCAGTTCCTGATCCACAAGAGTACACTGCCTCCTATCCCATGACACTAATTTCGCCAAGAGTCTCACATGAGGAACCTTGACAAAGGCTTTCTGAAACTCCAGATGCGCTATATCAACAGCTACCTTTGTCTACCTGTTTATTCACACCTTCAAAATATATAACAGATTAGTAAGACAGGATCTTCCTTGGCTAAAGCCATGTAGGCTTTCTCCCATTAAACCATGACTATCTACATGTTCAGTGATGATGTTCTTTATAATGGTTTCTATCATTTTGTCCAGTACTGATGTCAGGCTCACTGGTCTGTAGTTTCACGGATCATCTCTGGAACCCCTTTTAAAAATTGGCTCTCCATTGGCCATTCACCAATTTTCAGGTATTACAGATTATTTTAAAGATAGTTCACAGATTACTAATAATAGGTCTGCAATGTCATATTTCAATTCTTTCAAAACCCTTGGATGTATACCATCCGGTCCAGGTGATTTGCTACTCTTTAGTTTATCAAATAATTGTAATATATCTTCTCAGTTTATCAATATTTTTTTCAATTCTTCCTATGCATCATCTTTAAATACCATTTCAGTCATGGGTAACTTCCCTACATTTTCTTTAGTAAAGACAGAAGCAAAGAATTAATTCATTCTCTCCGCTATGGCCTTGTTCCCTCTTAGTGCCCTTTTACCCCTTTATCATCTAATGGTCAAACTAACTCTCTCACAGGTTTTTTTTTGCTACAAATGTACTTGGAAACATTTTTATTATGCATTTTTGCTTCCACAGCAAGCTATTTTTCAAATTTTCTTCCTGACTTATCAATGCCTTGCATCTAACTTGCCAGTGCTTATGTTGATTCCAGTTTTTGTCATTTGGTTCCTTTTTCCATTTCCTGAAAGATGTTTCTTTGGCTACAACAACCTCTGACCTCACCTTTAAACCATGTTGGAAGAGTTTTGAACTTACTTCCACTTTTCTTAAAGTGTGGAAAACAACTGGTCTGGGCTTCCAAGATAATATTTTTAAGCAACAGTCAGGTTTGATATAAATCTTTAACCTTTGCAGCTGCTTCTTTTATCTTCATTTTATAATAGTCTCCCTTTTGAAAGTTAAAAGGTATTACTGTGGATTTCCTTGCCGTTCTTCCTCTGTTTATTAAATCAAACTTAATCATGCTATGATCACTATTGCCAAGTAGCCCCAACACCCTTATCTCTTGCACTAGATTTTGTGTTCCACTAAGGACTAGGTCCAAAATGGCTTCCCCTCCTGTTGGTTCATGAACCAGCTGCTCCAAGAGGTAGTTATTTATTTCATCTCAAAACTTTATCTCTCTAGCATGTCCTGCCATGACACTGACCTCGTTGATACTGGGGATAATTGAAATAACCCATTATTATGACTGTGTTGTAACTTTTGTTAGCTTCTCTGATTTATTTGAGCATTTCATCATCTGTTTGTTCATTCTGGCCAGGTGGTCGGTAGTACAGCTCCACTGCCATCACCTTCCCCTTTTTACTTGGAATTTCAATCCATAGAGATTCTACAGTGTATTTTGTTTCCTGAATTACTTTAATCCTGTCTGACTTAATGCCCTCTCTAACATAGAGTGCATCCCCTCCACCAATTTGCTCTACTCTGTCATTGTGATATAATTTGTACCCAGGTATCACAGTGTCCAACTGGTTGTCCTACTTCCACCAGGTCTCTGAGATACCAATTATATCTAGCCTCTCATTTAGTGCTATATATTCTAACTCCCCCATCTTAGTTTTTAGACTTCTAGCATTTGCATACAAGCATTTTAGTGGTTCTATTTTATTCATATTAATCTGGTTATTGGTAGGCAGGGGTAATTTGGAATCTTTAAGCTCTGTCTGCTTTGTACTTAAGGGCATTTGGGTTACTTTTATCTTTATTGGAACCTCCTTGTCAATATGCCCTAACTTCAATCTTTTGCTAGTATCCTTCAAGGATACAAGGATACATCATTCCAAACCATGCGCTCTTGGGCGACTGTTAGCTTTCCTCTATTATCTAGTTTAAAAACTGTTCTATCTCCTTTTTAAAGGTTAATGCCAGCAGCCTGGTTCCATCCTGGTTAAGGTGGAGACCATCCCTTCAGAAAAGCCTATCCTTTCCCCCAGAATGTTGCCCAGTTCTTAACAAATTCAAATCCATGCATTGAGTCTCCAGATCTCTGCCTGCCTTTTGTGTCCTGCACATGGAACGGGAAGCATTTTTGAGAATGCTGCCCTAGAAGTTCTGGATTTCAACTTCCTTCCTAAAAGCCTAAATTTGTCCTTCAGAACCTCCCTACCGCACTTTCCTATGTCATTTTTACCAACATTTATCAAGACAGCAGACTCTTCCCCAGCCTTATCTAAAGCTTTGTCTAGGTGGCGCATGAGGTCCACTACCTTTGCACCAGACAGACATGTTACCAGGCTATCCGCATGTCCACCAACCACCGAGCTATCTACATGCCTAACGTTCGAATCACCATAATGGCTGTCCTAACCTTTCCCTCATGGGCACATGTCTCTGGAGAAACCGTATCAATGTGAGAGGGTTTTACATCACCTGGAGGACAGGTTCTAGCTACAAGATCATTTCCTGCCACACCAGGGTGATGCTCTCCTTTCATGTGACCTCTCTCCATGGCAACAGGGAGGCTGCCAGACCGGAGGTGGGATTTCAGTACTACATCTCTGTAGGTCTTCTCTATATTCCTCTCTGTCTTTTTTATGTCCTCCAAGTTTGTTACTCTAGCCTCCAGAGATTGGACTCGTTCCCTGAGAGCAAAGAGCTCCTTGTACCTAGTGCACACGTAAGACCCCTTGCCAACTGGGAGAAAATCATACATGTGACACTCAATGCAAAAGACTGGAAAGCCCCCATTTCGCTGCTGGACTGCTGTCTGCATCTTAGTTTTAAGGTTTTGTTTAGGTATTTAAGTTGTTTACTTACTTAGGTTTGCTGGGAATACTTGTTCTTAACATCTCTAAAACCGCTGCTATCTGGTTTCCCCACAGCTCCGCTTGCCCATCACTTACTCCATCTTTCTCAGGTACTCCAATTTCATAAGAACATAAGAACATAAGATATGCCATACTGGGTCAGACCAAGGTCCATCAAGCCCAGTATCCTGTTTCCAACAGTGGCCAATCTAGGTCATACGTACCTAGCAGTATCCCCAAAATACACAGACTCCACAGTGCTTGTATTGGGTCAAGCATCGATATCCTGGGTCCCTTTTTAATAATGGTTTATGGACCTTTCCTCCAGGAACTTGTCCAAACCTTTTTTAAACCCAGCTACACGAACAGCTCTTACTACACCCTCCAGTAACAAATTCCAGAGTTTGATTACACTTTTACAGATTTCCTTGGTATCTAAGCTTCACTATTTAGGTGTCTTTCTCGACAGCACCCTCACATTTAACGATCACATCTCCCAAGTCTCTAGGCGCTCTTTTTTCTGTCTCCGGCGCATTCACGCCATCAGACCATTTTTATCCCCTCAGGCCTTGATCACTCTCCTTCTTTCACTTGTCATCACTAGATTAGATTTCTGTAACTCCATATTTGCCAGCATTCCTCAATATCAGTGTCGTCAATTACAACTACTACAAAACACTGCAGCCCGGATGGTTACTCATGCTTCCCCTCGTGATCATATTACTCCAATTTTACAACACCTTCTTTGGCTCCCACTGATTTTCCGAATACAATTTAAGATTCTCATTTTAGTGCACCAGGCTATTTACTCTCACAGACCCCAGTACCTAGCTGATTTACTAACTTTTCATACACCCACTCGTAGCCTCTGCTCTATCCATATCAACTGCTTACACCTCCCTTCCCCCTCACAGGCACATCTTCAGTCAGCCAGACAGTCAGCTTTCTTTTATCTCGGTCCCTCCCTGTGGAACTCCTTGCCTACTGCCCTTCGACTAGAAGAGTCTTACCCCAAATTCCGCTCCCTCCTAAAAACCCACCTCTTCTCCTCTGCTTTCAATCTTCCCCCCAATCTCTCAATTCTCCACCCCTTTTAGCTACTGAATTTTACTATCACTTTCTTTTTTTTCCTCTTTCCTTTTCTTATATTGACTGTAATTTCTTTTCCTCTCTGATATTTTTTTATTATATTGTAAACCGCCCCGATGTAATGGGGGGGGGGGCGGTATATCAAATGTTTTAATAAACATAAACATATACCTAATATGTTTAATGGACTTTGTTCACCTCAAGATTAATTACTCTCAGGTCCTTAATTAATATATTTCTGATGACGATAACCAGTCGCACCTGAAAGTGAATATGGGCACCTCCTTCCTTTTAATAGGCTTAAGAACTTATAAAGCTAAGATTATCCCTGGGGTGGGTGGGAAAGCTGGCTTCATACACAATGTCCTTACTTGTGCTTCTAAGGTAAAGTCTTACCAATTTCCTGGGTGATTCACACAGCCCTTGGTTTGATAGAGAAGGCCTTTCAAATTGCCTTTTTGATCTGGTGCTTGCCTTTAACACCTATTTAAGACAACTTCATAGATCTTTTGCCTCCTAGCTAGAAGGTCTCTTTGTAAAGGTTTCTAGAAACTAGTTTATTTCTTTCTACTGAAAGACTATTTATTCTATTTGTATGCTAAGCTATTTTCTGATTTGATTTAAATGAAAAGCTCTCTGGTGGTACTGACTGACTCAGCAAAAACACTGAATACACAGATTTATCAGATTTAACCCAAAGAATTGCCTTTTTCCCCAATATTTAGAGTATTCTTCAGAAGATAAATACTTACAAGTGCAGATGTAGTAGTCCATTTTGGTAGTTCTTCAGACTACGCATAATGGCATAGTCTGGGAAAAGAACAAAGTTATGCATGTTCTTAAAAGATCTACTCACAGGAGTTTTACACCACTTATGCCCATATTTTATAAAGTGAAGTACACAACATTATAAAATAGGTCTTAAATATCCGTGTGTGTGCATTAACAATAACATCAGGGAAGATACTCAAAGGCATTTACACGGTTTACAGGTCACCATGTAATGGCCACTGAGTTGGATATTCAGCAACATTAACATGGTTAGTGCCTCTGGATATCTGCGGGTGCTGCCACTATATGCTCCGATGCTAACAATTTGCAAAGAGGCATGGCAGGGGCATCCCGGGGCAGAGTGGAGGCAGCATCCATTGCTAACCGGGCAGTGATGATATTGACTGACCGCCCAGTTAGCGACCCATGAATATTTATTTATTTTATTTATTTAACAGTATTTCTAAACCGCCTTATCTTAATAATCAAGGTGGTATCACAGCAAACAATCGGGTGAGGTGAGTGTGTTATACATGCAGTGAGGGTGAAATCTAGTTGGGTGAGTGTTGTATTGTGTGCTAGATTGGTATGAGCTATGTACAACGTGGGCTATATACAGTGGTTCTAAATACATTTTCTATACATACATTGTTTAGGCGGGGTTATGTGCTGTTATACATTCTCTGGGGTTATGTGATGTGTCCATAGTGTTCTATGAACAGCATGGTTTTCAACTGTTTTCTAAAGTCCTTGAGGTCTGTGGTTGCCCTCAAATCGTCTGGTAGTTTGTTCCATATTGTTGGAGCAGCCATGGAGAGTGCTCTGTCCGTTGTGTCTTTGCGTGTGTTTTTGTATTCACTTGGGGTGCTGACTCGGTTGTGTGTTTGTTTCCTTCTAGGACGAGTGCTGGTGTCTGGTTGTATGAGGGTGTGCAGGCTGTTGGCTGATGTGTGCTGTTTTATCTTAAATAGGTTTATGATGGTTTTGTATCTGATGCGTGCACCGATTGGGAGCCAGTGTAAGTCCTTTAAGGTGGGTGTGATGTGCTCCTGTCTTGCGGTTCCGGATATGATTCGTGCTGCGGTGTTTTGTGCCAGTTGGAGTGGTTTGAGGGCTTGTTTCGGTAGTCCGAGGTATATTGGATTGCAGAAGTCCAGTAGTGGTGTTATCAGGGCTTGACAAACGGTTCGGAAGTGATCTGAGGCGAGGAGTGGTTTCAGTCTCCTGATGATTCGCATCTTGTAGTAGGCCTTCTGGATTGTTTTGTCTATGTGTGGCTTGAGATTGAGTTGATTGTCCAGAGTAACTCCGAGGTATCTCACCTCTGACCTTATTGGTATTGTGGTGCTTTGTATCTTTATATTTGGTGGGTGTATGAAGCTTTGGTTCCGGGTGATGATTAAAGCTTCGGTCTTGTTGTAGTTTATTGCGAGGTTGTTGTTTTGACACCAACTCGTCATCTGGGTGAGGCAGTCTGTTATCTTAGAGAAGTCCGGGTTGTCGATTGATATCGGGGTGTATATCATGATGTCGTCTGCATATATTGTGTATTGGATGTTGTTTTCTTTCATGATGTTGCATATTGGTTGGATGTATATGTTAAATGCTGACCTTACTTTACCTGCGGACGTTAACCGGGCAGTGGCTCAATATCGCTGCTGCCTAGTTAGCTTCCGGGTTCTGCAGCAATCCAGATATTCAAATGCCGGTGGCTGGATATGGCCCTGGCATTGAATATCTGGGGTTAGACTGCATCGGTGATGACTAGCTGCTTTATAGGTGCTAGCCGTTGCTCCTGAATAGCACCCTCCCACCCCCACAATTGCTTTTAGAGTTGTGATTTGGAGATCAAGATTTACCAGTAGAGTCTATCATATATTAATTTTGGATTCTCAAAGAAGATTTAATACTAAAACAAGCCTAAGAAAGACAGGATAATTTTATACCAGGCCTCCTAATGTATGCGTGAAATTTGTGCATTCATTACAACAGTTTTCCCATGGAAAGTATTCACATATTTATAGTGGGATACATAGTTTCCCACTTTATCTTACAGGGCTTACATACATACTTTGTAAAATGAATACAGCTAACACCACCCATTGAGTTGGCATTAGTAGCACCCGCAATGTCTGCAAAACGTGTGATTACTGCATACCGTCATCGTTCACTGTAACTGCATGTTGCAGACACGCCCACTCTACTTTTACATCCTGCCCACTCACACGACTAATGCAGGAAATTGCTGCGCTATCTGAAGTTGGGCCACATTAGCTGCTACTATGGTGCGCGGTTCCCACACTATCACCATGGTAACAGCTAGCGTGGCTTAGTTGATAGGCCCCTTAGGGGCCCTTTTACTAAATCCTGTTAAGGTTGTACACTTAGTGCATGTTTTTAATTCATGAAATGTGCAAAGATTCTGTGGTAACTGTCAGGGGTGTGACTAGCATGTTCCCAGCAGTTAATACGAAGATGTGTACGCTAACGTGTGGCGCAAGTGATGTGACTGTAGCTACCAATACCTATAAAGCTATCATTAGGTTCACCTGCATAAATTGCCACAATGACTGGTAAGTGATCACTGTTGACATCCACATTAATCATAATATAGAGTCAGTATTCACACTCTGCCCCTAATCTGCCCAGTCCCCTGCCCATTGCATGGTAGTCAATTAATTTGTGTCTTAGCGATCACTCGTTATCATGCCCACATGTTAGGTGTCACTGCGGACAGCGAGCATGTGCTCAAATGCACGTTAACCACATAGCAGGCTTTGGTTAAAGGTCTCTAAGTCCTCCCCAATCCTCCTTCAAGAATGCTTCCACTCAGTTTGAGTGAACGTATATGCATATCAGGAGAGCGAATTTATGAAAGCCTATTTCTGTGTGTAAAACACTTTTACCTGAAGAAAGGATTTTTTTTAAAATTGCAATGCCATCCTCTCCAAACTGTGAACAAGGAGATGGGATATTGTATGTTTGCAAAGGTGGAGGTTTCTGTAAGAAAAGGCCCACTAATAGTAATGGGGTCCCTTAATTCAGCACTGCTACCAGAGTTGTACCCCCCGTAGATATCATCTCATCTAATTATTGCTTTGGATATTCATTTTTTTCAATCTGAATAAAACGTTTGCTAAGATAGGTCATTTTAGAAGCCCTATTTGTGATCTGCATATCTGTAAACTCTCATTCAGACTTCCCTAGAAATAGAAATCCCAAGAGCCATTTCAGAATGCTGCAAATATATATATATCACGCATGCAAGTTTAGAATGGAACTGCATGTCGCAATTTGCTGGCGAGGACGCCCATGTCTATACCTGCAACAGCCTCTGGAACTCATTCCTTGCTGAACTCCACTTGGAACTATCCTTCTCCAGATTCAAATCTCTTCTCAAGACCCACCACTTCAGTTAGCTTTCAATTTACATTCACAGGCTGCTGAGAATTCTGCTTCCTCTTTCCCTTGCTTATGACTCTTTCCCCTCCCACTCCTCTCTCTATATTTATTTATTTATATTTATACGTATTTATATCCCGCTTTATCCTTTATCCTATTGTATGTCTCCTTTTCATCTTTACTATGATTTCATTGGTGATCTCTTCCCTTTCTCTTAATTGTTATTAACGTACACCGCTCTGTTGTTACAAAGGGCGGTATAGCAAGTTTTAACAAACCATAAACCATGAATAGGAATCTGAAAAGTGCTCATTTCAGCAAACCAACAACTATAAGCACAAGAGGAGAATGCCCCCTCATTCCCCTGGTATGCTTTGCTCCTTCCAAAACCATGCCAGTAAGTAAGAAAGGCATTTTCCCTAGCTCCGCTCTGCCACACATCCTCGTTTGCAAGCTGGCAGGCCGGGACACGTATGCGATGAGAGTGGACACATTCTGAAATATGGCCATGGGCACGTATAGATTCCCAGAATGGCGCTTATGTAGATGACATGGAAGTTTGAGATGGATAGTTTTCATCCACATTTATACTGCTTGAATCAAAGAGAGGATCCATTATTGATAACATTTGACTGGCGAGATGAAACTCAATTTTATCAGAGGAGGACGGAGGGCTATCTCCTATTTTTTTGTGCTTTTCAGTTTAGGGTGACCACTGGTGAGGCACATAGAGAAGAATCAAAAATCCAAGGGCTAAATTTACTAATGTGCATTAATGCACATGATTGAACACTAAAATGCATTAATACAATTTAACGCACTTTGGGGGTATGCTTACTAAAATATGCTACCACTAGGGTCATAGTCACTATTTAGAGCCCAGCATCTCCGGGGCATGAGCGGAGGGGGATCACTCCTGCTCTGGCCATTAGTTCCTGGGGAGGGTCAGGGTATGGACAGTAAAAGGCAGGAGTCTATGATCATGGCAAGGAGTCTGTGATGTGGGAGGGTGGTCTGGTCTGTGCTGGGATGGGGGAGCTTGAGGTGTGATTGCAGCAACAACACACTTTATCTGTTATGTTTTCTGCCAGAAACTACATTCCGTAGCTCGGCAGGTAGCGTGGGTGCACCCATGCTATCTGTTGATGCATGTAATGCAGAGCTCTTGTGATAGGTGTCGCCGTGGGTGGAAGAGGTAGGGTAGATGCTGAGCACACCACTTACCATAAAAACATTGCATTTGCCGCACCTTAACCTTTGTATGTATGGTGCAGCAAGTGCAAATCCCACTGCACTTTAGGAAACAGGCCCCTTTATTTCATTCAAGCCCCATGATTTTAAAGGGCAGCTTTTAGCAATAACCCACGTTAAGTAGCATTCATGCGCGTTAACAGAAGTTAACACACATTGACACACATTAATAAATCTAGCCCAATCTTTGACAAAGAAGGCACATTTGCCCCCCCAAAACCCCCCTAAGACAGCAGAAAGATATATATGTGTGCAACAGCATGAATAAACAGGGATTAAGGAGCCCATTGAGATGGCAGCTGCATGAGAACCTCCCCCCCCCCCCCGCCCCCCCCATCCTCCGCATAGGCTGAGAAATGCCTGCTCAGAGAACTGGTCTACATCCATGGCGTCAGATAATGTGTGGCTGTTTCATCTTGCTTGTCAACACAGAAATAAAATTCATCAGGTAAAGGCTGAATCTTAATGATTTTGTGGGCCCTAAAATCTGTTGGCTGTATTTGTCAGATTACATAAATCTTTTGAAGCTTTTCAGGGCATCGTATTCTGTTTCTCTGTTTCTATATAGCCTTTTATAGGAACCCAGAAAGTTATACAGGCCTTAGACTGAGTTTCTTGTATTCAGTAATATGATGGTTCTGAGTTACAATCCAGTTATTTCAGAGGCTATAGAAGATTAAGTTGAGCTCTCCAGTCTGCACAGCTTTTCACATGCACTGTCTTAAAAAAATAACACAACATACTTTGCAAACAGCAGCAGTTGATAGAGATTTTTTCAGATTTTAATTAACATTTGTGAACCTAGCTCCTGGAATTCCGGATGAAGCACAGAGGAAATTCACAGCCTCCAGAAGGGAGAAAGTACTAGCCATTGAACAATGTTGACACCTGCTGGTCATGCTCATAGATACATAGAAATATGACGGCAGAGAAAGACCACAAGTCCCCTTTTTTTATTAAGAGATCTTATCCGTTTGTCCCATGCTTTATTGAATTCAGATACAGTCCTCGTTTCTACTGCTCAGGGCACATACCCTTAGGCACCCAGGAAGGTGTAGATAACATGAGGAGGGATCTAGCTAAGCTTGAAGAATGGTCTAGAATTTGGCAGCTGGGACTTAATGTTAAAAAATGTAAGGTCATGCATTTGGGCTGCAGCTATCCAAGGGAGCAATATAGTATAGGGGGTGAAGTACTTTTGTCCACTAAAGAAGAGCGGGACCTAGGCGTAGTTGTGTCTGATGATCTTAAAGTAGCTAAACAGGTAGAAAAGGCGATGGCAAAAGCTAGAAGGATGCTTGGGTGCATACGGAGAGGAATTGCTAGCAGAAAAAAGGAGGTGATAATGCCTCTCTATAAGTCTTTGGTGCGACCTCATTTGGAGTATAGTGTGCAATTCTGGAGACCGCACCTTCAAAAGGATGTGAACAGGATGGAGTTGGTGCAGAGGGTGGCTACTAAAATGATTAGTGGTCTTCATTATAAAGCATATGAGGACAGACTGAAGGATCTTAATATGTACACCTTAGAGGAAAGGCGGGATAGAGGTGATATGATTGCGATGTTTAAATATGTCCGTGGCATAAATGTTCAGGGAGAGAGCCTCTTTCAATTGAAATCAAGTTCTATTATGAGGGGACATGGAATGAGGGTGAAGGGAGATAGATTCAGGAGTGATATGCGGAATTATTTCTTTACGGAAAGAGTAGTGGATCCATGGAATAGTCTCCCAGTGGAGGTGGTAGAGATGAGGACAGTAACTGAATTCAAAAAAGCATGGGACAAACACAGAGGATCTCTAAAGGTAAAAAGGGGACTGTTATAGGTGTTGATATGGAAGGACAGACTAGATAGGCCATGTGGTCTTTTTCTGTCATCATATTTCTATGTTTCTATGTTTCTATACAATGCTGCATTCTTACATGGCTCATAGTTAATGGTCTTTCATGAACTCTAAAGGTAGATCTAGAGGTGTGTGAAAAAGAAAAATTAGAGAAAACTGGGTATGAAAAGCATAGTAAAAATAAAAATTATGGCTCTTATTTTATGTTCTATATTTAAAATAAACATAAACGGATCACTATTCAAAGGCATGTATCTGTATAACAGCAGCAGATATCCGAATAAGAGCCCTAGCTAGCCCCATCTGTAAATTTTCAGCAGCACTATACCGATAGTGCTTTTGAAAATCATTAAAGAACACCCAGCACTGTCCAAATTGTTCTACCTAGCTATGTGGATAACAGCACTATTCAGCCCTGTATCCATATAACAATCCAGATAAATTTAGGAAAGGTGAAAGGCTGCCCTAAATTTATCCAGATAGTTATTTGAACAGTGGACTAAAAAGTGCCATTATCCGAATACCTATAATGTTGACAGCTCTGTGCGTATTTTCAGTGCTGCTTGTTATCCAAAATGCAGCACTAAATGTATGTATCAGCCATACCTGCTGTTTAAAAAAACAACAACACTGACTGCTGATATTAAATCATGACTCCAAAGATTTTGGATTGTCTTCCCATCTGCATGGTGCTCTTGTCATCCAGACTATAATAGGAATGCTGCTACTGTGCTGTAACCAGGTAGTCGGACTTGGTGCTCACCCTTCCTGCCTCGCGTACCCCCCATTATTTCTAACACCTCCCTCCTTTCACAAATGCAACAGACAACCATTCTTGGGTAACAACTGGTCACAGCTTTATTTTCTAATTTAACATAAAGAAAATACTGAACCAAAATCATCAACAACCAACAAACCCCCAGCGGAGCGATGTGTCACCAGCCATGCTATTAGCAAGGTGACCTCGCCTCCGCACCGGCCACAGTCACTTCCACTGGCCAACTTCCTACCACCCCTGTCTGACTTTGCCATATCACTAGCAAAAGTCTACCAGGGGTTGTCTGGGTCGTGGGCACCCCGCCCCCGCCCCAAGTGGCCTAAGGCTCCGGACCCCGGACACCTCTGGGATCCCGCCTCTCCCCCCAAGCTGCAACAACCCTACTTTCCGAACCCACCGCCTCCTTCAAGGGTGGGTGGGTGAGACGTGAAGCTCGAGGCGTCCGCCGCATGTGACCCGCACCTGCCGCTGCCGGCTGAGCACATGCCTGCCTCCACTTCCGATTGGCTCCCTCGCGCTCGATTGCACGAGCGGAGCCAATCATTTTAAAAGACGCCGGAGCGTCCTCGCTGCCGCTTAGCTCCCCCCCTTTTTCCCCCACATAGACGCGCACAGGGTCCCGCACCTGGCCGAGCACCCAGTTACCCTCGGTCGCCGGGACCCTGCCCGCGCCCTTTCCATAACCGGGAAGTCGGACTCGGTGCTCACCCTTCCTTCCTCGCGTACCCCCCATTATTTCTAACATCCCCCTCCTTTCACAAATGCAACAGACAACCATTCTTGGGTAACAACTGATCGCAGCTTTATTTGCCAATTTAACATACTGAAAATACTGAGCCAAAATAATCAACAACCAACAAACCCCCAGCGGAGCGATGTGTCACCAGCCATGCTATTAGCAAGGTGACCTCGCCTCCGCACCGGCCACAGTCACTTCCACCAGCCAACTTCCTACCACCCCTGTCTGACTTCGCCATATCACTAGCAAAAGTCTACCAGGGGTTGTCCGGGTCGTGGGCACCCTGCCCCCGCCCCAAGTGGCCTAATGCTCCGGACACCGGACACCTCCGGGATCCCGCCACCGGCTCGGGCTACCTGAAATGCCCATGCCACCCCCCCCCCCAACCTCAAGCTGTGATCGAATCATGTCACCCTGTACAACTCGCTCCACCGCCTCTTGCCAATCATTCAGAAGCAAGTCTACCCCCACCGTAGAAAGATGCACCCCATCGCTCCTGTACAATCCCCCACACTCCACCTCCGCCCATGAATGCTGCACCTGATACCCACCCTGTTTGCATACCCACCACCCAATCTGCCTGTTAATTTTTGTTAACCCTTGAGACCAACGTCGCTGGCCCCAACACGCTGGCCGCGGGATAATATCTGACCAAATTAACACCACCCCCCCAAACATACACAACACTAAGGCCAAATCTTTCTTTGCAGCTCTGATCAGTTGTTTGCAAGTCCAGGCAACCAAGTCATTCCCTCCTAAATGCAGCAGGATAATCCCCGGTTGTCTCCTTATTCGCTCATGGTGCCGGAGGAAGGGCAGGAGCTGAGTCCACCGCAGGCCATGCTCACCCAGGCATGATATCGATACCAACGCAGGATCCAGCCCCAGATTCCACCCGACAGGCCGCACTGCTACTCGTTCACCAGCCCAGAACACAAAGGAATGCCCCAGCAGCCAACAATTCCATACACTCTGTCCCCCATCTGCAAAAGAAAGTATATGTTAATCTTCTTTGTCTAGTAGACTTGCCCCTTAGAAACGAACATAAACCCTAAAGGCCCTAAACTGCCATCTGCAGATACATTGTATCTGCCCTCCCGACAACCCGAACGCTGCCGCACTGGTCACCACACCAATATGAAACGAATGGGCCGAGAACAGGGAAGGGTCTTCACCTATCTGTCGTAAGACCATCCGCAAAACCGCCGATACCAGAAACCGCGTCAACATCCGTGTGTCTCTATGGATGAATAATCCCCCTTTATACCCCGGATGAATGAAGAAGTAGTCCCTCATTGCGGCCACCGGACATGTGAGTCCGCCAATCTCTTTCAGTACAACCTACTGCCCCTTACCGCGCTGATCCATTTTGGATCTCGCTAAGAACACACGCAACTGCCCAAGTTTTAAGTCTTTCAGTTAGTCTTCTCTTGCATCATTTTTTCTTTCTTGCTTTGTCTCTCTCTTTTGCTTTCTTTTTCACTGTCGTTCACTTACACATGCTGCCGCCGTAAACTACTACCGACTCCCATTTTCACAGAGTCCGCTACCAGTTCACTCACCCGGAAGGCCCCAAAAAAGGCCAAGCTAAAAACTGCCCGAAAAAGCGTGGCTTCATAGCACGACTCCGCCACCTGCGGCAGTTCCGCGCACAATCTCAATAGTAACTGATGCGTGATCGGGCATCGCCGATCCCGGGGGGGGGGTGGGGGGTTGGCCACGAGCGTTCCCAGCCCTGCAGTAACCTTCTAACCAGGAAAAAAAACCCGGCGAAACCCCATCCCACAGCTCTCGCAAAAAGTGCAAAACCCGCCAAATGTCTACAGACCGCCGATCTCGTAACCCTGTGCTCTTTCACACTGAGAATATTTTGCCCGAGCAGGTGATCCGATACCGCCCCCCCTTTCCATCCACAGGCCAGCAAAAACTCAGCCACTCTCCTACCACCTCGCCGATAAGCCTCTCATGTATGCTCTGCCACCGAGTTCCGCAGGAGACTCTTCATCTCTGCAGGCCACAGCAACACAAGTTTCACAGGACCGCGCACCCTTCCGTGTCCGCTTCTGGTGCCAGCCTCCAAAACCGCTCCAACTGCAAACAGGAAAGAGCATCAGCAATTCCGTTAGTATGCCCAGGTATATGCCGCGCCCTCAACATGACATTCAAATGCAGACATGCCAGTACGACGGCCCTCATTAGTGATGCTACCTGGAGACAACGCGGAGAATAATGATTGACAACGCTCACCACCGCCTCGTTATCGCACCACCATACCACCCTGCGATTCCGCAACCGGTCCGGCCACAGCTCCAATGCTACCAACATAGGGAAAAGCTCCAAGAAGGTAATATTACTTAACAGTCTGACACCATACCAAGCCTGCAGCCATCTCTCAGCACACCATGCTCCCGCAAAGTAAATGCCCAGACCTACTCCCCCCGCCGCATCCGTGTAAAGCTGCAAATCTTCACTGGAAATGTCGGCTTCCATCAAAACTGAAATCCCATTGAAACCCTGCAAAAATACATCCCACACCTGCAAGTTCTCATGCATCACCCTTGAAAGTCACATGCAGTGATGAGGCTTGCACACCCCCGCCGTCGCTGCCGCCAATCGCCGAAGAAATACCCGCCCCATCGGGAGCACCCTACAAGCAAAATTAAGCGACCCTAGCAATGCCTGCATTTCCTTCGATGTCAACTTAGATGAGGCCATGGTATTAGCCAGCAAAACCCGCAACTTCAACACCTTCTCGACCAGCAACCTCGCCACCATGCCCTCGGAATCCAGCTCGATCCACAGAAAGGTAATCCTGCTTACCGGGCCCACCGTCTTGTTATCAGCCAGAGGCACCCCTAATTCAACAGCCATCTCCATAAAACCTGCCAAAAGCGCTTGGCAGCCAGTAGACTGTGCTCCACCGACAAACAGGAAATCATCCAGATAATGCACCACGTCCGGCCGCCCCACCCTCTGAACTACTGCCCAATGCAAGAAGGAACTAAACGTCTCAAAATACGCACATGACACTGCACAACCCATCGGCATACACTTATCGAAATAGAACTCCTCCTCAAATTAGAACCCTAACAAATGAAACGCCAAAGGATGAACCGGGAGCAAACGAAAGGCAGATTCAATATCCACTTTCGCCATCAATGCCCCCCGACCAGCATCCCGAATTAAACCCACCGCCCTATCGAACGAGGCGTACCTCACCGTACAACACTCACATGGTATGAAATTGTTCACCGATGCCCCAGCTGGACAAGACAGATTGTGTATCAATCAAAATTTCCCAGGTTCTTTCTTGGGTATGAGTCCCAATGGAGATACCACAAAGTGTGGAAAAGGCGGTTGCCTAAACGGGCCAGCTATTCTACCTAACTTCAACTCAACAGCCAACTTCTCCCTCGCTATCGGCGCCCATCGCCGCATCGTCGAGGAGTTTCGCGCCGTCACGCCTGACACCACACGCCGAACTGGAATAACAAAACCAAACTAAAATCCAAACTGCAATACGGCCCTATCCCTCCCCTTCGGGTACTGGCGAAGTCACGCGCTTAACACCTCCACCTTTATCGGAGAGGGGGCTAATCCGCATCCAGATTTGCAACTTTGATGCCGGACCGGGAGCCACCCCTGCACCTTTCTTAACACATTTCACCGCCGAGTGGACCCCCCACAGCCCGAGAAAACATGCCAGAACTTGCAGTCTGGGAAGGGACAAACGGACTTATTAAATCGCCAGCAGACATCCCCACCTCCACTTGCTGCTGGCTTGGTCTGCAAGGTGGCCCCTCCACTCCAAAAGGAACGGCTCACTCCTGCATTGGACGCCGACCCACCCTTTCCCCCACTCCCATTGCTAGCCCCCATTCTGGCTGACATCTGCGTCAGCCACAAATTGATATCCTGCATACCCCAAATTAAGCACTTGTTCCCCTCCATTTTCTCTCGAAACTTCTCATCGTAATTAAGCCAAGACCACCCCTCGTGGGCTTGCGATGCTTCGAGAATCAAATCCGCGTAGGCCAACAACATACCATAATGGTCTTGACGATGATGGCTCCATACACTGGCCAAGCGCAAGAACGCCCGTGCCCAATTCACGACATTCCGAGAAACCTTTCGGATCCGATCAGCCTTTTCATCCTCCTTTTACTTTTTTCTGCTCTCGCCCGAGCGCTATCTATATATTTCTGCTTTTGAATTTTGCACCGTAACTTCCTCGGCACACCCTCCCACAACTCCGACAACATTGCCGAAGTAGTAGTACCCCTCCCTGCTTTACTTCCAGACCCCTCTCGGCCATGCGTCCCTGACCTCGCGCTTTCCTCACCCGATGACGCCTCCGAAGATCCTGACGACGATGAGGAAGAGGATTCCGAACTATGCCGCCGACGACAGGAGTGCTTCTTTTTCTTGCTCACCTTACCCGACCATTCCGCCCGTGACCCGCTCCCTTTCTGCTCAGCCACCTTCTCCAAGCATAACTCACCCGTCTCTGCTCCCACCGCTGCACTCGTTGGTGGCCAGCGCAGCCTGCCCTGTCACGGGTCCTCACTCCGCTGCTGCGCACTGTCCCCTCGTGGCACTGCTTGATCCTCCACGACTCACTGCGCCGCCCTGGCAGCCGTGTCCATAGATATCACTCACGAAGGCTGTTCTGCCTCAGGCCCAAATCCAGGCGATGCCATAAAAGGGGCCTGTAAAGAGAAAAAAGGAAGACCAGGAGAGGGAAATCCCGGAGCCCAAGCTGGTTGCCAAGCTCCCACCCAAGCAGCCCTCGAAGTACCTTGCCCACCACTCGCCCAGTAATCGGCCAGAGTCTGATATCCGGCTAGCCCATAGCCCATCTGTATCGCTGCACCGACCCCCGGGGAAATCAAACCTCCACCCTCCCTGCCAAAGGCCCCGTACACAGGCATGTCACCTACACACCAACACCTGCCCCCCCCCCCAAAAAAATGGGCCTGGCCTCCATCCGACGACCTCGCTCTGAACACTCCCCTCTGCTCGGATTCGTCATAGCCCCAACGGAGCTGCCCTCCTGGCTACATCCTCCCCTGTCCGTAGCAGCTTCCCCAGCCAACCCTCTCTCAGCTTGTGTCCCAGTCCCACGTCCCCTAACTCCACCACCACCCCGTGCCCTCCTGGACAATACTGGGGTCACCCTTGACCCATGAACTGGACGCCGTGCCTCCCCGACGCCCTGTTGCACAGCCCGGGACCCAGCTGTACCCCGCAGACACCCAGCTCTCCCCTGTTCTGCCCCGACCCCTTTTTCCCCTACTAAGCCTGTCCCCACCGGCCATACCAGCTGCCCGACCTCTGCTCTGCCGGGCCTTCTTAGGAGCCATGCACACCCCCCCCCCCCCCAACCCTACTATCCCTCAACTTTCCCCATTGAACTACCTAAAATTCTTTTGTTTGACTTGACCGTTCTACCCGTTAATATTAGCTCTTTTTCGGCCCAGCACCCCACTCGCCTGCACCACTGGGGCCTGACTCACGCTGTCTCTCTTGACGCCGGCACTATAGAGCTCTGCTGCCGTTGATACTCCCGACACACCAGCCCCTTCAATCAAAATAAAACCGCTGCCGCTGAAGCCCGTCTGCCTGACCACCAATTTGCCGCTCCACAGGAATCCACACGTGAAGCTTGAGGCGTCCGCTGCATGTGCCCTGCACCTGTCGCTGCCGGCTGAGCACATGCCTGCCTCCACTTCCGATTGGCTCCCTCGCATTCAATCGCGCGAGCGGAGCCAATCATTTTAAAAGACGCCGGAGCGTCCTCGCCGCCGCTTAGCTCCCTCCCCTTTTCCCCCACATAGACCCACACAGGGTCCCGCACCGGGCCGAGCACCCAGTTACCCTCGGTTGCCTGGACCCTGACCACGCCCTTTCCATTTTTCAATAGCTAACCTAACTGCAGTTCATCTCACCCAATACCTACATATGATTAAGAGACAAACTAAATACTAGCAATCTGCCCAACTATTTTAACTATATATATTTTTTTGTTGGATCGTTTGCCCTGAGGGGGAACCATCCCTCTCTCGTAGCAAACCCTCCTTTTTTTTCATTTTTAAAATAGTGCACTCACCCTTTTATCCACCGAGGTAGAATTACAGAATAATCCTCAGTTAATCGAGATACAAGATGAAATCAAATTTGATGTATGTATTATTCAAGCAACTTAGCTGAAGGTCCACGGTTTTCAGCCTTCAGTCACCTGAAATTCTTCCATATTGCTGATAAAGTGACCCGTTCATATGCTGGGTCTCCCAAACATTGTTCATGTCTGCCTGAAAAAACTGGTGACCAAGACTGTGGTCTTCAAAATATCATAAAACCTTATATTTGTTGTCAGTTAATGTTTCCATTTTCTTGTTTCTCGAATCGATTCATTCTCCACAGTAGATCTTTAAAAAGAAGCATTTAAAGTACACAACGCTGTGTTTCAGACCGTGATACTTCTGGTCCTTCTTCATGCTATTAACGTCCTATTACTCTGTACTCTCCTACACCAATTTAAAACCAGCCTCATTTTCACCTATAGAAAAATCGGGCTATCATTGGCTGTCACAAGGGTTCAATCTATTAACGTCCACCAATCCAAAGAAAGATTCAAACCTCCAGGTGTTACTGATTGGAGATGGTAAATCCAAAATTGCTTCCTAAGTTGTAATTTTTTCAACCGGTCCCCTCCATGTGTTTGGGCTGGAATAAACTCAATAATTCACCATCTAAGATCCTGGAATATATGTTCTAACTCCTGACAATGTTGAGCCACCGGGGCTGATAAAACTTTATTATTTATTCTAGACCTATGTTCCAAGAGTCGCTTTTTCATGGGACGAGATGTGCGACCCATATAATTCTTAGGCCAGGGACACTGTATACTGTTTGATAGTGGAACTTAAAAGAGGAGACGGATCCAATGCCAATACTTGATAATATTTCATATCCGAAAGATGTCGCAACACCGTTTGTATATAAACTGCCTTATCTTAGCTAACACCAGTATGATAACATTCAAAGAATAACTGCATCCTGAGATAAAAGGCAGATATGCTCACAAAAATAGATGCACATTAATGATTAGGGAAAGTAAGTATTCACAAAATACAAAATAAATAAGAACAAAGCCAATGAAGACTGCAGTCAAGGGGTGGGAAAGCTGTATGGTTGCATGCTAACCTTATTTTTTCAGAGAGAATGACCCACTCTTGGTTTTACTACTCACTATGAATGGATAGAACAGCAGGACTACAAGGCAATGTGGACAGAGGAGTGAAAAACCAAGACTAGACTAGCCTGTTGCGGAAAAAGAATTGAAGCAGAAATGAAAAAAGCTTCTGCTTTAGAAAATGTGTGAGGGATTATTGTTTGTGCATTGATCTGCAGGAATTGTTTGATTTCTCTTGCCATTGGGAACTGAGCCAGACCAGGAGCAAAATTCAGGCAGGCTGCGCAGCTGTTTGTAGTAGAGTCAAAAAATGATCAATGTGAGAATTTGTCTGATCATCATTATTACCCCGATATGTACAATATACTGCATACCATATGTGTGCACTATGTAGTACAATACAGAGACATGTATGGTTATAAGAGGGAGCCTATGTCAGAGTTGGAAAAAGGCTCCTGTTTTCAGTGTGTTTTATAAAAGCAACGTAGATGCCTGCATACCATTATAAAACGGGCACCCAGAACCAGCACCAGCAGCCCCAGCACACAAATCTTCATACACAAATTGAACCTGCTCTGAAGATGATGTAAAAGTGTGTGTGTGTGTGTGTGTGTGTGTGTGTGTGTGTGTGTGGGTGAACTATTTGTGTACTCAGATATTTTGTAAAGTGTGCATGTGCATTTTGACTGTGTCCCTGCCTCACCCAAATTATGCCTCCAGAAATACCTGTTTGTAGCCTGCAGAAAAGTAGACACTTTTGGTACGTATTTTATATGCGTACACCAGTGTGCAGTTTAATACCAGTCCTTTTCTGTGTGTAAAATATGCCTTATGTACAGAACATGTTTTATAAAATTAGCCTAATAATGGCCAGTTCCTATTTCAGGGAGCATGAAAGATCAGATACCTAATGAAAAACAAATAAAAGCACTATTTAACCTCCCACTACACTAAGATGTACATAAGTGGAGTTGATGCTACAAATGAATGTTTAAGTTTTTCAAAGTTATGATGTTACTGCTCAAAATTGCAAGTTCTCTGTTATTGTTTAAATTTGCAAGTTCTTGGTAAAAGTTAACGTTTAAATGTTTAAAATTGCAAGTTCTCTGTTATTGTTTAAAATAGCAAGTTCTTAAGAACATAAGATATGCCATACTGGGTCAGACCAAGGTCCATCAAGCCCAGTATCCTGTTTCCAACAGTGGCCAATCTAGGTCATACGTACCTAGCAGTATCCCCAAAAGACACAGGTTCCACAATGCTTGTATTGGGTCAAGCATTGATATCCTGGGTCCCTTTTTAATAATGGTTTATGGACCTTTCCTCCAGGAACTTGTCCAAACCTTTTTTAAAGCCAGCATACTAACAGCCTTTACTACATCCTCCGGTAACAAATTCCAGAGTTTGATTACAAGTTGAGTGAAAAAATATTTTCTCTTATTTGTCTTAAATAGTTTACTCTGTAGCATCATTGCATGTCCCCTAGTCTTTCTATAATCTGATAATGTAAATAATCGATCTGTGTTTACCCGTTCCACTCCGTTCATTAATTTATAGACTTCTATCATTCTATCAGATGATTCCTACTTGCAGGACCATGCTCAACAGGTCAAAATTGGTCAAACCAGATCTAATGCATACAGTCAGCAACAGGGAATTCCACAAGGCTCTCCACTTTCAGCTTTATTGTTCAATATATACCTCCAGCCAATCTGTAATATTTTGTGGAAGCATAAAGTGAATTATCACATTTATGCTGATGATATAATGATTTATTTACCAGTCAGTACCGCAAAAGTCAACCTCCAACAAATTGTAACATGCTTCAATGAAGCCTCTCTTTGACTCTTATTGCATAACCTAAGAATAAATTTCAATAAAACTAAAGCAATATTCATCACTAGGGACAAAGAATTCACCCCCCCCCCACCCAGGATACACCTTAAAGAAGCAAAAATTGAAGTTAAAAATGAAAAATATCTAGACATAATCCTAGAACAAACCTTGAGCCTATCTTCACAAGTCAACAGGACTACTCAGAAAATATACAGAAAGATTAAGTTGTTACAACATCTAAGACCTCTACTGGACCCTTCTGACTTTAGATCGGTCCCGCAAACTACAATTCACCCTCACATCGACTACTAAAATACTATATTGCAGGGCCTACCCAAACAGGTATTGACACAGCTGCAGATGGCGCAATATACTGCTGCTCATGTAATCATGAAAGCAGCTAGGTCTGAGCATATCACTTCCATATTACACCAGTTGTACTGACTACCTCTCCCAAGTAGGATCAAATATAAAAACCTAGTCATTACATTCAAACTATTGCATAATTGCCCTCTTATCTTACCGCTCTAATTAATAGAATCCCAGACAATAGGCAGAGGAGAGGATGCACTCAAAGTTCCCTAGTTCTCCCAGCTGACTTCCGCAAGACTAACCAATCAACAAGCAATAGAGCCTTCTCTTACTATGCTCCGATCCTATGGAACTCTCTGCCAGCTAAAATAAGAGATATAGGTGACCTCGCTGACTTCTGAAAAAACATCAAGCCTCTACTCTTTACAGAGTGCTATGGAACACAAGAAGTTGATGCAGGTACCTACTCAGCATAAGAGACCCTTGCACTCGACACATCTTACACTT
This sequence comes from Ichthyophis bannanicus, assembly GCA_033557465.1. Classification (NCBI taxonomy): domain Eukaryota; kingdom Metazoa; phylum Chordata; class Amphibia; order Gymnophiona; family Ichthyophiidae; genus Ichthyophis; species Ichthyophis bannanicus. The sequence goes on along the minus strand of CM066037.1, from coordinate 221,386,480 downwards.
TCCTGACCTACTATCCACAATGTTGATATTATTCTTCACTCCTAAATGTATAGCACTCCTATTCCATATGTAAATAGTTTGATGAATATTATCAAGTTGCAGTTGGCTACACTGTACATATATTACTTATGTCGATTATAGTTTTGATGTAAATGTTATGTTATTTGTAAACGGCTGTGATTGCATAATAAGTCAGTATCAAAAACTCTTAAATAAATAAATGAATGGAAGGTGACTGATGTCGCTGGCTGAGTGGTGGTTTTATCAGGAGGTAAAATTCTTTGTAGAAAGTCTCCATAATAGCTGTATACTCTTAAGCACACTTGGTTATGCATGCCATGGCACAATCAAAGGGTTTGGGGATCTGGTTTGGGGATTTGGGCGGGATCTATAAGCTACGGGTGGGACTATAGCATTGGGAACAGGTGTGTGATTTCAGTGGCTACTATTGTTAGGCAGTTAAATTGCCAAGCTGTTTTTTTCTACTGGTGAGATCTGCTGGTGAAAGTATTACATTTCTAAAGGATAACATTTGCCGTTACGTTTATGTCACTGAATGTAAAAGGCCTCAATAAAATGTCAAAGTGGAAGAAAATTCTGACATATTTGCAACAGGAGGAGATGGATATAGCTTTTCACCAGGAAACTCATTTGTCATGTAATAAGTCCTTAAAGTTGTCAGATAAGTGGTTCATGCTTGTTGCATTTTCAGCGGCTGTGGGGAAAAAATGGGATGGCCATATTGTTGTGAAAATCCCTGCAGACTATAGTCCAATCACAGGTGTTGGATCTGAAAGGGAGAAGGGTAAAGCTAATAGTAAAGTTGGAAGGGTCCCAGTTGGCATTATAATTTATGCCTCTAACAGTGATGACTCACCATCCTGTTCACTGGTGGGATACATATATAGCGATGATAAGAGGCACTATAATATCCTTTTCCATTGGCCTTAAATGGAAACATCAGAGGGAGATAGAGGAATTGGAGAAGAAAATCAAAAGTTTGGAGAACCAACATGCATAACGTTCTTTTGCTTCCTCTTCAAATGTTGTGATATCAATGTAATACAAAATGAAATCAGCAAATGGGTGCCTTGATCTTTGCCCAAAAAGCTAGATAATTTTAAGAATCCAGTAGGAATGGACATTTGTTGGCCCAATGCCTTAAGGCAAAGAAGGAGAGATAAAAGGTAAATGTCATTGTGAGAGATGACACTACAGTGGCAGTGCAAGATACTGAAACTGTAGAGCACGATTTCGATACTGAGCTTTGTGCCTCGCAGATTACTGAGGTGGAAGGGAGGACTAAGGAGTCTTTGCAAGAGTTTGCTTCACCCAACATTGATGTCAGGACAGAGGGAAGAGTTGCAAATAGCAATAACTGAAGTGAAGGACAATATGAAGGCGCTATCATTGGGGAAAGTTGCTGATCTTGACAGTTTGCTGATTGAGTTCTTTGAGCATTTTCAGAGTTGCTACTGTGGAGGCTTAAGTAAATCTTTGATGGGACGATAATGCTGGGGTCTCAAGAAGAAACTTTTCTGGTGGTGAAAATTGCCATTCATCCTAAACTTCATAAAGATCCACAGAGAATGTTGAACCATAGCCAATATCACTTATAAATATGGTCTGTAAGATTTATTCTAATTTGTTGGCAGAAAAGTTGGGGAAGTAGTAGTCAAACTGGTTTTATGAGAAGTAGGATGTCTCAGGATAATTTCTGTCTGGTATGTAATATTCTCACTATTATTTAGGACCAAGGTGTTTGATACCATAGAGTGGTTTCTTCATAGTCAAGGTAATGGAATAGTTTAACTTTGGAGAGCAGTTTATTAGGATGATATGCGTACTCCATATTCAACCGACTGCTAGAGTGTATGTAAATGGGAGGTTATTTCAGCCAATAACTTTAGGAAATGGGATAATACAGGATTGTCACCTTTCTTCATTGCTACTTAATCTTGCCATTGAACCTCTGATCTTAGCAATTAAGGAACATCCCAATATTTGTGGAATAAGGAGCAGAAAGGAGGTTAAAATCTCAGTTTATGCCAACTATGTGAATCTGTTCCTGCAAGTGACTTCTATCCTGTGTTTATTGAATTTGATTAATCATTTCTCTGAGACTTCTGGTTGCCAGGTAAATTGGTCAAAAATGGAGTGCTTATTGTTGAATAAGTATTCATACGTCTCCAATTTGATGCAATTCTCTTTCAATTAGTTTGGGTAATGAGATCACTTAAAGATCCTAAGGTCTCCTTTGTTTCTGACGCACTTGGGTAGTGGGAAGCAATTAAAATAACCATTAGTATGCTTCCAGTTCCTTTCAAGATACATTTTTGTCAACTTGAGAATCTATTGACAACATTTGTATGGCACAATAAAACCCCTCATAGTGTGTTTTGATGGTTAAAGCAAAACAACACAAACAGGGGTGTTAATTTTCCTAATTTTAAGAGGTATCATGCCTCCTTTTGGCTTTGGCAAGGGGGTTATGGTTTGGGGATTCAGTGGATGGAGACAAACCTCTACGGTTGCCTTTGGAGGAAGAAAGGGTCTACCTTATATGGCTGAAGATCCTACCCAGGATGCAAGCTAGGCAGAGGTTTATAAACTGGTGGGTGATTCAGGCTACTTTGGAGACTTTTCAGAAACTGGAGGAGAAGTTAGATCCAGAAGATACTGCATCTGGTTTAATAATTATAATTAATGGTAAACCTATTACATGAAAGCATTGGCAGTTAAAACAGATTTGGACGTCGGGTCAATTCTTGGTCAGGAATTATTGGAAGACATTTCCTGAACTATACAAAAGAGTCAAATTATGGCATTTGCTTGTGCATAGTAAGATGTGCCTGCCAAAATCGAAAAATAGCTGGATGATAGAGGATATCACCAGAAGAATGGTGATGTCGCTTAATCCAGACTTTTAGGCACATGAACTGAAAATGGCCTCATCTATCATGTTTTACCAGTACTTTTAAAATGAATGTGCATCCTTACAAATAACTTGTGTTTTATGACTTTGCTCCCTCTAGACCTGATTTTACTACTTTAATGCCTTAATGGGGCATATTCATTTGTTAGTTTTCTGTTCAAACCCAATATCCTTTGGTCAATCTATTAAGAATATTCAAACTGGAGTCTGATTAGCTTTTGTAGGAGTTGAACCCACCGCCACTCCAGGATGATTGGAGGGGTCTTTGTCATTTTCCAGAGAAATAATGCACATAGGGGGGTGTTTACTAAACGGTGGTAGTGGACTCCGTGTCATATCGGAAATTAATGGGGCCGCGGCTCCGATATCGCATGGAGTCCACTACTGCCGTTTAGTAAACATCCCCCATAATCACATATCTTCTTACTAGGGACTATTCCTGTGGTTGAACAGATAATATTTTGTTATCATAAACCTGATATCATAAAAGGAATAGTGTTTGTAAACATTTGGAAAGATTCAGTAAGAAAGACAGCAGGGCTCCACTTTCAAATGCATTTCTCCTGTTGTGTGTCTGTGCATAGGTTTGATGTTAAAGATGTTCAGTAAAAAATAAGTATGTCAAGAATTTTACAAATGATGTGCTGTGGATTCTATCCAAAGCAGACAGTGGTTCTCAAACCTGTCCTGGGAACCACCGGCCAGTCAGGTTTTCAGGATATCCACAAAGAATATGCATGAGAGAGATTTGCATATACTGTAATGGAGGTAGTAGGCATGCAAATCTCTCTTATGCATATTCATTGTGGATATCCTGAAAACCTAAATAAGGGCAGAAGAAGCAGCCTTTAATATTGGAAGACTGCCATAGAGAGGTAGATACTGTTTTGGTGAAGGATATAGATAGAGCACTTAAGTCAATCAGCTACAACAGAACTATTGATTGTTGTGTTAGAACATTGTCAAAGGAAGCAAAAAAAAAAAAAAAATGACATTACATGAATTCCATCGCAGATTTGTTGCCAATGGCTTGGATCCTAAACAGGAAATATTTTGACTAGTTTGTGTTGTCATAGTCTGACCAGAAATGTGCTTTGTAGAATATATGTGCTTTCTATGCCGCTGTTGGCAGTAAAAGCTGGGAAGGCATTATAAGATTTGATGCCAGCACTTGCCATCTGATCAGCACCATGACTCAGTGGTACGATGATAACTGGCTTAGCTCACTTTGGGATGGTTGGCTCTGTGAGTGCTTTATTATGTTTTTCTACTTCCCTCAATGAGGATACTTTGTTTATTGGTATCAAAAAGCATGACTCCCTGCACTTACAGGAATTTCTTTTCTTTTGGAGGTCCCCCATAGTGAGAGCAGCATTCCATTTTGGTATTTGGGTTTTAGGGACAGATTGCCCTGCTGTTTAGATGCAGAAGGTGTTGCAATATGGCCTTCTTGTTCTGGGTATACCGTATGTGCTGATGATTTATGATATCAGTGCTGGCTAGAATAACTCAGGCTTTACAGTATTAATGAAAATCTCAGTTTCCTCTGATACATACTAATACCAATATTAAATAATGACAACAATGTTGGTGTAGCTGCTTTTGGATCCTGTTGCCCTTCACTCATTTGTTCACTACTTATGGATATCTTACCATATGCTAGTCCCCAGTTTTGTGATGTTGTTTGTCTTGATGAGACTGAAAACTCTGATGAGCAGGGTCGTCCCTTACACCTATATGTATAGCACTACATATGCCTTGTAGTGCTATACAAATGATAAGCTGAAGGAGCAGCAACACAAGATATAAGGTCTGCAGTGTTGATTAAAGACATATAGGTTCCAGAAATAGACCAAGAATAGTCCCGATTCTGTTGTAACTCAAAACATTCAGTCCATATATCATTGTTGATACCCCTTAGAGTAGGGGTTCTCAGTAGAGTCTTCGAGAAACATCTAGCCAGTCAGGTTTTCAGGATAATAAGTGTGATTTGCATACAATGGAGGCAGTGCAGGTAAATGCATATTTGTTGTGGTTATCTTAAAAACCTGTCTGACTAGTTATATCCCAAGAACTGGGTTGAGAACCCCTGTCTTACAGAAATCTTATCTATTTCTTGTACTCACAATCAACCACTGGTAACAATCTGCTACTTGCCTAGCATTTCAGTTTTTGTGTCTGCATTCTGAGCCTCTCTAGATATTTTTGCCACTTTCTAAACCTGAGCTGGCCTTTTTTATGATTTAGCCACACACTTTGCTGAGAAGCTAAAAAACAGAACTAACGTCCAAACTATAACACTGCACCCAGACCCAAAACAACCAAATAAATGGACAACCTTTCACGAAATCGACCAAAGGCACCTCCTCAATGTCATAACAATGATCAACACTACAACTTCCCCCCTTGACCCATGCCCAGTTTCATGGATAAAAGCCTCAAAAACTGAACTCGCTGTACATATCCAACCGATAGTGAATCAATCCCTAGCTCAAGGCTTAATGCCAGATCCTCTAAAACTCACCTCCATACAACCCATCTTAAAAAACAACAAATTAGACCCAAAGGACCCAAACTCATATAGGCCCATAGCCAGCATACCATTCGTAGCTAAAATAATTGAAAAAATCATACAACTCCAACTCCAAGACCATATTGACTCTCATGCCCCCCTTGACTCCCACCAATTTGGATTCCGCCCATCTCACGGGGTAGAAACCCTACTAATAACATTGTTGGACAACCTCATTAAAGGCACAGATGATAACAATCAAGGATTCCTCCTCATTTTCATAGATATATCAACCGCTTTTGATAGTGTCAACCACAATACATTAATTAACAGACTCCAAGATCTGGGAATCAGCGGGACAATCCTCCAATGGTTCATCTCATATATAACCCACCGAATAATACACATTCAACTAGGCCAAAACACATCAGAACCCTTCACACAAGGCCAAGGCATACCTCAAGGCTCCGCTCTCTCAGCCCTCCTTTTCAACATTTACCTCCAACCGATCACAAATATATTCAAAAAATACAAAGTTAACCATTATATCTACGCTGACGACATCATGCTCACCCTCCCAATTAACACAAACAACCCCACATACCAGAATATGTCTGATTGTATCAAAGAAACAGACTCCTGGCTTGAGAATAACCACCTCAAAATCAATTTGAAAAAAACGGAAGCAATGTTTGTCGCAAGAAAACCAAACACAACCTTCCCTGAAACCATCACAATAAACAACACAACAATCCCAATCAAGAAAGAGGTGAAATACCTAGGAATAATACTAGACCATACCCTCAGTATGATCCCTCACATAAAGCAAACAGTTAAGACAATATTCTTCAAGCTAAAAACCATACAACACCTAAGACCACTCCTAGACTCCCATGATTTCAGATCGGTCATCAGTACACTCATCACTCCTCACTTTGACTATTGTAATAGTCTCCTAAACGGTCTACCACTAGCAAACACTAACCTCCTCCAAAGAGCCCAAAATATCTGCGCTCGCGTAACAACAAAAGCTCGCCTGACAGACCACATAACTCCCATCCTATTTGAACTGCACTGGCTCCCCATAAATAGCAGAATAACATACAAAATAATCATAACCACATTTAAACTCATCAATGACATCTCACCATCACATCTAACCACCCTCTTGCAAGCCCCACCAGAACACAGAACTAGAAGACAAAACGCAACATACTCATTAGGCATACAAAATACTATCCGTAAAACAAAAAAAACTACGAGCTCTAGAGCCTTCTCATATGCTGCCCCCGCCCTCTGGAACAAACTACCTTTAAATCTTAGAATGATAAAAGACCTCCATCTCTTCAGGAGAGAACTTAAAACCCACTTATTCACAGAACACTTCACAAACACAATATACCTCTCAAACCCACCTTAAATGCAGACGTTTACACCATAAACACATCAGAAAAGTCTAAATGAAACCCTACTGATGATTAAATTCAACAAATGTCTACCAATGCTACCTACTCTACTACTCCTGTATATAGTTGTTTACAATTAATAATATAGTTACTCAGAAAAATTGTTGATTTAAAAGTTGTTTGTAAATAATTTAAAATCTGTTCCATGTAAAACCTGTTCTGGTTACACTTGTTATATGTAAACCGCCTTTGATCGCTGGAAAAGGCGGTATATAAGAAAGTTTTAAATAAATAAAATACATAAAATAAATTTAATATACTACATAGAATAATTCATTACAACCTCCACAGCTATACCTGAAGTAGATCTTCACATAAAACATTGGGTTTAGAGATGGTTCCAGTCTGTTCTTGGCTGATGAGGTTAGATGGTATATTGTGCATTAGCTGCTGGTGAGAGATTAAACTATGTAAACAAAATAAGTATTTCTCTTTGTCCTTGCCAAATCAGTCCAGACAAATGGGTTATACCCCTCCTGCCAACAGATGGAGACAAAGCTAAACTATTTGGATTCTGTATATAGCTTTGTGCAGCCAAAAAGTAAATCAGTATTTTCTCTTTCCAGCACATGGACAGATGGTGGATTTGTATAGAAATGAAGAACAGCTCCTGTAGCAAAGTAAGGCTCTGATGGGTCTGTTTCTACAGTGGAGCCAAGAGCTGGGGCCAGGATGAAGGAAAAGCAGCAGTCATGTGTGTCTGATCTGTTTTCTCAAGGGAACCAGGGCCTGGTGAGCCCTGTTTTCCCTCCTGTAGTACTGAGTTGTCCTCTGAGTGAGCAATGGGCTCAGGAACTTTGGCTGCAGTGTGTGCTAGCAGCAGGGTGGGTTTGCAAAGAGGCGGAAATGCAGCAGGAGGATGACAGAAACAGTAGGCCCCAGCAGGCTATCAATTAAAGTAGCAGTTGGAGCCTTCTGCCATCCAGGTAAGCAGGACTCACTCCATGCAAGAGAGGTCCTTGGAGGTTGCCCAGCCTGACATAGAAATAGGAGAGAAGCCCAGGGTTGGAGAAAAAGTCTCAATGGTGTATCTTTTCAGGGGAGGAGCGGGATACTGAGGAAGCAGTTCAGGCAGGAAAATTGCCTAGCAACATTTCCAAAACATTGCCAAGAGAGGAGACCAGGCAGCTGGAAAGGTAAAAGCACAGGAAACATGGTACTATGGTTGGGGATGGAAGGCTACTCCTATGAAGAGAGGCTACAAAGATCAGGGCTCTTCAACCTGGAAAAGAGATGGCTGAGGGGAGATATGATAGAGGTCTATAAATTAATGAATGGAGTGGAACGGGTAAACGTAGATCGATTGTTTACGCTATCAGAATATAGAAAGACTAGGGGACATGTAATGAAGTACAGGGTAAACTATTTAAGACAAATAAGAGAAAATATTTTTTCACTCAATGTGTAATCAAACTGTGACATTTGTTACCGGAGGATGTAGTAAGGGCTGTTAGTGTAGCTGGGTTTAGAAAAGGTTTGGACAAGTTCCTGGAGGAAAAAAGGTCCATAAACCATTATTAAAAAGGGATCCAGGATATCAATGCTTGACCCAGTACAAGCATTCTGGAACCTGTGTCTCTTGGGGATACAGCTAGGTACGTATGACCTAGATTGGCCACTGTTGGAAACAGAATACTGGGCTTGATGGACCTTGGTCTGATACAGTATGGCATATCTTATGTTCTTATTTATTGTGCTTTATTACCTTTGAACAACTAAAATTATTAACAGGAGTCACGGACCAATTTTGTTAGTTATAAGTTTTTGTTATATCATCTTTCTACCAGTCAAAATGGTATCCAATCAACATGGTGCAAAAGGTGGGGTAATAGAGGTGGTGTAGACAGGTTACATTATACCATTAGCCTATATTAACATTTTAAAAGAGCGGGTGTGCAATCGGGTAGTATTGCACCTTACAGTGGTGGAAGAGGAGGGATTTTTCTTATTGTGGGCCCATTTGCTGAAATGTGCCGAAGTGTTCATGAAAGAGATGTGTCTTTATGTTCTTTCTGAAGGCTTAGTGTGATTGGATGCACAGTAAAGATGGGAGTAGGGAGTTCCAGAGGGAAGAGGCGTATAGCATGAAGGCTCTTTGATGAGCGTATTGGGTGCTCTAGTAGATCTACGATGGCAGGTTGAGTAAGTTCTGGGTGCTGTGTCTACATGATCTGTTGGTCTTGGGGCAACAGATAAGAGTCTGAAGGTGTGTAGAGGTGAGGTGGTGGCGGGTTTTGTGTATAATAGTGAGAGCTTTGTGTTTGTTTCGAGAAGCAATTGGCAGCCAGTAGAGATTTTTTTAGCATGGGTGTGATGTGAGTGTGTCTGGAAGCTCCGAATATGGTATGTACGACAGTATTTTGGGCTAGTTGGAGCAGGTGGATGGTGGTTTAGGGGAGCCCCTGATATATCAAGTTGCAGTAGTCAAAGATGGGGGTGATGAAGGCTTGGCATACTGAGTGGAAGTGCTCAGTGGACAGAAAAGGACATATATTTGTGGGGATCTGAGTTTGAAGTAAGCAGACTTGGTGATGTTCCGGATGTGGGTCTTAAAGTCCAATTGCTGGTCCAAGGTGATGCCTAGATATCTGACATGAGTTTGACTTGAAGGTCAAAGTTGGCAAATTTGATGGATGAGGGGGTGTGAAGGTGGGTCCTTGTGACATGCAGAATCTCCGTCTTGCCGAAGTTGACAGCCAGATTGTGGAATTGGAGCCAGATATCTATTTCCTTGAAGCAGGCAATGAGCTTAGAGTACTCAGAGGCAGCAATGGAAAAAAGGGGTGAAGATCATTATGTTGTCAGCATAAATTTGATAACTGACGTTGAAGCTTTGAATGACTTTACAGAGGGGCCAATGTAAGTATTGAATAGTAGAGAGGAGAGAGCAGATCCTTCCGGTACTCCTTGAGGCAGGGTGAAGTGGGCTGATGTGAGCTGGCCAACTTTTATCTGTTGGGTGTGTTGAGAAAGGTATGAATGGAACCATGCGAGAGGCATGCCCTGTTTTCCAGTGCTATGGAGATAGTTGAGTATCGTCTGGTGGGAGACCCTGTCGAAGGCAGCGGAGATGTCTAAGGAAAGCAGTATGAAGCTGTTGTTGGTTCCTTCCAATCCGGTGATAAGCATTGATAGTAGGGAAGTCAACAAGGTTTCAGTGCTGTGATGTGGATGAACCCCAGGTTGGTGTATGTCAAGGGGTGCATGGAGATCAATGTATTCCTGCAACTGTATTTGGACTGCTTTTCTATGATCTTTGCGAGAAAAGGTACAGTGGCTATGGGCTTGTATGAGGCAGGTGAGTTGGAGTCTAGGTGGTGTTTCTTTAGGAGGGGTCTATATATATTTGTGTATGTTGGCTGTGAACCACTCAGATGTTATGATGATTAGATTATAAGTTCATTTTAAATATATAAATAAGTACATAAGTATTGCCATGCTGTATCAGACCAAAGGTTCATCAAGCCCAGTGTTATTTCCAGCAGTGGCCAATCCAAGTCACAAGTACTTGGCAGGATCCCAAAAGGTAGCAAGAAGAGGCTCTATCTTTCAGATATTCAGGATCTTCCTTTCTGGCTACCTCCATACTGGCATGCTAGGTTGAGCTTCTTACCAGCAGTTCGCCAGCTTGGGGCCAGGTGCTAAATTTGTTCCTCCAGGGAGTTTCTATGTAGAGGGACTGCAGGATCAGGCATAACTGCATGCAGCCCCACTCAACATAAGCTCTGGTCTGAATCTGGGACACATGGAGGTAGGCTACTCATATTTCATTATGCATGGTGATCTGCTATAGTGGTGCTTAAAAGAACTGTGCAAGCCCACCATCTCAGCAGCCACTGCTTGAGCAGCCTAGTACCTGAGGCCTGGTCATCAGTGTGTGCTATTGCTGTGGACAATGGAGATACATCTTAGGGGTTTCTCCATCTCCACAGGTTAGGCTGGTATCACAGTTTAATTGGACAGTAAGGAGAATGAAGCCTTTTCCCAGATGCATAACTACGGCTGCCTGGTCTGAGCTGATCCAGCATCCATTAGTGCTGACTATGCTGGATAATGGCTAGTACTCATTGCTGCTGGCTGTGCAGCATAAAGATAACCACTGCTGGCTGCACAAATTGAAGGCTAGAACTATTTGTTGCTGACTGTGCTACATGAAGGCCAGCACTCACCACTGCATTAGGTATAGGACAGGGCTCATTGGGGCAAGCTGAACTAGGAGAGGACCAATGACCATTACTGTGCTAGCTGTAGGTCAGTGCGTATAACTTTGCAGGGGAAGGCCAGAGCTCATTAATGCAGAATGCACTAGAGGAAGACTGTTGCTTATCAGTGCTGACCACACTAGGTAAAGTCTGGCACTCACTGATGCTGTTTGAACTAGGTGGAGGCCAGCACTCATCAATGCCGTTTGTGCTGGGTAAAAGCAAACATTTATCAATGCTGTTTGTGCTAAGTGGAAACTAACAGAGCTGGGTGGATATCGGTATTCATTAAGATGATGTACTGGGGTAAACACTGACATGTAATGATGCTAGCTGTTAGATGATTACACAGGTACACTACCAAAAAACAGCCTCCAGTTTTGCAACTGATTCCTATAGATTTTGGGGTGCTGAATCCAGGAAAAATAGCCAAAATGTTCCATCACGTCACGTTTTCTTGCAAAATTAGATTTCTTACCCATATAAGGAATGTTCATATAATTTCTTTTTAGCCGACTGCAGTTTATTTTCTTGGCCCAAAATAGAGGTTGTAATGGTTAACTAACTAGAAACACTCCCTCATGATATTTTAGAGTGTTTTGTATTCATTTTATACATTAACAGGACAATTGGGAGGCGGGGGGCTAAATCCAGTACTCGCGCTGGCGCATGTTCTTTCCTGTTCGCCTCACCTCGTTCGCTCACTCAAACACGGTGGTTGCAACATGAACGTTCCTGTCAAATTTCAGTTTCTTGCAAGTTCATTATTACCTTTTGTTTGCTCAGTCGTAATCCAGCTTTATTCCGAAGTGGTTCACTACAGTTGTAGTTTGCAGTGCTGTGTATTTGTGATGGCTCACAGAGCCAGAGGTTGCGTCAACTCTCCGGACAGTTTTTGTTTTATTTGTGGGGAATATACCGTGAAAAAAGCGGCAGAGGAACATTTCTGCATTTATTAAAAAATTATATTTCGCCTATTTCGGTTTGAAGTTAGGCGATCAAGACAAACCGTGGGCTCCTCACAAAGTGTGCAAGACATGTGAGGAAGATCTACGCTTATGGATGAAAGGTAAAAAACAAGCATTTCGTTTCAGAATACCTATGATGTGGCGTGAACAAAGAGACCACAGCAGTGACTGCTATTTTTGCTCTTGCATTGTGAAGGGATACAACTTAAAAAATAAGAACGTAATAAGTTACCCCAACCTTCCCTCAGCAATTAGGCCTATGCCTCATAGCAACGAAGTACCTGTGCCTGAACCACCAAAATCTTTGGATCATATTTGTGTGGACGGTTCTGATCATGATGAGACTCATCAGATGGCTTTTCCCGATGAGTCCAGTACTTCCGAGTTTGAAACTGAACCAGATCCGAAACCTGAACTTTTCTCTCAAGCTGAATTGAATGATTTAGTCCGGGATTTAGGACTCCCAAAAGATGCTGCCCAACTGCTAGGTTCTCGGCTTAAACAGAAAAATCTATTGTCACCAGGAACAACTTTTTATTGGTACCGCAACCGCGAGACACAATTTTTGAAGTATTTCAGCAAAGAGGAAGATTTGGTATTTTGCAACGATATATACGGAGTGATGGAAAAGTTTAAACTCAAGTATGATCCTGCTGAATGGCGGCTGTTCATTGATTCGTCAAAAGACAGCATAAAAGGTGTTCTTCTTCATAATGGCAACACATTCGCTTCAGTTCCTATTGCTCACTCTGTTATTCTCCAAGAAAAATACAAGAATTTGGCCCTGATTCTTCAGAAGATTTGTTATGATGAGCATAAGTGGATGATTTGTGGAGACTTTAAAATTCTATCCATGCTATTAGGGCAGCAATCCGGTTTCACCAAATATCCCTGCTTCCTTTGCTTGTGGGATAGCCGGGCCCGCCACCTACACTGGGGGAAAAAAGACTGGCCAATTCGGGAGTATTTGAGACCCGGTAAGAAAAATGTTCTTCATGAGAGCTTGGTACCTCGTGATAAAATTCTATTAACACCTCTCCACATTAAGTTGGGTCTCATTAAGCAATTCATCAAGTCCCTTCCAAAAGATGGTGAGTGCTTCGGTACCTTTGCTCAAAGTTCCCCCGACTTTCTGACGCAAAGCTAAAGGAAGGAGTGTTTGTTGGCCCTGATATAAGGAAACTCATTTCAGATGGAGCATTCGCTGAAACGATGTCTGAGAAGGAAAAAGAAGCCTGGGATTCCTTCAAGGATGTTGTTCTCAAATTCTTGGGGAACAGGCGGGATGAGAACTATAAGGATATTGTTGCCAGGATGCTCAATGCCTTCAAAGAACAAGGCTGTAACATGAGCCTGAAAGTCCATTTCTTGCACTCCCATGTGAACTACTTTCCCGAAAACTTGGGGGCGTACAGTGAAGAACAAGGTGAAAGGTTTCACCAGGACATCAAGGACGCAGAGAGAAGGTACCAAGGAAGATGGAACACCACTATGATGGCTGATTTCTGCTGGTTGCTGCTGCGGGAAACCCCAGATGAAAAATACGCCAAGCAGCACACACCAAGAGAAGCATTCGGGGGAAGAAGAAACGGGCCCACCAGGAGATTGATTGACCCAAGAATGACTTTAAAATCTAAACTGTGTTGACAAATATCGTGTTTTTACTAAACTTTGAAATAAAAATTTGCTAGTTATTACCACAGTGTCGGATCTCATTTATTAGAATTTTATTTTCACACCATCGGGTGTTTGTCTTCATGTATTGCAATGGTGCGGTTTGCGTTTTCTATTCTTACATACATACCTGTACAACATTTTTTGCACATTTCTTTGCTTTGCTTTGTGTCTAACCTCGCTCTTATATGCTCAATGTTTTGTGCACATGTATGTGGCTGTTTTAAGTGCAGACAATTTTGCTACCATCACAGTGTGTTTTGTTGACATTACTCTATTCTTATGTGCTGCCTTGTTACAATTTTCTTTATTCTTATTTGAATAACTACTAAACAATTAGTATAAAGAATTCATCCAAGAAACTTTTATCTCGATCGCACTCAATCTGAAACGTTCACCTCAAACTGCTAACCCAATGTAGCAAAAAATCTGTACGTGATGGAACAAATTGGTTACCAGATTTGGATTCAGCACACCAAAAAACGTAAAAATCAATCGAAACATTAGAGGCAGTTTAAAAAAAATTTTTTTAGTGTACCTGTGTTATTGACACTCACCAACGCTAACCATGCTACTCATATCTGACTGCACTTGTGTCTGCACTAGATAGAAGCCAATGCTCATTGATGCTGCCTGTGCTTGTTGTAACTGCACTTGGTAAAGGCCAATGCTCATCAATGCTGACCATGCTAATTGAAGACTGGTACTCATCGATAATGGAAGTGCTAAATAAAGGCCAGTGCTTGTTATTGTTAATTGTGCTGGTGGCTTCTAGATAAAGATCAGTGCTCATCAGTGCTAATCATACTGAGTGAAGACCAGATGCTGTGCGCATTGGGCAGAGATCAGCAATTAAAAGAGCTGATGAGCGTGAACAGGAATGCAGCATGCTAGAAATGTGTTCTGTGCAACTTGTGAACCTAGTACCTCGCCCCAACCAGTCATGTGCAGGTACTCACTCTTATCAGGCTTTCTGGAAGCTCTAGTGATGACATCAGCACCCCTTCTATTCAGTACTTGTGCCCTGTGTGGCTGCATTGCTCGCACAGCCCTTGCAGATTGTTATCACCCATCAAAGTTAACCGGTGAAGGGATAAGTGTTTGTCAAAAAGGATAGCACTGAGCAAAAGTAGCTGTCAGTGTTGTCAACACTGTTCTGCACTCTTTGGGACAGGATCTTGTGATGTCAGATACTCAGCAATAGCTCAGAGGATTGTCAAACACCTACGTCAAGGTGGAGCAAAGATTTTGGCACTTACAAATTCCAGCTCTCATTGGTGAGGACTGGACTGTCGGTTGGAGTCAGAACATTTGGCTTTAGAAGGTCCAGCAGGATTTCTTTCAAAAGTTTTTTTCCCTCAGGAAAATTATAAGAATTAAGGCTTACAGATAATGTCTGTCTTGCATTACTTCCATCCATTTCTCAAGGAAGCTGTATAATAGAAAAGGAGCGCCCTTTGCCTGAACTTCCCAAGTTATTAAAGTAATAAAAAGATGCCCTTTCATCCTTTATTTATTTATTTATTTAACAGGTTTATATACTGCCTTTCCAAAGGTCAAGGCAGTTTACATGGAACTTAACTAGAACAATACAGTTGAATACTGTAAAAATTAAAATAAAACATTGTAACCTTGTGATAGGGGATGAGTATTAGCAAACTAAATAATATTAATAAATACAGTAGGCACTGCAAGAGAAGTGAAGGACTCAGTTAACAAACATTAATTAGTGGCAGGGTAGGAAGGTGAGTGGTAGGGTCTCATGTTGAGGGCAAATAAAGAGAGTCTAATAATGGAGGGGTAAAGGTCAACTTGGAGGTGATTGGTGAGATGTAACAATGGATACAGGTTATATCTTTAAAGTGGTCTGTGAAGAGGAAGGTTTTTAATAGTTTACGGAAGATCATGATGTCTGAGGTGATTCTGATATCTTGAGGGAGAACATTCCAGAGGCTTGGAGCATCTCAAAGAGAAATCAAAGATCTTCAATTATTTAGAAAAAATCTAAAAACCCATCTATTTACTCTGCACTACAATAACCTCCACATTGAAGATAATCCTAACACAGAAAAAAACACCGTTCATCAATCACTCACTGACCCTACTTAGACAAAGCATAAACCTTACTCACACATTCACATTACTCACCTAGATTAACCTTACCCTTAGAAAGCAATTTGCTTGTCGCTAATGTGAATAACTGTAATTTAATGTAAATATTTGACTTTACTGTTGATGTACTGTTGGTACTATGTTTTGAAACATTATCTAATTAATACCCAGTTCATATGTTCCTACCCCTCCTGTTATCTCATTGTATTTTTAAGTTACACTTAATAGTTGAATGTTCTTTGTTCTAAATCTGTTCTATGTAAAATAGTTCTTTGTTCTAAATCTGTTCTATGTAAAATAATAGTGCTCTATTATTAATGTTTGTTACCTGTAAACCGCCACTGATCTCTGGAAGTGGCGGTATAGAAAAGATGTATAAATAAATAAATAAATAAATAAAATAAATCTCGAGAGAAGGATCTAGCACATGTAGTCTGGTTCCTCTTTGGAAGTGCAAACATATTTTGAGTAGCTGATCTTCTGAGTCTATTTTACAGTGGTTTTTGTAGGAGTTGTTGCAAGTACAGTGAGGTTGAGATGTAATAGATTTTGAAGGTTGTTATGAGTATTTTATATTTAATGTGGCCATGAATAGGTAGCCAGTGAAGTTTCTTTCATATGGGGGTAATACAACTGGATCTGGATGCACTCATGAGTATTCGGGCAGCTGCATGTTGGACAAGCTGTAATGGATATATGGAGCTTTTTGGGATTACTTTAAGGATGGCATTGCAATAGTCAAAATGAGGGAATATCAATGCATGGAATAGAGTTCTAAAGTCATTTGTTTTGAAGAGTGGTCTAAGGTGCTGGAGAATGCTTATTTTATTGACGATGGTTTGTGTTACTTTACTGATATACAAGTGTAGTGTGAGGCATTGATCAGTGATGACACCAAGATAGCGCATTTCTGATTTTAGAACTAGCTCTGCGTTGCTCACTTTTAGTGATGCAGGTGGGGAGAAAGATTGGTCTTTGGTTATCAAGAGCACAAGACTTTTTATAATTAATGGTGAGACATTGTTTGGACAGCCATTGGGTGACTGCATTGAAGCAGTTTATTATTGTGGAGTAGGTTGTTCATAAAGTGAAGAGTGGTGCATAGATTATAATGTTATCTGGGTATACATGATAAAGGACATTATGAGCTCAGATGATGTCACAAACTGGTTGGATATAGATATTGAATAACAGTACATATAAGGGAGATCCTTGTGGGACTGCTTGTGTTTGCAAATAAGGTTCGGAAGTGTTGACACTGGATTGGATGAACTGCAGATGCCCAGAAAGGTATGAGTGAAACCAGCTCAATGCTGTGTTTTGAACTCCGATGCTCTGTAGGCTCTGTAGGAGGATTTTGTGGCATATTGTGTCAAATGCAGCGGCTATATCCAGGAAAATCAGGACAAAACCTGTCAGACGGCTGCCTGAGTGAGAATGTTCACAGTCTTGGCAAGTGCATATATCAATATGATTTGCAAGGGATTGTGGGAAATGCAGTCCATTCACACCAGACACAGCTGCTCACAATAATTAGTTGTGCTTGAGTGTAAAGCCAATAAGATATTTATTTATGGGGTTATTTTTCCCAACACAGATATGCTTGGTAGCACATAAAACAGGATACTTGCTTTCAGTGTTAAACTTAGAAAAACAAAATCAGGAAAACAACAGTTGAACTTGTCAGGCAATCAAAGCAAAAGAATAAAGACCTGATTGGTAACAAACTGGTCTTTTCTGTAGGCTTTAGCTAATATTTTCTTAGCAGTGTATCAAACAACAAGCAAAACCCACAAAGAAGGGAAAAACTGTTCTTTTCAGGTTAACTTCTTATATCTTCACACATAGATTCAGAAGTGATTCCCTCAGAGCTCACAAGCAATTAGGTAAGGCTCAATTGCTAGCAGTTACCCAGCTGAAACCCCTTAGCTGGCTTGCTTTCTACTGCGTGGCTCAAATCCTACTTCAGGAGCTTTTCTGAGTAGATTAAAGAACAAGTTTGTATTTCTTTGTGATGGTCATTGTACTTTGTAACAGTAAATTACCAAAGGAGTTTAGACAGAGAGCAATCCATATATTCACAGCCTGTATCTAAGACCGCTCCCCCTTCTTCAACAATCATGGGTTCAATATCATGGATTGGCACAGAGGAATTTCTCAATGTAGCACTCTCAGGAGAATACTTGTTTCCCTGCTGTCTTTCAAGGTTACAGCTAGGGCATAGATCAGTGTTCATACCTGAGCTTCCATTGCTGTTAGAGTTCCTCTCTAAATAGCCTGGCCAGTATGTAGTCCAGTTCTTATGTCCAGCCTTCCAATCCAGATCCCTGGACACTGGATCTCTCTTCACATACCTTCTGGCACGGGTCCTAGGGTCTCTTCCACGTGCAGCCGTCTCCCTCACAGGTACCGTCTGGAGATTCCTAGCTCTGCAGCACCATTCCTCTGGCTTTCCCCAGTCCAATGGTGTATGCTGGCCTTTTGAATGTCTCCCAGTATACGTACTGCTCTGGACTCCTTTAGGCCTCCCAAATGCTTTCCTCTTCTTTCTTCCAAAGAGTTTCTTGCCCTCTCTGTCCGTCCGCACTGGCTTCTGCTTCTGATGATCCTCCAGATGATGAAGATGTCCAAGCTGAGGATCTCCAAGCTGAATCTGAGGATGAGGATAATTCTCTGTAGAATAAACTCTACCTTTATTCTGCTTAGATGAGTGCTCCACCCTAGCACAGCGCAGCTGTGCTGAATCAGACCCTGCCCTTTGAGATGAGTGCTTAGGGATTACCTCATAGCCCTCTTGATTGAACGCACATTTCCCCACTTCAGCTCCTCTAATGACTGTTGGAAACCTGGTGCATTCTGGGACTGGTAGTCTTTTATGGGAAAATTCTGTTTTCTTATTTCTACCATAACTGACAGGTTGCTTGTTCAGAGTCACTTCACCTTTTCTATAGCTCCTTCCTGAGCTATGATAAGCTTCCTTATCACATACCCCCCTGCTTAAGTTATTACGGACTGGTGTAACTGGTGAAACTTCTTCTCTACAGTCCGTAATATGGGAAAGGGCATCCGCATTCTTGTGTAACTTCCCAGCACGATGTTCCACTTGAAAATCAAATGCCTGTAAGGCCATGTACCAGCGTGTCAACCTGGCATTGTGGTTCTTCATTTGCTGCAACCATTTAAGTGGGGCATGGTCTGTGACCAACTGGAACCTTCTCCCTGTAAGGTAAAACCTTAATGCCTCCACTGACCACTTAATAGCTAAACATTCTTTTTCTATTGTGGAATACTTTTGTTCAGCCGGTGACAGCTTCCTGCTCAGGTACATCACAGGATGCTCCTCCCCTTCATGACACTGGGATAGAACCACTCCTAGCCCTACATCCGATGCATCTGTTTGAACCAGAAAGGGTTTCCTGAAGTCCACCCCTTTCAGTACCGGTCCTGTACACAATTTTCCTTTTAGGACTGAAAATGCTTTTTCAGCTTCAGGTGTCCACTTTAGCTGGTTTGGACAATTCTTCCGCAGCATATCCGTGAAAATTGCACTTTTCTCTGCAAATTGCGGTATAAATCTGCGGTAGTATCCAATAAGTCGCAAGAAACTTCTTAGTTGTTTCTTTGTTGTTGGAGGGGGAAAATTCCTGATGCTATCTACTTTACTCATTAGAGGTTTAATTTTTCCTCTTCCCACTAGGTGGCCCAGGTATTTTACCTCCCTATTTGCAAAGGCACACTTCTTCGGGTTTAAAGTGATTCCCGCTTGCTTCATGGAGCACAAGACTGCCCTGATCCTCTTTAGATGCTCCGCCCAGGTGTTACTATGGATTATGACATCATCCATATATGCAAAAGCATAATTTTGGTGGGGTCGAAGTACCTGATCCACTAACCTTTGGCAGGTAGCCGCTGCTCCATGTAGTCCGAAAGGCATCCTCTTGAACTGGAAAAGGCCAACGGGGGTGCTGAACGCAGTCTTCGGCTTCGACTCCCTGGTTAGAGGGATTTGCCAATATCCTTTTGTCATATCAAGGGTGGTTAAGTATTGAGCTTGTCCAAGCTGGTCCAACAGCTCTTCAATTCTTGGCATTGGATATGCATCAAAAACTGATATTGCGTTTACCTGCCGGAAGTCAATACAAAATCTTAAAGATCCATCAGGCTTCGGCACCAGGACTATGGGGCTATTCCAGGGACTCTTTGACTCCTCTATTACTCCCATGTCCAACATCTCCTGGACTTGTGCCACTACTTCCTGTCTCTTGGCTTCAGGCAAGCGGTATGGCCTTTGACGGACTAATTTCCCAGGTGGAGCTATTATTTCATGGGCAACCAAATGTGTCTCCCCAGGTATGGGTGTCAACACATCTGGGAATTCTTTAAGCAATTTCCTAATTTCTTCCTGTTGTACCACTGTCAGGTCCTCACCTATTTGGGGCTCTGATTTTTCTTTACAATCAGATACCTGGGGTCCCAAATCTTCCTCTTCATTCACCTCCCTCTCTCGGGCACAGGTGGCAGCTAGGATTTTAACCCCTTTGACGTCAGTAGAACCAAAGCCTTTGGTTCCACGCTCAGAATTTTCCAGGGATGTGACCTCCTCCACAGGTGGAAAACCCAGCCTCTCACAGATCAATTGGGCAATTCTATCTCCTGTCTTCACGTGATAATCATTCTGTCCAAAATTAAATAACAGAACTTTAATATTGCCCCTGTAATCGGGATCAATTACTCCCGCATCCACATCGATGAAATATTTAAGGGCTAATCCGGACCTTGGGGCTACTCTCCCATAGCATCCAATAGGTATTTCCACTTGGAGACCGGTGTCAACCAGGGCTCTCCCTTGGCTAGGTACAGTCACATTTTCTATGCTGCACAGGTCAAACCCAGCAGCTTGAGGGGTTGCCCGCTTAGGAGCTTGGGCCTTCTCTGTGACCCTATGGTACTTTAAGACGAATGTCTGCTTTGGGGTAGCTTGGTCTTCTGGACGCTTAACCATCTTTTTAGCTGGGGTCTGAGGACTTCCAAATAAAGGCCCGGGAGCTATTACCATTAATCCTTCTCCCTCCTTCTTTCCTAGTCCTTCCACTAGACCCTGCTTAAATCTTGGCCAGTCCCTTCCTAGAACCAAATCAAAGGGTAGCCTAGGCACCACTGCTAACAGGACTTCCTCTTGTTCCCCCAGGCACTTAACCTTTAGCCTATAGGTGGGATATGATGTTGCAGCACCATGAATGCATCTGATGTGAACTTGGCTTTCAGGGGTTCTAGGCACAAATCCTTCTTGGGCCTCTATCCTCTTCCAAAGCCTTTTTGACATCATACTCTGGTCTGCCCCAGAGTCTAACAAAGCATTTGTGGTAATTCCTTGCACATCAACCATCAAAAGAAATCCTTCTTTGGGCTGTTTTAAATCCACACCCACTAAGCTAGTGTGTGTCTGGCATCCCTTTTCTAAATGTCCCCATTTTCCACACTTGAAACATTTCTTTTCACTCCACTGTGTCATCTGCTTTGGCACAGTACATTTATTTTCAGAAACATTTTTAATTATTTTCTTTTCTGATACAGCACAGCTTGCCTCAGCACCCATCTTCAGAGGGCCACCCATTCTATGGCAAGCCTGCGTGGCTTCCAAGAATCTCTCTGCTAGCATGGTTGCCTCTCCAAGATTTTGGCAATTTTGCTGTATAAGGAAAGTGTGCAAATCTTTAGGCACCGCAGACATAAATTGTTCAAGCATAATAATGTATAATAACATTTCTACCGTCTTTTGCTCAGGCTCCAACCATTTTACAGCTGATCCTCTGATTCTCTGACTCAGAGCCCTGGGTGTTTCACCCACTCTCAATGTAGTAGCTCTAAACATTCACTTATACTCTGAAATAGACAACCCTAGGTGATCTCTAATAGCAGCCTTTACATCCTTATAATTCAAAGCCTGGGCTTCTGGCATTGCTCTATAAGCTGCAAGCGCCTCTCCAGTTAATGAGGCTGCCAGCCTTACTGCCCACTGGGTCTCTGGCCATGCTAATGCTTGTGCCACTCTTTCAAAAGACTCTAGAAAATCATCAACATTATCATCTGGAGTTAGCTTCCCAAAACTAAATGCCCCAATTCCTTGATTGAGTCCCACACTGTCCACATGTGGTGTACCAGTATTTACTGCTGGTCTTGCATCTGGTCCACTTTGGTTCTGCAGTTTAACTAGGGCTTGCACCAGATCAAGCACTGGCTTCTGCTGGTCCATTAAGGCTTTCATAGCAGTGTCCTGAGCCTGCTGTGCTAGCTCCTGCTGCCTGCTAAACTGGGCTGCCATCCAATCAGCTAGTTCCCTTGGATCCATCTTGATCCCTGCAAGAAAACACAAAAAAAACCCCCACAGTGCACCACCTTCCAAACAGGTGTTTTGTTCTACTTTTTTTTTTCAATTACCCCTGTGCCTTACTCCCATCCACCACTAGACATGCCCAGGTACTTGTTACCTTATGCCAGTGATGAATCCAGCTCTGCACAGGGTCTTTTCTTCCTGGAACAGCTACCTGGAACAGCCACCTCTCCTCCAAAGTGCAGTTGAGGGAAAATCTTTTCTTTTAGCTTTTAAACTTGAACTGTCTTTTCCTTCAGACTTGAGTTGTAATCCTCAGCAAGTAAATCCCTTTGCGCAAAAGCAATCCGAAAAACTATGCCATTTGTCAGACGGCTGCTTGAGTGAGAATGTTCACAGTCTTGGCAAGTGCATATATCAATATGATTTGCAAGGGATTGTGGAAAATGCAGTCCATTCACACCAGACACAGCTGCTCACAATAATTAGTTGTGCTTGAGTGTAAAGCCAATAAGATATTTATTTATGGGGTTATTTCTCCCAACACAGATATGCTTGGTAGCACATAAAACAGGATACTTGCTTTCAGTGTTAAACTTAGAAAAACAAAATCAGGAAAACAACAGTTGAACTTGTCAGGCAATCAAAGCAAAAGAATAAAGACCTGATTGGTAACAAACTGGTCTTTTCTGTAGGCTTTAGCTAATATTTTCTTAGCAGTGTATCAAACAACAAGCAAAACCCACAAAGAAGGGAAAAACTGTTCTTTTCAGGTTAACTTCTTATATCTTCACACATAGATTCAGAAGTGATTCCCTCAGAGCTCACAAGCAATTAGGTAAGGCTCAATTGCTAGTAGTTACCCAGCTGAAACCCCTTAGCTGGCTTGCTTTCTACTGCGTGGCTCAAATCCTACTTCAGGAGCTTTTCTGAGTAGATTAAAGAACAAGTTTGTATTTCTTTGTGATGGTCGTTGTACTTTGTAACAGTAAATTACCAAAGGAGTTTAGACAGAGAGCAATCCATATATTCACAGCCTGTATCTAAGACCGCTCCCCCTTCTTCAACAATCATGGGTTCAATATCATGGATTGGCACAGAGGAATTTCTCAATGTAGCACTCTCAGGAGAATACTTGTTTCCCTGCTGTCTTTCAAGGTTACAGCTAGGGCATAGATCAGTGTTCATACCTGAGCTTCCATTGCTGTTAGAGTTCCTCTCTAAATAGCCTGGCCAGTATGTAGTCCAGTTCTTATGTCCAGCCTTCCAATCCAGATCCCTGGACACTGGATCTCTCTTCACATACCTTCTGGCACGGGTCCTAGGGTCCCTTCCACGTGCAGCCGTCTCCCTCACAGGTACCGTCTGGAGATTCCTAGCTCTGCAGCACCATTCCTCTGGCTTTCCCCAGTCCAATGGTGTATGCTGGCCTTTTGAATGTCTCCCAGTATACGTACTGCTCTGGACTCCTTTAGGCCTCCCTAATGCTTTCCTCTTCTTTCTTCCAAAGGGTTTCTTGCCCTCTCTGTCCGTCCGCACTGGCTTCTGCTTCTGATGATCCTCCAGATGATGAAGATGTCCAAGCTGAGGATCTCCAAGCTGAATCTGAGGATGAGGATAATTCTCTGTAGAATAAACTCTACCTTTATTCTGCTTAGATGAGTGCTCCACCCTAGCACAGCGCAGCTGTGCTGAATCAGGCCCTGCCCTTTGAGATGAGTGCTTAGGGATTACCTCATAGCCCTCTTGATTGAACGCACATTTCCCCACTTCAGCTCCTCTAATGGCTGTTGGAAACCTGGTGTATTCTGGGCATGGTAGTCTTTTATGGGAAAATTCTGTTTTCTTATTTCTACCAGAACTGACAGGTTGCTTGTTCAGAGTCACTTCACCTTTTCTATAGCTCCTTCCTGAGCTATGATAAGCTTCCTTATCACAAGCCTCATTTAGGGTTTTCAGCACCTTTCATGAGTGTGTCCATGAGTGAAATCAATAAAGTTTCTACACCATGTCCAGGCTGAAATCCATGTTTTTGAATGTCAAGTGATGCATTGGAGTTAATATGGTCCTGCATCTGGCATAGCACAGCCTTTTCCACTATTTTCGCCAGGAAGGGTAAGCTTGATATTGGCCTGTATGAGCTTAGGGTACTTGAATCAAGCTTGGGATTCTTTAGGAGTATTGATGCAGTCCTTTGACTTGTAGGGATGCATCCTCGGGTGAGTAAGAGATTTACCATGTTGGACAGGATCAGGGCTAACTCGGTTCTTGATATTTTGACCCAGCTTACTGGGCAGGGGTCTAATGGGGATGTAGTTGTATTGAGGCCATGGATTAGGTTTTCAAGGTTTTCCGGAGTAACTGGGCTGAAAGAATGAAGAGGGTGCATTTGGTAGGGACAGAGTTGCTAGATGTGGAAAACTGAAGGGTTGAAATAAGGGTTTTCAATTGGAAATGGTTAGCAAAACTACATGGACTGGGCGTGGTAATCGGAGATGGTTGAATGTTTTTTTTGTCAAGGATTTTACAATGTTAAACAAGTCCCTGGGTTTGTTAAGTAATTTCATAATAAAGTTTGTATGGTATGCTTTCTTGGCTTTGCTGGCATTGATCCAGTAATTGTGTAGGCGAGACAAGTATTTTTTTTTAATTTGTCCTCTAGGGTGTTTCTTCATTTGCATTCATGTTTTCTGAGTTCAAGCTTCAACTCTTTGCATTCTGGGATTAACCATGCAGTATAGGGGTGGTGATAGGAGCTTATAGGTTTGGAGAGAGGTGCAATAGCATTTTTGCTTAAAACATCCTGCCAGTTATCAATAATGAAGTCAAGGTCATTGGAGTTTGTGGTTAGTCCAGGGATGACATTGTAACATAGTATACAATGGTAGATAAACACCAGTATGGTCCATCTAGTCTGCTCAGCAAGGTAGCAAGAGTAGGTGCACCTGCTGCTCCATGCAGGTCACCCCTCCCCATGCCTTTGAGTAGGGGTGTACCCACTGCTCCATGTAGGGCACCCCTATTTGTTGAGATATAAGAGATAGTTAAGTTTATTTTTATTTTATCCTATTGCTATAAAGGGATCCACTGTATCTGTCCCATCCCATTTTGAATTCTGTCACTGTATTTGCCCCCACCACTTCCATCGAGAGGGCATTCCAAGCATCCACCACCCTTTCAGTGAAAAAGTATTTCCTGACATCGCCTTTCAGTTTACCCCCTTGCAGCTTCATTTTATGCCCTCTAGTTTTACAGCTTCCCCATCTTTGGAAGAGGTTTGTTTGTTCATTAATACTCTTTAAGTATTTAAAGGTCTGAATCATATCTCCCCTGTCCTTCCTCTCTTCCAGAGTGTACATATTTAGGTCTTCAAGTCTCTTTTCATAAGTCTTCTGATGCAGGCTGCAAATCATTTTGGTCGCCTTCCTCTGAACCGTTTTGTCTTTTTATATCCTTTGTGAGATATGGTCTCCAAAACTGAATACAGTATTCCAAGTGAGGCCTCATCGGTGACGTGTATAGTGTATCAGTACCTCTTCCTTTCTGCTGGTAAGTTCTTTTTGCATGCAACCCAGCATCCTTCTGGCTTTTGCCACTGCCTTGTCACACTGTTTCGCTACCTTGAGATCCTCAGAAATAATCACCCCAAAGACCTTATCCTGGTCTGTGTAAACCAACCTCTTGCCCCCTGTTGTGTACATTTCCCTTGGATTTGTGCTTCTGAAGTGCATGGCACTGCACTTCTTCACACTAAATCTTAACTGCCAGCCTTATAACATTGTCTAAAAAGGAAGTCTTGTCAAAGTGTTTAAAGTGATGGTGTGTTGTTTTGACGTTATTGGTAGTAGGTATTGATTTGGCAGGAAGGTGGAATATGATGATGCAGTGGTCTGACCAGAGAACTTGTTCCAGCAGGAAGTCAGGTAGTGTGGACCCATCAAGAAGGTTGGATGGTATGAAGATCATCCGATCCTTCAAGGTTAACTGCCTGATATATGCCGACGATGTACTACTCTACATGCCTTTCTTAACCGACCATCCAGACTTTTCCCCACTAACAGACTGCTTCGACGCAGTGGCCAACTGGCTCCAGACCCAAAACCTCCGAATACAGCACAAGAAAACAGAAGTTCTGTTTGTCACAAAGAACCAAGAATTCATCCCTCCATCCTGCCTAAAAGTCAAGGAAGCGGAGCTACAAACCAAGTCCACAATCCAACACCTTGGGGTCACCTTAGACCAATGCTTAGACATGAAAGCGCACATTAGCAACATGGTAAAAGCAGTCTATCATAAGATGCGGACTCTCAGACACTTATGGTCCTTGCTAGAACCAGACGACTTCCGGACAATCTATCAAGCGCTGATCATCCCACATTTCGATTACGCCAATGCGATCCTACAAGGGCTTCCATGAGCCACGCTGTGTCCACTCCAGCTAGCAATGAATACCGCAGCCAGAGTGCTACATGGCGCCTCCAGGCGTGACCATGTGACACCCATCTTGAAACAGCTCCATTGGCTCCCTATCCACAGCAGACTCACCTTCAACACCCTACTGTTGAACTTCAAGGCCATCAATGGGCTCTCCTCTGCCTCACTCACAGAGCTCACCCACATGACTCCCCCCCACAGAGCCACAGGATCTGCAGCAATAAACACACTGTTAATCCCTAAGACAGTAACTCAATGCACCCAGTCAACAGTAAACAGGGCATTTAGATTCTGCGCACCCAGATGCTGGAATGCCCTACCACCTGACATCCAGGCAATCCCTGACCTAATACAATTCAGGAAGGCTTTAAAACACCACCTCTTCCTCAAACAGTACCTAGACATAGGTGTACCAACAACCAGCTGACATACACCAACACACCATCATTAATCTACGATAGGACCTGATATGAAGCCTATATGTAAATAGTTACCCCAGTTTATCCAAGTTTTAAGCACCTGTTTATTGTAAATACGGAACAGTCCCCTGCACCGTATAAGTTTTTGTTTCATGTAAACCGCACTGATGTCGAATAGCGCGGTATAAAAAAGACTAAATAAAATAAATAATAAAATCTAAGATATTTCCGTTGACATGTGTTGGGTGGTGAACAATTTGTTTATAGTTAAGATGCTGCATGGCATTAAGAAAGAACTTCACTAGTTTCTCTAATATCAATGATAAATTCAAATCACCCATGAGTGTAAGTGGACAACTTAGGTTTAGGTATGAGCACACCACTTCCAGGAGCATAGATAGCTCATCGTTGCTTGCCGTGGGGGATCTGAAGGTGAGACATAGAGATGGTTTTTTATTTGATATTGTGATTATGTCCAGGTTTTCTGTGCTGGTTGTGGAGATGAGATTAAATTGTAAATTGTTTTTTGCAAGGATGGACACTCCACTGCTCCTGCAGCCCAGCCAGGAACAGTTAGATTGTCAGTTCGGAGGTTTGAGTTGGTTTAAAAGGATGGAGTCTGTATCTGCAAACCAGGCTTCTGTTATGCACATAAAGTCGAGGTGGGAGTCTGTTAGGTAATTGTTAAGGATCTGGATCTTTTTTCTGGCTGAATGAGCATTGATGAGTGTTCCCTTTAGAGGAGGTGATTTGGTTGAGGAAGAGGACTCCTGCTCCAGAGTGATTGATTCACAGAGAGGTATGCGCATGAGGGTGCAGTGGGCTCTGTTTTTCAATCTGTAGGGCGGGCATTTTATACATATGTCACCTTGTCCATGGATAATTGTAATGTGGTCCAAGCTTGGAGTGAGACATGAGGTTTGGATGATAAGGGAGAATAATAGTGCAATGGACAACAGAATGTGTAGTAATACTTGTTAGCTCACCATGATTACTGGAGAGAAGGCTTAACTAAATTGAATTATGGTTTGTGAATGTGGTCAATCAATGTTTGGTTACCCGAGGGTTTTTTGCCTTGGTATGAATGCTCTGTCGAGAGATGTATTACTGTACTTGTAGTGCCATTCAGGTTCAGTGTTCTGGCTAGATAAGGCTGAGGTCAAATTAAGAACATCTACTGCTGAAGAACACCTGCTTGGGTTGGGAACTGGCATTGTTGGGCTATTACAAGGAGGATGTTACTGAAAGAATAATCATAGACTGATGTATACAGTTGACTGAGGAGGATTCAAAGGTGTTGGGAATCACACTGATAGATTGTATAGAGCAGTGATCAGTGAAGGGGATTACACTTAATGCAACTTGTCTGATCAGCCAACTTGCATGAGCAGCAACGTGTGGAGGGACTGTCTAGCGCAATTAGATGGGATTTGAACAGAGGACCTCTCCACTCTTGTGGGTCACTCTTAAGGGCCACACCTCAAAATTTAAGGTAGAGAACTCAGCTCCTTAATTGGCTCCTCTTCTACATGTAGTTTGGCAAAATCCAGCACTTAATACGTGTAACACCCCAAGTGAAGCCGCTCTTTTTTTTTGCATAGTTTTGAAATAGTGGTTCCTGTTGTACAGTGGGAACTAGATGAATACCCCTGAACATCCCGCATTGAGCCCCTCTTTTAAAATGACCAGGAAATATTGACTGTCCCTACTTGAATATCATTTTTTTTGGTCTAGATATCCTATGCAAAATGGGGCTTAAAATATCATAGAACATAACAAATAATTTCAGTTGGGAGAAAGACTGCACATACTTGTTATCTGTGGGTTTTGCATGTGTGTACTTTTGCTCTGAAGTGTGGCACAGGTGCCAAGTATATCTGGTCATTTATACCTACTTGTAATGTCAGTAAATTCTTGCTGGAAAAATATGTGTGAAGATTTGAAAATGCCATCTACGTGTCTATTTTTCTTCCTCATGACCTAAATATGTCCACCCCTTTCATTTTCACTACTTTTTATTATTTTTATCCATATAATTCTCTTTGAAAAAAGCAGATACGCTAAGGACCCAATTCTATTCACGACATAGATCTCCTTTGTACGTCCAGGCTGATCCGGATGTACAAAGGAGATTGCGATTCTGATCCCGTGGGGCACGTCCAGCCCCACGGGATCAGAATCATGAATAGCACTGTGTGTGCAGGCCAGGATTGCAGTTCAGTCCCAGACTTCACGTACAGCGCTATCCCGGCTAACTCAGTCAGGATTTTAAATGGAGCCACGTTGCCATGGACTACAGATGTATTACTAGGGGATTGATGTTTCCTTATATTATTTCTTTTGGTGTATGTTGGTGTATATCTTTTCTGTACAAGTATTATGCTTGATTCTAATTGGGAATGCATAAATAAAAAATTAAAAAAAATTAAAAAAAAGAGCCACGATGCCGGTTGCTGCCCCAAAAAGTTAATTCCCCTCAGCCCGACCTCCAATCCGGCCTCCTAAGGCCAGGGTTGGGCTGTGGGGGATTAACCTTGCCCCCCCCTCCCCAGCCCCTTCTGCACCCCAAATTTAAAAAAAAAAACCTCCAGGGAGGTTATTTCACCCCGAGGTGGAATAACCTCCCCCGGCCAATTTGACAGCCCTGGACGTACAGTGCCGACATTAGAATCGGCCCTGTATGTCCAAGGCCGGTGACCGCCCACTGCCTGCCCACTCTTCACCCCTGGGCTGCCTCTTCCCTGCCCCCGACTAACTTCCCTGCCCAACCGGCGGAGAAGTTACTCAGGAGCCTGCAGCCGCATGAATAGCAGGGATGGACTTCCCAATGGGACATCCATTCCCACTATTCGTCGTTTGGAATACCCCCCTAAATGAATTAAATCCTAGTAAAACCTTTAAAAATGGTAAAATTATAATTTTGGAGTATATTGCCACAGGACAAATGGAGGAGAGGCCAAGAGGAGAAAATTAAAAGTCGACAAAAAGATTAAATTGCTTGCTTGAGAGAGTGAGGATGGCAGTATGCTTTGAGCTCAAAGGCAAAGACAGATATACAAAGGTCATACATAAGAACATAAGATATGCCATACTGGGTCAGACCAAGGTCCATCAAGCCCAGTATCCTGCTTCCAAAAGTGGCCAATCTAGGTCATACGTACCTAGCAGTTTCCCCAAAAGATACAGGTTCCTCAATGCTTCTACTGGGTCAAGCATTGATATCCTGGGTCCCTTCTTAATAATGGTTTATGGACCTTTCCTCCAGGAACTTGTCCAAACCTTTTTTAAACCCAGCTACACTAACAGCCTTTACTACATCCTCCAGTAACTAATTCCAGAGTTTGAGTTGAGTGAAAAAATATTTTCTTTTATTAGTCTTAAATAGTTTACCCTGTAGCTTCATTGCATGTCCCCTAGTCTTTCTATATTCTGATAATGTAAACAATCGATCTACGTTTACCCATTCCACTCCGTTCATTAATTTATAGACTTCTATCATATCTCCCCTCAGCCGTCTCTTTTCCAGGTTAAAGAGCCCTAATCTTTTTAGCCTTTCTTCATAGGAGTATCCTTCCATCCCCTTTACCATTTTGGTGGTTCTTCTCTGAACCTTTTCTAATAACGCTATATCCTTTTTAAGATTCGGCGACCAGAATTGCACACAATATTCAAGGTACGGTCTCACCATGGAACGATATAGAGGCATTATAATGTCTTTTGTTTTATGTTCCATTCCTTTCCTTATGATACCTAGCATTCTATTTGCTCTCTTGGCTGCCGCTGCACACTGGGCCGAGGGTTTTAACATGTTATCCACAATGACGCCTAAGTCTTTTTCCTGGGTTGTGGTTCCTAATGTGGAACCTTGCATTGTGTAACCATAGTTTGGGTTGTTCTTCCCTAGGTGCATAACTTTGCACTTGTCCACATTAAATTTCATCTGCCATTTTGATGCCCAGTCTTCTAATTTATCAAGATCCTCTTGCAATTTTCCACAATCATCTTGGGTTTTAACAACTTTAAATAGTTTTGTGTCATCTGAAAATTTGATAACCTCACTCGTTATTCCACTTTCCAGGTCATTTATGAATATGTGAAAAAGCAGCGGACCCAGCACAGATCCCTGGGGTACACCACTATTCACCTTTCTCCATTGGGAAAATTGGCCATTTAGCCCAACCCTCTGCTTTCTATCTTTTAAACAGTTCTTGATCCAGAGTAGTACACTGCCTCCTATCCCATGACTCTTTAGTTTTGCCAAAAGTTTCTGATGGGGGACCTTGTCAAAGGCTTTCTTTTATAAATTTTTATTTAATGCTTTTCTTAAATACAAATCAAAGAATGAGGCAAACCTACAGAATAGTAAGAAATTCAAGAATAAAAAATTAGCACATAATAAATCACGTCAAGGAGAAACAATCAGCAAAAATAAAAAAAACTTACATAAACAATAAGCAATAAGGAGTAATTAATACTCCACACAAGGGAGCTTAGCAAAACAAAACCACCGACCTACTTCTTAGCCATTTCATTATTTAACAAAAATGTCTGTAACTGCATCACATCAGTATACACATAACTTTGCCCCTGATAAGTTATCAAGCAGCGACAAGGAAATTTAAAAAAAAAAGACGCCCCCAGGGTAACAACTCTAGATTTCAACTCCAGAAATTGCTTACGTCTAAGCTGAGTAGCACGCCCCACATCCTGGAAATTTGGAGTTTATAACCACAAAATAAAGCTTCCGTATGCTTAAAATAAGCCCTAAGGACAGATAATTTGCTGGACTCAGAGCCAAACGTTGCAACAATAGTGCAACATTTGGGTATAAGATCCAACATATCCTCCAAAAAAGCTGTAAGATCCTGAGCGGCAGACTCAGCAGGAGGGGTGGTCGCCCCAACCTGGTGAGACGCTACAGAAGCAGGAGTAAACGAGTAGACGTGAACAACTTCCAAAACATTCTGCAAATGTAGTATCTCAGAAAAATATTTTTGCAACAAAATTTCAGGAGACAATAGATGAGTTGAAGGAAAATTAAGAAAACCAAGGTTTCTTGCTCTATGCTGATTCTCCAAACTCTCCAGCCGACAAGAAACAGCAGACATATCTCTAATTAAAGCAACATTACTATTCTTACCCGACTGGAGCTGAGAATCAGCATGAGCAGAAGCCTGAACCAAAGAACCTATCTGTTTGTCAACATCTACAAATTTATCCACAACATTTTGCGTAAAAGCACATAAAGCAGAAACAATTGGAGTTAGACATTTATCGATTCGTTGAATCACAGTCCAAATATCCACAAGTGTTACCTCATCAGACAGTAGGGAGAGACACATTTATTTATTTATTTATTTATTTAACAATTCTTTTATACCGCGCTATTACAATCAGTGCGGTGTACAATGAACAAGAACATACTACAATGCATACAAGTAACATTGAGTTTTACATTAAACAGGGAACTTCAACAATAGGACAACCGGGGGAACTATGTACACATCATCACCAATTGGACTAACAGCTTTCAAAGAAGGAGTCACAACACCTGAAGGAGCGTCAAGAAAAGTAGAAGACAATGGCTGAGGAAAAGGAGGGGGCAGCCGAGATTCAGGGCTCAGAGAGACCTCATCCGGCGAAATTGCAGGCAGTAGCGACGTCACATGTCTGTCCATGGGTCCAACCGGCTTTCCTCCTGATGTTCCATCACCGGTCCCAGATTTAGTGCCCGACTTCACTTTCCGCTTCCCCATGGACACTGCAATGTAACAAACAGTGCTCAGAGACCTTCTCAGGAGCACCGAAGGAGCAAGTCCTACCCCTTGTGACGCGCCCCTTAGGACGCAACCAAGCGGGCTGCGACTCGCGGCCGCGAGTGAGCCAACAGTGCTTTATGGGAACCAGAGGGGGGGTCC
The DNA here is from genome assembly GCA_033557465.1 of Ichthyophis bannanicus. Classification (NCBI taxonomy): domain Eukaryota; kingdom Metazoa; phylum Chordata; class Amphibia; order Gymnophiona; family Ichthyophiidae; genus Ichthyophis; species Ichthyophis bannanicus. The sequence goes on along the minus strand of CM066037.1, from coordinate 221,353,509 downwards.
TCGGAGGCAGGAGTGTCCACACAATGCCTGTAGCTCAGCACCGCGGCTCAACTCCCTCCTACTGCACCGCTCCGCGCAGCTGGTCCAAACGTGGCAGCTCCCAGGCAAGCTGAATTCTCCCCCTTGTCAAACGCTTTCTGAAAGTCCATATACACTATATCAACCGACTCACCTTTGTCCACCTGTTTATTCACACTTTCAAAAAAACATAACAGATTAGTAAGACAAGATCTTCCTTCTCTAAAGCCATGTTGGCTGTCTCCCATTAGGCCATGACTATCTACATGCTGAGTAATTTTATTCTTTATGATGGTTTCTACCATTGTTCCCGGTACTGACGTGAGGCTCACCGGTCTGTAGTTTCCCGGATCACCCCCGGAACCCTTTTTAAAAGTTGGTGTTACATTGGCGATCCTCCAATCTTTAATGATAGTTCACAGATTACTAATAGCAGGTCTGCAATCTCATATTTCAGTTCTTTCAACACCCTTGGATGTATACCATCCGGCCCAGGTGATTTGCTACTCTTCAGTTTATCTAATAGCTGTAATACATCTTCCCGATGTATCGATATTTCCTTCAATTCTTCTGTACCTTTAAATACCACTTCAGTCATGGGTAACATCCTTACATCTTCCTCAGTAAAGACTGAAGCAAAGAATTCATTCAGTCTCTCTGCTATCGCCTTGTCGCCTCTTAGTGCCCCTTTAACTCCTCTATCATCTAATGGACCAACTGACTCTCTTACAGGTTTTTTGCAACGAATGTACTTGAAAAAAATCTTTATTTCACGTTTTTGCTTCTGCAGCAAGCTTCTTCTCAAATTCTCCCTTTGCCTGCTTTATCAATGCCTTGCATTTGACTTGCCAGTGCTTGTGTTGTTTCCAGGTTTCGTCGTTTGGCCCTTTTTTCCATTTCCTGAAAGATGCTTTTTTGGCAACAACAGCCTCTATACAGTTGGGTAATCTTTGATAGTTGACTTCTAATCCCTGCTTCGGTAACTTTTAATCATGGTCAAATATAAAGTATAATGGACCACACAAAGTGATTACTTCACTGGGAAAGGTTGATTAGAAACTAGACCTCTCTGTGGGGGAAAACAGCTCAATTGAAAGCACAGAATGGAACATACATGCTGATGATACACTTGGAGCTTCTGTGTACCAAGGGATCAAGTCCCAGAAAAAAACACTGATGACATTGCTAATGGTTCTAAATGTGTGTGTTTTTATTCACAGGAATAATGTTATTTACAAAAGTCCACATACAAATGTAATTCACAGTCGAGTTTGTACAGTATGAAACAGCAGCAGCAAAATATGTTTCTCGGATTTATCTCAAGAGCAGAGGCTACCAACGAGGAGATCAAACACTCTGCAACAGAGGATTCCACAACCCAAAGGCTGAAGTCTTTAATGCTCCAAGCAAAGGAGGATGTCCATCCACATCAGTAATATCATAAGATTTTTCGACCCAGCCTTTATGCAGAGTATCTGCTTAAACCTCCTTAAGTCCAGTAGTAGGCCTGAAACTTAGGAGCTGGAAAGTAAATTGGAACTTTCCGTTTATTTATTTCCTCAAATTTGATCGCTATTTCATTAGAGCCCAAATGGATTATAGTGAAATTAATATGACATAATGCAATCATAACATAACACTATTCATAAAACAACTCTATACTTCAATACCTCTGATTCCTCCATATCTCCTGCAATGGGAAGGAAGTAGGTGTGTGCGTTCATTACTGTACATTTGGTTCATTTGTGCATCTTAAAACATATATAGGGTAATTTTACAAAGTCCTGCCTAAGTAACATGTGTTTTCAAGTGTCTATGTCAAGCCTATTTTATAAAGAAAAGTACAGTGGTGTGCAAAAGTCTGGAATCACTTGTGAGTTTTGCATTTTTCGTTCTAACGTTTTTTTTAAATTTTGCGTTAGCCCAGCATATTCATCTTTCTACCACGTTAAAAGGGATACATTTGGCTATTAGAGTTGACTTTTTTGCATTCCTTGCTTCCAATTTAAATACTTTACAGAGAGATAGCTACTGCGATTTTTGTGGATCTGCGTCAAAACTGGATCGAGATTATCCAATATGCACGCGTTATTTCTGTCCAATCAGGAGGAAGGTTTCACTAACCAATCACAATGCAGATATCTAGCCAACAGTGCAGCTATAAAAACATGCTGAATTTTTGAATTTCATATGCTTTCTGGATCGACCATGAAGATGACTTGGACCCTGACGTTGGAGGAGCATGTTTGTGTGCCCTTTATGAGCGAGGAAGGATATTCAAGCCATCACATAGCCAGGAAAGTTGGCTGAAATCAGAGCACTGTTGTTAAGATTGTACAGAAGAAGAAAGAAATGGGTTCAGTGGTGGAAAAGCCTCGTTCAGGTCGTCTACGTGCATCAACATCATGCCAGGACCGTGCACTATGACGCATTTCACTGACTAATTGCAAGTTGACCTCTCCTCAGCTACTTCGAGAGTGGTCAGACAAGAGTGAGGTCAGTGTCAGCTCATCAACAGTTCATCGCTGGTGCCTGCAGTTTGGTCTCCGGGGCTGCAAAGCACAGAATAAGCCACTGATGACTGACATACAAAGGCGCAACCGGATCGTGTGGGCGAGAAAGCACTCAACCTGGTCGACTGAAATGTGGGAAAAGGTGCTATTCAGTGATGAAAGCACCTTCTGCCTGTTTGGTAACCAGGCCCACGCCTATGTGAGGAGATTTCCTGGAGAGGAATTCAAGCCTGACTGTCTCAACCTCACTGTGAAGCATCCTTTGAAGGACATGGTCTGGGGCTGCATGGCTGCCAGTGGCATTGGCCGTCTTCACATCGTCGATGGAATTGTCAACGGGGCCAAGTACATCACCATACTGCAAAAGTGCATGGTGCCATCAGCGCACCAGCTGTTTCCTGGCCAGTTCCTGTTCCAAGATGACAATGCACCCTGCCATCGCTCCAGACAGGTGATCAGCTGGAAGCAGCGGTACAATATCAAGTCAATGGACTGGCCTGCCCAGTCTCCAGATGTGAATCCAATCGAGAACCTGTGGCACAAGGTGGCCTTGGAAATATCCAAGAGGTATCTGACATCAAAGCATGAGCTGATTGAGTCACTCATTGCAGCTTGGAACCGCGTTGTCACCAACGATCACCTTGTCAGACTGGTTCATTCAATGCCGACAAGGTGCAGTCAGGTGATCAAGGACAAAGGGTGGCCCATCAAATACTGAGCCATCACTGACGCATAAAAATGACCTTTTTCAAGGCCACATACATTAATTTGAAGGAAATCTGGTGTGCGTCCATAATATTTTAAAGCATACTTACAATAATATATCATTGGCCAATGATGTACATTACATGATTTTCACAGAAAATCTATCAACAGGACAACTATGGGCAACAAACTCAGAAAATAAGGGCCAAACCAATACTAAAAGTTGGCCCTAATAGCCAAATCTATCACTTATCATGAGATACATAGAAAAAGCCACTGGGAGGAAAAAGAAATTAAGATATAAGGTCACGAAGTTGAAAAAACGTCAAATTTACAAGTGATTCCAGACTTTTGCACACCACTGTAGGTGCCTACGTGCATTAACCTAAGGCACGATCACTTATGCTAGACCTAGAGCTGGTGGAAATGCCTATGCCTAGATTCTTAAAGAACATTTATTTATTTTATTTAAAAGTATTTCTAAACCGTCTTATCCTAAAAATCAAGGCGGTGTCACAATCAAAACAATCAGATGAAGTGCTGGGGGGGTCATGCAGTGTGGGGGGAGTAGAGTGCGAGGGGGGGGATCATGCAGGAGGAATAGTGTGAGGGGGCAGTGGTGTGAAGTGTGTGTGAGGAGGGGGATTCTAGATTAGGGTGAGCTATGTACAGTGTGCGCTATAATACAGCATGTTCTATAATACAAGGTACTGTCCAGATAGGGCTTGAGCTAGATCCTGTGCCGATATACAATCTCTTGTCGGTGTCTTATAATCTGTATATGTAAATTGTAGTGTTTTATAAGTGATGCACGTACTTGTGCATGTCGCCCATGCACACACCCATAATGAAATTATGCACTATCAACCTGATGTGAAATTATGCACTATCAACTTTCAGAATAGAGACCACCTCAACTTGTTATATTGCCCTTAGAGCACAAAAAACATCCAGGTGCTTTACAATGACAGGATATACAACCAATCAATAAAAGACTAGATAACACAGGACATTTTACAATTATTGGTGAAGATAAGGGTTATGCAAATTACACTTCACAGGACAGATTTCATAATAAGAACATTCATTGTAGTTGCTAACCATCCATCCATCCTACTTTACACAATATTAGAAGTTTTTCGTAAATTGGAATGCCCCTATGAATTAAAATAGTCCTTGGACTTATTTAACAAGTTTTTTATATCACTTTAATCAAAGTGGTTTAAATTGTAACTTAAACTTGGTAATGCACATTAAACAGGGATATTGATAACTTGGATTTTTCTGAGTCATGGAGGGTTAAGTAACTTGCTGAAGGCCTCAAGGAGTGCTAGTAGGACTTTGGTTCCAAGGCATATGCTCTAACCATTAGGCTACTCTTCCTCTCCACTCCACAAATGCTCAAAGCTTAGCCAACAAAGTTCCAGACCTGGAAGCCCTAATGGTGGAAATGGACTTGGGCATTGTGGCCATTACAGAAACATAGTTTAATGAATCACATGAATGAGATATAGCAATAGCGGGCTATAATCTATTCAGAAGAGACAGAGAAAGTGGAAAAGGAGGAGGAGTAGCCTTGTATGTCAAAAGCAATATTGAAGCTACTGCAATGCAGGGGGCATGGGGAAAAGAAGAAGCATTCTGGATTGTGTTAGAAAGAGGAGATGGCACTGTCATCCATACTGCTGTAGTCTACAGACCTCCAACTCAAATTGAAGAAATAGATAATAAATTGATTATAGATATTGCCAAAATAGCCACAAAGGGGGAAGTGATCATATTGGATGACTTTAATCTACCCAATGTGGATTGGAGTACTTCTTCTGCGAATCTGGCAAGAAGCAAAACAATTGTGGATACTTTCCAAGATACGTCACTTAAACAAATGGTGATGGAACCAACCAGGGAAAGCTCAGTGTTGGATTTAGTGCTCACCAACGGTGAGAGCATGTCAAATTTCTGGGTGGGTGTCACTGTGAGCAGCAGCAATCATCACACAGTGTGGTTTGAGATAAAAGCCAAGGTGCAGTCCAATCATAGCAAGCTCAAAGTCCTAAACTTCAAAAACACTGACTTCAGTAGAATGGCCAAGTACCTGAAGGAGGAGCTGGCAGGGTGGAAGGGGATAAGGGAAGTGGAATTGCAATGGGCTAAACTAAAGGTGGCAATAAAAGGGGCAACAGATAAATATGTAAGGAAAGTAAATAAAAACAAGAGGAGAAGGAAACCTATTTGGTTCTCCAAAGAAGTGGCTGCTCAAATAAAGGCAAAAAAACAGAGTTACTTACCTGTAATGTGAGTTCTCCAGGGACAGCAAGATAAGTCAGCCACAAGTGGTGACGTCATCCGACAGAGCCATAGACGGAAGTACTCTCAGTAGCCCAGAAGGCTTTAGCCCTCTGGGCCTGACCATTAGCCCTGCCTCCAGATCTGCCCCTAGCTGGCCAGAATTTTCCCCAGCTGAGGCACGCCAAGAGCTAGGAGGCGGATCGCAGTGGCGTGTCGCCGAGCCCCCCCCCCCTCGCCGGGGAGGAGGGTGGGAAAGTGTGGATGACTTATCCTGCTGTCCCTGGAGAACTCACATTACAGGTAACTCTGTTTTCTCCCAGGACAAGCAGGATGAGTCAGCCACAAGTGGTGCCTTCCCAGCTACACTCACAGCGGCGTGGGGGAGGGGGCATGGTTGGCAAAGAATTGTCGGAGACAGGGTAGTAAGGTGCAACAGGTTAGGTTTAATGTGCAACACTGCAAGCAATAGCAACATAGCATAGAACAAGTGTGCAAAGTAACAAGAGTGACCCTGAAACTTGGCAGGGGCAATCAAAAGTGCAACAAACAGTGCAAATAACAGTGCAGGAAACAGTGCAAGAAACAGTGCAACAACAGTGCGAATCAGAGTCAACAGTGGCTGAGACAATTAGGTGCCATTGTGCCGACGGCGTGCTTCTTCAAGGCTGGGGTCGGAGGCGGCGCAGCCTTAACGTGGTTTAGGTCCTCGCAACGGGTTAGTGGCTGCAGATAGAACCTCCAGGCCAAATGTGGAGCCGCTTTGATCTGTCCTATCCAGGTAGTAGTGGCGCTGGAAGGTATGGACGGAGGCCCAAGTGGCTGCTCTGCAGATGTCAGGAACTGGGACGGACCGCAGATTGGCAATAGTGGTGGCAAGCGCTCGCAGGTGGTGAGCTCTGACTCCAGTGGCGGGTGGTGCTCCCACGCGTGAGAGACAGAGTGAGATACAGGAGGAGATCCAGATGGACAGGGTATGCTTGGACATGGGGCGCCCGGGTTTGTTAGGATCGTATGAGACAAATAGCTGGGAGCCCTTCCGTAGGGTGGAAGTCCGTTCCAAGTAGCAACGGAGGGCCCTAACACAGTCCAGGGTGTGAAGCCGCTGCTGTTCTGGGTCCGAGTGTGGACCTGGTAGGAAGCATGGTAGCTCAATGGTCTGATTGATGTGCAATGCGGTAGCCACCTTCGGAACAAATTTCGGGTGTGTCTTTAGACAGGCACGGTCCTGATGCAGTATGGTATATGGTGGGTAAGCCACAAGGGCATGAAGCTCGCTGATCCGACTGACTGAGGTTATGGCAAGAAGGAATAGCGTCTTCCAGGAGACAAACTTCAGGTTCGCAAGTTGCAGTGGCTCGAAGGGTTCCCCCGTGAGTTGATTAAGGACGATGTTAAGGTCCCAAGGGGGCACAGGCTGATGGACAGGGGGACGCAGGTTGGACAGACCCTTCATGATGCGGGTCACTAGAGGGAGGGCTGCTATTGAGACTTCCCCAATGCGATGATGAACAGCCGCTATGGCAGACAGGTGGACTCTAATGGACTGGGTCCTTAGACCAAGTGATGAGAGAGCGGAGAGGTACTGGAGGAGCATAGGCACCGGACAAGAAAAGGGGTCTAGGCGCCGTGACTCGCACCAGATGCTGAACCGGCGCCATTTCAGCCCGTAGGATTTCCGTGTAGAAGGGCGTCGAGCCGCTAGGATGACATGCTGTACCTCGGTTGAGAGGTTGAAGGGTGCTAGGGTTAGCCTTTCAGCTTCCAAGCCACTAGCGATAGCATCTGTAGGTTGGGGTGGAGCAGCATGCCGTTGTCCTGTGAGAGCAAGTCCGGCTTCAGAGATAGGCGAATGGGGGGTTCCAGTGCCAGGTGGTGCAGGTATGGGAACCAGACTTGTCTCGGCCAATAAGGGGCTACCAGGATGGCCGTAGCCCCATCCCTGATCAGGCGCTGAATAGTCTGTGCGATGAGCATGGTGGGGGGAAAGGCGTATACCAAGGGCCACTGGTTCCATGCCATGTCGAAGGCGTCCGCTGCTACCCTGTGTGGAGCGGGTCTCTTGGAGTAAAACAGGCGGCATTTGGTGTTCTCCTGAGACACGAAGAGGTTGATGCTCGGGTGACCCCACCTCGTGAAGAGAGACACTGACACTTCTTGGTGGAGTGACCATTTGTGAGGATTCAGTTACCTGCTGAGACGATCGGCTATGACGTTCTCCTCCCCCGGAAGGTAGGATGCCTGGAGGCTGCACTTGTATGAAAGGGCGATGTGCCAGGTGTGAAGGGCCTCCTTGCATAGGAGCCTCGACCCCGTGCCTCCCTGCTTGTTTATGTAGAACATGGCCACCTGGTTGCCGGTTAGAATCCTGACGACTTTGCCCTTTATGTATTCCCTGAAGGCCATGAGCGCTAGGCGGACAGCTCTGAGCTCAAGGACGTTGATGTGCAGGGCTTTTTCTGGTGTCAACCAAGAGCCTTGAGTGTGGAATCCGGCACAATGAGCTCCCCAGCCTAGGGTCGATGCATCTGTGGTCACAGTGACTTGATGTGCATCTGGCTGGAGACTTCTGCCCTGTGAGAGGTTCTGTGAGCTGGTCCACCAGCGGATTGCCTTGGCCACCAAGGAGTCGATGGGAATCATAACGGACAGGGGCTGCGAGTGTTGACACCAGTGAGAGCGAAGGTGCCATTGGAGGACTCTCATGTGCAGCCTCGCAAGGGGGAGAACATGTGTGGTAGCTGCAATGTGACCCAGTAGACGAAGAAGGGTTCTCGCCGTCGCCTGCGAGGAGTCAAGCACCTGGAGGGCCAGGTGGATGATAGTGTTCAGTCTGTTCTGCGGAAGAAAGGCCTTGGCCTGGATAGTGTCTATGCAAGCCCCGATGAACTCCAGCCTCTGTACTGGACTGAGATGAGACTTCCCATAGTTGACTAGAAAGCCCAAAGAGTCTAGCAGCGACGTGGCTCTCTTGACCACTCTCCGGAGTTCTGCGGGAGAGGTTGCGGTGAACAGCCAATCGTCCAGGTAGGGGAAGACGAATATCCCGAGTTTGCGGAGGTGAGCTGCTGCTACCGCCACACACTTGGTGAAAACTCGGGGTGCAGGAGAAAGTCCGAAGGGGAGGACCTGGTATTGGTAGTGGTTGCCTGCTACCTTGAAGCGCAGGAATTTTCTGTGGTGAGGGTGCATGGGAACATGAGTGTAGGCATCTTGAAGGTCCAGAGAGGCTAACCACTCTGGGTTGGATGAGAGGAAGGATGGATGACAGGGAGTGCATCCTGAACTTCTCTTTGGCGATGAATTTGTTGAGTTTCCGCAGATCGAGGATGGGTCGGACACCCCCAGACTTCTTGGGAACGAGGAAATATCTGGAGTAGAACCCCGTATTGATGTCGCTGGACGGGACAGGCTCGATGGCTCTGGACTGCAGGAGGGATGCAATCTCTGAGGTCATGGCTGCAAGGTGCTGAGGAGGAACGCTGTTCGCCGGGGGGGGGGGGACGCTGAGGTGAAAATGAGGCGAATCTTATTCTGTAGCCCTGCTTGAGGATGTTGAGCACCCACTGGTCCGTCGTTATGATCTTCCAGGAATGCCGGAAGGCAGACAAACGCCCCCCTGTCGGTAGGTGCAGGCAGGGCGGTGAGTCAAAAATTGGGGTTGTTCTTGGCTGCCCCAGATGTGACCTTCTTTTGCGTGCGCTCCCACTGTCGCGGTTTCTGCCTGTAGGGCTGCTGGTAGGATTGCTGCTTCTACCGTGGCTGTTGCCATTTGTGGTACGAATTGTAGCATTTGGGAGCTGAAGAGCTCTGCGAGTTCCCTTTGTGGTAAGAACGAGAGCGACCAGAACTCTCTTCAAGGGTTTGGAGTGTGGTACAGCATTCGCGCATGTCGTTCACCGTGTCTTTGACTTTGTCGCCGAAGAGCGAGTCCCCAGTGCAGGGGGCATCTGCTATTTTGTCATGAGAGTCGGACCGCAATCCTGAAGCCCTGAGCCAGGACAGGTGACGTGCGGAGATGGCAGAGCCGGCGATTCTGGCGGCTGTCTCGAAGGCATCGTGGGCCACCTGTCCTTGATGTCTATTGCCATCCTCGAGCTCTGCTAGGGCTGTGAGGAGAGCTGGCGGGGGCTCAGTAAGTTGAGTGACGGAGGACTTAATGTTGGTCACCAGCAGGTCCTGGTAAATGGCATGCTGGAATTGGTGCGCCGCTATTCTGGCGCTTAGCATGGCCCCTTGGTAGACATACTTCGCCATATCATCAAGGAGTTTGTTGTCCTTTCCTGGAGGTGCATTAGTGGAGACGCGGGAAGATTTTGCATGCTTGAGGGCCGACTCAACAACAATAGTCTGATGTGGGAGCTGGGGCTTGTCAAATCCCGGCATGGGCTGAATGGCATATTTAAGGTCCAGCTTACGAGGGCAGGCCTGGTTGGATGCGGGGGTCTGCCACATCTTGAAGAGATTGTCCTGAAGGAGTTGATGCACAGGCAGAGCGGTGATAGCCTTGGGGGCGTCGACGAATTTGAGAGCGCTCTGGACTTCGTCACGCTGGTCCGGGGTATCCAAAGAGGTGATGGATAGAGAGGAAATAACCTTGCGTACAAATTTGTAGTATGACAGGTCTTCTGGAGAGCTGGAGGGGTTGTCAGAGGCTGAGGTGGAGATGGAGGGGTAGTCAGAGGCTGAGGTGGAGATGGAGTCTCTGTGGGGTAATGCCTCTGCTTGCGAAGGTCCCTCTGCAGTGTCTGCCCACAGAGGTGTAGAGATGGCAGCCTGCATATGCGACGCAGTTGCGGGAGCTGATGGAGTGGGCTGGGGCTGTGGCAACAACAGTTGCTTGGAAGTCAGGTTAGATAGGGAGGATGCCCACTGCTGAAACATGTCCGTGAGGAGTTGGAGGGTCTCAGGAGCCTGCTGCAGCATCTCTGTGGGCTTTGTACGGGCAGGAGGAGTCTGTACAAGCTCTTCACTGACCTCTGGAGAAGGTGAGCCGGCCAAGACTGAGGAGGATGGGGAGGAGGGTGAGGAGACCTCTCCATAGTTGCAGGAGCTGGAAATAGAGGAGATTGATGAATGCCATGCTCCTCTGCGCCGAGCTGAGAAACTCTCCTGACTGGAGCACCTGCTTCTGCTGCGGCTGCTTCTACGGCGTTTGTGTCTGTGCAGGGATGAACTCTGCCGGCCGTCTCTGTGGCTCCTGCCCCACTTGTGTCTCCTGTGCTGGCGATAAGGAGAGTGGCTTGCGCTGTGTCGACGGCTCCTGCTGCGTTTGGGGGATCGGTGCCGGCTTCTCGATCTGCAGCGACTCCGGTGGCATCTGTGCAGGCTTAGTCTGCGCTGAGCGGATCTGCGCCATCCCTCTGAGTCCTTCTGCACACCGGATGTCCTGCACCGGGGGTTGTCAGCACTGAGACGAGGTTCGGGGTCTAAGATCAGCTGACTGGGGCCCGGAAGTGAAGCAGGAAGTTGGGAGGAGTCGCGTCGGACAGACATGGCAGCCTCCAGAGGGGGACACGAGGTAGAGGGTGTCTCACCTTCACGGCGGGGGACGGAGGCCGGAAAAGGCACGTCCCGGGCCGGAGTGGGGTCGGAGGAAGGTCCCAGAGCAGCATTGCTTGAAGTCGCAGTAGCCTCAGAAGCCGCTGATTCCAGTAGGGCATGTTTGCGCGACATGAGGGCCCGAGGAGACATGCGGGCACAAGAAGGGCAATCTTCAATGGGGTGCTCCTTACCGAGGCATCGGACGCAGAACTGGTGAGAATCAGCGTTGGTCATCTTCCTGGAGCACCCCGGGCATTTCTTGAAGCCAGGTTTCTTCATTCAAGTAAGTTAGAAGTTGGTGTAGTGAGAGTAAAGAAAAAAAACGTCTTGCTGGCAAGGCGGAAGACAAAAATCTGGCCAGCTAGGGGCGGATCTGGAGGCAGGGCTAATGGTCATGCCCAGAGGGCTAAAGCTTTCTGGGCTACTGAGAGTACTTCCGTCTATGGCTCCGTCGGATGACGTCACCACTTGTGGCTGACTCATCCTGCTTGTCCTGGAAGAAACACAGCTTTCACAAAATTCAAAAGCTTTACAAACAGAGGAACACAGTAAGGAATACAGGAGCAAACTAAATGAGACAAAAAGAAAAATAAGGAAAGCAAAATCAAAGGCAGAGGAAAAGATGGCTAAAGATGTGAAGTGTGGCGACAAAACTTTCTTCAGGTATATTCGGGAGAGGAGGAAAATCAGAGTTGGAACTGCAGGACTCTGAGGTGCTGGGAACGGATTTGTGGAAAGTGACATTGAAAAAGCAAAATTGCTAAACAAATACTTCTGCTCTGTTTTTACTAAAGAAAATCCTGGAGAAGTACCACCTGTAACTCCCAAATATAAAAATGGGAATGAAGTAGATACCACACCATTAACTGAGGATGATGTGTTAGAACAACTTGCAAAAATGAAAGTGAGACCGGATGGGATACATCCCAGGATACTGGAAGAGCTCAGAGAGGTTCTTGCATGGCCGTTAAAGGATGTTTTCAACAGATCCTTGGAAACAGGAGCAGTTCCTCAGTACTGGAGAAGGGCAGATATGGTACCTCTTCACAAAAGTGGTGACAGGGAAGAAATGACAAACTACAGGCCCGTGAGCCTAACCTCAGTGGCGGGAAAAGTAATGGAGGCGCTTCTGAAAGAGCGAATAGTGGACTTTCTCAAAACCAGCAGGTTGCATGATCCAAGACAACATGGTTTTACCAAAGGATGATCTTGCCAAACAAATCTGATTGAGTTCTTTGGGTGACCAGAGAACTAGATCAGGAGCATGCGATGGATGTCATCTACCTGGATTTCAGCAAAGCCTTTGATACTGTTCCTCATAGGAGGCTTATCAATAAACTCAGTAGTTTGGGGATGGGTCCCAAGGTGGTGAAATGGATCAGAAATTGGTTGACTGACAGATGACAGAAGGTGATGGTAAATGGAGCTCACACGGATGAAAGGAGGGTGATTAGCGGGGTGCCCCAGGGTTCAGTCCTGGGCCCAGCACTGTTCAATGTATTTGTGAGTGATATTGCTGAAGGACTGCATGGAAAAGTCTGTCTTTTTGCAGATGACACGAAAATTTGCAACAGAGTGGACTCCCCTGAGGGATTGGAAACATGAGGGAAGATCTACAAAAGCTGGAAGAATGATCTAATGCTTGGCAGTTAAGATTTAATGCGAAGAAGTGCAGTGTCATGCACTTGGGAAACAGAAATCCAGGTGAAATATATGCAATAGGGGGAGAGAGATTGGTGTGCATGGACCAAGCAAAGGTCCTTGGTGTGATTATTTCTGCGGATCTCAAGGTGGCAAAAGAGTGTGACAAGGCGGTGGCAAAGGCCAGGGGGATGTTGGGTTGCATACGAAGAGGAATCACCAGCAGAAAGGAAGAGGTACTGATGTCACTGTATAAGTCACTGGTGAGGCCTCACTTGAAATACTTTGTTCAGTTTTGGAGACCATATCTTGCAAAGGATATAAAAAGACTAGAAACTGTTCAGAGGAAGGCGACCAAAATGATTTGGAGCCTGCGTCAGGAGCCTTATGAGAAGAGACTTGAAGACCTAAATTTGTACACTCTGGAGAAGAGGAGGGACAGGAGAGATATGATTCAGACCTTTAAATACTTAAAGAGAAATAATGAACAAACAAACCTCTTCCAAAGATGGGGAAGCTGTAAAACTAGAGGGCATAACATGAAGTTGCAAGGGAGTAAATTGAAAGGCAATGTCAGGAAATACTACTTCACTGAAAGGGTGGTGGATGCTTGGAATGCCCTCCTGATGGAAGTAGTGGGGGCAAATACAGTGACAGAATTCAAAATGGCATGGGAGAGACACAGTGGATCCCTTTACAGCAACAGGATAAAATAAAAATAAATTTAACTAACTAATTTCTCAACATACAGAGGTGTCCTACACAGAGCTGTGGGTTCACCCCTAAAACGAAGACATGGAGAGGGTTCACCCCTAAAACAAAGATATGGGGAGAGGTGGCCTGCACGGAGCGGCAGGTGCACCTATTCTTGCCATCTTACTGGGCAGACTAGATGGACCATACTGGTCTTTATCTGCCATCATTTACTATGTTACTATGTTCAAAACAGCCACTCTAACATAATAATATATAGATTCCATATTGAGTCTTAGGTATTAGGTATCTAATAGTTACTGAAGGGTAGGTCCTTAACAGTTTATGGGCTCTGAAAGGCTTGTGAAAATAGTCATACCTTATCCAAAAAGCTAACCAAAAATGCCAGAAAACTGAGATTAATTCATAAAGAAAAATGAAAACTAACCAAAGTGGTCCTACCTATGATTATCTCTGGAAGCAACAGTCCACCGGGGTAAAAGCATCAGTCTTTTCTCTTTTTCCAGCAGCAACTAAGGGACCTCCTGGCATTGACTAGAACTTCCCCTGTAGGTCTATTATACGTTACTATTTTCAATGGAAACTGGACTATGGTAAACTCTATTTATTTTTCCAAAAACATCATAATCTTCCATGGGCTGACAAATGTGATCCGTGTTCCTTGTGATAAGATTCTTCAGGTTTGCTGGACAGAGGTTTAAACTGTGCAGATGGTTATACATCTCCCAATATGCCACTCTCTTCCCTTATATTTGAAACTGTAACCAGGAGAAATAAAAAATGTGATGATCCCACAGCTTCAGCTCATTGAGCTCTCTCACATATCACACAACCGCTGTCCAAATGAAATTTGTGGAATTGTACCAATTTCATTCTTGGATGCTGATTTCCTTCTGGCTTTAATATTAATGTGAGCTTGACATGTCTATGGCAGTATCGCTGCTGTCCCAGATAGGGAACTGTATACCTATAGTAACATCACAATTCCAATTACAAGCACTATGCAAAAAATATAAAGGAGCTGGTTATGACAGTTTGCGTTAATTTTTTTTAAAGATTTTTTGCTGTTTGATGAACAATTGATTGGGATGGCAAAACAGATTCAGATAACTTTATTTGCAAGGCAATTTTACATCTGTTGCCAAAATAATAGATATAGGAAATAATTCTTTAAGTAATACCTAGATTTATGCAGTATGTACATGCATTAAAGGCATATATAAGTGACCACGTATGCTCATAAATATCATCATGGCCACTTTCATCAGTTCTAGAAGTGGTGTAAATGACTGCACATATCTTAAGTGCATTGGGGTCTACTCTGTAAAGTACAGGCGTAAATATGCACTTTGCCTACACTTTGCCCAAAATCTGCCCTTATGGATATCCACATAAAAGTATGTACCATCAGCCCATGGCGTGTACGCATAGAATAGCATTCAACTAGACTCTATGCATAAATTACCTAAATATCTTGCTTACCACGTGGAAATCTAACTGCCCCTTGCAGAATTATCCTCATAAGGTTTATGTTAAAAAAGAAAAGGCAGAATGCGATAACTTACATGATAATAGCAACAACAGTAAAACAAACTTATAATGTACAGAGAGGTCCATGAAAAGGATAATTCCCATTTCTGTTCTTGGTTTGCGTTGCTTCTGCTTAGGTCATATAGTCCCACAGGTGCTCCTTGTGGTCTTGGGCAAGCCACTTAACCCTCCATTGCCCATGTTCCCTGTAAGTATTAGTGTATGTGTCTCATATCCCCTTGTGTTAAATGTATCCCCCAATTGTGTTGTGACCACTTTGATTGAAGGATAAGGTGGTATACAAAACTGTCTAAATAAATAAATAAATAAATAAATAAATAAATAAATATTTCTTGTCTGGTGGCAAGATAGAAAATATTTTGCTGCTATAGTTGCTATTTCTCCTCTTTCCCCCCAAATTATATGGAGTTTTTCCTGCTCATTCTTTTGTGAGAAGTCTTTGATTTTCCCTATTAGTTTTGGGAAATGTGTTATCTCTGATGTTTTTGTCTTTTGCGCAATGCAATACGAGATGCCGTTCTGTTTCTATAGTTATCATCTTTTTATTCTCCAGATTTAACTTACAAAATAAACATAACAAATACACAAGCAAACTGTGTATCTTTTCCATAACCTACAACATGGGGGTGGCTCACGTCCCTTTAACATACTTTTCCAGAGATGATACACCTCAAGAATCGCTATCTCTGTTTCCCTCTTGTCCCTTGTAGCTACCTTAGTGATGTGTCAGACATACTTTATTCCACCAGAACATGAAATCTAACACCATATCATCGTTTCAGTGTTGCAAGATAAATTTAATAAAGCAATTAATATTGTGAAAAGCTGTGCCAGTTTTCACTGTACAGTCATGGCAAAGCAATCCATATTACCACTTTCTAGCTGAGCTCTTCTTATATTCCAAAGATGGCAGATATGCCATCCTAGACAGTGTGCCCAAACCCTCTTAAGATTAGCACAATAGAAAAGTTTTGCTTACATGACTAACAGTGATCATTGACATCCCCAGCTATGTTGGTCACTTTTACAGGGGTCCACATAGCCCTGTGGGTTAAAAAAAGTGTAGATTGTTTACGTGAGGCTGACAGTGAACATAGTACCTGTACTCCCAATACTTATCGCATTGCCAGTGAGATAACTCTCCCTCTAAATCCTTCCCCCATACTTTTTGGGTATCCACATTACTTCTCTTCTCAGCTTCTACCATTATGCTATAATGTTGAGATGCCATACCATAATATGTCAAAAGCTTGACACAAATGATTAATACCTCCTAGTACTCCTCCTCACCTGTCCAGCTCTAAGATACTGCCAAAAGCAATGGGAGACTGGCACTCACTGGTGAAATGTTTTCCCGAGAAGCCCACATTTTTCCCACAGAGCAAAGATTTTTACCTGACCTAGTGTCCATATGCTGGCCCCTTGCTAAAGTTGCTAGTTAACAGGGTATTTTGCTTTCATTTAGATTCTGATTATGCCTCACTGACATATCCAAAGACAGTATATCATGCATCTGTGAAGCAAGTCCAAAGGCAGAGTGTGTGGTGGTAGTCATTGGATGACCATCAAAATGCTGAGAATACAATTCGGGCAACAACCCCAAGGGAACTGGAGCTACCATATCTCATTCGATATTATTCCATACTGGATGAAAGGTCCCTTCTGTTTCCCGTTACCAGCAGGCCCCTTGGCAAAGCTTGAAAGCCATATAATAGTGCCTATAGTCCAGGAAGTTTACCCCTTCCTGAGATCTGGGCAGTTTTAACTTTCCAAAAGCTATATGAAGTATATTGCCTTTCCATAGGAATCTTGTCAGATGCTCTTCCACTTTCTGATAACAGGATATTGGAATATAAATAATCTTAGGAGAAATCATCATTTTTATGGTCTTCAACCTGCCCCATCAGCTCAGATACAGGGGGGACAACTTGTCCTTTAGAGCCTGATTCTGTCCTGGATATAGAGCCCTCTGAACGTCCGTTCTGAACCGGATGTAGAGAGGGCGTTGCATGTCTGCCCCACGGGATGAGAATCGCGATCAGGCCTGTACGTGCAGGCCCGGACTGTGATTCAGCCTGGCCTGCACTTACAGGCACTGCCTGACTAACTCAGTCAGGGCTTTTAAATGGAGCTGTGGTGCCATGGCGTCCGGTTGCCATGGCACCGTGGTTCCACTTAAAAGCTGCGATTCCGGCCGCCAGAATAAACAGTTTATTCCCCGCAGCCTGACCTCCAATTTGGCCTCCCAGGGCCAGGGTCGGGCTGTGGGGAATGGTCTCTTTCCCCTGATGCCCTTTCCCGGTCCCGGGCCTGCCGATCTCCGATGTCCAGGGAAGTTATTCCACCTCGAAGGTGGAATAACTTCCCCGTTCAAGTCGCCAGCCCCGGATGTACAGGGCCAACATTAGAATCGGCCCTGTACATCCGAGGCCGGCAACTACCCACTGCCCACCCTAATGCCACCCCCGATCCTCCCCTTTCCCACCCCCATCTAGCTTCCCCATACAACCAATGGGGAAGTTAGATGCTAGCTGGAGAGGGCATGAATAGCGGGGATAGACGTCCCATTGGGCATCCATTCCCACTATTCATGGCTCAGAATGAGCCTGTTAGTATCTGAACAAGCTTCAAAAATAGCACATATTCAACTCAACTACTTCTAGCGAAGCTGCAAACCACACTTCCAGATACTTTATCTTATTCTCCTCCACTGGAATAGAATCTTCGCAAAATCAGACTGAACTGCAAACTGTTTGAGAGCCATAACTTTAGTTTTGATACAGTTGATCTTGTAGCCAGAGAGGTGGGAGAAACCTTTAACCACTGTTAGTAGCCAAGGTTTGTAAGTAGGGGACATGAAGATCAAGATATAATTTGCATAAATGGACAGCTTACATTCTTGTGTACTACATTACTACTACTATTACTATGACTTATCATTTTTATAGCACTACAAGACATATGCAGTGTTGTACAGAGACATGTAAGAGACAGTTCCTGGCTCAAGAGCTTACAGTCTAATCAAGACAGACAACACAAGTGGTGACTAGGATGTATCTAGGGAAATGGTAAGGAAACACATAGGAGGTGAATAAGAGACCTGGGGGATCAGGATCCAAAAGCAGTCTCAAAGAAGTGAGTTTTTAACCTGCATTTGAACAGGGTCACAAATGGAGCCTAACATACTGACTCAGGTAGTTTGTTCCAAGCATAAACAGCAGCAAGATAGAAAGATGAAAGTTGGGAGTGGAAGAGAAGAGCACAGATAGAAGGGGTCTGCCAGAAGTTCCCAAGGAGGGATGTAGGGAGAAATAAGAGAGGAAAGATGGGTAGGAACAACCAAATGAAGGCACTTATAGGTCAGTATGAGAAGTTTGAACTCCACATATACACAGAATGCCCCAGATGACAAATGCCAATGGCTCCAACATGATGTTAAATAACAGGGTCGATAAGGGACCTCCTTGTTGGGTGCCTCTAGGCAGTGATGGTGTTGGAAGGAGGCTATTACCACATAGGCGAGCCACTGGCTTCATATACAAAACTTTCACCATCCATATAAAGTTCAACCCAAAGCCAAATTGCTCCAACGCATAGAAGAGATACCACCATGCCACTTGGCCAAAAGCTTTCTCCGCTTCTATACATAAAGCCATTAGACGTTGAATCTCTTCACTCTCGAGAGATAGTACATCACAAAAAACCTGCACATTATCATCTGCCATCTTTCCAGTCATAAAACCTTTCAGGTCCAAATGAATAATTGACCCTAATGCCCTCTGTAACTATATTATCACCATTTTATCATAGATTTTACAGGGTATATAGGCCTCTATTGGGCCACTTCAGCAGGATCCCTATTCGGCTTATATAATGACTCGTGCCTCCATAAAGGAGCCACCAACCAAGCCATGTTCAATAATCTCACCATAAGTATTGAGTAACATGGATGCCAACAAAGCTGAGCAAAATTGATATAACTCAGTCAGGAGACCATCAGGGCTGGGAGCCTCTCCCAGGGGAAGAGCCATGATCACCTCAAGGACCTCCTCCTCCATAAACCAAGTCTCTATATATTCCTTTTGTGTTTGAGAGAATGGGATGGTTAATTCCCTGAAAAAAGACCATCAGATGTGGTCACTTATTCTATATTTAATGAGGGCCTGTTTGTTGTGTATGTGTGTCTAAGGTCAGGTATTCTGCTTGTGTGTAATTTCTGTGCAGGGATCAGTAGCAGTCCAGCTGTTTTGATTAATGTTGTTTTGGCATGACAGGTTTGCTATATTTGTTCAGAGTATTTTTTCCAAGATTTTGCATGACTTCACAGAGTACCTGGTAATAGAGGGAGCTTTTGTCGCTGTTGTTGAGATGGCATCAAAATGTGTATATTCTCTTTTGCATTCTGAGCAATAAGGAGAAATGCCCTAGTTCTGCTCTGCATCCATTACTGGGGATGTTTCTGGGTATGCGGACTATCTTCAGAACTGGAGGCAGGGCCGGCCCGTCCATTGAGCGAGAATGTTTTTTGCACAGGGCCCCGCGTTTCAGGGGGCCCCGCGCAAAAAACATTCTGATCCAACATTAAAATTTAAAAAAAAAAACAAAAAACCTGTCGCTGCCTCTGCCGGGGCCGGGGCCGCCGCGGCAGAATCGAGTGTGCCGCGGGGCCCCCCCTGCCCAGCAGAGCCTGCCCTCCCCGGTATCACCTCTCTCACTCAGCTGCCTCCAGTCACACGCGCCGGCTTTCAGAGCGCGAGGGGAGTTTCTCCCTCGCTGCTCTGTTAAGCCCGCGGGGGCTGATGGGAAGTCCCATCAGCCCCCGCGGGCTTAACAGAGCAGCGAGGGAGAAACTATTCCCTCGCGCTCTGAAAGCCGGCGCATGTGACTGGAGGCAGCTGAGAGAGGTGATACCGGGGAGGGCAGGCTCTGCTGGGCAGGGGGGGCCCCGCGGCACACTCGATTCTGCCGCGGCGGCCCCGGCCCTGGCCCCGGCAGAGGCAGCGACAGCTTTTTTTTGTAAAAAAAATTTCGCTGGGGGGGGGGGTTAGGAGTGGTGATGGGCTGGGGGGGTTAGGAGTGGTAATGGGCTATGGGGGGGCTATGGGCGAGCTAGGGGGGGCTATGGGCTAGGGGGGAGCTAAGTCTATATGGGCTGATGTGATTAGGACTGGAAGTGGGTTGATGGGGGCTTAGGACTGGAAGTGGGCTATGGGGGGGCTTAAACTAAAAATTGGGTGATGGGGGATTAGGACTGGAAATGGGCTGGTGGGATTAGGACTGGGAGTGGGCTATGGGGGGCTAGGACTGGTAATGGGTTGGGGGGGTTGCTAGGACTGGAAATGGGCTGGGGGATTAAGACTGGAGGTGGGCTGATGGGGTTAGGACTGGTAATGGGCTATGGGGGGCTAGGACCGGAAATGTGCTGATGGGGAGGGGTTAGGACTTGAGGTGGGCTGTTGGGTGGGGTTAGGACTGGAAATGGGCTGATGGGGGGGTTAACACTGGAGGTGGTCTGATGGGGTTAGGACTGGTAATGGGCTATGGGGGGGGGGTTAGGACTGATAATGGGCTATGGGGGGGCTGGGACAGGAAATGGGCTGATGGGGAGGGGTTAGGACTTGAGGTGGGCTGATGGGGTTAGGACTTGTAATGGGCTGTGGGCAGATGGGGGGGTTAGGACTGGCAATGGGCTATGGGGGGGTTAGGACTGGTAATGGGCTGTTGGCTGATGGGGGCTGTCTGGTAATGGGCTAGGGCGTGTTAGGACTGATAATGGACTATGGGGGGGGGGGCTGGGACCGGAAATGGGCTGATGGGGCGGGGTTAGGACTTGAGGTGGGCTGATGGGGTTAGGACTGGTAATGGACTGTGGGCTGATGAGGGGGGTTAGGACTGGCAATGGGCTATGGGGGGCTGACTGGAAATGGGTTGATGGGGGTTAGGACTGGAAGTGGGCTGATGGGGGGTTAGGACTGGTAATGGGTTATAGGGGGGGCTTAAACTGAAAATGGGGTGATGGGGGGTTAGGACTGGAAGTGGGTTGATGGGAGGGGTTAGGACTGGTATTGGGTTGGGGGGTTGCTAGGACTGGAAATGGGCTGATGGGGGGCTAGGACTGGAAATGGGCTGATGCAGGGACTAGAAGGGAATGGATGCTGGGTGAGGCTGGAACTAGAAGGGAGCTGGTGTTGAGGGAGGATTAGAATGGGATGGGGCTGGGAGAGTAAAATGGAGAGGGGAAAAATATTTTGTGTGGGAGGGATAAAAAATCTACAATTGGCCGGGTATTGGGAGAGTAAGTGGGGATTGAGGATGGAGGGGTAAATTTTGAGTAGATGAAATAGGAATGAGGAAAGAGCAAAAGGAGAAAGATTAGTATGTTAAAGCAGATGTAGAGGGAGAATGGAAAAAAAACCCCAAGAAGACAGAAGAAAGGACAAATGGACAGCAGATGGAGAGTTAGCAGAAGACACGAAGAAACCAGAAGAAAGTGGTTGGAACAATTGCAACTGAAAAAAAATGCACAAAAGGTAGAAAAATATCTCTTTATTTTGAATTTATTAACTGGAATATGTCAGCTCTGGGAAATGTGCATCATTAATTTTTGCGCTTTGTTTAGTACAAGAGGAAATTAATTTATAGTTTTATTTCTACAGTGTTGTTGTATATTCCAAGTTTGGCTTTTGGGGTTCCCAGTTTAATTATTGTCTTCCTGTTTCTAAATTGTGATTCCTTGTTTGGTGATGGTCTATGTTGTGCATGTGTAACTGAGCTGAGGTATTCTGTTTATATAATTCCTATTTGACATTGCCACTTGTTCTTTCCCCAGTAGGTCATGTATTGTTGTTCTCTGAAATGTATTGGTTTAATATTTGCAGTGTTGCCTTTTGATAGTTAGGGTATGGTGCTTTGTGAGTCCTGGTAGTGCTGTTAGGATACGGCGGGTTTGCTATGGGTTCTAAATGGGCAGTGTTTGTAGTAGTTCCTAATGTGCCTGGCGGTTGGTACTGGATTATAGTAATGTAGAAACCTTTTAGTCTTTCTTTATCCATATACTCATTAAGAGGCATGTTTACTAAAAGTTAGTGTATGGTAACATTATGCAAATATTTATGCAAATGAGGCACCTTATGCAAATGAGGCCCCGCACCGAGTCTCCGCACATGGCCCCGCACCCCCCTTGGGCCGCCCCTGACTGGAGGTACAAGTTTTCTGTTGGGATTTTGTCCATGCTGTGAAGTTTTGGGTTAGTGTCAGACGCCGAATCTTGCTCCCATATAGAAAGATGTGTTGAATAATACTATGAAATAAAACAAGTGTAGGTGTACTTGGGGTTGTATTGTCTAGGGGTTTTTTGCTGCTTAAAATTTCCAGATGCACTTAATATCATGCCAAGGGACATATATGCTAAAGTGTGTTCCTCTTCTTGTTCATTTAGGAAGAATTTAAAATTGGACTGCAGGTTTTCTATTTTTTATTTCTGGATGTTCATAATTGTTCTCTTTTCTGGGTTTCCCTGTAGAGCCCAGGATTTGCAGTAGGTCTCTTGTAGTTTTAGATTCTCTTGTAGAACTTCCAGGTTAGGAGATAAAATGACCAGATCATCAACACATAGCAGGCATTTGACTTCTGAGTCATTTAATTTTAGTCCAGAGGATTAGGATCTCTCCAGTACTGTAAAGAGATCAGTAATATAGATATTGAATAGAGTGGGGCTCAGACTATACATCCCTGTCTCATCCCTCGTTGTTGTCTGAAGCTCTCTGTCTGCATGTTGCTTATTTTACAGTTCATGGATTACTTCATTGATTTAATTATATATAGGTCTATCCCCCCCCCCCACTCCATTTTGCAGTAGTTTAAGGTTGAGGCCAAGTGCCATATGAAATAAAATGTTTTTGTAAAGTCAGTAAAACTTGCAAATATTCTTTCTGAGGGAGTGTTTTTTATATATTCCTTGAGCACTGTCTGTAAGGGGAAAGATGTGGTCAATGGTTCTATGCTTTGGAAGGAATTCGGTGTGACGTCTCTGCAAACATTTGTTGTTTATTAAGTAAAGTAAGAATGACCGCTAACGGTAGTACTGCAAGACTGCCACAAAGGATCAAAGCTGCCATTTTGTAGCTGGGTGCCTCTGGGGCAGGGGCGGAGGGGGAACTGGCACTACCCTAGACCACTAGAAACCAAGGATTCCCTGGGTTTATTGTTTATTGAGAACTTAATATACCGCTCATTGCAAAAGCGTCTGAGTGGTTTACAAACACGTCAAAAGACTGCTGGAAAAGAGAAAAGAACGCCAATTCAAATTTTAATTTAATTTTAATTTAATTTAATTAACAGATTATTTATATACCGCTCCTTCCATTGATCAGGTGCGGTTTCCATATAACAACAATAAACAGTGTGGTCTGTTTTTACATATAACAATTTGTAGCTAGGTAAATACAGTTAACAATTAACAATTAGTAAACTATGTACAGTTGAACATAATTAAACTATATACATTGTTCTGTTTTTCATTTACTTATTCGCTTTGTTTTAGGGTGTAGCACTTCATTCTTTTGTTGAGTTGTGTATTACCTGGGGTAGGATTATCCTTTATCTAGTTGGGGGGTGTGGGATGAGCTGGTCAAAGATCCATAATGCTTTGTAAATAAGTGTGTTTTGAGTTTTTTCTGAACTCCATTATATCAGGTAATTGTCTTAATTCTATTGGGATTGTGTTCCACAAGATAGGGGCTGCATGGGAGAAGGCTTTCTTGTTAGTGGATTTATTGGCCCTAATGAATTCTTTTGGTGGGGTTAGTTTATTTAACTGGTCTCTCCTTTGTAGATTATGGGTAGGTTCTATTTTGATGAGGTTATTTATGGGCAGGGGTGCTGTTTTTGTTATGGCTTTGTAGGTGGTTAATATAGTTTTGTATTCTATGCGGCTTTGAATCGGGAGCCAGTGTAGATATTCTAAAATTGGGGTTATATGTTGGAAAGGTGGGGCTTTCGTTATGGTCCTCGCTGCTGCGTTTTGTGCTAATTGAAGTTTTTTTATGGCTTCCTTGGTTACGCCAAGTAAGGTTAGGTTTGCGAAGTCAATATGTGGGGTTATGATTGCTTGTATGACGCGTTGGAAATCCTGTAAGTGCATTAGTGGGCGGAGTTGCTTTAATATTTTTAGTTTAAAGTAAACTTTTTTTGCTATGTTTCTTACTTGTGTGTCCATGCTGAGATGTTTATCCAGTATAACACCTAAGTAGCGTATTTCAGTTTTTAGTATGATATTATTATTTTGCAATGTAATATGCGAGGGGGGAATGAATGTTGTGCATTTAGTTACTATTAGGGCTTCTGTTTTTGAGTGATTGATGTACAGATTGTTTTCATTTAGCCAGGTGTTGATTTCAGTGAGGCAGTCGTTAATGAGTTGTGTAGGGATATTTGGGATTTTGAATGGGACATACATCATTATGTCGTCCGCATATAGGTGATAGAGGACATTGAATTTTTTAAATATTTTACAGATGTGTTTTAGATATATGTTAAAAAGCAACGCTGACAGAGCTGAGCCTTGTGGGAGGCCTAGTTCTTGTTTGTATGTTTTTGATGAGAGATTACCAATTTGTACCGTTTGTGATCGTTCTGTTAGACAAGAAATAAACCACTTTAGAACAGTGGATTTAATACCTATTTGTTTAAGTTTATTGATCATTATTGAATGGTGAACGCTGTCGAAGGCTGCAGACACGTCTATGAATATGAGTAAGAATGCTTGTTTAGGTTTGTCTATTCCCCTCACAAGTGTATCGATTAGCACTGTTAGTAGTGATTCTACTCCGTGTCTGGGGCGAAACCCATATTGCTGGTCGTCAAGTGGGGCTGAGCTATCAATGAATTCTTGTGTTTGAATTTGTACAGTTTTTTCAATTAATTTGGCCATGAATGGAATACTCGATATGGGTCTGTAAGAATTAGGTGATGATTTGTCAAGGGTAGTATTTTTTAGGATTGGGCGGATCTGTGCGTGTTTTAGAGTAGCGGGTAGGTATCCACTTTTTAGGGAGAGGTTTATTATTGGGAGGATGAACTGAAAGAGTACAGGTAGGGAGTTCTTTATCCAGGTTACTGGACAAGGGTCAAGTAGTGAAGTTGTAGTATTAATGTTTGTGATGATGGATTTGAGTTCAACTTTGGTTAAGGGTTGAAATACAGACCATTCATCTGTGTTAAGTATTTGGGAAGTGTCTACTGGCTTAGGTGGTATGGGGTGGTACTTTGTCTTGTTCATGTAGTAATTTGCCAGTGTCTGTGGGGTAATGTCTGTGATTTCATTGCTGGAGTTGTGATTATTATTAGTCAGCTTTTGGACAATTGAGAAAAGTTCTCTAGGTCTATTTATTGCGTTGTTTAAGATAGAGGCGTGGTAATTTTTCTTGGCATTGTTTATTGCGTCTTTATACTTGTTAAGTAGCGTGAGGTTTGAGTCTTTTGTAATTGTGTTTTTATTTTTCCTCCATTTATATTCGGCTTTTCTTAAGTTCTTTTTCATTAGCTTTACATCTTTATTGTACCAGGGGGTTTGACCTTCTTTAGGGTGCGTGTTTTTCTTAGTTATTTGTTTATAAGATGCAGCTTATTTGATGGTTTTGTGCCAGTTCGTTACTGCTGCATCTAGGTTTATTGGTGATGTAGATAAATTAGGTATTATTATGTCAAGGAATTCTTCTTCATTGTATTTTTTAAATCTTGAGGTAGGTGCATTAGTTGTTGTTCGTTTAACTGATGTGTTTATTGTGATATTAAAGTTGATAAGGTAATGATCTGACCATGGGGTCAGTGTGCAATTGAGGGATGTTGGGTTATAGAGTTGGTAGAGTTCGTTTGGTAGGAATACCATGTCAAGGATACTACCTTTTTCATGCGTGCTAGTGTTTATTATTTGGTGAAAATCCATGTCTATTGTTGATTCCATAAAGAGGGAGGCATATGATGCTGGTAGTGATGGGATGTTGAAGTCTCCAAGCATAATAATTGGATTTTGTTCAGTGGAGGAACTTAAAAAGTCAATTAGTGGGTCTAGTTTTTCTGATTGTCTGGTGGCCTGTAAATTAGGCAGATTGTTATGTTGCCAATTTTCACAATAATGGTATCTATGTTGGTGTGTAGGTTCGATGTTAGGTTTTTGGCTTTTAGTTCTTTTTTTGACATTATTAGTACTCCACCACCTTTTTTGTGAATTCTATGTGTGTAGAATGTGTCGTAGTTATTGTTGCTTAGTTGATTTAGGTAAACGTTGTCTGTGTCTGATAGCCATGTCTCGGTTATACATAGTATATCTGGTTTTTGGTTGTCTAGAATTTCTGTGAATATAGGTAGCTTATTTTTCATTGACCTGGCATTGATTAATATTGTTGATAATGATTCTAAGTTTTTGCATATCATAGTGTTTGTTGACTGAGGGGATGAGGAATATTTTATGTGAATTAATCTATGGTTTTTTGTTTTGGGATGATGTACTATGTGTGGGTGCCATGATTGGGGGTTGTTTTGTGCGAAACTGTTTATGATAGGGATATTTTTCACATTATTGTTGTGTAGGCTCTGAGCAATAGTTATTAGTATTGCTAGTGTGATACTAATTAGTATTATTTTACATTTGTCAGAGTTAATTAGTTGCATTTTGGGTGATATGTTATACCGGTGCTAGTTAAAATTAATATCAATGTGGGTGCAATTGCAGTTATAGGTACTGGTAACAATAAGAGGTTGCTATCAATGTGAATGTATGTACAGTTTTTGGATTACTGACAACAGTACTATATTACTAGCAATGTTATATGCAGATATAGTTTAAAATACAAATGGACAGGAAAGGAAAGAAAAGAGGTAAAGAATAGAGTGGTGGATAAGGGGTGAGAGAACAAGTGAAAGGAGTAGGCTGGTAAATACGCTTCAGTGGGAGGGGGGGAAGAGGGGTGGTAGGAGGGGGAAGGTCAAAGGCGGAGCAGAAAAGGTAGGTTTTTAGTTTGGCCTTGAAGGTTTTGAGGGATGGTTCCAGGCAGAGGGCTGTGGGTAGCGAGTTCCAGAGACGAGGGCCGAGGAAATAGAAGGCAGAGGAACGGGTAGATTCCAGATGGACCTGGGATGGGGAAGGGAGAGACATGCGATTTACATGAAAGGAGCGGAGAGGACGGTGAGAGGAGTGAAGATGAACCAGATCAGCAAGGTAAAGGGGCATTCCAGTGTGGATCGACCTATGAACAAGAATGAGAAACTTAAATTGAATCCGGTAGGGTACAGGGAGTCAATGCAAGCGGATAAGAATAGGGGTGATGTGGTCGAAACGGGAGGTGTGAGTAAGAAGGCGGGCGGCGGTGTTTGAATGCGTTTCAGGCAGTGAAGTTGTGACTGGGGAAGGCCGGCTAGGGAGATGTTACAGTAATCCAGTCATGATATGACAAGGGAAAGGAGCAGAGTGGTCATGGAAGAAGGGGTAAGGGGTAAGAAAGGGACGGATGGCGCAAAGTTGCTTTAGGGTGAAAAAAGAGCGTTGAACCACAGAGGAGATGTGATCTTAAAAGGAAAGAGAAGAGTCAAGGATGACACCAAGATAGCATGGAGAAGTGATGACAGGGATAGGAGAAGAGGAGATCAGAGGACCCGGGGAGGGGGGGGTCAGAACTTCCGATGGTGAACCGAATAGCTGAGGTTTTAGAACGGTTAACGTGGAGGAAATTAGAGGAGAGCCAAGAGGTCATGGAAGAGAGACAGTTGTTGAGAGGGGTGATATCAGGGGCAGTGGAATCAGTGTGGTGGAGGAGGAGGATGTCGTCCGCGTAGTAATAGGTAGAAACACCGTGTTGTTGGACCAAGAGAGCGAGGGGGTGAGGAAGACATTGAACAGGAGGGGTGCAAGAACGGAGCCTTGGGGAATGCTGCATGGGAGAGGGGGAGAAGGGGAGAAGGTAGACCCTGAGAGGACTGAAAAGGACTGACAGGAGAGGAAAGAACGAAACCAGTGAAGGACAGAGCCAGCATGTCTGGCATCGTGCAAACATGAGACAAGGGTGCGGTGATCCACCAGGTCAAAGGCGGCAGAAAGATCGAGGGAGACAGCAAGAGAGAAAGAACCGTGATCGTGAGCAGCGTGAAGTTCGTTGAGGAATGAGAGAAGAATAGACTTGGTGCTGTGGCCGGGTCAAAAACCTGATTGCTGGGGGTGTAGGGTGAGGGAGGATTCAAGGTGAGAAGACAGTTGAGTGAATACAAGTTTCTCCAAGAGCTTGGAGAGAAAGGGGAGGTTAGAATTGTTATGCCAACTGGAGGGGGAGGAAGGTGACAAAGAGCCCTTCTTTGGAATGGGACAAATGATGGCGTGCTTCCAGAGGGTGGGGAAAGTGCCAGAGGAGAGACTGGAATTGAAAAGGGAGAGGATGTGAGGAAAGAGAGCCAAAGAAGAATCGAAAAGCCAGTGGGAGGGGATAGGATCTGCGGAGCAATAGGTTTTCCGGGTAGAGGCAAAAGCCCTGGGGAGGGCTTCGGCGGAAATAGGCTCAAAGGAGGACCACTGATGAGAAAGGGGAAGAGGGGGATGGGGAGGGGGAGGGAAGAGAGGAGGAGGGGGAGAGGATGGAACCAGAAGAGGAGGGGAGAGAGGGGGAGGGCATGAAGGGAAGGAGAGACGGAGGGAGAGGACCTTGGAGGTCCTTGGGTAAGTTCCAGGAGTTTGTTGGGGCTGTGATGGGGGGTCATTCTTGTTTGGCAGGCTTATATTAGGGGGGTCTGCTTCTGTTGGGGGGTTTAACAGGGGGAAAAGCTGGCAGTGCTGGGATGGAGGAGGCTGTTCATGCAGGGAGCCTGTGATGGGGTTGCCTTTGGGAGGGTCTGTTCTTGGAGAAAGCCAGGGTGCTGGGGTGCATGTTCACCATCTGTATTATGTATTTATTTGTTTTAGGCCAGAGCCACATTACATTCAGGGAGGGAGGGGGGTTCTGTGCTGGTATGTGGAAGGTAAGGTTGCCCTACCGTGTCACTGTAATTTTTTTTTTAATTCACAGAGCCTAGCATCTACTGCACTACTGAACTGCTGGTAGAAGAGCGGCACTTTAGGCCACCTCTTGAGGCAGTAGTTAGTGCCGTCACACTATTGGTAGTTATGACAGTTAGTGAGCACTGCTGTCTCATGCACTGGCTGTCACATCCACTCTCCATAAGACTGTCACTAAGTGTCAAAGCCACTGCAGTGATGCCAGGTAGCTTTGGGGCAGGAGCAAAGGAGGATTGGCATCAGGGATTCTCCAGGTAAGCCCTGGGGGTGAGTTGGGTGGGGGTACGGACATTGGGGTGGGGTGTCCTTGTTTGGTAGGTTTATGTTAGGGGGTTTGCTTCTGGGTGGGGTTCTACTGGGGGATTGCTGAATGGGGGAGAGAGTGCTGTTTATTTATTTATTTATTTATTTGCATTCTCTTATATACTGCGCTATTCTGCATCAGTGCGGTTTACATTGAGCAAACTGAAATTACATTGAACAGGGCATTATAACTTGGAGATAACTATTTTACAGGGAACATGGGCTATGGAGGGTTAAGTGCTTGCCCAAGACCACAAGGAGCACCTGTGGGACTAGAAACCCCAGTCCTTCTGGCCCAAGGTCGCTGTCCTCTAGTGGGATTTGAACCCCCGACCTTCCAGCCTGAAGTACCTTGCCCCAACCACTAGGCCACTCCTTCACATATGTTCACATATGGGGCTTGTGCTGGGGATCAGGGGGAGGGGGGAGTCTATGCTGAGATGGTGAGAGGTCTGTGCTTGGGAGGAGGTTGGTGTGCCATACTGCATGTTTGCTGATTGGTTTAGTATTTATTTATTTTAGGCTGGAGCTTCATTATGTGCTTCTGTGAGTAATAAAAGTACACCCATGTTACCTGCCAAGGCACATAACACAGGCCCATATGGTAAATGCAGTAAAGATGTTAGGCACATCATCTGCATTTTCCATAGAGGCTTTGCACTTACTGTGCATAAATGTTTTTCACATAACATGCCCCAAACTTAATCAATCCAAATCTCACAGAATAAAATAAAGATCCCGCAAAAACATTTAAACAAAATAACAAGCAGAACAAATACATTAATCAATATACAATATTAATTAAATTATCTGCCAAATAACCAGGTTTAAATTTACCATGGAACTGCAGATAATCACTTATATCTTTCAGTTGAACTGGTAAGTTATTCTATAATTTTGGAATAGTCCTAGATATACATTGCTCTTTCTGACCCGAGAAAAGGCACAAACAGTGACAAATGCCAAGACAAAGTGTGAAGAGGAATGTAATGCTCTTGTTGGAGAGTGCCCAACTAGTCTATCGGTTAGGTATAATCTAGACACAAAATTGTAAATTTAACTCTGGTATTACAGTAGTCCAAATGACTGAATGCCATCATCTGGACCACTGCAGAAATCATGCGCTCTCAGAGATGATCTAAACTGCCTAGTCAATCTTAATCTTATACTATGCCATTTTGTGAACACTGTTGACCTTAGCTTCAAAAGGCAGATTGTAATCTAGTATTATACCAAGACTATGGACTTCCTGAGCAAAACAAATCCCATAGCCAAAAATATCTGCTGACTTTCCATCAATAGGAATAGGTGTACTCTCTACCCATAAACTCTCTGTTTTTGCTATATTTAATTTTAATCTGTTGTTGTTCAACCAAATTCCTAAGACCTGTAAACATTGTTTTAACTGGCTGAGCAGTTATTGAAAAGTATTCTTCATAGCAATAAAAACTGAACATCATCAGCATAAATATATAGATGAAAATCTAGTTTCTAGATCCATTCTACAAAAGGGATAAATACAGTATAAATTAAACAGAATAGGAAATAGTGGAGATCCTTGTGGCACTCCCGTGTCACAATTCCATGAAATCTGTTACTCAAAAAAGACTTGAACCCTTTTGGAGCCTGATTTCGGATTCCAACATCCCACAACCTCCATAAGGCATTTCATAAACAGTGGTATGAAAGACAATAAAACCAAAATACCATTTCTACCCTTATACTTTCTTCTACTAATGCCACTAGCACAGTTTCTGTGCTGAAGGCTGAACGAAAACCAGATTGACCACTCTCCAGACTCACTTCCTCCAAATAATCTTGAAATTGAGAAGGTGCAGTCTCCTCTATAATCTTAGCCAATAGTGGCAAATTAAAACCTGTCCGATAATTATTTACATCATTAACCGGTAAAGAGGATTTTAGAACATAAGAACATAAGATATGCCATACTGGGTCAAACCAAGGTCCATCTAGCCCAGTATCCTGTTTCCAACAGTGGCCAATCTAGGTCATACGTACCTAGTGCTTTCCCCAAAAGACACAGGTTCCACAATGCTTGTATTGGGTCAAGCATTGATATCTTGGGTCCCTTCTTAAAAATAGTTTATAGACCTTTCCTCCAGGAACTTGTCCAAACCTTTTTTAAACCCAGCTACACTAACAGCCTTTACTACATCCTCTGGTAACAAATTCCAGAGTTTGATTACACGTTGAGTGAAAAAATATTTTCTTTTATTAGTCTTAAATAGCTTACCCTGTAGCTTCATTGCATGTCCCTTAGTCTTTCTATATTCTGATAACGTAAACAATCGACCTACATTTACCCGTTCCACTCCGTTCATTAATTTATAGCCTTCTATCATATCTCCCCTCAGCCGTCTCTCTTCCAGGTTAAAGAGCCCTAACCTTTTTAGCCTTTCTTCATAGGGGTATCCTTCCATCCCCTTTACCATTTTGGTGGCTCTTCTCTGAACCTTTTCTAATAACGCTATATCCTTTTTAAGATAGGGCGACCAGAATTGCACACAATATTCAAGGTGTGGTCTCACCATGAAATGATATAAAGGCATTATAATATCCTTTGTTTTATTTTCCATTCCTTTCCTTATGATAGCTAGCATTCTATTTGCTCTCTTGGCTGCCGCTGCACACTGGGCCGTGGGTTTTAACATGTTATCTACAATGACGCCTAAATCTTTTTCCTGGGTGGTGGTTCCTAATGTGGAACCTTGCATTGTGTAACAATAGTTTGGGTTGTTCTTCCCTAGGTGCATAACCTTGCACTTGTCCACATTAAATTTCATCTGCCATTTTGATGCCCAGTCTTCCTAGTTATCAAGATCCTCTTGCAATTTTCCACAATCCTCTTGGGTTTTAACAACTTTAAATATTTTTATGTCATCTGCAAATTTGATAACCTCACTCATTATTCCCTTTTCCAGGTCATTTATGAATATATCAATAACCAGTGGACCCAGCACATATCCCTGGGGTACACCACTATTCACCTTTCTCCAGTTCCTGATCCACAATAGTACACTGGCTCCTATCCCATGACTCTTTAGTTTTGCCAAAAGTCTCTGACTCACCTTTGTCTACTTGTTTATTCACACCTTCGAAAAAACATAACTGATTTGATTTAGATTAAAGCTCTTTGCTGCTGCTAGGCTCTGACTTATTATGAAATTTAAACTAGAAGCTCTCTGCTGGGTTCTAAATTTAATAGTTTATACTCAAGGGTTCTAAATTTAACCAGAAAGCTCTCTTCTGTGTTTTAAATTTAAACTAAAAGTACTTTGATGATACTAGGCCCTGAGGGAGTATTAAAGTTAAACTAGAAGCTCTCTGTTGGGTATGAAATCTAACCAGAAAGCTCTCTTCTGTGTTTTAAATCAAAAACTTAAACTTCTGCTACTAGGCCCTGACTGATTTAACAAATACACTGGGTTCATAGATTAATCAGCTTTAATCCAAAGTAGTCCCTTCAGAAAAATTCCCAGAAGTATATACTCACAATTGCAGATCTTTCTCCAGAAGTAGCAGTCCCCTTTTCTAGTCCTTCAGGGGGAAAAGCTGGCAGTGCTTATTAATGCTTGTTTAAGGGATAATGGGGAGTTTCTTTTGCATAGAGAGTGAATTATCATATCTTTCAGGCAAAGGAGGTCTATTACCTGACAGTGACTATAAACCCTGTGCTGGGCAAGAATCAAGAAGACTATATCCCTTTGCAAAACGATTTAAAAATCTTTTCAATTGTACATCAGGAAGGATAAAGAACTCTTGGAGACAAAGGGAACTAGAATCAGTTTTCCCTGATATATTCACCACCTTCAGGACTGGAAAATTATTTTGAATATCAGATCTTAGCACAAAAGGACTGTGGCAGCTCTTCACTTGATAACTCAGCTTTCACAACTTTTCTGCCATGCTTTTTCCCATTAGACAATTTATTTTACAATAAAAACAATTCCTTAATCAAATCTCTTGCTTTTAATATTCAGTCCATATAAAAATCTATTTTTAATTTAAATGATCGTTTCTAAGGTATAGATGTTTTTAATCTAACTTCTAGAACAGATAGGAAGCTAAACAATTATGCCACACATAGTAGGGACAAGTATTCAAACCAACAAGACAAACATTTAATTCAAGGGGAGGATAGTGAATAGACCTCTAAGATGCTTTTTTAAAAAGATATTTGACATAGTGGGGTTTTTAAAGCTAATGATTCTGATTTTTCAAAAACTAAAGGGCCATTTTACTAAAGGGTGCTGTGTAGTCAGTGTGGGTTTTATTTATTTAACAGGTTTTACATACTGCTTTATCATTTCAATCAAAGCTGTTTACATTGAAACTTAGGGGTATCTTTACTAACTGCGATAAGTGATGTTATCGTGCGATAAAGTAACGTTATCGCATGATAACGTTACTTATCACATGATAACGGCCCCGGCAGTGTTAAGGCCCGCAGAGGGTGGAGAGAGGGCGGAGAGAAGGGGTCAATGGGCAGGTAGTGGGCGGGGAGAGGCCCCTGCTACACTAATGCTGTGAAATGAAGGTCCGAAAAGTAACGCAAGTGAATACCTGGCATTAGAGGCACATTTGCAGGAGAGAGAAACCATTTAAGTGTCAGCAATGTACAGCAGAGGCAGGGAGCCCAAGTTAAGTGATAGTAGTGCTACATGTGCAGCAACAGCAGAGTGCCCACGTATGAAAGGGCAATATGGTGATGCTGCAAATGGGGTACAGGGGGCTGCAGGTGGGACATACAGTGGGGTAGCTGGGGCACAGGGTGGACTAGGCAGATGCCTAGGTGGCACATAGAAAGGCAGAATTGGAAAATCAGCAAGACAGCAACTGACCAAGGTCAAACATGCCCACGAGTGTGCGTCGCACAGTGTCCCAGAGGACAGTACCCAGCAGATAGCCCAAAGGGCACATAACATTGGCAGACGGTGCAAGGGGGAAGCATGGATGTCTATGTAGGCACCCCTACCCCAGACCCCCACACCATAGGCAGCCGCCTACCAGCACACTGGATGGACTGGGACTGCGCACCACCAGCATAAGGGCATGTCAGCATGGTAGTGGAGGTATTCTGGTGGTGGAGGGGGTAGTTGAAGCTGCCCACAGCAGACCAAGGCCAAGCCCTGTTTAGGTGGGTGGCATGCAGTGCAACAGACAAGGTCTGTCTGAAAAACAGTCATGGTATCCCCAGGGAATGACTTGTGTCTGTAGCAACAGTTTGGCACAGTACACACAGCCAGTGTGTTCAGGGGCAGAAAGTCAGAGGTTTGAGTCCCAGCTGTGGCTCCTGCAGGCCATGTCCCTATATTTTACCCTACAGAGCACAGACAACATAAGCATGTGCACTACCTAGAGCATCAGCCAACAGGGACACAAACACCCACACCCACAGGCTCCACTATCCAAAGCCTCATGGAGAGTCAAGCTGTTGGGCCCGGCACGGAGCAGCAGTTACCACTACTAGCACCCGCATACCTTAGCACAGTCATAAACATGGAAACACACTCCACATATATCAAACAGTTGCTATGATTAATTTTAGATAACAAATCCTAAATTAAACACAATTTGTTAACAGAGATTCATCATAGCAACCTTTCTGATATATGTAGAGGGTGTTTCGTTTTTTCTGACAGTGTTTACCACCCTGGAGAGTGACCCTAACAGTATTGAATACCTTAGCAATGCCTGCACTGTGCTCAAGACTGGTGTGGCGGGCAGTGCTGCCAACCACCTCTATCTTTGTACACTGCTGAAATAGGTGTGGGAGTGTGCATATGTCTATCCAGTGTTCTGTGGCTGCCTACACCTTACTGAGCCCACAATGCTTACACTGTTTCCGGCATTAGCCTGCCAATGTGCATAAAGAGGAACAAGATATTGTGGGTATGGCCTGGACAGGATGGTCTGGGCAAGATGAATCTGCACAGGACATAGGGCAATGGCTGGGACATTGTAGTGCCTGACCACCACCTGCATGGACAGGGTGGCCACAGCATGTCATGCTGGGAGGTCACTCTCACCCTGACTGAGCAGTGACCATGGCATGTCTAGGTTCCCACATAGTGCTATATGGTGTTTCTCTCAAGTGATATCTGTGAGTTCTCTTTTTTGGGGTCCAATCACTGACATACCTGCTTGGTGTTTGTGCTTACATCCCACTTCTGGGTGCACACAGTTCTAGGAACATGCACTGTCTGCAGTTAGCATGTGTATGGCTGGAACACCTTGCAGCGTACAGACTGACTGTGCCCTCTGCTGGTGAATGTCAGATTGTGGTGGGGGCAGCTGAGCTTTTCCAGGCCTTCTGCCAGTGCCCTATGTGATAAGTGCAGATCTGCATTGACTGCCCTGGAGGGCGCCCTTTCCCCAGCAGGACTGGGGTTGATGGTCCCCTCTACTGCCTCCATTGCAAAGATGTAGAGTGTGGTTCTGTTGGTAGCAGATCCTGTCCCCCACCCTGATCCAGAAAGGGCAGGTTGGGTGGTGCTACATAATCTGTATGTGGGTCCAGACACCCCCCCCCCGCTCTTATAACAAGTGACCATGGCAACCACACAGGATATGCACTATTTTGAGTGTGTCATAGTCCACAAGGGCTAGACGTGACTGGGGAATACAGATGGACACAGGTGTGTCTGCAAGAACTACCTGTCACACACTGGCACTGATAGGGACCTGAAGTACAGTTTATCTTAGCCAAGCCAGGTGCTGTGGACCTGGTGCTGGGTGCCCCACCTCACCCTCAGGGTGAGCACAGGAACCACACAATGTCACAGTCTGTAGCTACTCTGTACCAGTAACATACACGGTCAGTTCCCCCTACCAGGCTGAGGTGCTGTAGAGGTGCATACCCCATCCTGTGATAAGATGTAGAGTGCTGTTCTGCATGTGCATTGCATCATGGGTACTGGTGGGTTTACCCTATCCTGATAACCACAGCAGACATTTCATGCGGTGACCTGCAGTCTTTCTGTAGCCAGCCAGTGGTGTGATGAATGCTATAGAGGTGTAGTCCACTGGTTAATACAATGACTGCCAAGGCAGAAGTCATGGGTTCAATCCGTCAGAGGTCTCATCTAATAAAGCTGTCTGAGGCAATCCCTTTTCCTGCCTGTAACAGTCAGACACATCTCTACAATCTGTGCTGCCAACAAAAACACCCTCACCTCAGTGCCGTAACCTATAGGGCACAATATAAATTGCCTTGTCAGCCAAGGCGCTGTATAATGTGCCCTATAGGGTGCCCTATAGGGCACATTATAAAGTGCCTTGGTGGACAGGACACTTTATAATGTGCCCTATAGGGCACCTTATGAGGCACCTTAGGTTACGGCACTGAGGTGAGGGTGTTTCTGCTGGCAACACAGATTGTAGAGATGTGTCTGATTGTTACAGGCAGGAAAAGGGACTGCCTTAGACAGCCTTATTAGATGAGACCTCTGAGAGATTGAACCCATGACTTCTAGCTCAGCAGTCATTGTATTAACCAGTGGGCTACACCTCTCTAGCTAATCTCACAGTGCTGGCACAAAATTAAGGTTACCGCGCAATAACAAGCCAAGGTACCCTCTATCGCACGATAAACACCATTGCTACCTTGATGCTGGAACGCCCACTTCCTTATATGGCATTCCTGACATTAATATTGCACCTAGCGCCGGTAACAGTAGCATGGTTTAGTAAACATACCCCTTAAACTTGGTAATGTGCAGTAAACAGGGACATTGATAACTTGGATTTTTCTGAGGCAATGGAGGGTTAAGTGACTTGCCCAAGGCCACAAGGCGTGCTAGTGGGAATTGAATGCTGGTCCCTGGGTTCCCAAGCCAGTGTTCTTAAGCATTAGGCTACTCCTCCACTTTTGGCATGCAGAGCCAACAGTGCTAACAGTGCTGCATCTGTTGGGGTTGTAAAGGGGTGGGTTGGGGCAGAGAGGGGATGCAGTGAGCGCTGTACAGTCAACATGCAGGTACCTACATACAATTAGTGCTTGATCTTTGCCCAAATCCACCTTGGAAACCACAATGAGCTCTTTGGCAATGGAGACCAGTGATACATTTATAGGCAAAGAAATGAAGCTCATATTTTTTTTTCTCTTTTTTTGTTGCATACCTTTGCACACTGTATTAAAATATTATGATGACAGTTGGAATATTTCAAGTTATTTCTCAAGTTATTGTACATAATATACCTAAGAAGCGAGGGTGCCAATAATGTTGACCACAACTGTAGGTGGCATTCAGTGCACCCACGGTAACAGTGTATGCTTCCAAGAGCATTAGAGTACCATTCTGTGTGGTAGCTGCTGGGATCATTCTGGCCATGCTCCGACAGCACACAGCAGTTGCAACTACCATGCGTTAGTTGCTAAACCCTAGCGCACTTTAGTAAAAGAAGCCCCTAAGGGTACTTCAAATATAGAGGCCATTATAAACGTTGGACATATTCAGCCACTGCCCAATGTGCTTCAGCTTCCAAAGTTAGGCCAGCCTTTAGAGTGCCTGACTTTCTCTAACAATAACTGGGCAGCAGCTCAGTATCACCACAGCCTGGTTATCAGTAGGTGCTGCCCTCCGGTATGCCCCGATGCTAACCTGCTTGAGGGGAGTACCAAGGGTAGCGCCAGCAACTGTTTGGATAATCGCCAACACTATTTAGATAAGTTATCTGGATAATGTGGATAATTTAGGACAGAGAAGATGCTCCTGAATGCTATCCTGACAACTGAGATCAGAAATTGCCACTATCCAGATAATTATCCAGATATTCAGGGGCAGCCACTATCCGGATACTACCACTGGATATACAGATGATATCTAAACTCTGTGGCTGACCACTGTGATGTTTAAGTATCTGATGCTCTCAATATTGTTGTCATAATACCTACTTATATGCGATATACACATAGGCACTCTTGAGGATGGAGAAAAGGTGGTATGGGAATGGAATTAGCACTTAATGTACTTATTTTATAAAATATCCACATTTGGATTTGTTCTTACATGCACATACATACATACAATTCTATCTTTGTCAAAGCAGATGGAATTGTGTATGCCTTCTTTCCCTGAGTAATTTTATAAGAGAGAGGGTTTTGAAAGGTGATCAGGGTGGGCATGGAGGTGTAAGGTTGTTGAAAAGAGTTCAGTGGTATGGGGACTTGAAACATAATTGTGGGGTGAGGTCTTTTTTGAAAGCACTGACCACTTTAAGTTGCTTCTGCTATTTCATGAATAATGGAGTTCACAAGGCTTAAAGCAAACTGCACTATACATTTTTCATAATAACGATCTGCTTTTCATGCATTCACATGCTTTGCATCTCAGTACCTCAGTACTCTTTATTTTCTGGTTTTTATTATCATAAACACTGTAATGTGCAAATGAATGGCAATATATAAAGATCCATAATAAACATAAATATAGCCATAAACGTAGGGGGAATGTTTACTAAAGCACATTAGACTTTTCCAGCTAAAGCCACATGTTAGTGAAAATAGTGTTACGCTATCTGTTGGGGGCATGAACTGTGTTTCCCCAGCAGATAATGCAGTGCAAATGCCGCGATTGCGGCACAACAGTACAGTGGATGCAGCTGATGCCACCCACTGTGGTGGCGCTAGTTGCACCCATGAGATCTCTAAAATGTGTAGTTACTGAGCACTGCCAACGTTCATGGTGACACCTCGTTACTGGTATGCTCACTCTCCGCCCCCTCGTCACAGGAGGTATGCAGATAGCAGAAAAAATCCCCTGCACTGTCTGCATTTGGCCTGCGTTAGCCGTTATTGTGGCATACTTTTCCTGCATTAACAGCTAACCTGTTTTACTAAGCATGCCCCTTAGTGGCTGTACTTTGGACCCATGATTGCAGAGTTCTGGGGGAAGCCCTAGCGCTTGGCCCTGTTCAAGTACTGTCATAGCAATGACTGAATTAAGTGAGTTGGGGAGAGCTATGAAGTAGTGGAAAATCTTCAAGTAGTTATGAATGAATATTTATGGCACCATAACCCAATAAAAGCTGATTCTGATGCATGTAGACACCAAAGAATGCTAACCATGAACGCAAGCAAAATTTCTATTTAAGGATCCATGTCACCATATGTTAGGATCCCTGTCAGCAGTCAAATTTATAACATGTATTAGAATTTATTATAAAGAAATCAAATAAAATGCAAAAAATTGGAAATTATAGAGAAAAACGATTACATAACCCTGAACTCCAGGCAGAGTGTATATCCTCTATTCATACACGCGCCCTCTGGTTGCTGTAAGTTCATGCCACTTAGATGTTAAAATAATGTGGTAGTGTGTCTTTATTTTCAAAACCCAAACCTAATCCTGTTAATTCTGAGTGAATAACAAACAGGATTAAGACTTTTTCCCAAGTTGTTACATTTATTCAACCTGCTTCTGTTTTGTTCTTGATCATAATTATTTCCAAGTCAAATCTGCCCTGATTTCCTTGCGGACCCCGCATACCTCTGACTAACTTAAAGAATTGAGCTGGGATAATTCACACAATTCCTCGGGGGTCATGTTCTCGAGTTTTTTCAAGGACATTTTTATTACAAAGCTGATGAAATTTGCATATTAATTCATCTCTTTCAATTTTTTAAGATTAAATGTTGTCAACATGTATCAGTGCAAGTCTCTGACAGTACTGATGAAATGGGTCAGTCAGGCTTGAACACTGAGAGCTCTGCAGCCATCTGCAACCCCAGGGCCCCTAGTGCTGCTTGGTGCTACCACTGCAACTTAATTTCTATTTGGTACAGGATATTAAAACATTATCTTCAAAGTAATATGTGTTACTCTGGCCACTTGCTTGAGGAGAACATATTTAAGAGTAAATAAATCTAAAGATTAATTTATTGCCTTGGAAATTTGCTAAGGCCTTTGAGCTCCTAGGGGTGAAGCATGGGCTATTTTGTATTGCCAAATGTTTAAGAAACTGTGTAAATCTCCAATAGGGAGTTCTAGCCTCCCACCAGGAGGGGCACTGTATGCTTCTGGGACGAGCTGATAAATCCCCCCAAATCTAATGCCTATACTTCCTGCTGCTAGCTATCTTGTTTCCTGTCTAGGACATATATAGCTGTGTGCAACAGGTTAGGCACCTCTGGTCAAACTGTAAGTTTCAATGAATCCCTAAGTGAACATAAGGTGATACAACATCTATCTGGTATAAAGGTAAACATAACCTCTTCTTTGGAAATTTTAATGCATATTACCATTTGTGTGCTGAACAGATTGAAAATAAGAATAGAGTGTATCTACTAAAGGTTGCTGCACAGTCAGTGTGGGTTGATCAAGTTGATTAATTACTACTTTCTTTAAATGTTGTTGATAAGGTCCAAAACCATTGAATACCTCCACAGACTGCCTCAGCAATACCTGGAGAGCTTCTGGGTGGTCCATGGGTAGGCAGATTGATGCTGGTCACTATCTGGATAATCACCGCCATTATTCAGATAGTAGCAAGTTATTCACCATCCATATAATTTATCCAGATAGCATGGGTTGCTGAAAAGATATCCTAAGTTTCAGTCTGGCTAAAATATCCAGATAGCAACTGAAGATTGTTATTATTTGGATAGTAGCAGCGATTATCTGGATAATGGCCACACAATCTGGATAGTCAGTGGCAGCCACTATCTGGATATTGAAGAGTCAGGTTATTTGTTCAAACATATAATTGTCTTCAACGAAGTAACTGAAGGCCTAACAAATCACTAAGGGGCCATTATTCAGAGCGCCATACATTTGAACACCATGGAAGACAGTAGTTCAGGAAATATGATGGTGGAAGCAGAATGAGTTCAGGGAAATATCAGTATATTATAGAAGCTGCCTCACAGTCAGTGAAGAAACTGAAGCTGAAAAGAGGTTGGATATTTCAGTAACACGGCAATCCAAAGCAGAATTTAAAATCAATTAGGAATACTTACAGAAAAAAAGCTGAAGGTTTTGGAATGGCCTTGACAGTCTCCAGACTTGCATATCATTGAAAATCTATGGGGGACCTTAAAATACTTGTGACTTACAAAAGTTCTGCAAGGAAGAGTAGAAAACATTTTCAAAAACAAAAGTGGAAAAACTCTTAGCTGACTACATAAAACATTTGGAAACTGTTATTTCTGCCAAAGCAGACATTTACAAAGTATTGACTTTTGCTTCTGCCATAGTCACTGTTTACTTAAATCAGCAATAAACAGTAATTATACATTAAGATTTTCAGAATGATTTTGTGTTAACTTTGTACAATGTCAACATTGTGTCAGCTTTCGTTTACTTAGCGATTCTTTGAAACATACTATTTGACCAAGGATGCCTAAACTATTGTATATAACTGCATATACTTTTAGGTGTCCTGGTTATAGGCTGCCAGAATTTGGTCTCTCCCTCTTTCTCCTATGATGGACTTCTACCCCCAGGAACTACTTCAAGGATGCTGGCTCTGCACATAGCCTTGAACTATGAAAGGACTCTGAGAAATGCCTGGAATCCTGAGGGAGCTACACATACTCCCCCTCGAAGCACGAATCAAATACAAATCCGCCCTACTTACACACAAAGCTCTCTACCAAACGCAGACTTCCCAGCTCCACACACTACTGCACCGTCCTGCCCACAACAGAACAACCAGACAAACCACCAACAACTCCCTCACCATACCCCATAAACTAACCAAATGCAATCAACGAACCTGCAACAGAGCCTTCGAACTATACGCACCATCCCTATGGAACTCTCTACCAAGCCACATCAGAAATAACAGAGACCCTCTATCATTCAGGAAACAACTAAAAACCGCCTTATTCCAGGAACACCTCAGAACTGAAACAACCACCAGCCACTGACTACCTCCCTCCCCCCCTAACTCCCCCCCCCCCCCGGAACATATGTTCTAAAGAGCCTGTAATACAATGTCTATGTCCCAATTATTTGCTGAAATCATTAATGTTGGCCCCTTGGTGATAGCCCCTACCCCTGAGTTTGATCACTCGATTGTCGCCCCCCCCCCCTCCAATGTTACACCGCTTTGACCCGGTGAAAAGCGGGATATAAATACAGCTAAATAAATAAATCCCAAGCCCAACAAGCCTTTGTGAGTCTGAAACAACACTTTTTTTATTGGCCCCGATCCTGTGTCAACCTGACTCAGGTAAGCATTTCACACTAGAAGATGAGGCCTCCAAAGTTGGGATAGGAGTGGTATTGTCACAAAGTCCAGACTCAGATTCTTGTCTTCATCCATGTGGTTATTACTCTAAACCTTTTCTTCTGACAAACCTAATTATGATATCGGGAACCATGAGCTTCTAGCCATAAAAAGAGTGGAGACATTTATTGCAAAGAGCTACCTTTCCAGTAACATCTTTACAGATCATAGGTACCTACTTATATTGCGCCCGCCAAACAACTGAATCTGCTCAAGGCTCAACGGATCATGCTTTACACATCTTTCCAATTTATTATTTCTTATCAACCTGGTTCAAAGAATGCTAAGGTCAATGCCCTTTCATGACAAATTTCTGCAGAGGAAGCTATTACAATTTAGGATAATAGCCCTATTATGCCTGCTTCCCGGATCATCGTGAATACCATAGTGAGTGGCCTCTTAAAGAGAAGCCACCAAGAATCTGATGCACAGGAAACTTTTAAGTGAGCCCAACTGGTTTTACTTTCATCCTGACTTAAGACCACTCCCAATTCCTTCTATACTTTGGGCACATCTTTCCATTGATTTCATTACTGACCTAGAATTCATTCTAGTAAGCGAAGAATTAGCTGCAGTGAAACACACCTCCCTTAGTGTACAAACTAAAAACAACTCACCACCATTCCCACAAAAAAATCAAGCGGCCCAGGAACAAATGAATCACAGTGGGTTCTGGTAGGCTACGAACTGTAACACTGAGACATCCTCTCCATCAAGAGATATTCCTGCAGAATACCTTTTCTGCCTTGGAAAATGAGAGTGCCCAATTAGTGGAAACTGAAGCAACCTTAAATGAGAAGATTAATGATGAATCCACTGGTAATGCCCAAATTGAAACAAAAACTCACAAAACAGGAAATCCTTATTACTTGGAGACTCCATCAGCAGAGGGATTAACTTGTGAACACAGTCCAAGGGATGGTCAAATGCCTCTCAGGTTCTCCAGCTAGAAACAGTATCTCTACAGTACAAAGGGACTTCCCACTTCTGGGAAGAAAACTTAAACATATTGTCAACATTATAGCATTCTCAGAAGTTCTACTTGTTCATTATTAGGGAGAAGAGAGGCTGCATCACATAACCAACTTTAATATGTGGTTCCAAACCTGTTGTAAATGAGAAGGATTTAGATATATGGGCAATATGGGAAAAATAGATGGAACAACAAGAGGTTGTACTGTGTTGATGGACTGCATCTCTCTGTGACAGGAAAAAGAATCCTAATTGAAAAATTCAGGCAATATGTGGACAAGCATTTAAACTAGGGAAAGGGAGTGATGGATGGGAAAAAACAAGTTAAGGACATCACACCCATCAAGAACATAACAACATTGGTAATAGTCATCATATTAATACACACATCAATGACAAGAGGGAAAAGGAGTCTAGAACAAAATCCATCTAAAATACAAGCAAGCCAACCAGCAGTTGTTGGAAGGCAATGAGGACAAATGCTCAAAGTCTAGCCATCAAAGTTCCTGACCTGGAAGCCCTGATGGTGGAAATGGACTTGGATATTGTGGCCATTACAGAAATATGGTTTAACTGGATATAGCCATAGCTAGCTACAATTTATTTAGAAGAGACAGAGAAGGGAAAAAAAGAGGAGGAGTAACATTATGTATATGTCAAAAGCAATATTAAAGCCACTGAAATGCAGGGGACGTGGGGAAAAGAAGAAGCACTGTGGATTGCGTTGGAAAGAGGAGATGGCCTCCAACTCAAACAAAG
This sequence comes from Ichthyophis bannanicus, assembly GCA_033557465.1. Lineage (NCBI taxonomy): Eukaryota > Metazoa > Chordata > Amphibia > Gymnophiona > Ichthyophiidae > Ichthyophis > Ichthyophis bannanicus. Next base: position 221,309,211 of record CM066037.1, on the reverse strand, counting down.
GAAATGGACAGAGACTTGATCATTGATATTGCAAAGGTAGCTAAGAAGGGAGAAGTGATCATAGTGGGTGACTTTAACCTACCAAATGTGGATTGGAGTATTCCTTCTGCAAATTTGGAAAGAAGTAAAAAGATTGTGAATGCAAGAAGCATCGCTCAGACAACTGGTGATAGAATCGACCAGTGAAAGTTTGATACTGGATTTAGTACTCACCAATGGAGATAGTGTGTTGCATGTATGGGTGGGAGCCCACTTGAGCAGCAGTGATCATCACACAGTAAGTTTTGAGGTAAAAGCCAAGACAGAGCTACAATGTATCTTCACACAATTTCAAAGTCCTAGACTTCAAAAATGCTGACTTTAATAAAATGGGAAAGTACAGGGAAGGAGAAGTTTACAAGGTGAGATGAGATAAGGGAAATGGAATTGTAGTGGGCTAAACTAAAAGAGATAATAAAACAGGCAACAGATATATATGTAAGGAAAATATTTAAAAACAAGAGGAAAAGGAAACCTAGATGGTTCACTAAAGAAGTGGCTGTACAAATAAAGGCAAAACCCAGAGCTTTCACAAAATTCAGGAGATCACAAAAAGGAACACAGAAAAGAATACAGGATAAAGCTAAAAGACAAAGAGAGAAATAAGGATAACAAAAGCAAAAGTGGAAAAAAGATGGCTAAAGATGTGAAGCGTGGAGACAAAACTTTTTTTAGGTATATTTAGGAGAAGAGGAAAATCGGGATTGAAAAATCGAAAATGCTAAACAAATACGTCTATTCTATATTCAAAAGAGAAAATCATGGAGAAGAACCATGTAAGATTGACAAATATACAAATGGGAATGGAGTAGATACCACACCATTCACAGAGGATGATGTTTTTGAACAGCTTTCAAAACTGAAAGTGGACAAGTCCATGAGACCAGATGGGATACATCACAAGATACTGAAAGAGCTCAGAGAAGTTCTGGCAGGGTCTCTGAAAGATGTTTTTAATAGATCCTTGGAAATGGGAGAGGTTCTGCAGGACTAGAGAAGGGCTGATGTGATACCTTTTCACAAAAGTGGTAATATTGAAGAGGTGACAAATTATAGGCCAATAAGCTTTACCTCTGTAGTGGGAAAAGTAATGGAGGTACTCTTGAAAGTAAGAATAGTGGACTTTCTGGAAATCAATGGATTGTATGATCCAAGGCAACATGGTTTTTCCAGGGGAAGATCATGCCAAAGAAACTTGAGTTCTTTGACTGGGTGACCATTGAACTAGATCAAGGGCATGCAATGGATGTGATATACTTAGATTTCAGCAAAGCCTTTGATGCTGTTCCTCATAGGAGGCTTATCAATAAACTGAGCAGCCTGAGGATAGGTCCCAAGTTGGTTAACTGGATCAGAAATTGGTTGACTGATAGATGGCAGAAGATAGTGGTAAACTGAACTTACTCAGAAGAAAGGAAAGTGCATAGAGGTGTTTCTCAGGGATCGGTCCTGGGACCAATACTGTTCAATGTATTTGTGAGTGATAGTGCAGAAGGACTAAATGGAAAAGTCTTCCTATTTGCAGATGACACAACAATTTGCAACAGAGTGGACACTTCAGAGGGAGTGGGCAACATGAGGAAAGATCTAAAAACACTGAAAGAATGGTCTAATGCTTGGCAGTTAAGATTTAATGTGAAGAAGTGCAGAGTCATGCACTTGGGATGCTGAAATCCAAAGGAATCTTATGCAATAGGGGGAGAGAGGTTGGTGTGCACAGACCAGGAGAGGGATCTCAGAGTGCTAGTGTCTGATATTCTCAAAGTGGCAAAACAATGCGACAAGATGGTAGCCAAAGCTAGAAGGATGCTGGACTACATACAGAGAGGAATAATCAGCAGAAAGGAAGATATATTAATGAACCTGTACAAGTCGGTGAGACCTCACTTGAAGTATTGTGTTCAGTTTTGGAGACCATATTTCACAAAGGATATAAAAAGACTTGAAACGGTTCAGAGGAAGGCAACCAAAATGATTTGGAACCTGTGCCAAAAGATGTATGAGAAAATACTCAAAGACCTAAATATGTATACTCTAGAGGAGAGGAGGGACAGGGGAGATATGATACAGAACTTTAAATGCTTAAAGGGTATCAAGGAACAAACAAACCTTTTTCAAAGACGGGGAAGCTGTAAAACTAGAGGATAAAATCAAAGCAAACTTGAGTATCTTTATACCCAATAAATAGAGGGGGGCTGAACAGCGCCGAGAAGCAGGTACAACCTTAAACACAGGCATAGAGGTGGGTGATCTGCATGGAGCTGCAGTTACAACCACTGTAGTCACCTTACTGGGCAGAATAGATGGAGCATACTTGTCTTTATCTGCCATCATATACTATGTTACTATGACTTTCCAACCTTACTTGGATATAGAGAAATCCCGGTGGTAGTAGATCATTTCTTGTGGATGATACATTTCATTCCCATTCCTAAGCTGCCATCAGCACTGCAACTTTCCATCATCTTAATGAGAGAAATTGTCTGCCTGCTTAGGACCCATGCTCCATTGTTTCAGATCAAGGGCCTCAATTCATAACCCATTTCTGGAGTGCCATTTGCAGGAACTTGGAGATTAAACTCTGGTTCTCTTCTGGGTATCACCTTCAAACTAAGGCCCGACCAAGGTGATCAGTTGAGATCCTGAGCAATTCCTGCACTGTTTTGGTTTGGTTTGTCAGGACAACTAGGTGAAGTTTCTTCCCTGGGCCAAGTTCATGCCTACAACAATACTAGTGAAACTACAGGGAAATCTGGTTGACATCTTGCGTCTTTGCCCTGTTCTGCTCCAGCTACTGAGGTTCTGGCAATCATAGATCTTGCCTGGCTATGCCAAAAAAATGTATATCAAATGCATAGTAACTCAGAAACAACTGTAACCTGGCAAAAGAGGCTTGCAGACCATCCTCCAGAATGAAAACCCTAGCATCAGGTGATGCAGTAAAGTCTGCTTGTCTACTAAGAACCTGTGCCTAAGCCTACCCTGCATAAAGCTGAACCCTAAGGGGCTTGTTTACAAAGCCACGGTAGTGATTCGCGATCGTTATCGGAGCCGCGGCCCCATTGAAATCAATGGGGCCGCGGCTTCGATAACGATCGCGAACCGCTACCGCGGCTTTGTAAACAAGCCCCTAAGTTTATAGGCCTATGTGTCATTACAGAGAAGATCAATCCTGTAGCCATTCATATTCAGATTCCTAAATTTCTTCCTCATTTCATGTTTCTTTATTGAAATCAGCTTCTCTAAACACTTTTGATAGAAATTCAACATCTCCAACCCAACTTTGATCATGGGCCAGACTGAATTCAAGGTGTAAGATATATTGGATATAAGAATATCCAACTACAGGAAACAATATCCGATACACTGGAAGAGTTATGGTCCTGAGGAGAGGTTCTGGTATGATATGAGTGATCTTTCTTATAGATGTTCCTTGGAAGATGGCCCAGGTCATTCTAAAAAGGGGGGATATCATAAAGCCCTGATAAGCAGTTCTGAACTCTCACAAGAAGAGTCCTCTGTGGGCCTCCAGGACTAGCTGGTGAACTCTCCCAGTTCTTTGGCCCCCACTTCCTCTTGGTAGCCATCTTGTTTCCTGTCTTGGATCAATAATTACATCCCGGTGTCCTGGTTACAGGTTGCTAGAATTTGTTTTTTTCCTGAAATTCATTGAAACCATGTATTAGACTTTGTAAATGGCTCTGATGGTATACTTAAGTATAGTTTCACAGAATTTCTGGCACAAGAACATGGGAAAGGAACAATCTTTGGGATAAGTCTCAAGAAGAGCGGAAATCAATATATTCGCAAGGCAAAAAAATCCAGTTAACTATTTCCACAGAGCTCTAGACCAAACAGAATTTGGGCCAATCAGGAAACAGGAACGAAAACCACCAGCAATGCAAGGCACAATTAAGAACAAGCTGGCTAGAGCCAGCCCCCATGGAGATGTAATAGTTCTTCCTTAAAGATGCCTACCTTTTAATTCAATAGTATAGGAAATGTCTTTCATATTGCCCATGTTGTTTCATTAAGGCAGATACCTACTGTGCATGTCTTAGATGGGGTGAGTACATGAAGTGATTTAGAAAAAGACATTGGAACTATAATAAAGAGGAGCACATTTTATTCCAGGAAAATTTAAAATATACAAAATAAAATATATTAACATCTTTATCTTTATTCATATTTGATAAACCGCTATTGTAAGAACATTAAGCGGTGTACAATAAAAAGGATGGATTTAACACTGCAAACCAAGAAAAGGAACGCCAATAATAAACAGGAAAGGAGGAGGCAAGAACAGAACAGTAATACCACACTAATACCAAATCATAGACAGACATAGTCCAGCCATGTAACATTGACAAGCAAAACAAGGGACAGACACAAAAAGACAAAAAACAGGATGATCAGGGAGGGGCCTCAGGGGGAAGGTCATAGGCTTTCTGGAATAGATGGGTCTTAAGTAACGACTTAAACTGGGGGTAGGAGGGTTCTAGCCGGAGGGGAGTTGGTAACATGTTCCAAAGGAGGGGTCCAAGAAAGAAAAAAGCAGAATGGCGAGTCTGTTCTAAGTGGGCCTGAGATGGTGAGGGAAGTGATAAGCGGTTGGCATGAATTGAGCGGAGTTGGCGGTAAGGGGAATGCAGAGAAATGCAGTTTGCTAAGTAGAGAGGATTTCCGGTATGGATGGCTCGATGAATCAGAATCAGAAATTTATAATGGAAGCGAAAGCGAAGGGGCAACCAATGTAACCGGATGAGAATGGGAGTAATATGATCAAATCGACTGGAGAAAGTAACTAGGCGTGCTGCTGTATTTTGAATCCGCTGTAGTCTTTGGAGCTGATACTTAGGGAGGTTAGCCAGAAAAACATTACAATAGTCCAACCTACTGACAACTAGTGCAAGGACGAGGGTAACCAGTGAGCTAGGAGGTAGCACTGACCGAATGGCTCGAATTTGCCGTAGGGCAGTGAAGGAGCGGCGAGAGAGTGATGTGATATGTTCCTGAAAGGAGAGAGATGGATCCAAAAGAACGCCCAAATAACGGAAGGAAGACGTTAAAGGGATAGCAGTTGGGCCGATGGAGGGAACCAGGGTGGGGCATGTACCACTTAGTGACACCCACATTGCTGAGGACTTAGCAGGATTAAGGTGGAGAAAATTTTCAGACAGCCAGGAAGCAACGTGAGTAAGGCAGAGACTAAGCTGGGAGATATCAGGAGATAGTGAGCAACATGAGCAACAAAATGGGACCTAGTCCAAAGAGGACACAAAAGAGTTTGGGGATAGTCAAGTTGATATTTTGAATAATAATCTGGTTAGAACGGCTGCTTTATACGCACATCTGCTAAGAGGAAAGGTTTAATTTCAATGTGTGAAGGTTATGTGATAACAGATAGGACACTATGCACAGAGTTGCCAAGTTACCAGTTCCTGAAGGGAGACTTTTTGGCTGATCCTAATATTGAACTTACAGTACATCCAAACACTGTGTGGTATTTGTAGTCCTGGTTCCATTCATTGAAATCGGTGCTGCCCATTCCATAGGGCTGTTTTAAATCCAGAACTAGCCCAAAATCTCTGTCCTGGGTAACTTGATGGCTATGTATGCATTCTACTGCAGTCAGTGGTGTAAATTCTGCCCAAGCAGCCCCGCAATGTGAGGGGAGGGGGGCCCGGGCAGAAAGGAGGCACACACAGCGATGGTGGCAGCAGCGTGGCAAACTTGCTTTATCACGTTGTCATGCTATATAAATGATCAGTAGTAGTAGTAGTTTGCCATGTTGCTCTGCTCTTGAAAGTCTGCCACAGGCCCAGAGGCTGTTCCTCGCCAGGCCGAAGTCTCACAATTACAGCCATACTGTGAGACTTTGGCCCTGCAGGGAACAGCCCCTGAGTACGCAGCAAACTTACAGGCTAGAGCATCATGGCAAACACAATGAGGTAAGTTTGCTGCCACTGCCGCACCTGTATGGGGGGTCCGGATGATGGGGGGCACCACCACTGCGGTAATGGGGGGCCCTCAGCAAAATTTTGCTTTGGGGCCCCTCATTGTAACATACACCACTGACTGTGGTGTTTTTTGTGATGTTAGGACTCCTATTGGAATGACTAAAAGCTGCACAATTGGCAATTTGTAGAAACACAATGATGAGAGATCCTGTTTTTTAAAGTTGCATCTTTTACCTTTAGATCACTCCAAAGAACTTATATTAAACTGCAATATCATGCCTACAGTCTGTTTTGTTGTGTCTGAAAATGCCAGATATGAAATATTTAAACTATGGAGCCCAGTATTCGACTTTGAGTTATAAAAGTTTAATTTTGTAAGTTGGTAACACTCCAGTGGATCAATATTTTTAATTCTACAAATCCATGTTTATTAACTTTCAAGGTTTAAATAGCATCACAGAGTCTATTGAAACTAAATTATAAGCTGCGCTTTCGAGCTACAGGGCTGCTATAATTTGTTTTCCTTTTCTACATAAGAGACAAAGCAAAAAAAAATCAAATAAGAAGAATTGATTACCTTAAAAATAATTTATTTTATCTACATGCAAAAATAGGACAAAACACTTGACTATACAGTCATAGCCGTAATTAAGCGGCAAGTGACAAAAAGTGACTGTGCTTGAGTCATGTCACCACACACACACTGAGAGAGGCAAGGCAGAGACAGGATAACAAATATACTCAGGAGGAAAGGTTTTCACTATTGCTTCTGCAGGCACGGAGAGCACCAGGTTGCTGCAGCAGAGGCAGACACCATGCACTTATAGTTGGTATATACTGAGCACCGCTCACTAGATGGCAGCAAACACTGACGAGGGTAAATACCCACAAACATGAGCTTTTATAAAAACTGTGTGCTCTAGTAAACCAGTATGTGAGTAAACGCACGTGTGTTCACTGCATGTTCAACACATAATATACCCCGACTGAGTGATGGCATTCTCTGAGGTAAGGTAGCAGAGGAGTTTACGTTTATTCGTTTATTTATTTGCATTTGATCTCACACCTTACTATAAATCAAGGCATGGTACAAAACACAAAAATGTAAGCATAAAAGTACACACAAAGAAACAGACAACAATTACAGTACTAAGCATTTACCTGTATTACGTCTCACATAATATAATATAAAACTAATTCATAGACCCTATGAATGCCTTATTAACCTGTTACCAAGCCCAATCCATTCCAGGGATGAAATCTATCCGCTATCTCAGCTGGAGTCTAAGGCTATGAGAGAAGCTATCCAAGAAAGTTTGGAAAAAGGGTCAAGATTGAGGCAGCATTGACAATGAAGTGTGCTACTGAACAACAAGAAACTCGAATACTGGCACTCAGTAATATTCCTGTCAATTGCCTTGATGTCCTCAATACCTTTGGTCAGTCTGTTATGTTTGGGATACATGACACTAAACAAGGTCACCTAGTGATGTATAAGGCAACATGTTTATTGAACTGCTCTTTATCTCTGGCTAGCACATAAAACTTCGGGAAAGGGTTCTCCTCATGTTCCTCTTGTTGTGGATGGTGAACCTGAATATGAAATTCAGAATATTGTAGTTTCCCAGTGTTTTAGGGCATATTACAATATTTGATTCTTTGGAAGGGCTTTGGTTGTGAGGAAAAGTCCTGAGTGGCTGCCTCAGATGTCCATGCCAACCATCCTCTCTGTTGGAATCCTTTCAAACCAGGTCCAAGGGATCCCGAGGCCTGTTGTAGAGGGAAGAATACTATCACATACCGACCCCTGTTATGCTGTCCCTGGTTTCATCTTGATGATTGGCATGTTCTGATTGGTCCTCTGGTGATGCATCTTGTCCAAATTTGTTCTCTGAGAATGCATCTTCTCTGGTCTTCTGCACCTATGTAGACCCAGGAACTACCATTCTGCATTGCCCTTGTGCAACCCCTTCTACTCTAGGAGGCTCTCACAGCAGCTATTTGCAGCTGTTTGGCAGACTAGAGGGACAATTTCAGGGAGCTAATACTCTCCTTGCAGGCTTAATTCGCTGGGAATTTAGGGTTCTTAGTCTGTGACCAGTAAAAACTAGGAGGCCAATAGCACCTTAGATCCACTCACTCCTTGTTTCATCCACTTAGTGACTCAGCCTACGCTCTGACTGAACTAAGAGTTTACTGAAAATACTCTGTGTCTTGGCATTGCTCCAGCAGCTCTAGTAGTTGTCAGCCCCCTGGCTTAACTTAGAATAGATAGTAGATGGGGGGGGGGGGGAATTTGAGGCCCCACTTTTTATTTCAATGGCGACAAATATAATATTTTGGTAGATCCAATAGAGGTTTTTACACTTGGATAGGTCGCAAATGTGAGTTCCTGGGTGTCTGTCTTCTTCTAATCTACTGTTACTGAACTTTGCTTGCATGTTGATTCCAGTCCTGTTCTGCCTGCCAGGGCCGGCCCGTCCATTGAGCAAGAATGTTTTTTGCACAGGGCCCCGCGTTTCAGGGGGCCCCGCGCAAAGAACATTCTGCTTTAAAAATTAAATTAAAAAAAAAAAGAAAAGCTGGCTGCTGCAGCTGCCGCCGCAGCAGCAGCAGAATCGAGTGTCCCGCGGGGCCCCCTCTGCCCGGCTGAGCTCTCCCTGCCCGGCTGAGCCCCTCTGCGATGGCTTTCAGATCCACGAAGGGAGAGTGTCTCCCTCGCGTCTCTGTTAAGCCCGCAGAGGCTGATGGTAAATTTCCTATCTGCCCCTGCAGGCTTAACAGAGACGCGAAGGAGACACTCTCCCTTCGCGGATCTGAATTTTTGAAAGCCGTCGCAGAGGGGCTCAGCCCGGCAGGGAGAGCTCAGCCGGGCAGAGGGGGCCCCACGGGACACTCGATTCTGCTGCTGCTGTGGCGGCAGCGGCAGCAGCCTGCTTTTTTTTTTTTTAAAATTTTCCCTGAGCCTATGTGGGGGGGGGGGGGGTTAGGACTGGTAATAGGCTATGGAGGGGGTTAGGACTTGAGGTGGGGTTAAGACTTGAGGTGGGCTGTGGGTTGATGGGGGGTTAGGACTGGTAATGGGCTATGGGGGGGGGGCTAGGACTGGAAATGGGCTGATGGGGGGGTTAGGACTGGAGATGGGCTGATGGGGTTAGGACTGGTAATGGGCTGTGGGCTGTTGGGGGAGGGTTAGGACTGGTAATGGGCTATGGGGAGGGCTAGGACTGGAAATGGACTGATTGGGGGGGTTAGGACTTGAGGTGGGCTGATGGGGTTAGGACTGGTAATGGGCTGTGGACTGATGGGGGCTGTCTGGAAATGGGGTGATGGGGGGTAAGGACTGGTAATGGGCTATGGGGGGTTAGGACTGATAATGGGCTATGGGGGCTAGGACAGGAAATGGGCTGATGGGGAGGGGTTAGGACTTGATGTGGGCTGATGGGGTTAGGACTGGTAATGGATTGTGGGCTGTTGGGCGGGTTAGGACTAGTAATGGGCTATGGGGGGATAAGACTGATAATGGGCTGTGGGCTGATGGGGGCTGTCTGGAAATGGGTGATGGGGGGTTAGGACTGCTAATGGGCTATGGGGGGTTAGGACTGCTAATGGGCTATGGGGGGCTAGGACAGGAAATGGGCTGATGGGGAGGGGTTAGGACTTGAGGTGGGCTGCTGGGGTTAGGACTGGTAATGGGCTGTGGGCTGATGGGGGTGTTAGGACTGGCAATGGGCTATGGGGGGCTGAGTGGAAATGAGCTGATGGGGTTAGGACTGGAAGTGGGCTGATGGGGGGTTAGGACTGTTAATGGGTTATAGGGGGGGCTTAAATTGAAAATGGGGTGATGGGGGTTAGGACTGGAAGTGGGTTGATGGGGGGCTAGGACTGGTAATGGGTTGGGGGGTTGCTAGGACTGGAAATGGGCTGAGTGGAAGGGGAGGCTTGTACTGCAAATAGCAGATGGGGATGGGGACTTGGAATGGAAATGGGCTGAGTGGAAGGGGGGCTTGAACTGCAAATAGCTGATGGGGAGGGGGGCTTGGAATGGAAATGGGCTGTGAGGGAAGGGAGCTAGGACTGGAAGTGGGCTGATGGAGCAGCTAGGATAGGACTGGAAATGGACTGTTGGGGGGAGCTAAGATTGGAAATGGGCTGTGGTGGGAGCTTGGATTGAAATGGACTCATGGAGGGGCTACAACTGGAAGTAGGCTCATGGGGGGGCTTGGACTGGAATTGGGCTGAGTGGAGGGGAGCTAGGATTTGACATGGGCTGATGGTGGGGCTAGGAAATGACTAGAAATGGGCTGATGGGGGGCTAGGATTGGAAATGAGCTGATGAAGGGACTCGGACTGGAAATGGATGGGGGAGCTAGGACTGGAAATGAGCTGATGGGGGGCTAGGACTGGAAATGGGCTGATGCAGGGACTAGAAGGGAGTGGATGCTGGGTGAGGCTGGAACTAGAAGGGAGCTGATTTGGGGGAGGATTAAAATGGGATGGGGCTGGGAGAGTAAAATGGAGAGGGGGGAAAATATTTTGTGTGGGAGGGTTGAAAAATCTACAATTGGCCGGGTATTGGGAGAGTAAGTGGGGATTGAGGATGGAGGGGTAACATTTAAGTGGATGAAATAGGAATGAGGAAAGAACAAAAGGAGAAAGATTAGTATGTTAAAGCAGATGTAGAGAGAGAGAATGGAAAAACACTAGAAGAGAGAAGAAAGGACAAATGGACAGCAGACGATGGAGAGTTAGCAGAAAACATGAAGAAACCAGAAGAAAGTGGCTGGAGCAATTGCAACTGAAAAAAATGCACAAAAGGTAGAAAGATATCTCTTTATTTTGAATTTATTAACTGGAATATGAAAGCTCTGAGAAATGTGCATCATTAACATCTGCGCTTTGTTTGGTACAAGAGGAAATTAATTTATAGTTTTATTTCTACAGTGGTGTTGTACATTCCAAGTTTGGCTTTTGGGGTTCCCAGTTTAATTATTGCCTTCCTGTTTCTAAATTGTGATTCCTTGTTCGGTGATGGTCTATGTTCTGCATGTGTAACTGAGCTGAGGTATTCTGTTTATGTAATTCCTATTTGACATGGCCACTTGTTCTCTTTCCCCAGTAGGTCATGTATTGTTATTCTCTGAAATGTATTGGTTTAATATTTGCAGTGTTGCCTTTTGATAGGTAGGGTATGGTGCTTTGTGAGTCCTGGTAATGCCGTCAGGATACGGCGGGTTTGCTATGGGTTCTAAATGGGCAGCATTTGTAGTAGTTCCTAATGTGCCTGGCGGGTGGCACTGGATTATAGTAATGTAGATATCTTTTAGTCTTTCTTTATCCATACACTCATTAAGAAACATATTTACTAAAAGTTAGTGTATGGTAATATTATGCAAATATTTATGCAAACAAGGCCACTTATGCAAATGAGGTCCCGCACTGAGTCTCTGCACATGACCCCGCATCCCCCTTGGGCCGCCCCTGCTGCCTGCCATGACCTGTGCCTCTTTACCAAGCACATTTCTGCCTTTTGATGTTCTGTTGTTCCTTTTCTGTAGGGATTGCCCTGGCGAGTCTGACCATATTGGAGCTACTCTCCTGTACATCTCCAATCTCCTCCTACTATGGCAACTAGGGTCTATGTTTACTCTGTGGGGAAATCCTCAGACTCATGCTTGAAGTCCTGGAAGCCTCTGAGTACCAGTGGGCTCAATCTGAAGGAAAAGAGAAACATGCACAACCTAGGCTCGGGGCCCCTGGTGTTCCTTGTGGTGCTAGACCTGGTTGTGACACTAACTTTGAGAATTAGACACCCAAATTAGCCACTTTAAAAGTGGATTGGGATTGAGTAGCTAAATTTAGGCTTCTAAACATTGGGCACGCTCACGATGGGATCAGGTCACCCAGAACTTCCTGTCTTCTAGCAGGGTGCCATCCCCCATCTCCTTCGGCTTTCTTAAAGTTAAATTGGAGGATCATAAGCTTCACCTGACCATGACTGCCCCTCACTCCCCACCCCATTATCTCTCCTCTCTCCCGCTGTCTTTTTAAGTTAAGCCATGGGAGATAATGGCTGGAATGGCAACAACCCACCCCTCTGAAATATATACTTCAATTTACTGACTTGATATACTGTCTTATATTGGAATAACCCCAAAACGGTCTTGAATACATTGAAATATAGGAAGAAATGAATGGATATAGAAGAGTAGGAAAAATATGCATAGAGTGTAAAAGTACAGAAGAGGTAGGGATGGAGAAGGATATCATTCTGCTTGAAACAGGAGGATATATGTCTGTATTGACATAACAGCTGGTGGTTTTATCTCTGTAAAAAGCACTCCTGAAAATCCCCTTTTCCTCCCCCATTTTAAAACTATTTTCCCTCCTGCCTCTTCTTAGTACCCTTTACAGTCCCTCAGAACCTCACAGGTCCTGCCTCCTGCCAGCTCAATGTCTTGGCATTGTTCCCACTGGCTTAACTTAAAATAGGTAGTGAATGGGGTGGTGGGGGGAGGGGGGTTGAGGTCCAACCTTTTATTTCAGTGATGACAAAATTAGAAGTCTTAGCTAGCTAGGGCTGATTGTCAGTACTAGGCAATTAAGTTTGGCAGTGCACCTTGTAACTGTCTAATTTTTAGCTTGCTGGATTTAGGAGAAATGCCTAATTTTTACCTGCTAAATTTAAGGTTGATTTTCAATTGGATCCAACTGAAGAGCAACCTAAAAGATCTTTTTTAAGTTTAGTTTATACCAGTTTTCAAAATAGATAGTGATAGTACTTAGCTCCATGGTTAGTATACTTCCAGGATACATAGCCAGTGCCACTCTGTGACTCGAAGGGGCCCTTTTACTAAATGCCGCTTACCAGTTAGCATGTGTTTTCACAAGCGGTAACTAGCCGCAGTAAACATAGAAACATAGAAACATGATGACAGAAAAAGACCACATGGCCTATCTAGTCTGTCCTTCCATAACAACAACTACAACAGTCCACTTTTTACCTTTAGAGATCCTCTGTGTTGGTCCCATGCTTTTTTTAATTCAGTTACTGTCCTCATCTTTACCACCTCCACTGGGAGACTCTTCCATGGATCCACTACTCTTTCTGTAAAGAAATATTTCCGCATATCACTCCTGAATCTATATCCCTTCACCCTCATCCCATGTCCCCTCGTAGCAGAACTTGCTTTCAATTGAAAGAGGCTCTCTCCCTGAACATTTATGCCACGGAGGTATTTAAACATCTCAATCATATCACCTCTATCCCGCCTTTCCTCTAAGGTGTACATATTAAGATCCTTAAGTCTGTCCTCATATGCTTTATAATGAAGCCCATTAATCATTTTAGTAGCAACCCTCTGCACCGACTCCATCCTGTTCACATCCTTTTGAATGTGCGGTCTCCAAAATTGCACACCATACTCCAAATGAGGTCGCACCAAAGACTTATACAGAGGCATTATCACCTCCTTTTTTCTGCTAGCCATTCCTCTCCGTATGCACCCAAGCATCCTTCTAGCTTTTGCCGTCGCCTTTTCTACCTGTTTAGCTACTTTAAGATCATCAGACACAACCACGCCTAGGTCCCGCTCTTCTTTAGTGGACAAAAGTACTTCTCCTCCTATACTGTATTGCTCCCTTGGATTGCTGCAGTCCAAATGCATGACCTTACATTTTTTAACATTAAATCCCAGCTGCCAAATTCTAGACCATTCTTCAAGCTTAGCTAGATCCCTCCTCGTGTTATCTACACCTTCCTGGGTGTCTACTCTATTGCAGATTTTGGTATCATCTGCAAAGAGGCAAACCTTACCCGACAGCCCTTCCGCTATATCACTAACGAAGATGTTAAAAAGAATCGGACCAAGGACAGATCCCTGGGGCACACCACTGGTAACATCCTTCTCCTCAGTGTGAGCTCCATTTACTTGTACTCTTTGTCGCCTCCCACCCAACCAATTTCTAACCCAAGCAGTAACTTTAGGGTCCATCCCTAGGGTGCTCAGTTTGTTTATAAGTCGCCTGTGAGGAACAGTGTCAAAGGCTTTACTGAAATCTAAATACACCACATCTAGAGATCTCCCTCGGTCCAACTCCCTGGTCACCCGGTCAAAGAAATCAATCAGATTTGTCTGACAAGACCTGCGTCTGGTGAATCCATGCTGCCTTGGATCCTGTAATCCGCTGGACTCCAGAAACCTCACTATTTTCTCTTTCAGCAGCGTTTCCAATAATTTACTCACCACCAAAGTTAAACTAACCGGCCTGTAGTTTTCAACCACATCCTTACTTCCGCTTTTGTGTAAAGGCACCACATGAGCCTCTCTCCAGTCCTTTGGCACCACTCCCGACTCCAACGAGGCATTGAAAAGGTCAGTCAGTGGAGTTGCTAGAACGTCCCCAAGTTTCTTCAGTATTCTAGGGTGTATCCCATCCGGTCCCATCGCTTTGTCTACTTTAAGTTGAGCTAGTTTCTCACGAACACAGTCTTCTGAAAATTGTTCAAGATGTCCCTCGCTTCTGTTCTTATTTGTGGGTGTTTTCTGAGGTTCTGCTCCTGTTTCTTCATCTGTGAACACAGAACAAAAATATTTGTTAAGCAATTCCACTTTATCCTTATCAGCTTCTACATATTCCCCCCCTGCACCCTTGAATCTGACAATACCACTTTTGCCCTTCCTCTTCTCACTAATATATCTGAAAAATGTCTTATCCCCCCATTTTATTGCATTGGCTATTTCCTCCTCCTTTTGAATCTTTGCCTTCTTGACTACTTTGCTAGCTTCTCTAAGTTTTTCCAAATACAGATGCCTGTCCTCCTCTCTCTGTGATCTCTTGTATTTCATGAAGGCCTCCCTCTTTTTCTTCACTTTTTCAGCTACTTCCTTCGAAAACCATAGCGGTCTCCTGTTCCTTTTGCCTTTATTTACCATTTTAACAAAAAGGTGGTTGCCCTTAAAATACCCCCTTTCAGTTTTGCCCACTGTTTTTCTACATCCCCCAGCTGTTCCCATCCCACTAATGACTCCCTGAGGTATTGGCCCATCTTTGCAAAGTTAGTCTTCCTAAAGTCTAAGATCCTCACCTTGGAATGGATTCTAACAGCCCTAGTCCTAATACTGAACCACACCATCTGGTGATCACTGGATGCAAAATGATCTCCCACTACAACATCAGAAACACTTTCACCATTGGTAAGCACCAAGTCCAGTATGGCCCCTTCACGTGTGGGGTCTGTTACCAATTGCCTGAATAGTTCTCCCTGTAGAGAATCCAGGATCTCCTTACTTCTAGATGATACTGCAGCAGGAATGTGCCAATCAACATCTGGCATATTGAAATCTCCTATCAGTAGCACTTCCCCTTTCCTAGCAATGCTGCGTATGTCTTCAATTAACTCTCTGTCCACCTCTTCCTCTTGTGAGGGAGGTCTGTATATCACACCAATGCAAATAGATTTCTCTTTCCCTCTTTCTAGTTTAACCCACAATGCCTCCTCTCTCCCTTTTAAGCTCTGTAATTCCAAAGCTTTAATAGTCGTTTTTACATATAGTGCCACTCCTCCTCCCCTTCTTCCTACCCTGTCCTTTCTGAATAAAGTATAGCCAGGTATAGTTACATCCCAGTCATGATTTTCTGTGAACCATGTTTCTGTAACTGCCACTAAATCCAAGTCAGCCACTCCCACCAAAGCTTCAACTTCAGGGATCTTATTTCCCATGCTACGGGCATTAATACACACTGCTTTCCATATGTTACCCCTGTTACCCATTTCCATAAAGGTATTTAATGTATCACCTACCTGGGGGCTTTCACTTACCTGGGGGCTTTCTTCACCCATCCCCAACGAATCTAGTTTAAAGCCCTCTTCAGTAGATTAGCCAGTCTACTACCGAAGATGCATTGACCTTTCTTTTGACAGATGGATGCCATCTCTGCTCTGCAACCCTTGGAACAGCATCCCATGGTCTAGGAAACCAAAACGCTCTCGATGACACCATCCACGCAGCCATGCATTCATCTCCAGGATGCGAGCCTCTCTGCCTTGGCCTTTACCCCCAACAGGGAGGATTGAAGAGAACAGTAAACCCTGATGTGTGAGCATGCCAGCTCCTAACTGTTAAAATGCACATTAACTGGTACTCAGGCACTAATGTGGACAGTGGGGGCAGGTTGGAGATTGAACGTGGGCATGGAGAATACATTAGCACGCAAGTGAAAGTACTGTACCATGGCATTTAGTGCGGATTCACTTAACCTCTAAGGATGCTGTTAAGTAATACTTTGCCACTTGTTAGAGTACCCAGTCATGCGTTAGCTAGCAGGAACATTCTCGTTACCCCCCCCCCCCCCGACAGCTAATGTGAAGGCATTGCACTTAACATGTGATACCTTAGCGGGGTTTAGTATAAGACCTCCTAAGAGTGAGCCCATAAGAGTGATCCACATTCAAATGTTGCCACCTTTTAAAATATGTTACTAAGTTTATTTTATTATACTGTATATGGTTTTAAACATACTGGGGAGGGTCCAAGAGCTACATGTGATTGCCATGCTTCAGACTGAGCAGACCAGGTCATATTAAATGCTACTGCCTAAGGACTGACTGGCCTCCATAATGAGTGCATACTGGAAATGACTACAGAAAAGACGCATTATAGGTGTTTATAGATTGTAAATTTAGGTGCTTATTTTCCAACTAATTACGTTTTTTGAGAGTACAAAAACTCAGTGTTTTCATACATTAGGTATGTTGCTGGATTTGTTGTCCAGTGGAATCAAACATGTGCGTTTATGTCACTTAGAAGTCACTAATGCAAAAAAGACATAAGAAAAAAAGAAAAAAAAAACCTGAGTGAAGGATACAAGACAAGAAAAGTCAAGAGAGGGTTGAAAACATACTGGGCAAGTGCTTATCCACTAAACACCTACTGTATTTTAATTATTTTGCATCAGGGTGTTTTATCAATGTTTATCAAGTAAAACCTAAAGTCAGAAGCTCTAATTTGATGGTTTGATGGGTAATTTTATAACTACCCTGCATCTCCAAAAGCAAAACTGTGGATACTTTCATACATGGTTTAAATAGTCTTTACATGAAAAATTATTTATATACATTTTGAATTTCTAAATATCTGGATGTAAGTGCAAATTCCATCCTATCCATTATCCCTAGGAATGCCTCTGCTTGCTGCAGGTACATTCATACAGGTTTCACATGCATACTTTTACCCACATTTTGAGCAAGCAATTGTGTAAAAGCCCATTACCATGAACATTGCCTTCTTCACTAAACAACGCTAAAGTTGGAAAGCTAATGGAAAAGAACAACATCTTCTGAAAAATTGTCTATCTATCTATTGTCTATCTATCTTTTCCCAACAGCAGTGCTTCTCTCAGCAGAAAGCATATGGATAGTGGTAAGTACGGAGTGGATACAGATACAGACGAGGGATTGGTCACTGTGTCCACAAGGAGATTCTAAGAATAGTCTGAAAATTTGGCTTAGTAAGAGGAGAAGATAGTGTCCCCTATTTCTCTGAAGAGAGTTCTGAGTTGAGAAGGAAAAAATCACAGACGAAACACAGATCCAAGATCCACATAAATATACACAGGCAATGAAGATACAGACAGATGTATGTGCACATGCACACACATGCAGAGGGGTTGGAAAGAATTCCATAAGTCATGCTCTGCATGCTGTCCCCACTTGTTATATCCTCAATCCATAATGACAAGCAAAACAGTGAAAGTTGTAGAAAAGGTGAGAGAAGAGGACGCTGAGCCTGAAAGAGTTAATCCAATTCATGATCGGCATTAGGGAAACAAAGTCCACCGATATTTCAGATGCCCAAAGGAAAACAACTGTTTGCTTTGATTTCTAGCATACTGAGTTCAGTTGTTAAGTCAGAAAGGATATTTGAGGCCTCCTCCAGGGTTGCATAAAACACCGAAGTGAGGTGAAGAAGGGATTTGCTTTTTGAAAATCCTGGAAAGTTTATGCCACCTCAGGTGGTAATGCTACACTAACTTGTTTACGCAGGGAATGACTCTTGGCAGCTATTATTTTTCCTTTCTCTTAAGCAATAATAGTCTTTGCAGTGTCAGCATTGATCTGGAAATTCTCAGATATTAGTTTTGACTGCAGTCACCTTTCTGACAAGTGTTATTGCTGTTGTGTGTTATGTCCCCGTTCAGGATGATTTCTAATGATAATGTTCCATCTGCCTCCTCTGTTTCATTTTAAATTATAGATGCCACTCTGATAGAAGGCAGAACTTTTGTGTAAGCACTGTACACTGCTCCCCCTTCATTGTATGGGATATGGGTTCCCTCACTCGCCAGTGCTTGACACAAATAATATCCATCTCTTATTACACAAAAGATACTTAATATTTGCGGTGAAAAATATTTTTCCCCACTATGGTGGTAAATTTACTCTTTTTAAAGTTAACCTGTATTTGTACCTTCAATAACTTGTATTTGCAGTAAATTTCTTATTTAAGAAAGTGCAGCTCGGAGCTTCATTTCATGGAAAGAGTCTCGCATATTTATATGCTCATATTCATCATTAGTTATTTTAGAAGCCCTAGTTGTGCTTTGGACATCTGAAAAGGGGCATGGAGAAGTCCCCAGAGCCATTTTAGAAGTCGGTTTTGTGGACGTCCCCAAGGCAAGGAGGTCCAAGTCTGAATGGGGGCATGCAGGAGGCATGTCCAGGATTTTCCTAGAACGTAGACTTCCTTGCCTGATTTCAGTAATACCTTTGATGTCCCAAACGGTTTCCAAGCTTATACCCGCTCGAGGCATGAATAGGCATCAGAAATGTGCTAATTTGTCAGACAGACATCTGGAGGGTTTGGAGAAGGAGGTCCGCTCATGGCTTCTATACTTTCCATGCCAACAATGGACACTGACAGAGAATGAAAGCTCATCTTTTTTATTTTGGAACACCACTGGACATCTGATTATGCTTGATTGCTTGAGATGGACATCCCGACCCCATGCTTTACTGAGGGGAACATTTATATGGCTGCTGGCATGGATGTCCATTTCAGGGATGTCTGTGTTACTAAAATTGGACAGAGATATAGACGTCCCTGGTCTTTTGTGGCATGTTCAGCCCTGGTACATCCCCAATTTGACTTGGACATCCTTTCTAAAATGCCACTTCACATCAACTATTTTCTTAAAACCTCAATATTCAAATGTTACTAGCAATAACTTATCTGAGTGAAGCAGATGCCTCATAGTTAGCTCAACAATTGTCCATTTATCATAGAAAGGGTCTCTTCCAATACAGCAACAGCATTCAGCGCAATGTTGCTTTTCGATAAAATATGTGCTTCAGGGAAATAATTTCCTCTAATAAATTTTTGTCGTCCACCTTCTAGACTCAGACAGTTCTCCATATACTCATATTATTCCATGTGGCTACTTCTCAGCATTCTAGTGCCAGTTCCTGCAGACATAAATACAGCATCAGATACGTTCCCCTCCCTTCAGCCAATCACATTTCAAATCAAAATCCTTCATATGTTCTGTCATTCTCATTTCAAATTAAAATCATCTTTTCAGTGTCCACATCTAATCCCTTTGGAGCAATAGTAACTCTGGTAACCCGGAGGCCCTCCTCGCCTCCTTCCCAAGTCTTAGCACCCCACAATAAATTCCCCCACAAATTCACCAACAACTGTATTTTGGTACAAACTTTGGTCGCAGCTTTATTTACAAGCTGTAACAACCGACCCAACACGGGCCTGAATATAAAACAATCCAACATAACCCAGCCCCACACCCCTTTGCCGGAGGATGCCCCCCCACCCGCCATCTTAGTAGCAAGGCGGAGCATCCTCCTCCCCCCCAAACCCCACCGCCTGCCTCGCCATACTAGTAGCAAAGGCCGGCTCCCACCCCCCCGCTACCGGGCCGAGACCCCCAACCGGGCTGTCTCGCCCCACCCCGAGGAGCACTTCGCCCCCACTGCTCGTAAACCAGTTCAAGCCCGCGCCGCTCCTGCGAGCGCTGGCTCTGTACCCTGCCCCCGCCAGCTGCAACATCCCAAAACCACCTCCAAAAGGGGCGGGCGGGCGGGAACGCATCCGCTTCCGAGGAGCCGCGGTGAGAAGGAGACGGCCACGCGGCTCCTCGCAGACACTGCTCCGCCCCCCCTCCGCAAGCGGACCAATGAAATCGCTCCGACATCGCGACGGAGCGATTTCAAATGCCGCATGCACGGCCTCCTCTCTCTCAACCCCCCCCACCCCCCGTCACGTGCTGGAGGCCGAGGCCGGGCCCGGGCCCAGGTTACTGACGGCTGCGGGACCCGGCCCGCGGCCTCGAGCATTAACTCTGGTAACCCGGAGGCCCTCCTCGCCTCCTTCCCAAGTCTTAGCACCCCACAATAAATTCCCCCACAAATTCACCAACAACTGTATTTTGGTACAAACTTTGGTCGCAGCTTTATTTACAACCTGTAACAACCGACCCAACACGGGCCTGAATATAAAACAATCCAACATAACCCAGCCCCACACCCCTTTGCCGGAGGATGCCCCCCCACCCGCCATCTTAGTAGCAAGGCGGAGCATCCTCCTCCCCCCCAAACCCCACCGCCTGCCTCGTCATACTAGTAGCAAAGGCCGGCTCCCACCCCCCCGCTACCGGGCCGAGACCCCCAACCGGGCTGTCTCGCCCCACCCCGAGGAGCACTTCGCCCCCACTGCTCGTAAACCAGTTCAAGCCCGCGCCGCTCCTGCGAGCGCTGGCTCTGTACCCCGCCACCGGTGCAAGGTATTCACTATCCTCGCACCGCCCCCCCCATAAAGCTGCGACCAGTCATTTCAAGTGCTTCCTGCCAATCATTAAGCAATAAGTCCTGCCGACCGGGGACAAGTGTACCCCGTCGGTACGGTACAGTCCACCGCACTGGGGGTCCACCCAAGGGTGCCGGACTTGCCATCCCCCGGCCTGCTGCAACCAACGGCCAATCTGCCTGTTGACCTTAGCTAGCCCTCTCGACCACCGTCGCTGAGGCAGGCAGGCCGGCCGCGGGATGATGTCCGACCAAACGATTGCCACATCTGGCCACTGCTCCTGCAGCGCCCGAAGGTCCCGCTGCACAGCTCGAATGAGCTGCCGGCACGTCCAACTGGAGAGATCGTTCCCACCAAGATGTATCAGGAGTCCCACCGGCCGCTGCCGCCGCTCCGCATGCTCCCGAACCCATGGAAGGAGCTGCCACCAACGCATGCCCCGCTCGCCCAGCCACACCAACTGGAAATTGCAGGACACCAAGCCCAGGTGCGGACCCAGTGGACGATTTGAGGCTCTGCGTTCTGCCCAGTAGACGAACGAATGTCCAAGAATCTACCATACGCCCGGCGGGCCCCGTGCAGTACTCCATGCAGGCCCGCCCTGCAGTACACCTGAAAAAAGAAACACAGCATTAGCACCCCCCCCCACACACACACCCCCACCCCCCCCAACACCCCAGCACCTCACAACTGGTCCAGGCGCACATATCCTGTGTAGGCCCCGGATCGCCAGCGCCCGATCCATTGAATCACCTCACCCCCAAGACCAGCAGCAGCGGCGCTCGTTGCCGCCCCAATCCGGAAGGAATGAGACGCATAACCTCGCTCATCCAAGCCCAGACGCCGCAAGGCCAGGCGGAGCACCGCCGTGAATTGAAACTGGGTGACCGCACTCCCGTCCACGTGGCAGAAGAAACAACCGGCCAGATCCGGACGCTGACGCCCATAAGACGCCAAGTTCTGCACCGGACAGGATCCCAGACCCGGAATTGCCTTCAACAGCACCCACCGACCACGGCCCTGTGGGTCGGTCTTCGAATGAGCCACAAATATCCGTACGCGCATCTTCTTTAGGTCCACGTGATGAACCTGCAAACCCCCCGCCCACCCCGTTTGCCCGACCGTGGGACCAGCTCGCTAACCCTGAATGCCCCGAAGAAAGCCGTGACAAACAAAGCCCGAAAAAGTACCGCCTCGAACGGGGATGCCGCCACCTCTGGCAGAACGACCCAGATGCGCAGCAGCAACTCATGCGACACGGGACGGTGCCAATCCGGGATCATTGGCTGCGCTCGTGCCCACCCGGCCAATAGCCGCTTCACCACATACGAAGCACCCGGACTGCCCCAGCCCGCCGCCCTGCTGAAAAAGGAGAAACCGGCCAACGCCGCCCGCGCCGCCGACCGGGACCACCCACACCCTTTTGCCCACGCTATAAAAGAACCCGCCAAAACGTCCCCAACTCTACCACCTCTCCAGCCTTTCCCCCATAAGAACTCCCGGACCCTCGCATACCCCCGCTGATAAGCCGTCCACGTACCTGGAGCCAAGGAGGACCGCAACAATGAGATCATTCCGGCGTCCCAATCCGCCAAAGGTGCTCTGGCACCACTGCCGCGGTCTCGTCCGCCCCCGGGGCCAACGCCCGAAACTGCTCCCACTGAAAACGAGACAGAGCATCAGCAATAGCATTCTGAGCACCTGGCACATGGCGCGCCCGAGCCGTGACATTGAGACGAAGACAGGCCAGCACAAACACCCGCATCAACGCAGCCACCCGCGGGCACTTGGGCGAATGCCGATTGATGACTTGCACCACCGCAGCATTGTCGCACCAGAACACTACCCGCTTATCCCGCAACCTTTCCGGCCATACCCAGAAGGCCAGCACAATTGGGAACAACTCCAGGAACGTCACGTTATGCGTCAACCCACTCGCCGTCCAAGATGCCGGCCACGGCGCCGCACACCACGAACCTTGGCAGTACAATCCCATACCCGAACCACCTGCAGCATCCGAAAACAACTCCAAATCCCAGTTGGATAGTTCCGCAGACTGCAACACCGAGCAGCCGTTATACTCCACCAGAAACGCATCGCACACCCGCAAGTCGGCTCGCATCCCCGACGTCACCCGGATGCGATGATGCCCACAGCGCACACCGGCCATCGCCAAGGACAGCCTCCGTGCAAACGGCCTCCCCATTGCAATGACTCGACAAGCAAAATTCAAGTGGCCGACCAACCTCTGAAGATCCGTTAACGTCACCTTCGAGGCGGAGCCCACCGCTGCCACCAATAGCCGCAGCCGCTCGACTTTATCCCTAGGTAAATGGACCACAAACTCCACTGAGTCGATATCGATCCCCAAGAAAGAAAGACACGTCACCGGCCCCACCATCTTACCCTCCGCCAAAGGGATGCCG
The DNA here is from genome assembly GCA_033557465.1 of Ichthyophis bannanicus. Classification (NCBI taxonomy): domain Eukaryota; kingdom Metazoa; phylum Chordata; class Amphibia; order Gymnophiona; family Ichthyophiidae; genus Ichthyophis; species Ichthyophis bannanicus. The sequence goes on along the minus strand of CM066037.1, from coordinate 221,285,967 downwards.
AACTCCGCCGCCAGGCCCAGGAAAAGCCCCAGCAAGGATCCACACACTGCGGACTGTGCAGGCCCCACGAACAAGAAATCATTGAGATAATGCACGATAGTATGGCGCCCCGACCTCCGCACCAATACCCAGTGCAAAAACGAGCTGAAGGCCTCGAAGTAAGCACACGAGATCGCACAACCCATTGGCATGCACTTGTCGTAATAATATTGAGCGTCAAAATGAAATCCCAGCAAGGGAAAGGCGGACGGGTGAACCGTCAACAGCCGAAAGGCAGATTCAATGTCCACCTTCGCCAGCAAAGCCCCCTTTCCGCATTGGCGCACCAGCTCCAAAGTCTCATCGAAGGATGCATAGCGCACCGAGCACAGTTCCCGCGGGATATGGTCGTTCACCGAGGCCCCAAGGGGGCAAGACAGATTATGTATCAGCCGATAACGCCCAGGCTTCTTCTTAGGGATAACCCCCAGCGGAGAAACAATAAACAGCGAAAAGGGTGGCCGGTCAAATGGCCCTGCGACTCTGCCCAGCGCGCACTCCGCCGCAATCTTCGCGCGGGCCACCTCCGCCAGCCGCATCACCGAGCTAGCATTCCCCGCCGCCAACTCCCGGACCTCCCCTTGAAATGGGATACGAAAGCCCTCGGAAAACCCCGCCCACAACATAGTCCCCGCCTTGCCGTGTCTGGTACTCGCGTAAAGTTCCAGCCACGGCTGCAACGCCTGAATCCTAATGGGGGTAGGCGCCAGCCCCCCGCTACACCCTTCACTTACCCGCCGCCGGCGCACCCTGCACCGCCCTTCGGCTGCACTTGACGGCCGAGTGACCGGCACCGCACAGCAAGCAGGCGTGCCGAAACTTGCAGTCAGGAAATGGGCAGGATGTTTTATTGAAGCGCCAGCACAGATCTCCGCCGGGGCCGCTCGCTCCGCTTTTGCTCGTATCGGGCCCCGGGCCCACTGTCCGAAAGGACCGAAAGCCCGCCGTAGCTGCATTGCCTACTGCCCTAACCGGACCTGCACCCCCCCCCCCCGTCCCACCCTTCTTGGCCGACATTTGCGTCAGCCAAAGATTAATATCCTTCATTCCCCACGACAGTTGCCGATTCTCCTCCATCATATCACGAAACTCCTCATCATAATTAAGCCAGGCCCAACCCTCGTGCGCCTGGGACGCCGCCAAGATAGCGTCGGCATAAGCCAGCAGCTCACTGTACCGACTCGGGTCCTCATGCCCCCATACGCTCGCCAAACGCAAAAAGGCCCGGGTCCAATTTAAGGTGTTCCGGGACACCTTTCGCACCCTCCCCGCCTTTTCATCCTCCTTACGTTTCTTGCGACTCTCCCCCGAGCGTTTCCTCCCCTCCAGCAGCCGGAAAATATCAATGTAACGCCGCTTTACGAATCGCCGCCTCAACTTGCGCGGAACACTCTCCCACAATTCCGCACACCGCACAACCGAGGACCCCGCCCCTTCACCTGCCCGCGGCCCGACCGTGGAGGCTGCCGAGGAAGTATCCGATGACCACGACGACGAAGACGATGACGACACACTCCGCCTACGACGCCGCCAGTGCTTCCACTTCGCCTTGGCTTTACGTGCCAGCGGTGCACCCTCACCCGATGGCACCACCCCCCAACCGTATTTCCGGTACACTCACCTGCCGCAGCCTGCTCCGCCGTCACCTGCACCACCGAGGTGGACCCAGTCTGCTCCACCGAGGTCGGATCGGTCTGGCCCACGCTCTGCGACATCACTGTCGAGCCGACTCCCACTCCGCCTGCTGCAGCCACCGCACTCCCGGGAACATGCAGAGGGAGAGAAGAACCAACACATGGGGAAGGAGGAGCACCAACCCCCGGAGGAGCCATCCCATAAGGCCCCACCCGGCTCCCCCTCCTTGTGCCCCCCCCAAGGAACCCAAACCCCCGGCTGCCCAGCCCGCCGCCCCCCAGGGAAGCTGCCCTCTGCCACTCTGGAAACCGGCCCCCCACCAATCCCCTCCCCAGCCCCCCCCCATGGGCCCACACCCATAGCCTGCCCAGACACCGGGGACCAGGCCGCCCATCCCTCTCCATGCACAACCGGCCTCCCCCTCCCCTGCGGAACGGGCCCATAGGCTCCCGCGCCGACCGGCGCACCGGCCACCCCAGCAGGGCAAACGTCCGGGACCTGAACCCACCCCGGTCCCCCCCCTGCCCATCTGCTCCCCCCCATCCCCTACCAACCCCCGGGCAACGCCCCCGTCTACGACGCCCCCTCCCCCAATCCCACCCAACACCCCATCAGTCTCCCCCGCCCCAGGCCCCACGATCCCCGCCGGGGAGCCCACAGCCTCCCCCGGACCTCGCAACCCGGCTGCCAAAGCAGGTAGAGACCCCCCCTTCCCAGACCCTGTCCCCCTCTTCCCCGCCCTTCTGCCTGCCCCCGCAAACTCCCACTGCCTGCCCTGACTCCCTGGGCTGCACCCGCTCCCCGTGACCCTCTCGTGCTCCCCCCAGCCCTTACAGCCGAAGCCCCCCCTTTCTGACCCTTTCTCGCCATGCCCGTGCCCTCACGCCGGAAGGCTGAGTGCTCCTGCCCTGATCGGGGAAACTGGCTGCCCGTGCCCCGAACTGCGAAGTGGCAGAAGAAGCTGCCACTATCCCACCCAGGAGCAAAGTCCTCCAGCCGCCCTCAGCCGACGCACGGAGCACCCCCCCCCAGCAAAATCACCCCACCGATCCCCCACTCACCGCGCTTAAAGGCCGCACCGCCCAGACCCGACCCTGAACGCGTCCGCTTCCCGAGGAGCCGCGGCGAGAAGGAGATGGCCACGCGGCTCCTCGCAGACACTGCTCCGCCCCCCCCCCTCCACAAGCGGACCAATGAAATCGCTCCGACATCGCGACAGAGCGATTTCAAATGCCGCACGCACGGCCTTCTCTCTCTCACTCCCCCCCCCACCCCCCGTCACGTGCTGGAGGCCGAGGCCGGGCCCGGGCCCAGGTTACTGACGGCCGCGGGACCCGGCCCGCGGCCTCGAGCATTATTTCAGCAAAAGATTATTTTATGTTCCTTATAATTTAAATATTGTTCATAATTGTCCCATACCAATCTCATCTGGCTGTATCAATAACCTGACAGTGAGGAACTTCTACAGAATTGCCTTTTTCCAGCTAATGTTTGAACAGAGGAGCTGTCCTAGGTTTTGTACAAATCCAATTTTTATGCTCATATATCCACAACATATTTTCCGTTTAGTGAACAAGGGCACATAATCATATAAATAACAAATATTCAATCACAATTACTATAAAAGCGGCTCTTATAACTCCTGCCATTTTTGGAGTTTGCCATTCGGTACCAGCTAACGTGTATGTAGACCATACTCTCCAATGTTCATCCCCCTTCAATAAGCTATTAGATGAAAATTCTTAAAAATTAATGTAGCTTTAAAACAGGCCAATGTTTTCATAATATATTTATCATAAGATGACAACGTCAAAAAAGGTAATATACATACTAATTGCTCAATAGGATCACATTGGCATTGAAGTAGTATCTCTCTACCATTATATTTGGCTCTCTTATAAGCATTATCAATAACATTCCTTGGATATCTTTTAGAGCAGGGGTTCTCAACTCAGTCCTTGGGACACACCTAGCCAGCCAGGTTTTCAGGGTAACTACCAAGCTTTTTTTGAGAGAGTACGTGGTGGTACGGGCACCAGCATCTTTTGCATTGCCTGCTAAAATTGACCTATGGTCCTCATGTATTAATGAATATGCATCAGAGAGATTTGCATGTACTACCTCCATTGTATGCCTCTCTGATGCTTATTCATTGTGGTTATCCTGAAGACCTGATTGAGGACTGGGTTGAGAACCCCTGCTATAGAAAGTAATCTGGTTCTCAAATCCTTTGCTTCTGAAAAAAAAAATCTTCTTTAGATGAACATAACACTGATTTACACCAAAATATTTTCCCTCATCAAAAGTGAAATCAGGTTTCCTAAAGCAGTTTTTCATGCTGATTCTAAATCTGTAATTAGCTTTCCACTAGCATGTAGGGTTTTAGAGATATCATCCATATATGTTTCTGTAAAATGTTACATATCGTAAACATGGAAAAAGTCATATGTCATATGTACTAATAGCTATATTTGGCATGTTTCCATGTAAGAAACGCACTAAAAGTGTTTTACAGAAGACCGTCTGCTGTGAAGTTTTTCAGGATTGGCACGATATAACATCCAGCAGTAATCTGCCATCATGCTCTTATCCCAGAATCCTTGGTAACGTTTTTCCATGGCCTGAATGTCTTGGTGAAACCTCATCACTCATTTCACCCAAGTTTGGTGGAAAAAAGTGAAGATGTGAGTGCATGAAGTGCATTTCCAATGACGTGGCAACCAAGTTTACAATATGTGTCAAGTAACCTCTGTACTCCATCAACATAATCTGCCAATTTGTGGTTACCCAGAAAGTTTTCACAGATCCACTTTAAAGGCTTGCCATGCGTCTAGTACTAAAGCCTCCAGGCATTTTTCAAAATTTTCATCCTCCATCACTTGTCTTATTTGTGGCCCCACAAAAATGCCTTCTTTCAATTTTGCAGCAGTGATCTTTGGAAATTTAGAAACAAAATACTGAAATCCTTTTGAATTTGTTTGTGCCATTCTTTTCACTAAATTTTTCATTAAACCCAGTTTTATATGCAAAGGTAGAAGCAAAATGTTTGCTGGATTGACTAATGGAACATGACTAACACTGCTGCTTCCTGGATTATAGGCAGTTCTTAAAGGTCAGTCATTAATAGTACCATGATCTTTGACAGCTCGACTGTCCCAAAGGCAGAGAAAACAACAATATTTGGTGAATCCATCTTGAATGCCCATCAGCCTGCCAATAACCTTAAGATCCCCGCAAATCATCCACTGGTAGTTATCTTAGCGTATGGCATGGAGCAATATCCACAGGTTATCATATGTCTCCTTGAGGTGCAATTGGAATAGATGGCTTTACATTGCGGTTATGAAAAAAAAGAACGATCTTGAGGCTTTTTGTTGAAGAATCAATGAATAAGTGCCATTCTGATAGTCTGTATACTCGGGGTAGTTTCTCCAAATGGGTTAGTTTTGTGCATACTATGGCAGTTGTGAACCTCACTTCTAAGCCAGGGTATGTGGAGTATGGTCTTAGTCTCTCAAATTTACTGCTAATGCTCAGTGTAATACTTGCATCGTGCCAAAGAGAGCCTCCTGCTGGAATTTGTAAGATTTAACATGTATGGGTAATTTGTTAAGATGTGCTTGGAAATTATTCTTTATCAAGCCTGTGGCTCCCATTACAATGGGAAATATTTCTGTATCTTTCTGCCACATTTTCTTGGTCTCTGACTACATTTCTTGGTACTTCTGGATCTTCTGCCTCTCCAGGCGATTCACAGAATAATCACTCCGTACTGACACTATTATTATCAATGCTATTCTGGTATTCTTCTCCTTTACCACTAGGTCAGGTTTCCTAGCATGCAGTTTCTTATCTGTTTGAATGGGAATGTCCCAGGTGATCATAACCTCTTCATTCTCTATTATTCTCTTAGGCTCATGATCTCAGTGCTTTTCAGGGACAGCAATGTTGTAGTGTTTCCAGAGTTTCCAGTGGAGAAAGCATGCTACTTTGTTTTGTACCTGTGAGAGGGCTCCAAAATGTCAATTGATATCATTGCAATAACACATTGGGCTATCTACTTTAAAGAATGTCACTAAATTATGACTGCGCGTGCGATAGTGGCAAATGAGAACATTCTTTTGAAGTAAGTTATTTTCCTTCAGTCTTGAAGCAAGGAGCTCTGATTTATCTTCTGAGAGTGCCAAGTCTCGTATAAGATCACTAAGCTCTTCTTGGCTGAATTTCTCTGGGTTGCCATCACTTTCACCTGGCACATAGTCTGCGTCTTCTGACTCTTTAGGTTGACTGCCACTTGCACCTTCATCTAGCTCCTTTTTGTCTGGTACAGAAGGCAGCCCATCCTGTGGAGGAACTGGAACAGGAAGTGTTTCCTCCTGTGGGACATGTCACATTGCAAGCATAAGATTTGGGTACACGTTGTGCTTGTTCTTCTCAGAGAAACCATGATATTAACCAGACAAAAATAGCAGTCATCATAATGGTTCTTTGGCTCCCTCCATATCATTTGTACAGCAAATGGCATTGCTATTTTCCTTCCATTTAACCAATCACGTAGTCCATTTATACATTCAGTGCAAATGATGTGAGGCGCCCATGGCTTATTCTGGTCACCCAGTGGTCATCCAAAATATAACTTGTACATTTTGCGAAGATCTGACATTATTGTATGATGCTGAGACACAATAACAAATGAACCACAAATGTAACAAAATACCTCAGAATGATTGTTACGCTGTCTTATTTATTTATTTAACAGGTTTTTTTATACCACCTTATCTTATAATTAAAGCAGTTTACATGATAAACACATGATATATTACATAGTCGTGTGGAGTAGGGGGGTATGTGGGAATTGTTAGCAATGGAGGGAAGAGCAGCATGGTGCTGGGGAGGGGGGTGGGGGTAACATGGCCGAGGCTTCTGCCTAGGGCAACAGAAATCCTTGGGCCAGCCCTGTCTCTGTGGGGATAAAACAAGTGATGATGCAATAATGAGAAGACATGTAATTAATGTAAACCTTTTATTCTTGTTCTATGTAAAACCACACTGATTTCAAAATAGTGCATTATATAAAATCAAATAAATAAACCAAACATTTTCTGTTCCAAAAAGATTTTCTTCACTAGAAAGCTGCATTAAAGTCAACCATCAAATCAGCATCTAGAGATGTACATGGCCAAAAAGAGGTTCAGTCAGGAGCACATTTACTAAGCCCCGTGCTGGTAACGCGTGTGTCGACCTCATTAATAGCGCAGCATTGAGAACTAACTGCAGGGGCATGGGTACAGCTGTCCACCTGTAGTGACTATGCATTACGCGTACCATGCCAAATCAGCCACGGGTGCAAGTGACACCACTCACTGAGGTGGCATTAATTGAACCTGCGCTATTTATGCCGAATGCAGGTAGTGTGGCTACCAACACCCATACTAGCTGTGCCAAGCAGGAACACCCCCATCCTGCCCCAACACTTGCTACAAGTACAGGGTTGTTAGTACAGTACCCCGTGCTACTTTCCAGCGCTGCACCGAAGTCATGTACTACCTTTTAGTAAATATGCTCCTTAATCTTTATTTTAAAAAAACGTTTGTATGACTTTCATGTGGGCGGGGTTGTGCTTTTGTGGTTTTTGCATACATTGTATGCATGCAAGAACTTCTCTGCACATGCAAGTCAATTGCACACATTAATCCATAGGTATACATGCGCAGAAGGGATTTGCACCCAAATGAACCACATTTGCTGTAATGAATGTATACCTAAGGGTAAATAAACTCAGGATCCTCAAAACGATTCCCTTTCATTCCCTTTTCCACCTTTCTTGCTCTTGTTATCTTGGTTACCCTGAGAGTCCCCTCACCCATATCGCCATTCATTTTTCATTCTTTCAGTTCTCTGCATCTATTTCTTTTATCACCTCTTCAACTTTCTTTCTTCATTTTTCTCTCAATATTTTATCATTGTTTCTTGCCACTGATGGAAAAGGGCAGAAATGATGGCAGTGAAAAATAGAGCCTTGAAAGTCTCAAATATTTTAGTTAAATGAAAAAATACATAATAAATATTCTTCCAGCAAATTAACTAGTAGCCAATTTCGGTATGATATTTAATAAGCACATTTGGACTCAGACTGCAGTTTTCCATAGCTTTTTCAAGTTGATTTTCTGTTTTATTATCTCCAGAGGTCTTGGTCCATTAACAAATTACAGAAAACGTACAAAGAAGATATTGTAATGAAAAGTAATTTACATGGTGATACAGGTGTGGTGAAATGGACAAAACCTCCTTGTCCTTCCAGCTGAGCTCTTCTTTGAGATTCCTCTATTGCAGTCCCTTTATGATATTTCAGAAGAGAGTAAGCCCAGTGAGTGTCAGCTTATCTGAATACTTGGACCAATTTCTTTGACTTCTTGAAAGTAAGGAGGAGTTTTAATTAGAAAGGGTGAAAAACTAATACATCCTGGAAAGAGGAGAAAGATATTGGTATACGCTCAGAAGCATAGCGCAGATATAATAATGCTCCAAGAAACACATTTGTCTTCTAAGGAAACTACAAAACTAACTTCCAATCGATATAAGCTGATTGCTCATTCACCAGCTATGGGGAAGAAAAATGGGGTTGCAATACTAATAAATAGTAAATTAAAGTTTCAGGTTTTGTCTACAAGGACAGATTGTGAGGGGCGATGGGCTAAAGTTAATTTGGTTATTGGAGTAAAGCACCTGGCTATAATTAATATATACGATCCAAACAGTGATCATCCCAACTTTTTCCACACTTTAGCAGAAGTTGTGCAAGAAAACTCCCCATTCCCTGTTATTCTTGGGGGAGATTTTAATATGGTCTTGGATCCCTTGTTGGATTGTAAACCGAGCAGGCTAAGAAGGAGTGGCAGAGCATTGACAGTACTGAATTTGCTTATGCAGGAAACTGGATTAGTGGATATATGGAGAATCTTACATCCCATGGAAAGATATTACACCTTTTTTTCTTGCCCTCATGGCTCTTATTCCCGGATAGATTTTTTTCTAATATCCAGGCCGTTGGTGCAAGAAGTTAGTGGGGCAAACATACTTAGTACCCATATTTTGGATCACGCGGCAATTGTCCTGGAAATGAGATCCGGAGAAGACCTTTCTAATCAGCAGTCATGGTCTTTCAATAGGGCTCTTCTTGAAGATGCAGCTTTTAAAGAGGCAATAATGCAAGCCATAAAGGAGTATTTTACCAAGAATGCTCAAGAGGACACATCGAATTGGGCTTGGTGGGAAGCCTTCAAGGTGTCGATTAGAGCACATATAACCAGCTTTTCCATTGCTAAAGCTAGGGAAGCGCGGGCAAAATTCAAGGAGCTGGAACAACAGATTAGAGCGGGAGAAAGAGTCCTACAGAGAGATTATAATTCACTAGCGTTGAATCGCCTGCATAAGTTGAGATATCAATACAATATGATACTAAGCACGGAGGTCGAGCAGTATATGTTTGAGCGGCAAGCTCGGTACTTCACGGAAAAGAATAAAGCTGGCAAGCTACTGGCAGCCAGTCTAAAGGCTCGACGTAGTAAGTCGCACATAACTCATATATTAGATGCGCAACAGAGCCCTCTGACTAAAAGTTGTGAAATTGCCGAAGTCTTCCGCAAGTTTTGTGCACAACTTTATACTTCAGAAGTGTCTTTTGACGAAAAGGCCTGCAAAGATCTACTGGCTACGATTAAAAAACCTGTGTTGGACGCAGAACAGGTAGCTGCTCTGGGGAAACCAATTTCAGCTACAGAACTGAAAGAAGCATTAGCTGTTATGAAGGCCGGCAAAGCGGCAGGACCAGGCGGGATTCCTGTAGAATTCTACTGAATCTTTGCGGATGAACTACTTCCTCAGCTACTGAAGTACTATCGCGCGTTCCTAACACAAGATCAGAAGACCGGTGCATTTGCTAAGGTAACGATCGTTGTGGTGAAAAAGCCGGGTAAAGACCCTACATCGGTCAGCAATTACAGGCCTATCTCTCTTTTAAATGCTGATTATAAGTTATTTTCCAGTGCTTTAACTAGGTGACTTAATAAAGGGTTGCACCTATTACTTCACCCTGACCAATGTGGGTTTGTGTCAGGAAGATCCACAGCTGATAATGGTCATCTCTTCTGTGAAGTGCTGGAAAGAGCGAGCAACATAGATGTTCCTATAATAGGCCTGTCATTGGACGCTGAAAAGGCCTTTGATAGGTTAGAGTGGCCTTTTTTGTATCATGTTCTAGAGTGGTTCGGCCTGCCTAAAGAATTTGTGACCATGTTGCAAGTACTCTATGACAATCCCACAGCTCAGATTTTGGTTAATGGAATTCTTTCCCAGCCTTTCCCCTTGCTCCAGGGCACTAGGCAAGGATGTGCTTTGTCCCCGCTCTTATTTAACCTAGCTCTGGAGCCGTTAGCATTGTTGATTCACCAATCAGAGGAGATTCAAGGCATCAAGATTGCGGATCTCCATGTCAAACTGTCAGCGTACGCAGACGACTTGTTGGTCTTTCTCAAGCCCGGTTCAATTTCACCTTTACTGCAACTGATCACTCAGTACTCCAAGTTCTCTGGCTATAAAGTAAACTGGATGAAATCCGTGGCTTTCCCTTTAAATTGCAGGGCAAATGCTTCTCTGGTGGAAGACTTTCCTTTTCAGTGGGAATCTGCAGCAATAAAATATCTAGGGGTGCTCTACTCTGCTCCCTTTGGAAGAAACAGTGAGATTGAATTCAGAAAAGTTGTTGGATATAGCACGTTCATACGCCCTGACATGGTCCCCACTGCACCTTACATGGTAGGGTCGCGTAGAAGCTATTAAAATGACATTAGTGCCCAAAGTAAACTACATATTAAGCATGCTTCCAGTTCTGCTCCCTCATGCGGTATACAGAAACTTAGAACGGATAATAAATACCTTTTTGTGTGAAGGGAAAACCCCTAGAATTGCGCTAAAGAAATTAAAAGCTGGCAAAGCAAATGGTGGGATACACTTCCCAGACTTTTTATGGTATCATAAGGCTTTCCTCCTGAAACAGGGATCGATGTGTGCTCTGGGTGATGCCATGGAGTATACGCCTACGTGGCTCAAGGTGGAAGAGCGTCTTGTAGCCCCATGTCCAGTCAATTTGCTTATAGGGATGTTACACCCAGAGTCTTCTAATGTGGGAAATGTGATTATTTCAACACAATTGGCATTTCGCTCTTTTCTCCCCATTATTGAAAAGAGGAACCCACCATCACGCTTATTACCGATCTGGTTCAACCCTGCATTCAAGATCAATAAAACGTCATGTGCATGGTCGAATTGGCAAAGGCAGGGCATCTGGATCATTGGACTGTTGCTGGAAAGCTCTTGCTGGAAGTCTTTTAGTACTTTACAAGGTGAATTTGGCTTACCGTCCACCTGCCACTTTCAATGGATACAATTGCAACATTGTATCGGGAATACCATTCTATTCCCTGATGGACTCTCCCGCTCTTGGGGACTGCAAAAAGTTATTGAAGAAATAAGTTCCAAAAATGGAGTGGTTTCGCGATTTTATGCTATGTTTATGGATCACTTTGCACCACAAAATGGTGGGCTGTGGTGCATATGGGAAGAAGAGACGGAGACCAATCTGTCGCAGCTGGAATGGAAAAGATTTTGGGATTCCACGGTATGGGCATCGAAGTCTGTGGCCCTTACTCAATCCATGTTCTTCTTCACGCATTGGGCATTTATTACTCCTAACAGACTAGATAAATGGAATAAGAAAGAGAGTAACTTATGCTGGGCCTGCCATGAGGAAGTGGGCACGTTAAGGCATACGATGCTGGAATGCCCTTGCATTCAGAATTTTTGGAATATGGTTTGGGTCAAAATTCAACAAGTACTGAAGTTTACGGCTGTTTTAACTTGGCGGATAGTTGTGTTCAGGAATCTGGCAAAGATCCCGGAGTTCGATAAAAGAAACTATTTTCTATTAAATTTCATGATAATGGTGGCTTTGAAACTAATTCTTGTTTGCTGAAAAAATCCGTGTAAACCTAGCTATTCGGAATGGTGGAATCAGATATGCTTATACGCCAAATACGAAAAAGCTTCTGACAGAATCTCGTATATAAGGGGTGTAGTACCAAAACTCTCTAGGTGGTCTGCCTTAGATCAATACTCAGCCTAATACGTTAAAAATTTTCTTTTTTCTTCTTTAAATGTTACTGTGTAAACTATTCTAATAGTTTATGGCAATAAAATGTCTGCAGCGCGTCGGGGAGGGGGGAAGGGAAATGGTTTATCTCTGAAGCTTGGATCTCAAGTTCTGGTTGGGAGGGATTGAAGGGTAGGATTGGGTACTTTGCAGTTTTCTGTGTTTTTTCTTTTGTTTTTATTCTTATTGGGAGTACGTCTATGGCAGGACTATGTTAATGTTCCTATGTAGCCAGTTTACTATGTACTTCTTGATACTGTTTTTGTTTTATTTTTGCTGTACATTGTGAAATAATTAATAAAAAGAAGTTGTAAAAAAAAAAAAGGGTGAAAAACACTTCAAAGTTTTTTGGTTTCATTTATGCCTTTCCCTTATGCTATCCATTCAGCTATATCGTTAGCTTAGTCACCAGGCTAAACTGTTCCTTTTTTGTCTCTACCAAAATATTCAGGAACATGTCACGTTACCTTTTTATCCCATGCATCTCACTAGCAGAGCAAAACAAGCAGAGGTCAGCAGTTATAAGTGCTCAGGATTGAGGGGTGATGTGACAGTCTCTGTCCTTGAGAACTTCAGTCTGAGAGCAGGGTCAGCAGGCTGCACAGAGAGACAGGGAATAGAGAGTCAGACTGACAGGCAAGAAACATCTCTGATATTACAGCATTCTAGATTAATTGTAGATATATTGCCTCCGAATCCCTATCGTCTGTTTCATTCATCCCCAGAGCCGGGCTTTCAAGGTTTTCTCATTATGAGATGTTTCTCTTAATAAAATGAATTGCTTATTAAAGAATTAATTAAAAAGTTTAGAGCCGTAGCATGGGACTGCACTCTCTGGGAATAGATCATTTTCAATCCTTAGAACTTGCAGGTGCTGCCTTGGTGGATATAGTATGTAAGCATGTTGGCTTGGATAATATGTTGAAAATTTCAAGACAGCCATTCATGAAGTGTGATGGTCTGAAATCTATTAGCTGTGTTTCTTTCTTTACAATGAATGTTCCCTGGTATAATTTGCCTAGCAAAGAAAGGATCAATTGGATAAATGATTTCTGCCCAGGGAAATTTCAGCCAGTGTGCACCAGACTTTTCTGCATGGACTGTGGCCACATTTTCTAATGATTGTTCCCATAGATACATGGATAAAGTAGCATGGTTGCCATGTTAGTTCATTTAGCTGCATAAAATTAAAGATTAACAAACAAGTTGTGGGTAATACCTTTTATTAGATTAGCATTATGTTTTTGACTAGCTTTTAGGAATTACAGCCTTTCCATCAAGCCAATAGAAAATGATCTAATGATGATACTGTATGCAAACTGCAAGTTTGTAAGCACACATAAATCTTTCTAGGCTGTAGCAGCTTTTATGGGACCAAATAAAAATATGCAAAATGCAGGAAGAGAAAAATCTTAGAATGTGGGGCCTGGCATATGACAGAAGAGATACCAGAAAGATTCAGACTGCGGAGAATTGGGATGCCAGCTGGGAGTCGAGGTGGTTGCTGTTGGTGGGTCCTACTGCTGGGCCAAGGGGAAGGGAAGGAAGAAGAGTGCTTGGAAGCAATGAAAGGGGGGGGGGGGGGAGAGAGTGCTTGGAAATATAGAGGGGGAATCTGAAAATGAAGGCTAGCAGAAGGGTCCTTGGAGGGGGAGGGGAGTGCCTGGAGAGGTAAGGAGAGAGCAGTGTGAAGCAAAGAGTAACAACTAGGGAAAGTATATGGAGTTTGTGTACCCTTTGCAATCTATGGGGTCAGTATACAAAGAGTAGCTAAGTCCTGCTGAAATGTATATTCCGTGGCAGTATCCCACAAAAATCGCAGTCAAAAATTCATCGAAAATTCTTCTGTTACTTTCACTCTTCTTATATTTTATTTTGGTTTCCTTCAATTTATCAACTCAAACAAAAATATATATCACTTCTTTCTCATCATGCCCCTGTACTTATCAGCTTATACATGGATACAGAAAACGCGTTGGTAGCAATGGAGCTCATAGGTAGGCAAAAGTCACTTTTCCTTGCCGACTTTAAAAGCCTTTCATCATCGACCCAAAGTTATCATTTTTTATATTTTTATTGCAGTAAAAATAGTACACCTCCAACTATTCAAACAGGACTTATTTTAATTTAGTGGTGCTACAGTTTATTCCATTTCTCGCAGTGTCCTCTGCAGTTTGTATAGCAATGGGCATGAATCTACCTGTGTTTTGCGCTTCTGCTGCTATTTTCAATTTATTGTTGGAATATATAGATGTCAGATTTTCTTTTCTTTTGTTAATGCAGCATGATTCAGCGTGATGTCCTGGATCTTCCTCAATATCTTTGATGATCTTAGTCCTTTTAGATACCTGTCTATCTGGGATACCTCCGCTTGCAATGATTGTAGTTTTCCTTCAATGTGCTTTTTCCAAGGAGGAACTGTTATAGTTCTCTTTTTCTTCGACCATGCATTTTAGTTGGTAGGGAGGGACAGATCTGCTTAAAGTGCCAGCGACTAGCACATCGGGTGTGCGCCCCTCCTTTCACCCTGCCGCCTGTACTTCCATCCAGCCACTTTCTGCTCTTACCTTGCTGCTGCTACCCTCTGTTTTCTCCACAGCGGCACCAGCAGCAGAGCAAGAGCAGAAAGTGGCTGGACGGAGGTGAGAGGAGAGGGCGCCCGATGTGCTAGTTGCCGGCACTTTAAGCAGATCTGTCCCTCCCTGTTCTAACTTCGTGTCAGAGGAAGGAGGGACCAGATCTGCTTAAAGTGCCGCAAAAAGGCTTAAGGGGCGCATTTTGGCTGCCTGTTGTTGCCCTGCTGCTGCTGAGAGAAGAAAAAGTGGCAGCAGCAGGGCAACAGCAGGCAGCCGAAATGTGCCCCTTAAGCCTTTGTGCCCTGTGCGGCCACATCGCTCACACAGGGCTAGGTACGGTCCTGCACTCCCCCATGTCTCTTCCTCCTCTCTGCATTTCTTTTTCCATGGAAGTGCTTAGTTGATTCAAGATGTTCACACACTATACTTCTTTACTTTTATCTGTGAAATTAAAGATCGCTCCCTCTTGGGAAGCATTGCCTTATTTAGCACCACTAACCACCAGCAAGGCACCACTGACCACCAGCAATGCATCCCAACACACTTCTAAGGGTCAGGTTCTACCATGCTCCAAGATGTCAGGAGGATGAGAAGGACAACATTTCCTTGATCAGATAAATATTATTGGCACAAATGGTTGCTGTAGCTTGGAGTGTCTCTGGTCAAGGACTTTGTGGTGCCTGGGCCAGGGATGCCCCTGGACCAGGTAGCCTTGACGATGGGTTGGCTACAAGGCTGACTTGAGCCATGGGTCCTTGAGATGAAGTGTTGCTCCCAGACCCTGGACCAGATAGCCAAACCTCAAGATAGCCTCAAGAGATTATTTATGAGGTGGGGGTGGGGGATCCAGGGCTCACTGGACCACCAGGGATATTTCACTGGGCTGCTTTATTTGTGTTTGTCTCTCTTCCTGTCAGTATGTGATGGAGGAGTGGCCTAGTGGTTGGGCAAGTTTCTTTGAGCCAGAAGGCCAAGGGTTCAAATACTGCAAGAGGACAGCAACCTTGGGCTGGAAGGACTGGGGTTTCTAGCCCCACAGATGCTCCTTGTGGCATTGGGCAAGCCACTTAACCCTCAGGTTCAAAACATAAATTGTGAGTCCTTTTGGAACAAGGGAAAAATATATATACAGTACCTGAATGTTCACTGGTAGAAAAGTGGTATATAAGTCTAGTTAAATAAAGAAATGTGATCCAATCCTGGCTTATATACTGACAGGAAAGGAGACAAACCTCCTGAAGCAACAGACCACAGAGATGTGTGCTGGGTTTTTTTTGTCAACTCACATGTTTTTACGCTGCAGTAATTTACATACCATTAGTTTATTTGATTGGGAGAAGAAGATTTTTTTCAACGCATGCTCAGTGCCACAGGCTAACCCCATGCTTCCCTGGATGCACAGTTTAATAAATATGCCCCATAGTTCCATCCCATGCCCTCTCCCTGCCCTCAGAGGTATCTCTTAAAATAGCCCTTGTTGAGGGCAGGCAGTGATCAAAACATTCTTCTCCATAGGCGGATGTTTTACCTGCCAAAATGCCTTTGTTTTTTGCCTTTTAGAGTATTTTCTCATCTGTTATAGTACAGAGCTTTCAAAAATACATTGATGGGAGCTATCCGATTGTTCTATAGTGGATTCTATGGCAATGAGGTTTGAAATAGTATAATGTTAACAGACAGATAGTAATGATGCGTAGGGGTGGCGCCTCCTCCTCCACAAGGCAGTCCTTCATCTTAAGCGCCACTCAGGATTGGCAGCATTCTTCTGGGCATGCCCATTAAAGGTGCAAGAGCAGGCTGGCAGCATTAGAATATTGTAGAACTGCCACTTTGTCCTTTAAGGGGGCAGGTCTGGGATGCTGCTGCTGTAAAGGCAAGAGGTACTCCTTCCAGTGCAGCATGCCCTTCAGAAGGACTTGTCCCACCCCCACAGCTAGAGGTACCAACTAAGTAAACCTGTTCGGATGACATGCCATAAATTTAACACAATGCACCTATAGGAAAGTGAGAGAACAAGATACACTCCCATGCAGGAAATAATTTTTTTGTCAGACTATATAATACCTTGTCCGGGGTCATAGAAAACAGACCCCCAGACTATGGTAAATCCTAGTCCTTTTTAATCAAACAAGCAGTGAAAAGTAAATTCAGACTTAACTGCCCATGGCAAACTCTTCAAGGTGAGAGACACACACGACACAGTCCTACGTTTCAGGTATAAAATTTAATTTGCCCTGCCTCAGGTCAACTTTGTCATCACAAGTCGAAAGCCGTCATTTAACTAATGAATAAAAACCTCTTATGGGAGAGCACTTTTAAACATGGCATCTGACGTCATCCAGTCCCCGGAGCCTATCAAAAATTAGGAGGAAAAAAAAGGGAGGAAAAAGGGGAAGACAAAACTCAATGATAACCCCAAAGGTGGTTAAAAGAGGCTGTGCCAGTCCAGCTCCAAATTGAGGCCATGCGGGGCCACCGTATTGAGGCGAAAAATCCAACGCTGCTCAATAAATTGTAGCTTCTGAATCCTTTCGCCTCCACATGGATTCAGAGGAGTCCAATCAATCGCTCTCCACAGCAGCTCCTCAAACTCGTGTCCATAACTAAGCATATGTTGCACTAATGGGGCCGAAACCGTCCGGGTCCAAAACCGGGATGCATGTTCAGATAACTGGACCCGCAACGGACGAATAGTCCAGCCAACACAGACCAGCCCACATGGGCAACAGATTAAATACACAACATATGAAGAATCACAAGTAGTAGAATGTCGAAACGACCACGATCGTTGCATACGAGGGTCAGTCCACATAGTGCCCAATAAAGATCCCGAGCAATAAGGGCAATGACCACAGGGAGAATATCCTTCTTGATCCACAGGGTCATCTAATCACGGAGAAGTTCTAACTAGTTTATCCCGTAAATTTTGTCCTCTGGTAAAGGCAATACAGAGCTTTTTCCGAAAACAATCATAAACAGAAAGAATCCCCCAGTGCTTCCTTAAAATAGAATGTACTGCATGTGCACGATTATTATAAGGTAATATGCCCACAAATTGGGTTCCGTCGATATTCTTTAATTTAGAGAAATTTCTCCCATCATTTTGACTGGTTATATTTTGATTATTATTATTATTACTGTAGTTAGCTTCAAGGGTGCCATTACTCTGATTACCATTATCAGCACCCGATGTAGTATCAACATCACAGTTCTCAATCCCCCCAAGTAACCATTCTCGATGGTTACATAACGCTGTCTTGTAGGCTTTCCGAATGACCCTTTGAGGGTAGCCCCATTGTTGCAAGCAGAGGTTCAACTCTCCAGCATGAATCTTAAAATCACTACAAGAGGAACATATCCATCTTAGCCTTAAAAACTGCCCAAAAGGGAGCCCTCATTTCAGGGCTGAGGGGTGGAAGCTTGAATATTTCAATAAGGTATTGCGCTGAGCTGGTTTCCTAAATAAAGAAGCTGATTGGTCTATATCTTTGATTTCCTTATTCTATCCTTTGCTGTCTCTTTTATGAATAATTGGCGTTCCTTTCTGTTTCCTCAGTAGCCTGTTTTATTGTACACCGCTGTATGCCTTTTTGGTTCAGGCGGTATAAAAAGTTTTATAATAAAGATAAAGATAAAGATAGACAATTCTCCCTCACTTAAAATAACCAGAACATCCAAAAATTCAATATGTTGGGTATTATAATTCAGAATAAACTTGATATAAGGATCTACCTGATTTAAATAATGTACAAATTGCTGGAGTGTTTCAATATCACCTTTCCATAGGAAAAATATATCATCAAGGAACCTTTTCCAAAGAGGTATTTCAGAAAACCATTCAGATTGATATACAAATTGTTGTTCAAAATGGGCCATAAACAGAGTGGCCACAGATGGAGCCACAGTGGCCCCCATCGCTATTCCAAATATCTGCAGATTAAACAAATCTGCATAGTGAAAATAATCTTTTTCTAACACCAGTCGGAGCAATGACATCACAAAATGTTGAGGAAGGAGAGCTGGTAATGGCAACAAGAGGTTAGAAATCACTTCCAAAGCCTGCAATTGTGAAATATTAGAATAAAGAGCCACCACATCTAGGGTAGCCAATATAATTGGAAAAGAAGGTAATATCACTGATTGTAACATAACCAAAAAATGAGAAGTGTCTCTAATAAAGGACGGAACTTTAGAAGCCAAAGGTTGTAAGAATGTATCACAAAATTGGGACAGCGGTTCAAGCACTGACCCACAGCAAGAAACAATGGGGCGACCAGGGAGACACTGTAAAGATTTATGCACCTTAGGGACAGTGTAAAAAAACAGAATCCGAGGATTCTCTTGAACCAAAAATCGACTCTTTCTACGGGTTATCCATCCCTCAGTCTGAGCCCGGCCACATAACTCCTTAATTAAAGACAACAGAGAGGGTGCCGGGTCTTCAGGAATAATTGATAGTAACAATCTTTTTCTAATTGTGAAAGTACAACTTGATGATAATCTGAAAAAGATTGCACAACCACCGCACCACCTTTGTCCGCCACTCGTATAACTAAATCTTGATCGGCCATCAATTCCTTTAAAGCAGCCATCTGTGTCCTGGAGAGATTATGGTGAGATTTAATCACCCTTCGTTCCATTTCAACCAAATCGGCCAGGACTAACCTCTGAAAGGTATATATAATTGGATCCACCGGACCCGGGGGTATCCAATTCGAAACCCGAGAGAGAATGGAATCATCCCCACATTGTTTGTCCAAAAAAAATAAGCAGACTTGCAATTTTCGGAAAAGTTTCTGTAATGCCAATTGTACAGTAAAAGAATCATAAAATACCGTAGGGACAAAAGATAAACCCAACGATAAAACGTGTAATTGGTCAGGTGTTAGAACTCATCCACTAAGGTTGAAAACTGATTTTTGCGTCTCTGTCGCATAACAGGGCCCCTCCACTGGCCCTGGTAGCGGGGGCGGGACGTTCCCTGATACCGGCCCTCGTGAAAATCCTTCTGGGGCCCAGGATCCACTAAATAATCACCTTCCAGACCACAAGAAGACCCTCCTCCTTGGTTTGTTTATGTTTTCTTTTTGGCCTTAGATTTTTTCTGTGCCGAAGTTCCATGGGGGTTATCTACTTCAGAATCCGTAGAAGTACCTGAAGCCTCACTAAAGGATACCTTCTTAACCACGGGCTGACCACCTTTAATCATCCAAGAATACACTAGGTCGTTAAGGTAGTCCGTTTGATCACGCTTAAATTTCCTGATTTTATAATTCCATAAATTGTCACGGAAGGATGATAACTTTGCTTCCATATCAAATAACGAAGACTTATACTTCTCCTCTTCACAAGAAGATTTATATTTCGTCTGTAATTCAACCAATTGTGCTGAAATTACTTCTCTTCTGTAGTCATTCACTCCACAAGAAGGGTCATTAAATCAAATGAACATTTATTAAGAATACCATTCCATTTTGAAAGGAAATCAGTCTCATCTGAAAACAATTTTGGGGGTTTGTTAATCCTCAAACCCCGCGGAATTGTCCGTGTCTTTAAATACTGAGTCAAATAAGTCCCATGAAGCTGAGCTCGTATAAGCTGCTTATGAGCCTTATGTAGTTCTTCCAAAACATTAGAATCAGCAATTGGAAGAGAGTCTTCTTCAAACAAAGATGCAAGCTGGATAATTTTATCATGCTGCTCATCGGAGTAGGTAAAAGTATCTGGGAAAGAGTCCGCCATGGAAATCAAACATCTGGCATCAGGATAAAGGTAAACCAATCACAAAAGGAATATATGCCTAGGTAGTGGAATGGAGTGGGCTACCAGTGCTATGGCTCATCCAGCATTTTTCCTCACACAACATCACAGCTAGGGAGCTTGAGGAGTGTAGGCAGGGTCCACCTACAAAAGTTTCCCAATATTACCAATTACCAATGAATAGCTCAGACAACTGTTGCTTAGCTGCAAAAGCTTTTATTTGGGTACAAAAACAAACAATTTGCAAATGCAGATAGCAAAAGACTTCTGTCTGAGAGTGTGACAGGCAACCTACTCTCTGTACCGGAGTTAGAGAGCAGATTGCCCGCAGAGCTAGAGAGCTGTTTCCTTATATACATCTTTCTCTCTCTGTCACAAAGTTCTAGAAAGTCCTGCATTGCTTCTGATGTCATATGCAGGGTTTTTTCTATGGAGTACGTGCAGCTTTCTGCAAAGCCTGCAAAAGTTTCTACTTGGGGAGGGGGCCTCCCATGATCATTTGGGCCAGCAATTAGTTCAGTTCTCTTTAAGGTCTCTGCTTATCGGTGTGCTGTGAAGCATTACCTTCCTTTGCCTTCTTGTGTGGGGCCTGTGTTCTTTCTAGT
The DNA here is from genome assembly GCA_033557465.1 of Ichthyophis bannanicus. Taxonomy (NCBI): domain Eukaryota; kingdom Metazoa; phylum Chordata; class Amphibia; order Gymnophiona; family Ichthyophiidae; genus Ichthyophis; species Ichthyophis bannanicus. Next base: position 221,265,145 of record CM066037.1, on the reverse strand, counting down.
TCCTGGCACCAAACGTTATCTTCAAGGCTGAAAGAATTTTCTGCTAATTAGTTTTAGCTTGACCTGTATTTCGTAGTAGGCCCATATCCTGAGCACTTCTGCCCAGAACATGGTTTCCAGACTGTAGCAGGCCTCATAATATATACTTTCACTTATAGCCCACATGCTGTATTCTTGTGCCATAAACAGGATGCTTGAGTGCGTTGCAGGCCAGCAAGAGTGTAGACATAGAAGGCATATGAAGCAGAGCAGAGCAGAACTATCCCTTAGCCAAAATATCCCAACAGGAGGCACGGGCCTTATCCCTCACTGCTGCCTCGGCTGTTCTTTCGCACTCCTCGCCTCTACGTCGCCCTAACCCCGCTATCCCTGGTCTGCTATCGACCGCTGTTTTCCGTAACTATCAATCTTTGGCTTCCTTTGGAGTTCTGTTGTTGTTCTTTATCTCATCTATGTCTACTATTTCTGTGCACTGGGGCTGGCGGCCCGCTATGCCCAGTACTGTTCCCCCTGGTCACCTTGCCCGTCAACTTTCTAACCTGGTCCATTGCTCGTCTATGTCTTCTTGCCCTCCCCCTTCTTCTTCCCCTTCTCTTGTGTTTCTACAACTTGCTCTACTAAATTGTCATTCTGTTCGTTCGAAGACTCTTTTGGTCAACGACCTTATTACACAACACGGCCTAGATCTCTTTTTCCTGACTGAGACATGGTTGAGGGAGGGTGACGAGTCCTTCCTCAATCGCTGTCTCCCGCCAGATTATTCTTTTCTGTCTACATCCCGTCGGGGGAGGAGCGGCAGAGGTGTTGCTGTTGTTTATCGCTCCTCCCTCCCCCTTTCTGAGCTCCCTACCTCTTCTTCTCTGCTCTATCCAGAATCTTTGCTTCTACGCTTAGACTCTCATACTTCCCCCTCTTACTTTCTTCTTGTCTACGCTCCTCCTTCTCTCTCTGCCTCTGCATGGGATTCTCTTCTTGCTACCGTTTCGGAAGCCTCCCTTCTCTACCCACACCTCTTAATTTTGGGGGACTTTAATATTCACGTCGATTCCCCCTCCTCTGCGCGGGATCTCTCCTTCCTCACTTTTCTGTCCGATTTGTCTCTTCGTCAATTTATTTCCTTCCCCACCACGTTGCTGGTCACACACTTGATCTCCTTATTACCTCTAGCTCCTCTTTTGTCTCGCCCTCTTCCATTTCCTCCCTTCCCCTCCCCTGGTCGGATCACTTCTGCCTCCTCTTCTCCATCCCTGCTTTGTCCCCCCCCTCTGCCTCCCCGACAACCGCGGGTGTATCTTCCACCCCCAGTTCTAGCCCTCCATTATTCTCCCGTAGGCTCTCTGCTGATGTCATTCATGGATTCCCTCCCTCTGCCTCGATTTTTCCTGAGGACTTCACCTCTCACTCCATTGACGTCCAAGCTCTCCAATGGCAATCTGTACTTTCTTCTGCTCTTGACTCCGTTGCCCCCCTTCGCCCTCGTCTGTCCCCCCGTTGTCACCCTCACCAACCCTGGTTTCACCCTGGTCTTCTCCTGCATCGGAAATATCTTCGACGTTCAGAACGCATATGGCGGAAGCATCCATCCCCCTATAACTTGCAAAGCTTCCACCTATGCCACCAACACTATCGCGTTCTTCTTCATTCTGCAAAACGTGACTACTATTCGAATCTTATCTCCTCCTCGTCAAATTCTTCCCGTCAGCTTTATTCTATTTTTCGCTCTCTTACTGCATCTCACTCTGCCTCTTCCCACTCGTCTCCCTCCTCGTCTTCTTCTCCAGATCCCTCCTCCCTTGCTTCCTTTTTTGTTTCTAAAGTTCATACTCTTCGCCAATCCTTTATCACCTGCCCCCCTCCTCTTTCCCCTCCTGTCACCTCTTCTCCCCCTTCCCCTCCCTCCCCTAGTGTTCCGTCCCCTGCGTTGTCTCACGTTTGGTCCTCATTTACGGCAATCACGCCGGCCATTCTTCAGAAAACCTTTTTGTCTCTCTGTAAAACCACTTGTTCAGCTGATCCTATTCCCTCCCATTGGCTCCTAGAGCCCCCCCCCCCCCTATCCCTTTCACCCTACATTCTCTCTCTTTTTAATTCTAGCTTGTCTTCCGGTCACTTTCCCTCACCCTGGAAGCATGCTATCGTTCGTCCCATACTGAAATCCCGCTCCTCTGACCCCTCTGTTCTTTCTAGTTGGCGCCCCATTTCTAATCTTCCTTTTCTTTCTAAATTCCTTGAGAAACTGGTTTTCCTCCAACTTTCCTCTCACCTTGAATCTTCCCTCACTCTTCACCCCTGTCAAGCCGGTTTTCGTCCTGGCCACAGCACAGAAACAGTTCTTCTTTCTCTTCTCAATGAACTTCACACTGCTCACGATCACGGTCTTTACACTTTGGCTGTCTCTCTCGATCTTTCTGCAGCGTTTGATCTGGTGGACCATCGCACACTCCTTACTCGTCTTCAGGATGCCGGTCTTTCTGGTGTGGTTCTTCAATGGTTTCACTCTTTTCTTTCCTGTCGCTCTTTTTCGGTTGTAACCGGGTCCTCTTCCTCAGCTTCCACTCCTCTCTCCTGTGGTGTACCCCAAGGGTCTGTTCTTGCCCCTCTGCTCTTTAATATTTTTCTAGCCCCCCTTGCCCTTATAATCCAGCAGTTTGGTATCTCGGCATATTATTATGCCGATGACATCATTTTATTACATCATACCAACTCTCTTACGCCTGATCTTTCCCCTCTTAATCTTTGCCTTTCCGCCGTTGCCTCCTGGTTCTCCTCCAATTTTCTTCATGTAAACCCGGCTAAGTCTTTTTCTATCTGGTTCACATTTGGAAGCCCCTCCCCCACCTGCGCTCCCTCTTTTTCTATCCAACCTATTCCTCTTGTTTCCTCTATTCGTTAGCTTGGTGTTGTTCTTGATTCTGCACTTTCTTTCAAGGAGCATATCTCCTCAGTAGTCCAGCGTTCTTTTCTTTCCCTTAAACAGCTCCAGGCTGTGCGTCCCTTTCTCTCTTCTTCTGCCCTGGCTACACTTCTCCTTTCCTTTGTGATGTCTCGTCTTGATTATTGTAATGTTTCCCTAGCTGGTCTCCCTCAGTCCCAACTCTCTCGTCTTCAGCGTGTCCAGAATACTGTCGTTCATCTTCTCACCTACGCTTCTCGCTATGATCATGTCACCCCTCTTCTTCTCCAACAGCACTGGTTACCCATCCCATTTCGTGTCCAGTATAAAATTCTCACTGTTGCACATAGGGTGGTTCGCACGGGTACCCCTCTCTACCTTGCTGACCAGATCCATTTCCGCACTTCTCATCGTTTGCTCCGCTCCATTCATACAAACCGGTTGTCCCTCCCTTCTCCCTCCCAAGCTCACCTTGAATCTACCTGTTCCTCTGCTTTTTACTTCCTAGGCCCTAAACTTTGGAATTCGCTCCCCCCTTTCCTCCGTGCAGAAGAGTCTTTCCAGTCTTTCAAAGCGCAACTCAAAACCCATCTCTTTTGTCTGGCGTTTAACCTCCCACCCACAGTCATGTCTCCCTCTCCCTCCTCCTGCTGATGTGTGCTCTGTCATTTTTCTCTGCCTTTTCTCTAGTCTTTCCTGTTTTTAATGGCGTTCCTTTCCTCCTTAGCAGTCTATTTTTAAGGTTTTTAAATTATTTTAATTTTATTGTAAACCGCTCAGATACCTTTGGTCTTGGGCGGTATAATAAATCTTTTAATAAACATAAACATAATAAACATAATTGGTTGGCTCCTCCAACATCAAGGTGTCCCGCTAACCTTGACATGATATTCCTTTCATAATCACATAGGTTTTCTAGAGTTGATAAAATGATTTTTTTAACAAACATTTTGGTGAACCAAACACATACAAGAGAAATATTATGGTATACAGGTATGCTAGATATTATGATTAGATTATTGGCTGCAGTTTTAACTATTTTCCTTAATCTGCTGTTAGCAGCTCTCATATTATACTAGCACATTGAATCCTTGTTAACTTGTTGCAGAGTCGCTAATGCAATTAGAGTTATTTTATTCAACTAGCTAAAATATGCTAATGGAACAAAAAAATGGACTAATGTGATAAGAAATTGTTGATAGGACAGACAAAGTGCTACTAGTTTACAATTACAGCACGATGTGTAAGAAGATTATGAGCATTCCATGGCATCTAATTTCCTTCTTTTGGGCACATATTTGCATACAATTGTGGTAACATTAATGATGTGAATTTGTGTGTAATAAGCACACTACTAAACTTCAGAGATGTTTTTTTCTCTGATGGAAGCTAAGCAACAAATAGGGTCAACTGGTAATAATGGCTGGCCAGGCACATTAAGAATCCTCACTGACAGCCAGTTACAGAGTAGAGTTAAACATGCTCCTTGACATCACAATGACCTCTCTGAGATTTCAGCTGAACTGGTGAGTTTCCTTATATTAAATTCAATATAAAAAAACAGGGATTAGAGTTTATATGAAGTAATTTTATAAAGTCACGCCTAGTTAATGCACATTTTAATGGACATATTGTACACCTGTTTTATAAAATCAAGGACATGCATCCTTGACTTTATAAAATGCTAGCATAAGAGGCAGAGAACGCACCTTAACTTAAGGCGCAATGACTTACACTAGCCCTGAATTACTGTGCCTTTTTCAAAATGCACGCAAATTATAGTATTCTCTAATCAACACACCTACTTGTGTGCTCCATCCAAACTCTGCACAGGTGCACACCCACAGTGAAAGTACAAGCAATGCAGTTGAGTGTATTTTCAGGATAGCCAATATTATATGAGGTCATTTATGCAGTATGTGGCCAAAATATGTACCAAAATATAGTGTTCTCGGTACCTAAAAATAGGCATCTGCTTAAAAAATTATTCCTAAAAGTGTTGGGGGTGTCAAAGACACATAAAAAGTATGAGCAGGGTGGAAGAGGGTGGTCCTGGGTCCTGGATGAATAGTTTCATAGCTATATAACATTTTTTTTTCTTTTCTTCTTTACTGAACAATCATTATACTCATCAAATTTTTTTATTCCATACAAATCTGTTTCTACTTTCTGTTCTTCTCATGTCACTTTATTAATGATCCCTCTTCTTTATGAAATTTACTTGGACTCTATCCCTCAATATGCATTATGCATGTGTTTGTTTAGGGTCCCACCATACAGAATATTTTGCCATTATGTATTTGATTAGAATCATCTTTTGTGAAGTTCAAGATATCTCACCTTTCATGAGCAGATAAAAAGAACAACTAATTCCATTTACTTCAAAATATGAACTCTAAGGGAACGCCATCCCTTACTAAACCCAGACTCCTTCCGAACTGTCTGCCAGGCCTTAATAACCTCGACCCTTGACTATTGTAACCTCATATACCATGGTCTCCCAAATCATAGCCTACACCCCCTCCAGATGGCACAGAACACACTTGCGCGCCTAATAACCAACTCACCTAGACAAGCCCACATCATCCCCGTCCTTAAGGACCTCCACTGGCTCCCTATAGAAGCCAGGATAAAATTTAAAACCATCAGCTTAATACACAAAGTTCTACACAATGAATCCACCCCCTGCCGCCTCTCGCTCCTTTCAAAACTAAACTCCACCAGACTACATAGATCAAACACAACAAACATTTTAAACATACCATCACAAAAGAAAAAGTGCACACAGTCCACATGTAACCGAGCCTTCTCTCTCTATGCCCCCTCTATATGGAATGCCTTCCCCCCTGGCCTAAGGGATGCTCTGACCATTCGGAATTCTGCAAAATGCTTAAAACCTTCCTCTTTAGCGAATACTTTACCCTGCCCCCTAAACATCTGATCTCCAAAGCTAATCAAAATTAAACCCCATCTTCTCCGCTCCTCCCTCCACTTTCCTATCCTCCTACCTCTCATCTTCCAATGTAAATTTGTAAATAGTTCTTTTGAAAATAGTTCTTTCAAAAAGGTTCTACCATTGTTTGTTGTTGTTCCTTGTAAAACAGCTGTGAATACACTGTTATAACTTGTTCATTGTAAACCATTTTGAATTGCAGAAAAATTGTATATAAAAAATGTCAAATAAATAAATAAATCTCATAAAACTCACTTTTCCTTATCATCCTGCTAGACAAGTCTAGACAAGTAGGTTATGCTTCCCGTCCAGAAGATGGAGGAAGACCAGAGCAACTTTCAATTACACCATAGACTGTAGAACTGGTGGTGCAGCACTGAGATTTGCCTGTACTGTCTGCCTCCAACAAATGTCAAGGCATGTGGACTGGTGCAACAGTGCAGATAGGCCAGCCTCCCCTGGCCCATATCATGGTCTTGTGGCCTGTGTGAGTCGAGACCTTGGCCCCACATTTACTCAGAGCTTGTGTACTTCCCTGTCTCCTTGAAATGACAGTTGCTGCGTGTCCAGCACTATTACTTATAGGTTCCAGCACTGATGGGGCAGAGAGTGACCAGGAATACCTCATGGGGTCCCTATGGGTGCTAGTAAGGCTGGGACCAGGCTCGCTCCCTCCCTCTCCCTGTCCTACTTTTGCAAGTTCTGCTTTATTTTGTATCTTTTTCCTTTTTTCCTATTCTTTGACTCGGCTCTCTAACTTTACTGCTTTAAAAAGGGAGCTTAAAAAAAATACTCTCCGGCCTGTGTGGGCAGCTGAGGATGTCCTACTCGGGTTTATCTGACTGGCCTGACAGGGGAAAGGATTTCCTTTCTGTTTTTACCTGAAGTTTTTGTTTTTGTCAGGGTTTATCCTTTGTGTATTTTTTTATTTTGACCACTGCTGAGCCCAACTGTGATACAGGATGCATGGAAGTGTGCTGCTAGTGGCTCCTGTTGGGTTAGTTCCATGGCTGGCTCTTTTTCCACCAAATGTGATGGAGAAGCCTCAGAGTAAATATTTTGTCAATTTCGGGACTTGATGCCAATTTTGCTGCCTCAGCTGCATCTCCCACGGTTTTCTCGCCAGCGGGAATGGCAGTCATCTTGGATGGTGGCATGGTCTTGGCTAAAGAGGAGCATGATAAGGTGGCCCGTTCTCAGCATACTTTGAGTAGCAGCTTCTGAAACTCCTCACAGGTTGTTTTTAGTCTGTGGGACTGCTTGGTGACCCTCCTCATGAATGTCTGGGCCCTGATCTCGCCTAAGGGGGGATCCAGAGCCCTCTGAGGGCTCCCCCTCAGGCAGCAGAGGGGTTAAGTGCCTCTGTCCTTCACTATCACATGTCTTTTCTGCCAGGAGTCCAGCCTTGTCCCAAGTAGAGGGAAGCTGGGCAGGAGGATTCCCTGTCTCCATCAGGTGAGTCAAACGGAGGAAGGGTAGCCTACCCTGGTAGACGGGGAGAATCCATCATTGATTATTTTATTTCATCATGAGGACCTTCCCACCCTACTACTACTACTACTACCACTTATCATGTGTATAGTGCTACAAGGCATTCGCAGCACTGTACAGAGACATGTAAGAGACAATCCCTGCTCATAAGAGCTTACAGTCTAGTCAAGACAGACAGCACAACAACTGGGGACTAGGATATATCTAGGAGAATGATAAGGAAACACATAGGAGGTAAACAGGAAACTAAGCAGATCAGGGATCAGGATCCAAAAGCAATCTCAAAGAGGTAAGTTTTTAGCCTAGATTTGAACAGGGCCACAGATGGAGCTTGGTGTACTGACTCGGGTAGTTTGTTCCAGGAATAAGGAGCAGTAAGGTAGAAAGACTGAAGTCTGGATTTTGAAGTGGAAGAAAATGGCACATATAGAAGGGATCTGCTAGAAGAGCTGAGTTCCCAAGGAGGGGTGTAGGGAGAGATAAGAGAGGAAAAGTAATGAAGAGCAGCTGAATGAAGGCACTTATAGGCAGTAGTAGAAGTCTGAACTAGATGCAGAAAGGAACAGAGAGCTAATGAAGTGATTTGATAAGAGGGGTGACATGAGCATGCGACACTGGCGGAAGATTAGCCATGCAGCTGAGTTTTGAACAGATTGAAGTGGGGAGAGATGATTCAGGGGAAGACCAACGAAGAGGTCTGGATGCTGATTCTGGATGCCATGGTGGATCTACACATTGCAGAGAACCCTCCTGGAGAGGTTCCACAAATGGACCCTATCCTGAAAGATTTGAGATGTCCTGCATGTTTCTTTCCCCTCCCTGAGCTCTTGCAGAAGCTCATGGTCTGTCAGTGGGAGACACCAGAGCTGTGGCTGAGGGGTACTGAAGTCCTGGCATGACTACATCCTCTACCCCAAGAGAAAATAGAACAGCTGTTTGAGGAGGGTGGTTCCACTCTGAAAGAGACCCATGATAGGAGGATAAAAGCCCTTCTTAAGAATGCTTTCATGGCTTTGGCCTTGGGGACTCAGGCAGCGCTTTGTGCAGGCATGGTGGCCCAAGCAGTCTTGTACTGGATCTAGCAATTTCCAGACAGCATGGAGATGGCAAGGTTGGGGTTGGGTGTTTTGTTTGTGGTGGATGCCCTGTATGACTTCATCAGGATCTCCTCTAAGTCCATGGCTGTGACTGTGGTGGCCCACAGATGGCTCTGCCTCCAGAATTGGTTTGCAAATGCCATGTCCAAAATGAAGCTGAGCAAGCTCCCCTTTAAGGGCTGGCTGCTCTTTGGGAAGGACCTGGAGAAGCTGATGAAGGACCTTTGAGAAGATTACCCATAGAGTCTCCTGTAAGGCCCAGCAGGGAGCAATCAGATGTTTTAAGGCTGGCAAGAGCCCTGGCTTGGCCTATTGCACCTATGGGTCTAGGTTCAAGAAGGGTCAATCCTTTTGGAAGTCCCTGTGCTATCAGAAGATCCTTTCCGATGAATTGGCAATTGGAGGGGACTCGAACTATTTCACTTGGCCCCTTTCACTATTCCTCTGGCCCCTTTTTTTATTAATGGTTTATGAACTTTCCTAAAAGAACTGGTCCAAAACATTTTCTCTTATTAGAAATAGATGGGTTACATTATAGCTCCATCTCCTAGTTCTTCCATGTACGATGCAGGATCGGGTCCTGTGAGCAGCAGTACAGATCCTTAGTCTTGCTCCTTCTTATCATGCTCATTTATTAAAAAGCTGAGCAAAAATCAGGTCTCACACCGAGAAAGATCTCCGTCGGGCATCCCTCCCACAGAAGTGAAAGGGTTCCACGATGGTTCTAAGGTGCTGTGCCAATCTCCCCCTTCTGCAACAGTGACACAATCTCAGGCCCCCATTGGGGTACAGACTTGATCCTTGAACCCTATTGGGGCATCCACAAAAATCAGGAATGTTTGTGCAATTTCAACCCCCCCCCCCCCCCTCTCCAGATGGCATCCAGCACTGCTCCGCCAGCGGGGTCTCCTGATGGTACATAAACAGCACGTTTTCAGGCTCTCGCTCCTACTGACTCCCACCAGGGAAAACCTAGCCAAAAAAAAAGAAATTGATATATTGTGTTAAAATTTAGCAAAGAAAGGAAGAAATTATAGTGAAGCAGCTATCATGGGAGGCACGGCTTAGTTGTCCATGTGGCCCAAGTGAGCTGCTTCCATTATATCCTCAAAATCCAGAATTGTATTTCCCATACTAGGGCATTAGTACACACCACTTTCCAGATGTTGCTCCTTTTTCTTTTTTCCACAGGAGTATTTAATGGTTTGCTTACCTGATAAACTACACACCTAATTGCTTGCAATGCCCATACTCTGCCCACTATGCACAATGAAAACTACACGTGTACTTCATGCTTTTCGGTGTTTTATGAGGTCATTTAGATGTGTAAGTTGCCACTTACATGTGTAAATGACTAAAATACTTGAATTTACCACATTGTTCACTCTTAATCTAGGTGACTCCTTATCAAATTACCTCCTATGAGGTCAATTCTACAATCTCTTTGCAGTTAATGCACATTATTACCAGCACAAGTGGGGCACATACTTTGCTTTATAAAGTAGGGTCTAGCACTTAAAGAAATCCACTGACCGTCAGCTTTGAAAATTTGCCTGACAGTTGTTACCTAAGAGAGTTTACTATATGAGGCATCACAGCAAGAGTCCTGAGCTAAGAGCCATGGACTATGCCTTCCTTTGGAATTGAGTGCATGATTGCAGGGCTCCAGAAAGAACCCTGGTGCAAGGCCCCAGCTCAGACCCATCTCTTGCAATGACCAGACAAGGGGGTCTAGTTACTAAGCTGCATTTCATTCTGTAGATCTTTTTCTGGTTTAGAAACTTCATGCTTTTTATAAATCAAAGTCAAAGAGAGCCCGAAGAGAGAAGGAAGGTGGTATATGCACCTTGAATGATCTCTGAATAAACATTGATGGAGGTTTTCATCTCACCTACTAAACCAATGAGACACCTCCATGGTATTATGAAGCAGCAGAGTGAGCAAGAGGTCGGGGGATGAAAAAGTGGAAATAAAGCACAAATGCAAAATAAAGTGTAGCTTCTCTTCTTGCTATTCATATTAGCCAGGCTTACAGGGTTCCTGGTCTCTGCCACACAGACTTTCTGCAAGAGCTGGTATGGATTCTCTCAAGAGAAATGTTTCCAATGGGGTTAGCTTTGTGCATACCGTGGCAGTAATGAACCTCATTCTTAGGCCAGGGCATGTGCAGTATGATGTCAGTCTCTCAAATTAATGCTGACACTAGCAGTACATTATCTCCTTTTATCTTCAGAAGTCCATTTAACTGTAATTAGTCCTCACAATTTTTTCATTAGTTTGTGGTTTGTCTCCTGCAGAGATGGGTTCACAAAAGTCACCTATAGCTGCAGCAGGCATGTTACTGAACTATCTGCACTATCTCTACCACTATCTTTAACCCTAGTATTTAAGCTATGGGTGGGCACCTTTATATCCTGAGCAGTGTGCAGGTATTATGCATATTTACTTGTTCCTTTCTGCCATACTTACATTATAGTAGTTGCTTTGTTGAGATTTGGTATACGCATGTGTACCGGGGTCACAAAGTGAATGGACTCCACAAGACTTGGGGTGGAAACTTTTTCTCCCTAGGAAATATACAGGCATTTACCAGCTCCACTGATGACCTTCATATTGTGATCACCACAGTTCCTCTGTTGGGTCAGAAGGGATTATCCACTATAAAGCCCAAGGTGTGCTAATTCTAGCTGAAGGAGACATAAGAACATAAGGTTTGCCAATGTGGATCAAACTAATGGTCCATCAAGCCCAGTATCCTATTTCCAGCAGTGGTCAATCCTGGTCACAAGATACCTGGCAGAATCCTGAAAGGTAGACAGTTTCCTGCAATCCACTTGATTAATGATTTACAGACTTTTTCTCCAGGAACTTGCCCAAATCTTTTTTAAACTCAGCTATGCTAACAGATTTTAAGTAAAAAAATGATTTTCTCTGGTTAGTCTTAAATATACTATGTGCCTTCATTGCATTCCCTTAGTCTTTATATTTTTTGAAAGGGTAAACAATTGATTCACGTTTACTCCTTCCACTCTGCTTTTATACACTTCTCTCATGTTTCCCATGAGCTCTCTCTTCTCCAAGCTTTTAAGCTTTTCCTCATAGTAATATCCTTCCATCCTTTATCATTTGGGTCGCCCTTCTCTGTACCTTTTCCAGTTCCGCTATATCTAGTTTTACATGCAAAGACCAGAACTGCACAGATTACTCGAAGTGAATTCGCAACGTGGAGCAAGCAGAGTCATTATTATATCCTTTGTTTTATTCTCCATTCCTTTTCCTATCATTCTATTAGCTTTCATGGCTGCAGCTGAACACTGAGCAGAGCATTTGAATGTAGTATCTGTAGGTACACCTAGATCCTTTTCCTGGGTGTTGACTTCTGATGTGGAACCTTGCATCATGTAGCTATAGTTTGGGTTCTTCTTCCCTCAGTGCATAATTTTGCATTTGTCCACATTGAATTTTCTCTTCCACTTGGATACCCACAGCCCGATATTCTTTTGGGACAGCCATGCAGTGCTACGGCACATAGCCTTCGCTGCTGAACTTTAATCCTGGATATTCAATGCCGGGGTCATATGCAGCAATTTTTTAGTCTTCTTGTGATTTAATAACTTTAAATAATTGTATGTTGTCTGCAAATTTGATAACTTCACTGGTTGTTCCCATTTTCCAGGTCATTTTTAAATATGTTAAAAGTAGTGGGCCCGGCACAGACCCCTGGGGCACCCCACTATTCATCTTTTTAATTTCCTCAGCAGTCTATCATGACAATCCAGATAAAGCAGTATGTGTACCAGAATAGGTTTACTGGAAAAAAAATGTTTTCAATGTAAATTAATGGAAACAAGCTCCACTGTACAGCACACAAGTATCGGAAGCAAAATAAGAGTTGCAGCATTTTCTTCCAAACACTCCTGAGACACCATCCTACTCCTTTAATGTAATATATTTTGAGCTCCATATGAGCTTTTGCTGGGCTCCCTGATTCCCAAGGACCATTATTTTACCTAACATTCCAAATCCTCAGTTTCTGCTCTGCATATCCTTTTTTCCCCTCACTTAAGAACATAAGATATGCCATACTGGGTCAGACCAAGGTCCATCAAGCCCAGTATTCTGTTTCCAACAGTGGCCAATCTAGGTCATACGTACCTAGCAGTTTCCCCAAAAGAAACAAGTTCCACAATGCTTGTACTGGGTCAAGCAGTGATATCCTGGGTCCCTTCTTAATAATGGTTTATGGACCTTTCCTCCAGGAACTTGTCCAAACCTTTTTTAAACCCAGCTACACTAACAGCCTTTACTACATCCTCTGCTAACAAATTCCAGAGTTTGATTACACATTGAGTGAAAAAATATTTATTTTTATTAGTCTTAAATAGTTTACTCTGTAGCTTCTTTGCATGTCCCCTAGTCTTTCTATATTCTGATAGCGTAAACAATCGATCTACGTTTACCCGTTCCACTCCATTCATTAATTTATAGATTTCTGTCATATCTCCCATCAGCTATCTCTTTTCCAGGTTAAAGAGCCCCAACCGTTTTAGCCTTTCTTCATAGGGGTATCCTTCCATCCCCTTTACCATTTTGGTGGCTCTTCTCTGAACCTTTTCTAATAACGCTATATCCTTTTTAAGATACGGAGACCAGAATTGCACACAATATTCAAGGTGTGGTCTCACCATGCAACGCTATAGAGGCATTATAATATCCTTTGTTTTATTTTCCATTCCTTTCCTTATGATACCTAGCATTCTATTTGCTCTATTGGTCGCCGCTGCACACTGGGACGAGGGTTTTAACATGTTATCCACAATGACGCTTAAATCTTTTTCCTGGGTGGTGGTTCCTAATGTGGAACCTTGCATCGTGTAACCATTGTTTGGGTTGTTCTTCCCTAGGTGCATAACTTTGCACTTGTCCACATTAAATTTCATCTGCCATTTTGATGCCCAGTCTTGCAATTTATCAAGATCCTCTTGCAATTTTCCACAATCCTCTTGGGTTTTAACAACTTTAAATAGTTTTGTGTCATCTGCAAATTTAATAACCTCACTTGTTTTCCCTTTTCCAGGTCATTTATGAATATGTCAAAAAGCAGCGGACCCAGCACAGATCCCTGGGGTATACCACTATTCACCTTTCTCCATTGGAAAAATTGGCCATTTAGCCCTACCCTCTGCTTTCTATCTTTCAACAAGTTCCTGATCCACAATAGTACACTGACTCCTATCCCATGACACTTTAGTTTTGCCAAAAGTCTCTGATGAGGGACCTTGTCAAAGGCTTTCTGAAAGTCCAAATACACTATATCAACTGACTCACGTTTGTCTACCTGTTTATTCACACCTTCAAAAAAACATAACAGATTAGTAAGACAAGATCTTCCTTGTCTAAAGCCATGATGGCTGTCTCCCATTAAGCCATGACTATCTACATGTTCAGCAATTTTGTTCTTTATGATGGTTTCTACCATTTTTCCCGGTACTGACGTCAGGCTCACCGGTCTGTAATTTCCCAGATCACCCCTGAAACCCGTTTTAAAAATTGGCGTTACGTTTGCCATCCTCCAATCTTCACGTATTATAGATGATTTTAATGAAAGTTCACAAATTACTAATAGCAGGTCTGCAATCTCATATTTCAGTTCTTTCAACACCCTTGGATGTATATCATCAGGTCCAGGTGATTTGCTACTCTTCAGTTTATCTAATATTTGTAATATATCTTCCTGATGTATCAATATTTCCTTCAATTCTTCCACACTTTTAAATACCACTTCAGTCATGGGTAACATCCCTACATCTTTATCACTAAAGACCGAAGCAAAGAATTCATTCAGTCTCTCCACTATCATCTTGTCACCTCTTAGTGCACCTTTAACCCCCTCCATCATCTAATGGACTAACTGACTCTCTCACAGGTTTTTTTGCTACGAATGTACTTGAAAAAGTCTTTATTATGCATTTTTGCTTCCGCAGCAAGCTTCTTCTCAAATTCTCCCTTTGCTTGCCTTATCAATGCCTTGCATTTAACTTGCCAGTGATTGTGCTGTTTCCAGGTTTCGTTGTTTGGCTCTTTTTTTCCATTTCCTGAAATATGCTTTTTTGGCAACAACAGCCTCTCTGACCTCACCTTTAAACCATGCTGGCAGTTTTTTGGACTTCCTTCCACTTTTCTTAAAGCGTGGAATACAGCTGGTCTGGGCTTCCAAGATAGTATTTTTCAACAACCCCCAAGCTTGATGTAAGTCTTTAACCTTTGCAACTGCTCCTTTTAGTTTTTTCTTAACTATTTTCCTCATTTTATCATAGTCTCCCTTTCAAAAGTTAAAAGGTAGTACTTTGGATCTCTTTACTATCCCTCCTCCAGTAATTAAATCAAACGCGATAATGCTATGATCACTATTGCCAAGTGGCCCCAACACCCTTATCTCTTGCACCAGATCTGGTGTTCCACTAAGGACTAGGTCCAATATGGCTTCCCCTCTGGTCGGTTCATGAACCAGCTGCTCCAAGAAGCAGTCATTTTTTTTCATCTAGGAACTTTATTTACCTAGCATGTACTGCCATGACACTGACCCAGTTGATACCAGGGTAATTGAAATCACCCATTACAGTGCTGCAACTTTTGTTAGCTTCCTTGATTTCTTTGAGCATTTCATCATCCATTTGTTCATTCTGGCCAGGCGGTCAATAGTACACCCCCACTGCCATCACCTTCCCCTTTTTACATGGAATTTCAATCCATAGAGATTCTACAGCAAATTGTTTCCTGCAAAACTTTAATCCTTTCTGACTCAATGCCCTCTCTAACATAGAGCGCAACCCCTCCACCAATTTGATCAGCTCTATCATTATGATATAGCTTGTACCCAGGTATCACAGTGTCCCACTGGTTGTCCTCCTTCCACAATGTCTCTGATATTCCAATCATATCTAACCTCTCATTTAGTGCTATATATTATAACTCTCCCATCTTATTTTTTAGACTTCTAGCATTTATATACAAGCATTTTAGAGACTGTATTTTATTCATATTAATCTGGCTATTGGTAGGCATGGGTAATTTGGGATCTTTAAGCTCTGTCTGCTCCATACTCGAGGGCATTTGGGCTACTTTACTCTTTTTTGGAACCTCTCTGCTTTTGGTAGTATCCTTCAAGAATACATTCTTTCGAACTATGCGCTTTTGTGCGACTGTCGGCTTTCCCCTATTATCTAGTTTAAAAGCTGCTCTATCTCCTTTTTAAAGGTTAATGCCAGCAGCTTGGTTCCATCCCGGTTAAGGTGAAGCCCATCCCTTCGAAAGAGCCCCTCCTTTCCCCAGAATGTTCCCCATTTCGTAACAAATCCAAAACCCTCATCCTTGCACCATCATCTCATCCACGCATTGAGACTCCGGAGCTCTGCCTGCCTTTTTGGTCCTGAGCGTGGAACGGGAAACATTTTGGAGAAAGTTACCCTGGAAGTTCTGGATTTCAACTTCCTACCTAAAAGCCTAAATTTAGCCTCCAGAACCTCCCTACCACAATTTCCTATGTCATTGGTACCGACATGTACCAAGACAGCAGACTCCTCCGCAGCCCAACCCTCTGCTTCCTATCTTTTAACCAGTTCTTGATCCACAGTAGTACTCTGCCTCCTATCCCATGACTCTTTAGTTTTGCCAAAAGTCTCTGATGAGGGACCTTGTCAAAGGCTTTCTGAAAGTCCAGATACACTATATCAACCGACTCACCTTTGTCCACCTGTATATTCACACTTTCAAAAAAACATAACAGATTAGTAAGACAAGATCTTCCTTGTCTAAAGCCATGTTGGCTGTCTCCCATTAGGCCATGACTATCTACATTCTGAGTAATTTTATTCTTAATGATGGTTTCTACCATTTTTCCTGGTACTGACGTGAGGCTCACCGGTCTGTAGTTTCCCGGATCACCCCTGGAACCCTTTTTAAAAATTGGTGTTACATTGGCGATCCTCCAATCTTCAGATATTAGAGATGATTTTAATGATAATTCACAGATTACTAATAGCAGGTCTGAAATCTCATATTTCAGTTCTTTCAACACCCTTGGATGTATACCATCCGGCCCAGGTGATTTGCTACTCTTCAGTTTATCTAATAGTTGTAATATATCTTCCCGATGTATCGATATTTCCTTCAATTCTTCCGCACCTTTAAATACCACTTCAGTCATGGGTAACATCCCTACATCTTTATCACTAAAGACCGAAGCAAAGAATTCATTCAGTCTCTCTGCTATCGCCTTGTCGCGTCTTAGTGCACCTTTAACTCCTCTATTATTTAATGGACCAACTGACTCTCTCAGAGGTTTTTTGCTACGAATGTACTTGAAAAAAATCTTTATTTCGCCTTTTTGCTTCCACAGCAAGCTTCTTCTCAAATTCTCCTTTTGCCTGCTTTATCAATGCCTTGCATTTGACTTGCCAATGCTTGTGCTGTTTCCACGTTTCGTCGTTTGGCTCTTTTTTCCATTTCCTGAAAGATGCTTTTTTGGCAACAACAGCCTCTCTGACCTCACCTTTAAATCATGCTGGCAGTTTTTTGGACTTCCTTCCACTTTTCTTAAAGCGTGGAATACAGCTGGTCTGGCCTTCCAAGATAGTATTTTTCAACAACACCCAAGCTTGATGTAAGTCTTTAACCTTTGCAACTGCTCCTTTTAGCTTTTTCTTAAATATTTTCCTCATTTTATCATAGTCTTCCTTTCGAAAGTTAAAAGGTAGTACTGTGGATTTCCGTACTATCCCTTCTCCACTAATTACCTTCTCCACTAATTAAATCAAAGGCGATCATGCTATGATCACTATTGCCAAGTGGCCCGAACACCCTTATCTCTTGCACTAGATCTGGTGTTCCACTAAGGACTAGGTCTAATATGGCTTCCCCTCTGGTCGGTTCATGGACCAGCTGCTCCAAGAAGCAGTCATTTATGTCATCTAGGAACTTTATCTCCCTAGCATGTCCTGCTGTGACACTGAATCAGTCGATACCGGGGTAATTGAAATCACCCATTATTATTATTACTGTGCTGTAAATTTTGTTAGCTTCCTTGATTTCTTTGAGCATTTCATCATCCATTTGTTCATTCTGGCCAGGCAGTCAATAGTACACCCTCACTGCCATCGCCTTCCCCTACATGTGACACGCAATGCAAAAGACTGGAAAGCCCCATCTTGCTGCTGGACTGCTGTCTGCATCTTAGTTTTAAGATTGTGTTTAGTTTTTTAAGTTCTTTACTTACTAAGGGTTGGTATGGATACTTATAAAATTGTACCTAATACGTTTAATATACCTTGTTCACCTGAAGCTTAATTAATCTGAGGTCCTTAGTGTATGACTGATTTGAATAACGAGCTGCACCTGAGAGCACCTCCTTTCCTTTAAGATGTGTAAGTACCTATAAAGCTATGATTCTCCCAGAGGTGGGTGGGTGTTGGGAGGGAGGGAGGGAAATAACACTTATTAACACTTATTAAAAGAGGGCTGCTACACAGTACCCTGTCCTGTGCTTTTGAGTTAAGCTGTGACCGACTTCCTGGGTGATTAACAGTCCTTGCTTGGATAGGAGTCTTTCAAAAAGGCCTTTTGACCTGCCACCTGGCTTTAACACCTATTGAAAAAGTTTAACAGGTCTCTTGCCCCCCGGGTAGAAGACCTCTTTGTAAAGGTCTCTAGAAGATGTTATTTGTTGTTCAAAGAATACTGATTCTGTTTTGCCTTTTATGCTAATTTATATTATGATTTTATTTAAATTAAAGCTCTTTGCTGCTGCTAGACTCTGACTTATTATGAAATTTAAACTAGAAGCTCTCTGCTGGGTTCTAAATTTAACCAGAAAGCTGTGTTTTAAATTTAAACTAAAAGTACTTTGCTGATAATAGGCCCTGAGGGAGTATTAAATTTAAACTACAAGCTCTCTGCTGGGTATGAAATCTAACCAGAAAGCTCTCTTCTGTGTTTTAAATTTGAACTTAAACTGCTGCTACTAGGCCCTGACTGATTTAACAAATACACTGGATTCACAGATTAATTAGCTTTAATCCAAAGAAGTCCCTTCTCATGAACTCTTGGATCAAGAACTGGTTGGACAGTTTTGTCCTTGTCTCCTTCCAAACTTCCACACAATTGGTTCCTTGGGACACTCTTCCCATGGACTGCTAGAAGCACCCCACAGTAAATCCTCTGCAGGGTCCTATGCATTTATCAATGGCTCCTAAAGAGAAAAATGCTTCTCTCCTATCTACCTCCAAAGACAGTCAAGAATAGGAGGCTGAGCTTTTCTTTTCCTGCTCCTTTCTAGGCATAGGCAACAGAAGACTCCTATTCTCCTTCCCCAATCTGGAACTTATTGGAGAGCCAGGAGATGACATTCTCTTGATCTCACCCAACTTCCTTTCCAAGACTCACTAAATCTTCTGGTGGACACACTGACCAGTTCCTTAGACTTCACCATTGTGGTCACTCCTGGAGGGATAGACCATAGCACATGGTTCAGTCCTAGCCTTCACTCCCTTCTTTTCATATGCTCTCCAGTATGAGAAGAACAAACATAGTAAAGATTGCAAGCACCCTTTAAAAAAATATAAAAAATAATTGATTGAAAGCAGAATCTCTGGTTGTTTGCTAATGACATCACTAGAGAGGGGCTTGCAATATAACACTTATAATCAGGAAGAATACAATATGGTTATCCCAAGTCATTTTTCATGAGCAATGATGTTGAGCATAGAAATAGTGATGTAGATATTGTATAACAGAAAACTATCCTAGATACAGACATGCATAAGCAGTGAAGGAGTAGCCTACTGGTTAGAGCAGTGAATTAAGACCCAGGGGAGCCAGAGCTCAAGTCCAACTGATGCTTTGTGTGGTCTTGGCAAGTCACACATCCCTCTTGCTTTGGGTAACATTTAGATTGTAAACCTTTTGGGGGCAGGAAAATATTTATTTATTTTATTTATTTATTTATTTATTTAACTATTTCTTTTATACCGCCCCTTCCAGAGATCAAGGGCGGTTTACATATAACAGGTTAACAGTCTTGTACACAGTTTGTATACATTTTACATAGAACAATAGAATTCAACTATTTACATTGAACAGTAATATAAACTTTGTAGGTATTAAAACAAACACATCTAACTTTTTACAAATATATATTTACAGTGTGTGGGGTGTGTGTTGTGTTGGTCAGAAATTGGTGTAGGTGTTGGAATTTAGTTCCTTTTTATGTCGTCTTGGGGCGTGTGTGTGGAGGGGGGCAGGCTTGTGTTTACATTGTTTGGATTAAGGGAGTTTGTGCATGTGTGACCACGTTTGTTGTGGAGCTAGCTTTGGGGTAGTAGGGGACTTCGAAGTGTTCAGTGAACAGGTAGGTCTTTAATTCTTTTCTGAATTGGAAGAGGTCTCTTATGGTACGAAGTTCAATGGGGAGGTCGTTCCAGAGTGTAGGAGCAGCGAATGAGAATGCTCTGGAGCTGGTGGTGTTCTTAGTTTTGCGGATGGTTTTTGGTATGATGAGAGAGTGGGCTGCGTTTTGTCTGAGGGTCCTTGTCGAGGTTGGAGATTGCAGTAATGTAGATAGGTGTGAGGGGGTTATGTCGTTTATGAGTTTATAGGTTGTTAGGATAATTTTATATTTAATTCGGCTGTTAATAGGGAGCCAGTGGAGGTCTAGCAGTATAGGGGTTACGTGGTCTGTTAGGCGAGCTTTAGCAATCACTTTAGCACAGATGTTTTGTGCTCTTTGAAGAAGGTATGTGCTTTTTTGCGGGAGGCCTATTAGGAGACTATTGCAATAGTCGAAGTGAGGGGTGATCAGTGTACCTACTACGGATCTAAAGTCTGGTGTTTCTAGGAGTGGCCTTAGGTGTTGAATTGTTTTGAGTTTATAGAAAATGGTTTTTACTGTTTGTTTTATGTGTGGTAGCATGGTGAGAGTGTGGTCTATTATTACTCCTAAGTATTTTACCTGTTTTCTGACAGGTATGGAGGTTTTGTTGATAGTGATTGTTTCCGGGTAGGTGTTCTCAGTCATAGATGATCTTGTCACAAACATTGCCTCGGTTTTTTTGAAGTTTATGCTGAGGTGGTTAGTTTCCATCCAGGAGGAGGTCTCAGCCATGCATTTGGATAGCGGGTCATATGTAGGGTTTTTTGTGGTTATGGGGATAGCTAGCATGATGTCATCGGCGTATATAAAGTGATTAATCTTGTGTTTTTTAAATATGTTAGTTATTGGTTGCAGGTACAAGTTAAATAGGAGGGCTGATAGGGCTGATCCTTGGGGTATTCCCTGTCCTTGGGGGAATGTTTCTGATGCTTGTTGGTCAATTTGGACGCGTATTAATCGGTGTGAAATGTAGGATTTGAACCAGTTAAGGACAATCCCGCCTATTCCTAGGTTTTCTAGTCTGTTGATCAGTGTCAGGTGATTAATGTTATCGAATGCGGCTGAGATATCTATAAATAGGAGTAGGTAGCCATGTTGTTTGTTATCTGTGCCCTTGATGAGGAAGTCCATAAGAGTGATTAGGAGGGTTTCTACTCCATGGAATGGGCGGAAACCAAATTGGTGTGAGTCAAGGGGTTTGTATTCATCAATGTGTTCCTGTAACTGAATTTGAATTGTTTTCTCTATAATTTTGGCTATGAACGGAATGCTGGCTATGGGTCTGTAGGAGTTCGGATCTTTTGAATCGAGCTTATTATTCTTTATTATTGGTCGGAGTGTAGTGAGTTTTAGGGCATCAGGCATGATGCCCTGTGAAAGGGATTGGTTGACTATGTGTTGTAGATTTATCGCCAGTTCCTCTTTCGCACACTTAATCCATGAAACGGGGCATGGGTCAAGTGGGGAGGTGGTGGTGTTTATCATTGTTATGATTTTGAGAAGTTGTTTTTGTTCTACCAACTGGAAACTTGTCCATTCATACGTGGTTTTTGTGTTTGGTAGTAAAGGAGTTGGGGTAGTGGTCTTGTTTTTTAGTTTTTCTGCAAAATGTTTTGCTAGTGTTTGTATGTTAATTGCTTGTTGTTTAGGTTCGCTGTTATTAGTTTTGGTTAATGTTTTTACTATCGCGAATAACTCCCTTGGGCGGTTGATGGATGAGTTTATTACTTTAGAGTGGTAGTCTCTTTTTGATTTGTTAATTGGACTTGAATGTAACTCACTTTGAACTACTACTGAAAAAGACATGAACTAAATACAAGTAATGGGATCTAAAGTAGTTGTTTATATTCAGTGGTCTTTGTATTGCAGGAAGATACTTTAAAGGAGATCTTTTCTAGTTTGAGCTTATTGTGTAGTTATTGTAATACATGAGGGTCATATTGCTTGATTGTTTTCTTCTTATAATGAGATGCAGTAATTAAAAGAAAGCCAGTAAAATTTTCAGGCCGTATTTTTCAGCCAGCTCTATATCCTTCAGAGGGAATGCTGCCTCATTAATGCCGCTGATAGCCAAGACCCAGTTCAAGGCTCAGCGCAACAATGTGTCGCTAGTGCTGATAGTCCCTCGGTGGCCCAGACAGCTGTGATTCCCACTGGTCCTCTCCCTATCAGTGGTACAGAAGATTCCCCTGGGCCAAGTCCCAGGACCACTCTCCTACATCCCAACCTGGGGTCCCTCTCAATCATGGCTTGGCTACTGAAATGGTAATGTTAGCCCCCTTCAAACTCCCATGAGATGTGGAAGAGATTCTCCTGGCCTCTCGTAAGGCTTTCACGAGAAGGACGCATGCCTTCAAGTGTGGTCATTTCTCTTTGTGGTGCACAGAAAAGCGGATGAACCCGTTCTCCTGCTCAGTGCATGTGGTACTTAAATACTTGCTTCACCTATCACAGGTGGGAATGAAGTCCAACTCAGTCAGAGTACACCTGAGTGCCATTGCATCACATCACCGCTCTGTTGAGGGGAAATCCCTGTGTCTCTGTTCCTTCGGGGCCTCATGTTATCCAAGCCCGCCATCTGCCCCCCAGCAGTGATGTGGGACCTTAATATAGTGCTCTTGTAGCTCACCAAGCCTCCGTTTGAGCCTCTGGCCACCTGCCACTTGCGGTACCTCACCTGGAAGAGCAGTTGCAAAGGCAAAAGACTTACATCAAGCTTGGGTGTTGTTTATAAATACTATCTTGGAAGCCCAGACCAGCTGTATTCCACGCATTAAGAAAAGTGGAAGGAATTCCAAAATACTGCCATCATGGTTTAAAGGTGAGGTATGAGAGGTGGCTGTTGCCAAAAAAGCATCTTTCGGGAAATGGAAAAAAAAGCCAAATGACAAAAACTGGAAACAGCACAAGCACGGGCAAGTTAAATGCAAGGCATTGAATAAGGCAGCAAAGAGAATTTGAGAAGAAACTTGCTACGGAAGCAAAAACACATAATAAAGACTTTTTCAAGTACATTTGTAGAAAAAAACCTGTGAGAGAGTCAATTGGACCATTTGATGATAGAGGAGTAAAAGGGGCAGTAAGAGGAGAGAAGGCTATAGTGGAGAGACTGAATGAATTTTTTGCTTCGTTTTTTACTGAGGTAGATGTAGGGATGTTACCCATGACTGAAATGGTATTTAAAGGTGATACTGCAGAGGAATTGAAAGAAATATCGCTACACTGGGAAGATATATTACAACTATTTGATAAACTGAAGAGTAGCAAATCACCTGGACCAGATGATATACATCCAAGGGTGTTGAAAGAACTGAAATATGAGATTGCAGACCTGCTATTAGTAATCTATGAACTTTCATTAAAATCATCTGTAATACCTGAAGATTGGGGGATCGCCAATGTAACGCCAATTTTTAAAAAGGGTTCCAGGGGTGATCCGAGAAACTACAGACCGGTGAGCCTGACGTAGTACCGAGAAAAATGGTAGAAACCATCATAAAGAACAAAATTTCTCAGCATTTAGATAGTCATGGCCTAATGGGAGATAGCCAACATGGCTTTAGAGAAGGAAGATCTTGTCTTAGTAATCTGTTATGTTTTTTTGAAGGTGTGAATAAACAGGTAGGCAAAGGTGAGTTGGTTGATATTAGTATATCTGGACTTTCAAAAATCCTTTGACAAAGTCCCTCATCAGAGACTTTTGGCAAAACTAAAAAGTCATGGGATAGGAGGCAGTGTACTATTGTGGATCAGGAACTGGTTAAAAGATAGAAAGCAGAGGGTAGGGCTAAATGGCCAATTTTCCCAATGGAGAAAGGTGAATAGCGGAGTACCCCAGGGATCTGTGCTGGGTTCACTGCTTTTTGACATATTCATAAATGACCTGGAAAAGGAATAACGAGTGAGATTATCAGATTTGCAGATGATACAAAACTATTTAAAGTTGTTAAAACACAAGAGGATTGTGGAAAATTGTAAGAGGATCTTGATAAATTGGAAGACTGGGTATCCAAATGGCAGATAAAATTTAGGGGCTTGTTTACAAAGCCGCGGTAGCGGTTCATGATGATTATCGGAGCCGCAGCTTCATTGATTTCAATGGGGCCACGGCTCCGATAACGATCGCGAACTGCTACCGCGGCTTTGTAAACAAGTCCTTTAATGTGGACAAGTGCAAATTTATGCACCTAGGAAAGAACAACCCAAACTATGGTTACATAATGCAAGGTTCCACATTGGGAACCACCACCCAGGAAAAAGATTTAGGCGTCATCATGGATAATATGTTAAAACCCTCCGCCAAGTGTGCAGCGGCAGCCAAGAGGGCAAATAGAATGCTAGGTATCATAAGGAAAGGAATGGAAAATAAAACAAAGGATATTATAATGCCTCTGTATTGTTCCATAGTGCGACCGCACCTTGAATATTGTGTGAAATTCTGGTTGCCGTATCTTAAAAAGGATATAGTGTTAATAGAAAAGGTACAGAGAAGAAGAGCCACCAAAATGGTAGAGGGAATGGAAAGCTACTCCTATGAGGAGAGGCTAAAAAGGTTAGGGTTCTTCATCCTGGAAAAGAGACGGCTGAGGGGAGACATGATAGAGGTCTATAAATTAATGAATGGAGTGGAACGGGTAAACGTAGATCGATTGTTTACATTATCAGAATATAGAAAGACTAGGGGACATGCAATGAAGCTGCAGGTAAACTATTTAAGACTAATAAAAGAAAATATTTTTTCACTCAAGGTGTAATCAAACTCTGGAATTTGTTACCGGAGAATGTAGTAAAGGCTGTTAGTGTAGCTGGGTTTAAAAAAGGTTTGGACAAGTTCCTGGATTAAAGGTCCATAAACCATTATTAAGAAGGGACTCAGGATATCAATGCTTGACCCAGTACAAGCATTGTGGAGCCTGTGTCTTTTGGGAAACTGCTAGGTACGTATGACCTAGACTGGCCACTGTTGGAAACAGGATACTGGGCTTGATGGACCTTGGTCTGACCCAGTATGGCATATCTTATGTTCCTATAAATGTGACACTACAAAACAAGACAATGGTAGATAGAGAGGTAGAGATAGAAGCACAACGAAGAAATATGCTAGAGGAGTAAAGGAACTCTGTAAATCAGGCATATATCATTCTAGTTCATGCCACTTGCAACCAGAGATCTGAATGACTCTTTGCAGCTGTAGAGACCGAAAGTATAGCTGTGAATTTCAGGGTGTTACCCAAAGCAGAGATGCTGAATTCTGGCCCTCAAGTGCCATATATAAGACTGGGTTTCAGGAAACCCAAATTATGCAATTTAATTTTGTTAATGCATCAAATGAATGGAGTTCTCGCTCATTCATATTTCCTACCAGTATTCTGAAAATTAGACCTGCTTGTGGCACTCAAGGACCTAAGATAGCCACCTCACTCCAAGCTACAGTAAGCAGGTGAATCAGTCCTGGTTTGTAATTCCTCTATTTTTATTTCTCCATTGCCTGGAACTAGGAGGTAAAATACTGGATTAGCTCATTCAAGGAGGAGAAACCTTGAGGTGGTAAGAAGTGTAGGTGAAGAAGGGTAAGAGCTAGTGGATAGTGTGAGGGTGGGAAAGGATAGCAATGATGGAGGGCTGGAAATGCATTATTGCTGCTCTCTGCAGCTTGAAGTCCTGGGTAGATGCCTATGCTGCCTAGCAGGTTGTGCTGGCATGGCCTCTGTTGCTATTATTTGGTTTCTTTTGGGAACACCATGATTATTGCAAAAGGCTGTTGAGCAAAGTCTCAAAGGCCAAAAGTAACAGGGTCACAGTTGTGCCCTAGATAGAGCCCAAGGTTGAGATCTGTCTGGTCTAGCTGTGTCTGGGTGTGGGGATGGGAGTATAGAGAAAGGGCAGAACATTAGGAGTTCGGTAGATTAGCTTATTCCAGGCTGCAGAACATTAAGTAGTGATAGCAAGGTTAGAGGGCTGTGGGGGGTTGGGAGGGGAACCTAGGGAGTGGGTGAAAGCTGACTCCCATTGCAGAAGTATTTAAGTTTTTGAAAAATGAGTCCCATGCAAAATACCTCAAAAGCCATTGGGCTGCACATGAGTGGCATAGTTAGGTGCAATCGATTTTAAATCTTGGGTGGGAGAGAAGTGAGGAGAGGACGGTTTGGGCTCCTTTTCCCCACCCACCCATCACTTGCAAGTTATGCTTTGCAGAATTATTGTTCTTTGGGGTTTTCAGGTTGTTCCAGCTGGGAGGAGGGGAGTACCTGAAACAAGTTGCATTTATAAGAACTGATTTTTATTTTATCTGGGAGATGATATTATTCATTCAATATGGTCCGAGGACTGTCCTGTCAGGGAGGCTGAAGCCTGGTTTAAAGTTCTTACATTGTAATATGGTGAGGACGGTAAGGCATGATCATTATTTTTGGATGAGGTACCACCTAGCTAGTAATATGGCGGTGGAGAGAGGCATTGTACCCTTATCTGGTTCAAATGAGTATGGTACTTTTGTTTCGGGTAGCTATGTTTGCTTTTGTTAAATATTGTAACAAAGCTACAACCACTGTTAAGTCAACTTTTCTAAGTATGCTCGTTCTTTTGTTCAGGTAAATGAAGGTGAAGGGGTTGCGAGGTAATAGTCATCAATAATTTAATTGGTATTGTAGCAGCGAATTTATTTTTATTTATTTATTTAGTATACATTTGTATACCGCTACTTCCAGCGATCAGCAGCGTTTTTTGATTACAGATTGGAAATTGTCAAATCATGACAGGAAATTTTTGAGGTATAAACACATTGATTAGACAGGAAAGCACAGCACACAGAGAACTATTTTACAGGGAACATGGGCTATGGAGGGTTAAGTGGCTTGCCCAAGACCACAAGGAGCACCTGTGGGACTAGAAACCCCAGTCCTTCCGGCCCAAGGTTGCTGTCCTCTAGTGGGAATTGAACCCCCGACCTTCCGGCCTGAAGTACCTTGACCCAACCACTAGGCTACTCCTCCACTCCGAAGTGCAGACAATGAATAAATCCAGGAGTCAATTACAGGGTCCAAGCCAATTTATTGTGCACAAGGCTCAGAGAGTCAAGCTTCAAAAAGGACTGAGCAAAGTTCTTACAGAGACATATTCATTTTATACATTTCTTTTCAGTTTGATACATGCAGACTTTCTATTGGTTCCAACGCCCCCTGCATTTGTCCAATCAGAGATCCCTCCTGGGCCTAGCACCCAGCTCCCTCCTCTAGGATTGTTCTAACAATGGTACAGTTTCTAGGTATGGATACAATTCTACTGCAAGGTCGTTTCTAGCTCTAGGAATGCAAGCATTTAAACATTTCTATC
This sequence comes from Ichthyophis bannanicus, assembly GCA_033557465.1. Lineage (NCBI taxonomy): Eukaryota > Metazoa > Chordata > Amphibia > Gymnophiona > Ichthyophiidae > Ichthyophis > Ichthyophis bannanicus. The sequence continues at coordinate 221,237,954 of CM066037.1, read as the reverse complement.
CTCAGAACACAAGAGAATAATGAAAGATTTATGAATTTATGAAAAACTTCTTATTAAGCAGTTTAAAGCAATTTTCTCAGACTTTCACAGATTTTTGGTTCTTTACTAAGATGGGGGTTGGAATCAGGGCCTAACTTACAGGCCTTTCATATCTGCAAGCTATCATAGGCCATAGCCTACCACAGTATGAGTGATCTCAGAGACCATGAGTGTATTGAAAGTTCTATGAAGTAGAAAGGAACAATCCCAGCACTAGGTATCATGCATGTCATATCCTCCTGAGGACTGATGCATGACAGGGCTATAGAAGTTACTTCCCTTTTCTTGCAAATTGAACATGGCAACACTGATGCAGGGCATGACTAGAAATACTTAACAAAAAGAAAAAGATACACCGTTAGTGCCACTGAATATCCCCTGCTAACTCCTACACACCCCGATGCTATCCGGTTAGCATTGGGACATGTTGGGGGCTTTCTGAGGCAGAGCGGAAGTGGAGATTAGCACTAACTATGTAGCAGTGATATTGCACCGCTACCCGGTTAGCGATCTGTGGATAAAATTAGGCCAGCTTTTGGCTTGCCTAGTTTTAGCTGCAGATGCTAACCGGGTAGCGGTGCAATATTGCCGCTACCCAGTTCGGCTCTGTGGCATTGTCCTCTTTGCACCAAACCTGGATATTCAATACCAGTATTGAATATCCGGGGTTAGGGATGAGCGGCATTGAATATCTGGGGTTATGTGCAGTAGCAGCACATAGCCTGCCTAGTTGAATATTCTTTATGTGCCTGCTTTTTGTTTTCACCTTACCAAGGGAAGCTTTTTGGTACTTGAAAAATTAAGCCATTGATTGCTCTTGATGTAAGAGAGAATTTGGATTCCTCTGATTCCTCTTGGAAGATGTAACTTATGAGAGAGGTTCTCTGGCTCCGTATGAGGCCAAAAGCCAATCAGTACACTGAGCTTTTCTAACATGCACCAGAAAGCTCTTTGAGAAAGATGGGAGACAACTGTTTCTGCACAGGCCTTGTGGCCTACGCAAATATATAACTAGAGTACAGGGGAAGGACAGAGAGCAAAGAAATAATATAAACTGACTGTTACAGCAGTTCTTTGTGATAGGTCAACCCTTCTGTCCTTCAAAACTGCAAACTTACACATCAGTGAGAGAAAGAGCAGGGTCTGCTCATTAAGTAATGTTTGTTGCACAATTAGGGTAATGGGAAGAGCCAGTGTGCTACAAAGCACTTCAGTATTTATGTGGCTTCCAAGCTAGGTTGTCCCGCAGGTTTGGTTTCAATGGCACATCAGCAGGAATATTGCTTCAGAAGGCTTCATGTGAAGCAGCCGTTTCATCCTTTGAGTAAACAGCAATCATGGTGTGAGGAGACAAGGACACTGGAGTTTCCTTTTTTCTTCAAGCTATTCTTTAGATTTCCATTCTTTGTTTTCTCTGAGAGCTCATCAGGGATACATATATTAAGGCCTTTAAATAGTTCATGATAAATCTGTGTCTCAGGCTGATGCTGACAGTTTTGTTGTAAAAAGTCTTTTAACTGCAATGCCTCAATCATTAGTTAATCTATAGGGTTATTGTCAGACTGAAAAAAAATTGTGAGAAAGAAAAGTGAATAGAAAAAGAAAACTATCCAATTGAATGTGTGTAATTGTGGAAGTAATAAAATAAAGAGAGAAATAAAGCTGGGGGAATCTCATAGGACATTGTAGCTGCAAAACACAACATGATGCAGTCCAAACTAGAAGACAAGCTCGAGTCTCTGATATCCAGTTAAAATTATAAATTGGATAGAATATACACCTGGAAAGTCAAAAGGGCCATGCGGTTATTGAATCGGTTGAGTGCTGATGAGGTTAGCAGTGCAACCCCATCGTGGGAGCATGGTGGTGCAGTACTTTTCAGTTATGTTCAGAGGTCAGTTCAGACTGAAACAGCTGAGCATGTAGTGGTGCTGAACAAAAAAATTTTCAATTAATACTTGATGTGAGTGGGAGAAATCACACTGTATAATGTCATTCTCCATCGTTCAGGCTGCCAGGGCTATCGTCCTTTGCTCTGCAGCCCTCTCACCCACATTGCAAGGAACGGTTTTCTTATATCCTCAGAGTCACCTCTTTCAGTGATTGCTAACCTGTCATCAAATGTAATGCAGTCGACATTGGGAGAGACTTGAAAATTGAGCAATACCTGTCATTGCTTTGGTAAAATGTTTCTTTCCTTCTGTCATTTAGAGACTGAAATTTTGGAATTCATGATTAAATAGTGTGTCGCCAAGAGGACTGCATAATGTAATCGACTCAGTTCTGTTCTTATAACTATAATAGGACTTTTAGGAATTTGTCATTGCAAGAAGTACCTTCTCTCATGTATGACCCAATGGTTGATTAACTTTCAAAATGTGCTTAGGCTGCTAGATAGAACACAGAGGTTTTTAAAAGTAATTCCCATGTTCCCTGTAATGTTCTCCAAGTTGTAATGCCCTGTTCAATGTAATTTCAGTTTGTTCAATGTAAACCGCGCTGATGCAGAATAGCGCGGTATATAAGAGAATGCAAATAAAATAAATAAATAAATTCTTTTTTTTATATTTTCACATTTCTTCTAAATATTTCATTTTGCAATTTTCATCAATTTGTTTTTTTAATTTATGATCAGGACAGTATTCAAAAGAAGGCTGATGTTTAACAGCATCCAATGAATGTATAATTTCCTGAGTCATGGATTTTTGGCCATTACATAGATAATATTGGGCCAAAAATCCATCCAAATGGCTTCATACTATGGGCATGCTTACTAAAGCGCATTAGGATTTTGCAACTAACATGGCAAAAAAGTGCAGAGAACACAGCGTTAGCTGCAAAAGCCGTGTTTTATCTGTTGGGGGTGTGCAGAGCATTTCCTCAGTAGATCATGCACTGCAAATGCAGAGAGCATGGTCGGAAAGCAGCCTCGATGCGGCTAACTCCACCCATTGAGATGGCATTAGTAGCACCCGTGCTGTCTGCAAATCCAACAGTTAACATGCACCGTTGAGGCCCATGGCAACCACACATTGCAGCCATGCCCACTCTATACCCTAATCCCACCCACTCATGCAGATAGCCCAGTGATTTTCTGCATTATCTGCATTTTGCATGCGTTCTGTCAACTTAGTCAGATAATGCAATTTAGTAAGCATGTCCCTATCTATATAGTAAAAATAGGAGTCAAGGAGAAGTGCAGCATAAACTAGCTGTGAATTATAATTCCCTCCACAAGTCTTGCTGGGTATCTTCACATGGTGACCCCATTGTATAAAATCTATTCTGAATCCCAGCAAGGCGACACTACAGTTGAAGTATGGTAGGAACAAAAAAAGAAAAATACATACCAGCCGCACGTCACCCAGGATAAGAAGGTGCTCACTCATAGATTACACACTAGGGTTAACGATGTGTTTGCAATAGTGCAAGCACTACAGATGTAGATAACATCTCTGCGACAGATAAAGGCTGTGGTGGGCATGTTCGCGGACCCTTTGTGGCAGGAGATAAAGCACGGAAATTAATGAAAAAGTTAAGAGGATTAACTACGGTTAAGTAGACTTCTGCAGATAAGGAGGAGATAATGTACTGCTACTTTTATGCTACAAACCGTATATTTAAATCAAGAGGGTATACAAGGAGAATCTGCCAAAAACTGGAAAGAGGAAAATTGCCACAAGAAAAACTGCAAAAAGCAATGGATGCAAATTTAAGATATTCAATTTTGCAGATCAAAGCAAAGTAGTATGTGGATGATAACATCTTGAAGCAACTAAGGGCTTCTGTGGAAGAGAAATAAAGGGGGAGGAGGCGACCTGGGTGAGAGTACCGGAAGAAAGGAATATGAAGAAACAGACAGAGTAGCTGAGGGGGAGATGGAGCTTGGAGATCTGGAACTGAAGGAGAGTGAGGTCAACCAATCAACTGAAGAGGGGGAAGAAAGGGAGGAGAAAGACCCAGAGTTGGAGGAATTCAAGATTGAATTCCTAGTCCATATGGAAAAATATGTATATGCTGGGTTTCAGGAAAGGGAAAGATTACCTAAGTTAAATTTAACACCTAAGGTTAAAAGTATGATTATAAAGATGAACAAGGACATATTCATATAAAAGGACCATCTATTGACATCACTAAAATATATTGAATATAGTATTATGCAGCTAAAATTATTACTGCAAGAATGCTACTAGCTAAAATGCAGGGCCAGAAGAAAAAGAAAATAATAACAGTCCCTCCTTGAAAAAAGCACATCGAGGGAAAAATATAGTCATTGTGTGCGGAGGTATCACTGATAGACGGGTATTTAAAAGGATTAAGATCAAAGATATTGAGAAAGATCCAAGACATTAAGCTGAAGCATGCTGCATTAACAGAAGACCTGAAATTTATATATTCCAACAATAAATTGAAAATAGCAGCAGAAGCACAAAAACTAAGAAGATATGAAGAAAACCGAAAAGAAAGATATCAAAATAAGCTATTTAGAGAGAACCCAAAACAATTTTACAGGGAATTGGGAAAGAGCATTAAGATACTAAAAGCACCACCAACTAAAGCTGGTACAGAAAGCTTCTAGAGAAAGCTATATGAGAACCCAATAAAGCACAATCAAGAAGCAGAATGGTTTCCCTGCATACAGGAGCATTTACATAAAGCAAACATTATGCCTATGGAATGGTCTGCAGTAACAAAAGACTGGCAAGCAGGTTAAAGCAAGCCCTAAACTGGAAGAGCCCTGGCCCAAATGGAGTAACCAACTGTTGGCTCAAACAGCTAACATCACTCCACCCAGACCCTGAACCTCCATAACTGTACAAAGTTGCTTAAAGTTACATGTATTGTTGATAGTTACATATTGTTTCTCTGTATTTCACATTGTTCTCTGTATTTTGACTTATGTTCAATGTAAACTGCCACTGATCTTAGGAAATGGCGGTATATAAAAACGTTGCAAATAAATAAATAAACCCAGAAACATCTCATTTATTATTTGTAGATGATCTGAAGCTTTATAGTTACAGTGACCAACAATTAGCAGAGCAACTCTGTGTGGTGAAAAGCTTTTCTGATGACATCAGGATGACCTTTGACCTTGACAAATGTGCTAAGGCAACTTTTTTAGAGGAAAATTGAGCAAAACAGAAAACATCTCCCTGACTGAAGGCTGTGACATCAAGAAGGCATATATAAGTATCTCAGAGTAGAGGAAGGAACAATACTCAAGCAGAAATTACTGAGTGAAAAGATAAGTAAAGAATACTATAGGAGATTAAACTCATTATTGAAAAGTGCTTTAGCATCACAGATTAAGATACAAGCCATCAATCAGCTTACAATTCCTGTACTTTCATACATCTTTGGGATTGTGGACTAGCCTCTTAAAGATCTTGAAAAACTGGATGTGCGAACACGAAAACTCCTCCATGCCCATGAACTGATTTACAAGAATCAATGTATGCCAAAACGGTACATCCCTAGAGCTGAAGGAGGGCTAGGATTCATAGAGATTGATTACACATACAGAGCTACTACTATAGGCCTCCAGGACTACTCAACTGCATCCTCAGATCCAAAAACTGAAAAAGTGCACAAATATGAGAGTAAACGTCCAGGATCTGTCTCCAAAATTAAACTTCAACAAGCATTCTGATGACTAGAAGGAATGAGTGAAAATCCACAAGCATGCATGGGAAGGCAGCAACAGAATTAGCAAAACAAGAGAAAAAACTCTTCACAGAATTAGATCAACAAACAAGGAAAGACAAGTGGCAGATGCACAAATACAGTGGGAAATACAGAGTGTTACTCCAGGAACCCTTTGTCAGTCACAAACGGACACATGAATGGTTAAAGAGGAGTGAACTGAAACCGAAGGATGAGAGATTGATAGTTGCAGCCCAGGACAGTGGCTTACAGATGAGATAGTTTACAGCGAGCATTGAAAAAAAAAACTGGTAATACAGACATGTTGATTCTGTAAGAAAGACCTGGAAGTGGTGACTCACCGCATAGCTGGCTGTGAAGTTCTGATGGCAGAAATTGTCTATACAGAAAGACATAATAAAGTAGCGTGCCTCATCTATTGGAAACTGTAAACACTACAACATCATTGTGCCCAACAAGCACTGGGATCATGGCCCTAAGAGAACGAGGAGGTTATGATCACCTGGGATACTCCCATTCTGACCGATAAAAAGCTGGATGCGAGGAAGCTGGATATAGTGGTTAAGGAGAAAAACACCAGAATGGCATGATAATAAAGGTGTCAGTTCCAAGCGACTACTCTGTGAATCGCATGGAGAGGCAGTAGATCCTGAAATAAAAGGAAATTCAATCAGAGACCAAGAAAATCTGGCAGAAAGATGCAGAATTATTTCCCATCGTGTTGGGTGCCTCAGGCTTGATAAAGAAGAATTTCCAAGCACATCTTGAGAAACTAGCCATACATGTTACATCTTATGAACTCCAGCAGGAGGCTCTCTTTAGCACTATGCAAGTATTACAACAGGCCTTAGCAGTAAATTTGAGAGACTGAGATTATACTTCCCAAGCCCTGACTTAAAAGTGAGGTTCACGCCTGTCATGGTATGCGTAAAACTAACCCATTTGGAGAAACTGCCCCTAAAAAGATGAAGGGCGCAGCAAGGGCAGGCTTTCAAAATTTTCCAGGCAATGGCAATATTCATCCACTATTGGAATAGCAGGCCTAAATTAAACACTGAATATGTATGAGAGAGATTTGCATGCAGTGCCTCCATTGTATGCAGATCTCTTTCATGCATATTCATTGGGGTTATCCTAAAAGCCTGACTGGCTAGGCGTGTCCTGAGGACGGGGTTCAGAACCCCTAATTTATTTAATTGACTTATTAAAAATAAAGTGTATCTCTTCATTCTGTTGTGATATCAAATATTTTATCTATATACTATTGATATGACTAATATATCTGTAATAAAGATTTTATTTGTACCATAAATGGAACTTAGAAATCTTTTTTTTAACCAACTTTTCTACCAAAAGAGAACTTATACTTTTACCTCTAAATGTACTGTATTTCAGGCTGTGCATATTCTCATGTTAGTTGCATTTTGAAAGTAGTGAAAAAACGAAATTACCATAAGGCAGTCTCCCAGAAAGGTATGGCCAGTGGTGCCAGAAGGCATGAGTTTTATGAAGAAAAACACTGATGTGACATCCATTAGATCAGTCACTTGTAGTTAAGTCCCAAGGTCAGCGGCCAGGAAGAGCAGCTGTCACCGTGGCAGATGATATCAGAAGGGCAGTGTTTCTCTTACAGTAAACTAAAATGACATGAAACAGCTTTGTTAGGAAAACATTATACCCATTTTTAATTGGATTCATGAACAGAACACGCAGTGGTTGTCTGCTAGATTTAATGCTCAATCATGAGGGGAGGCCTTTCCATAATTCTGGCTCTCCTACTAAATTTATTTGATGTCTTTTATGTTCTCATAAATAGTACAATAAAGCCCTTACATGTTATATAACTTCTGTATGATGTATTTACATGCTGAAACTTTGGTGATAAGTCATTCATGATTTTAAACAGTTCTATAGTGGGAAATATGCACAGACCTCACTATACCATATGTGCTAAAAAGGTTAGTGTGCAATAAGATGCCACTTAACATGCAGTGGCTAAGGGGCCATTTTACTAAAGGCCGCCAAGGTTTTGCACTCAACCTGTGTTAGAAACGTATAAGTGTAAAGCCTCTGAATTAGTTTTGGGGGTGTGAACTGCATGTTTCCAGCAGCTAACACACAACCAAGTGTTTTAATGTGCAGTGCATTTAGAGTAGGTGCACCTAATGGCCATTGAGTAAGCAGTAATTGCCCACACTCCACCATTTCCCTGCCCCATTGTCCCATGGCCGATTAATGCACAGTCGCTGGCTTACCCCCACATTAGGGCTGTCAGAAGGGCTGTCGGGTAAGGTTTGCCTCTTTGCAGATGATACCAAAATCTGCAATAAAGTAGACACCCAGAAAGGTGTAGATAACATGAGGAGGGATCTAGCTAAGATTGAAGAATGGTCTAGAATTTGGCAGCTGGAATTCAGAGTTAAAAAATGTAAGATCATGCATTTGGGCTGCAGCAATCCAAGGGAGCAATATAGTATAGGGGGTGAAGTACTTTTGTCCACTAAAGAGCGGGACCTGATGATCTTAAAGTAGCTAAACGGATAGAAAAGGCAATGGCAAAAGCTAGAAGGATGCTTGAGTGCATACAGAGAGGAATGGCTAGCAGAAAAAAAGGAGGTGATAATGCCTCTCTATAAGTCTTTGGTGCGACCTCATTTGGAGTATAGTGTGCAATTCTGGAGACCGCACCTTCAAAAGGATGTGAACAGGATGGAGTCGGTGCAGAGGGTGGCTACTAAAATGATTAGTGGTCTTCATTATAAAGCATATGAGGACAGACTGAAGGATCTTAATATGTACACCTTAGAGGAAAGGCGGGATAGAGGTGATATGATTGAGATGTTTAAATACCTCCGTGGCATAAATGTTCAGGGAGAGAGCCTCTTTCAATTGAAAGCAAGTTCTGCTACGAGGGGACATGGGATGAGGGTGAAGGGAGATAGATTCAGGAGTGATATGCGGAAATATTTCTTTACAGAAAGAGTAGTAGATCCATGGAATAGTCTCCCAGTGGAGGTGGTAGAAATGAGGACAGTAACTGAATTCAAAAAAGCATGGGACAAACACAGAGGATCTCTAAAGGTAAAAAGGGGACTGTTATAGTTGTTGATATGGAAGGACAGACTAGATAGGCCATGTGGTCTTTTTCTGTCATCATATTTCTATGTTTCTATGTTTCTATTAGCATTCCCGGCTGCTAGTTGACACATGTTAAAACTCATGTTATCTAGTTTCTGGGTTTTAGTTAAAGGGCTCTTAAATTTTTGTTTAGCTTCAATAGCACATGAACACTATTGGTATGAATGCTAATCCATATAACTGGAACTACAGTACAGTAATAGCTTACATAGCTTGAGGCCATGACAGAAATAGCATGTACACACTGAACTGAGCATGTGCAGTTTTTCCCCCTTATATCCCCCTTATTGTAAATCTATTTAAAAGTAGGAATTGAGCAAGATTGTGGCCGTGCAGTTCCATACCTCCATGCTGTTCTGTCCTTGAAGTCTTTCATTGTGACAAGGAGAGTAAAGCAGGAAGCCAGACAAAGGTCTTAAATCTGCTCCAGACCCTTGCTTTGGTCCACACAGAGGTACAATACAATGTGCTCCTGGGGAGGTCATTTGAGAATCTCTGGGTGGAAGATACATTAGCGTCCTCTGCCATTTTAGAGACCACTCAGCCTCATGGAGAGAAGGTGACCTCCAGATCAAGCAAGTCTACCCTTCCCCCACAGATGCCAGTGCCAATGAAAGTGGGGAGAGTGATTTGATGCCGGTAGATAGCTTCCAAGCCACAATTCCTGAGGTAAGCCCATTCTTGGAGCCATTTTCTTTCCCACTGCAGATACCTCCTTGAGCGACTCTGGACTCGATCAGGTTTTAGGTTTGGAGGTGGTTGTTTCTCATCGTACTGTTGAGCTTGAAAGTTCTAAGTGAAGGCTGGATAAATTGGGAATGGATGTTGGGAAAGTACGTAATGAAGAATTTGCTTTAATTAAACTGTGGAACTGTGGAAACCTTTGACATCTTAAAGAGGACAGAGTTTGGAGGAGTAGCCTAGTGGTTAGAGCAACAGCCTAGTACTCACAAGATCAGGGTTCAATTCCCAATGGCAGTACTTGTGACCTTGGGCAAGTATGTTTACTCTCCATTACCTTGGAAGACAAGGCCTGGCAATTTACTTCTGGCCATACCTTGCCAAGAAAACCTACAGGCTGCTGGGTTGCCTGGAGTCAGCATTGACTTTATGGAACTTTAAAAAAAAAGGAAGATAGCAGCTCTTAGAGGTGAGAGGAGCTGAACCGAAGCAAGATAAGAAGACCCTGCCTGAAGAGATGCCCAAAAAAGTAAGATGACCAGAAAGTAGCAAAAAAACAGGTGTCAAAGAAGAAACTTTAACCCAGCAGAATGAACCCAAAAGAGAACAGCTAAGACTACAGCCTCGGTAAAGTGCCTGAGAGAAGATTAGATCCTATGAAGGGCAGCCAGAGAGTTCCTGAAGAAGAAGAAGCTGACAGCTGGACATTAAGCACTGGGTGTGGTGTTGACAGGCACAGGCAATGACCGTGCAGGGGAGAAAAGAAACTGCAGGAGCATCTAGCTACAGCAGGGAGAAAGAAGTGACAGGAAAGACCAGAAGCTGCTGACAGCAGGAACAGACCAGAGAACCAAGGGACATCAGAGTCTGGAAGTTCAGCTTGTGAAGCAGACAAGCTTTGCAGGATGCCAGTGAAAAACTGTCAGAAGTAGAGGACAGAAGCTGAGAAGAGACAAACCTTGGAGCTAGCCTCTGCTAGCAAAAGCTGCATTAGAGGGTGACTGCCTGAAAAATCTGCCAGCAGACTGGAGCAATTCCAGAAGAACCAGGAGAGTAGCAGCTGTGGGGAGCTCCACAGCATCTTCTCTGTCTCCTTGTGATTGAAAATTGCTCTTTCAGGGAAGCCACAAGCCCCCTCCCTCCAACCCAGCATGCTCCCTGCCTTTCACACTGTGAAAATTACTCTGCTGGAGGACAGGCTGCTTCGCTGGGTGAAGCAAACAAATGAATAGTGAGGGCCAGGTGCTGTCATGGCTTCTCACACTTAGGGGTAGGTTTACTAAGCTGAGCTAACAGTTAACCCGGGCTATCTGCAACTAGGTCCCATGTTATTCAATGGGACCTAGTTGCAGATAGCCTGGGTTAACTGTTAACCTGGCTTAGTAAACATACTCCTTAGTATGAGGCAGTAAAACTGTCTTCTCCCAGCTCAGCTTCCAAAATGTTGTGATGGCTATGGGCACTGGCGGTTGTGTTAGAAGGAGGGCTGAAGCAGGGACCTGTGGCTTATTTCTTCTTAAACTCTGGCAATGGAGAAGGCAGAGGGGAGACGCCATGGGGCCCCTGCCTCTTCCTAGCAGAGCAGTTTTCACAGTGGGGTAGGGCAACGTTCACTCACAGACATGATGGGTGGGCAGATTTAGTCACCCAGGTTTGGCGCCTTGCACTGAGAGTAAGTGTTGGGCATTCAACATCCTCACTCCCATAGACATAATTTGGAGTTATTGGGGACAGCACCTCTCTAAATGTTTGAAGTGTTGGTGCTGAATTGGTTGTTCTCCCCCAATCACTGATATGACCTTACTACTCCCTGTCCCCCCAATTTAAGCAGGCAAACTACACCTATGCTCACCTTCTCTATTTCTTCCCCTGGCCTTGCCTGCTTTTACAGTACATAACTACACTGACCTCCGACTAGAACAGTCCCCTGCTAAGTTCCGTTCTCTTCTGAAGACGCATCTCTTCTCCTCTGCCTTCAACCTTCCCCCGTGACCCCTGTTTTACTATTTTTTTTTTGTATTGTCTACAGTCTGTCCTTTTCTTCCTGTCCTTTTCTTTTTTCCTCTCTCTTTTTCTTTTAAAATTATTGTCACTTTCTTTTTCCTTTCTTAATTTATATATTTTAAATTTTTTTATTGTAAACCGCCCCGATGTAATGGGGGGGGCGGTATATCAAGTGATTTTAAACAATAAACAATATAGGAATTCAGAGACAGCAAATTTTCAAATGTGGAAGTCTAGGCACCTAAAATAAACTTGGGCACCCAGACCTTTTAAAAATCAGCCTTATTCGTACATAGCACATTCTTCCAAATTCACCCTAAATGGCCTAACATGCAATCTTCAGTGCATAGGCCTCCCCATCTGAGAAAAATAGAATTTTATTTTACATAATGTCTTTCATAGATTTTACCGTTCCTTCGGATATTCAGATGCAAGAAGACGTACTACGTTGCTACAGAATAAGATGAGGATAAGAGTTAGCCCTTGCAGGCATTTGAGAAGAAGTGAGTTTGAGACCCAATATGAGGGGCAGGCAGGTATTGTCAAGATATGTTATTTAAAGACAGAAGGTATGGCAGAAGAGCATATGATTTACCAGTTGTATGATTTATTTATGCAACTCCATTCTTGTCTTTTGGCTGGTTATGTTTATCTTCACAGATGTCCTGGTGTATAACATGCTGCCTGTTAGAATAAATGAAAAATGACAGCGAATCTGTGGCAATACATTTATTGTGTTTTCAATTCATGCTCTATAGCCAGTATCAAAGTACATAGACAGATCTGCTCCACTAACCTCATTCATGCACTTGTTCACAAGCTGTGTGATAGGGTCTTTACTTAAACATCTTCTTTCATCACTTTTCTTCACGCCTCTTTCCTCATCACTGCTGACTGAAGACAATAGGGGTGTAAGTATGTATTTAGGGCTATTACTAAAAGGCGAAAATGTGCATTAATACACATTATTTACCAAAGATCATATTTCATGTAAGAAGCTCAGTTTACTAATGAAGTCCATTAAGTGTTATAGATGTGCTAATGTGGCAGTGCACTTTAGTAAACCCAGCCCTTTAGTCTCTGTTGCCCCATGCTCACCTTTGGTTTCTTGAATGAAAACAAATTGTTGATCCAGTAATATTGCAGCCCTGTCTAGAGAAATGAATCTGTGATACTGCTGAGCACACTCAGGGCCAGCTCAACCATTATGCAACACTAGGTTGTTGCCTAGAGAAGCAGCTTCTGAGGAGTGGAAAGCGCAGCTGCAGTCAAATACAATCAGGGCTGGTGCAAGGATTGGAGGTGCCCTAGATGGGCCCTCCATCCTGCCATCCCCCTCCACCCATTACTGATGCTGCCGCCCCTCTCCCAGGCCAGCAGTGGCAACAGTGACTCAGAAACCATGATGCAGGGCTTACCTACATCTCCGTCTTTGCATAAGCCAGAAGTCTGCATCGGAGGGTAAGCGGAAGCAGCAGGTAGTGCAGAAGAGAAACCATGATGCAGCACCGGAGACTGAAGGTAAGCGCTGCATCATGGTTTCTGAGCTATTGCTGCTACTGAGGGGCGGCAGCAGCAGCAGTGGGCAATAGTTGGTGCCCCTATAGGGCTGGCTTTTTGGTGACTGCCTGGTTCGCCTCATTGTAGTGCTGACCCTGCAAACAATATGTCTCAACAGCCCCACTAACTCAAAGAACCAGCAGCATGTATCATTACCTGCGGGTAGAGTGGGACCACAAACACATACAAAGCAAAATAGGTTGTCCTATTGTGCATTTTTACAGGACTGATGTAGTATGGGTGGTTTGGGGATTGTCATGGTTGCTGATTTTAATTATCAAGATCCTGGGGATCGAGAACATAAGGCTGAAGTTTATCTCGGGCGCCCAGTATCCTTACATCGGCCCTGGTCATATTATTTGGCTAGGAGTGAGTTTGCCTACAGTACATTCAGACAAATTGACAGCAGTGGGCTGTTCATGCTAGTCAGATGAGCGTTGGGATGATATTCTATACAGCATTCAAGACAAATACAGATTGGCAAAGCCCATAATGGTAAAATATTGACCAAAGGGAAGAGATAATGAAAGAATTATATTCTCAGAAACTATAGACTAATACAAATTTCGGCCTTTTTGGTCTCATGAGAAGCAGTAAGTGAATTGAAGGATGGGCATCACAAAGGTAATTTATAATTATGAAGTCTACCTAGCGAACATGCATCTTTCTGCATCTATATCAAGCGACTTTCAGCTTTCTCCTATCTAGTTTAAAAGCTGCTCAACTGTATCACCTTTTTAGAGGTTAATGCCGGCAACCTGATTCCACCTCGGCAAAGGTGATGCCCGTCTTTTCGGAAAAGCCACCCCCCCCTCCCTAGAATATTGCACAAAACCCTCTTCAGTACACCACCTTCCATCCATCATTGAGACATTGGAGCTCTGCCTACTCTTTGGGTCCTGCACATGGAACAGAAGAATTTCTGAGAATGCTACCCTGGAAATTCTGGATTTCAACTTCCAATCTAAGGCATGATCACTTATGCCATCTCTAGAGCTGGTGTAAATGTGTGTGTCCAGATTCATAAAGAATATGCATAAATTGTAGTATTGTATCATTTATGTGCATCCTTGTGAGCTCATACTCTGTTCAAACTCCATCCATGTGGATGCCCACAGTGAAAGCATGCATCATCGGTGTGACGCACATACTTTCAGAACAGCGACCACCTCAGTTACACACATAAATGTCCATTTATGCATGTAAGTCACTAAAATGCCAGAATTTATATGCATAACTTTAGGCAACTCTTTATAAAATTACCCTCAATGTGTTGTCAGTGACTGGCAATGCCATGCTGAGAGCATTCCTGCTGGCATTTTTGCTGCACTAGTACTTTTGCCTAGGGGATGTTTAGATGAAACAAAACAACAATAGCAAAAGTCAGTCGTCTCTAGAGAGTAAGCCTGTGGTTTTTGCTGCCATTTTCCCCATATGTGCATATGAGCTTTGATTTGGTGTTGGAAAGGGTTTAATGCTTGAAACCTGTGAATTTGGTTTGTTCTTCTTTCTCGTTACCTTTTAAACTTTAAATTGAAAAGCAGCAGATGATATTGTGGTACTGGCTGTTGTCTGAAACAAACTAGTGACCTTTTTTTAAAAGCCAGTAGGTGATTTTAATTCTGGAATTCTGCTCTGAACCAGTAATTTAATTTTAAAATGATTATGGTTTCCTACATAAGTATGTATAGAGGGGAATGCTGTAATGGGCTGTCTAAAAAAATTTGGAAAACTGATCATTTTATGCTGATTTATAAAGGCACATTGATATATGAAATGATCAATATATTGATTTAAAAGGAATATTAAAAAAAATTCTAAATCTCAGCAATATAACAAGTTTTATATAATAGTAAAATAGTCTGACATGATACCATGTTTTGGAAAGAAATCTGCCTCAGGGAACTGCTCTCATTTAGTGGTCTCAAATCAAATTCATATTCCTCAGTATTTCAGCATTTGTCGTTACTCTGAAAGTACAAAGATAGATCACATGATGCAACTAACCATTCATATAACAATAAGACCCATTCAACATGAAAATTCAAACTCTTTGGGGCAATTGTATCCAGTTGACAAATCCAAGACTTTTTATAAAAGCAACATGGTGTCTATATGCTTCACCCAGAATGTGCACAATTGCATGCATAAAAGTTTAAATCTACTATGAGGCAGACATAAATGTATGTGCATAGACTATGCATGGACATACTTACATTGTAACTCCACTCCACTTTTTTTCCTGGAAACTCCTACACATAGCGAGCATTTAAGTGCAAACGTTATTGATGGTACACACGTATAGGCACATCTAGAGTCACACAGCTTTAAAAAGGCCTCTTTTCTGCATGTAAATAGGACTTTCTAAAACTGCTTTCAAAATACACTAGTTTTGCTTCTCTCTGAAAGGAAGGAAGTTCAAGGTTGTTTCGAATCCTCTACAAACAGAAATACTGAAATTATTATTCATATCCTAAGCAAATAATGCTAGACATATTCACATAAACCATTCCTTATGCTATTTTTTGCTATTTTATTGTGGCCGGTTATCTCCTTCATTTGGTTAATAGGAAATGAGGAGGAAAACTATAAACAAAAAGCAATTAACTTATTTGCAAAATGTACTTTGGAGTCAGTGCTGACTCCCGGTGATCCAGCAGCTCTTGGGTTTTCCTAGCAATGTGACCAAAGGTAGATTTCCAGGCCTTTTCTTCAGAGGCAATGGAGAGTTAACTGACTTGCCCACGGCCACAGAGTGCTAGTGAGAATCAAACCCTGATCTATTGGCTACTGAGCCAGTGCTCTAACCTTTACGCTACTCTGACCTCTACAACCAAGCCCCACTTTTGAAGTAACTGATTCTAAATCACCATCATTCAACCCTCTTCCCCCTTCAATAAATAATTTCATCCAATTTAGTTGAAAAAAGTAAAATGTCAATGTGCCATGCAGATCCATGCAATAACATTTCTAATGAAGTAATCCTTCCACCAATGGGCTGAAAACCAGATCCTCAGGAACCCCATAACCTCATGGTGTTCCGGCTGTACTAACCCTGTGGCATTCCAGCTGTAGTTATCCTATGGATGGAGATGCCTCTCCAGTCCCATACGTAGATATATTTTTATGTGTCAGCAATCATTTAGCAGAGCTGTCCACTCTCAGCTACCTGCAAACCAGCCCCAGCAGGATTGTATGGTAGATTCATGTATATAAAACAGGGCATTAAAGTAAACTTACAAAAGCAAAGAGCAATCATTGCAAATGTAATTTCTTTTCTTCCTGTCTGGATTCTAATTTTAAAAGCATTAAAAGAGACAGCTGTGCGTGCTGCAATACGTGCTAAACAGCCCGAAGGATGGAAAAAATATATTTGTAACTCATAATAACTATTGACCTTTCTGATATACAGCATTCTGTGTGTTAGCTATTCCATTCTATCAACAGTGAAAATTGAACATGACTTTTTAATAGAAAACATGGGGTATCAAACTGCCATCAGAGAGGTGTTTATGTACTTTGATTCTGCACTGTACTAGGGAGAGCAGAGTCTCTGCCCTTCTTCTGACATCATATGCGCCCTACACTACCCCCACTGCTCCTCAGCATGTTTGATGTGACGAGCTAGCTTATAACCATTTAATACACCAAATCAAACAATGCTATCAAAAAATGATTACTAATCTAGATTCCAAAAATAGAACAAACTAAGGTGATAGGCATTAGAAAAACTGGTAAACAAATTCAATGTGGGTCATAAAAGAACCACTATCAACTGAGCCATGTAAAGCATCAAGTGCCTATACCTTCAACTTAAAATATACAAAACTTGTTGTACCTTCTGTAAATTTGAAATTGCATAAATTAAAAAATAAAAAATATACAAAACATACTTATCTTTAAAAACATATATGACTTCAGAGCTTCAATACAGCTTCATAACATCAAACAAGTACCCTGATGCTGGCAGCGTTTCGCAATGTAAGCTGCATCAGGAGTTAATCTACAAATAAAACACCAAAGCACCACAATTAGTTACCTCACCAACAAGAACTGCACTGACAAATCAAACCAAACAAAACCTAAAATACACTCACACCAACAATTACAGAGGTTAGAAGAACTTACTTCAAAGCACTGACATTGTGCTACTGGATCAGAATCACTTCATAGCCATCTTAACCCAGGGGAACGCTACTTCTGCGTCTCACCACACAGGCCATAAAATGGTGCCTAAACAGCCCAATAATTTATACCAAAAGGCAGCCAATCAAAACACAGCCAAAACAGTCAATCTGGTTTGATTTGTAAGTGCGTTTTTTGTTTGTGAGCTAATTAATCGTGGTGCTTTGGTGTTTTATTTGTAGATTAACTCCTGATGCAGCTTACATTGCAAAATGGTGCCAGCGTCGGGGTACTTTTCTGATGTTATGAAGCTGTATTGAGGCTTTGAAGTCATAAATGTTTTTGAAGAAAAGTGTGTTTTGTATATTTTAAGTTGAAGGTGCAGGCACTTGATGCTTTACATGGCTCAGTTGATTGTGGTTCTTTTATGACCCACACTGAATTTGTATACAGTTTTTACTGATGCTTATAACCTTCGTTTGTTCCATTTTTTTGGAATCTAGATTAATGGTCATTTTTTGATAGCATTGTTCAGTTTTCTGCTATCTGTTTTTGAAGCTTTTTTTTTTGTCTATAACCATTTAATAGCTACTATAATGGCTACTAAAATGGTTAGTAGTCTTTGTTATAAAGCATATGAGGACAGACTTAAGGATCTTAATATGTACACCTAGAGGAAAGGCGGGATAGAGGTGATATGGTTGAGACTAGGGTTGCAACTTTTTGAAGGAGAAAAACCCGCCACCTGTGGCTAGTCACTCTCCGCCCATGCCCACCCCAACCCCGCCCCTGGCCTGCCCCCTGGCCCGACCCCATCCCACCCTTGCTCCACCCCCTGTCCACAAAAAAATTGCAGAGAGGGCAATGTGCAAACTGAACGAGCAAGATTTCTACACATTCTTACACAGAAATTCTATACTGACAGAATACGCAGCATTGGTTCTACACACACACACACAATATAGACAGGTCTTCATCAGTAAATGAGCACAAAACAAAAAGAGAAATATATAGACAAAAATTAAACTGAAACCCCAAGAAGACAGGCTCTGCATGCATTGCAGTATCAGATAAATAAGAGATGCAGTTCCCCATACTGTGTAAAATGTAAAGGTAGTACAAAGTCCGATTATTAAATTGAAAATAAAATTGTTTTTTCTACCTTTGTTGTCTGACCATTTTATTTTCTGATCATTCTGTTTCCGATCTGAGGCTTCCATTTTCCCATCCTCTCTTAGCTCGTTTTCTATGGTCTCTAGTCCATCTGCCATTTCTTGTCTTTTCTTCACTTCCTTCCATCAGCCTATTTCCAGTCCCAGCACCCCTCCATCAGCCCCCTTTCCAGTCCTCCCCTCCAATTCCAATGCCAATCCCCTTGTGTTCCCAGTGGTGTCCATTCCCTTCTAGTCCTCCTCCTTCCTCACTGTCCAGTCCCTTGTAGTCCAAACACCATCCCAGGTATCAGCTCACTTCCACTCCCAGTACCTTCCCCATGTCAGCTCCCTTCCAGTCACCCTACCCTCTGTCCATCCCCCTTCCAGTGCCACCCCCATGTTTCTGCTCCCTTCCAGTCCCAGTGCCCCCTCTCTTCCAGCCTCCTCCCCATTACCCAGTCACTTACCAGTACCATTCCCAGATGTCAGTTCTCTTTGAGCCCACTCCTTACTCCCTCAGTCAGCTCCCTTCCAGCCACCTCCTGCCCACCTTTCAGCTCTCTTCCAGCCCTCACCTTCCACCTGTCAGTCCCTTCTGCCACCTCTTTCCCCTTGCAGCCGCTGCTCCTGCTTCTTACGGGGCAGCGGCTGCAATAAAGTTAAGATAAAAATAAATTTAAACCTGTGTGGAGTCTTCCGCCCCCCAGTACAGCTTCACCCCCCCCCCCAGTGCAGCTTCATCTTCCCTCCCCAGTACAGCTTCACCCCTACTACAGCTTCATCTTCCCCAGTCTCCTCCAGTACAGTTTCACCCCCCAATACAGCTTCACCCCCCCAGTGCACCTTGACCCCCTCCTCAATGTATCTTAACCCCCCTCCTCAGTGCTGCTTAACCCCCCTGTGCAGCTCAACCCCCGCAATGCAGCTTAAACCTCCGCCGTGCAGCTTAACCCCCCCATGCAGCTTAACCCCCCCATGCAGCTTAACTTCCCTGGGCAGCTTAACCCCCCCCCCCCCCCATGCAGCTTAACCCCCCCCCCACTCCCATGCAGCTTAACCCCCTGTGCAGCTTAACTCCCCCCCCAGGCAGCCGCTGCTCCTGCTTCTTACTGAGCAGCGGCTGCAATAAAGTTAATTTAAAAGTAAGGAAACCTGTGAGGAGCCCTCCGGTCCTATGAAACTCCTTATGCAGAGTCCCTAGTTGAAAAGGAAGTGACATCAGAGGGGCGGGCACTGCAGAAGGAGTTTCATAGGGCCGGAAGGCCCCTCACAGGTTTCCTTACTTTTAAATTAACTTTATTGCAGCCACTGTTCTTAAGAAGCAGAAGCAGCGGCTGCAAGGGGGGAGCCAGGACTGTTATCACAATCGTAATCGCAAAGTCGGTTTTCTGCTCTGGCCGCTCTCGATCTCGCGGCCAGAGCAAAAAAAAACGGCTTTTCAAGGGCTGGTTTTGGTTCTCTGCCGACAGCCGGGCCTGGCCACGGGAAAACCGGCCGGTTGGCAACCCTAGTTGAGACATTTAAATACCTCCATGGCATAAATGCACAGGGGGAGAGCCTCTTTCGATTGAAAGCAAGCTCTGCTATGAAGGGACATGGGATGAGGGTGAAGGGGGATAGATTCAGGAGTGATATGTGGAAATATTTCTTTACGGAAAGAGTGGTGGATCCGTGGAATAGTCTCCCAGTGGAGGTGGTAGAGATGAGGACGGTAACTGAATTCAAAAAAGCATGGGACCAACACAGAGGATCTCGTAAGGAAAAAAGGGGACTGTTGTAGTGGCTGATATGGAAGGACAGACTAGTTAGGCCATGTGGTCTTTTTCTGCCATCATGTTTCTATGTTTCCATGTAATAGCATGGTCCAAAAACACTGCCACAGCAGAAGCACAACCTGTATACCGATAATGGAATCCAAAAGACTTGAGGAGACAAAGTGAGAGCTGCTGAAAGATAGGGTTTCTCAACTTGTCTAGTGGCAGTTGTTTGTGTACAACATGATCTCTATTGACCTAGCAGCAGTACTGTACCACATGACATCCAAGTTTGGCTTTCTTGCACAACAAGGCACAGATGTAACTTTAGGCTCCAGGGAGTGGGTCCAAGCTAGAAATGATCATTCACTGCTAGCACGAACAAAGCAGCCCTGCAGGAAGCTAGATTCTGTTGTGCACAGCACAGTCAGCAAGGAGAACACGTGTGAGAATGCAGCTGAAGAAATAGACTAATAGTTGAAGTAAAATTATTGTTAAACAAACTTGGTACCACCTGTACCTCATATATTTTAGCAGGTTGCACCATTGTGGCATGCTGTCATCTCACATGGTACACTGGTAAAATTATCTGGCATGCGCCTGGGGCAGCAGCTTCTGAGAGATGACAAAACGTAGCAATAGTCAAAGTGAAACAACAGACCCGGACAGCCACCCAAACTCGAGCATCGGCACTTTCTTGTACCTGCAGGGAGAGTGAGCACCACAGATGTACAAAGCAACGCTTATGTTATCCGTTTATGCCTTTTTTCAGGATTGCTGTGCGAGGGGTGGTGTTCAGAGGATCGTGATTGTTGATTTTATCAAAATCATGGGGGGAAGGGAAGACTGAAAATTCACCTAGGGCCCCGTATCCTTGCATTGACCCTGCTCACGCTCTCAGATGTCTATACTACACCTAAAAAGCAGGAAGTGTGAATGAATGAACTTCTATCAGCTTTATTATCCTTCCTCAGCTTAGTTTTGATCTGTCCCCCTTAGAGGGGTTTCATTCCAAACAGCACTAATCCTTTAAATGACACTTTTTAACTACAGGAAGATGGAGAAACCTATTGACTGTTCATATCCTAAAACAGGATCCAAAGTGTCATCTTCCCCTCTAAGGGGGACAGGTCAAAACTAAGCTGAGGAAAGGTAATAAAGCTGATAGATGTGCATTCATCCGCACTCCCTGCTTCTTAGGCAGCTCTCTAAATTCCTTCTGAGTAGACTAGACATCTGAAGACATGGGCACGGTCAATCTAAGGATATGGGGGCCTTAGGTGAACTTTCAGTCTTCCCCTCCACCCCCCCCCCCTCCCATGATTTTGATAAAATCAACAATCACGATCCTCTGAACACCACCCCTCGCACAACAATCTTGTAAAAATAACATACGGGGGGCATTAATTCACAAGCTTTAGAGCAGGCATGTCCAAATACTATCCTCAAGAGCCGCAAACAGGCCAGATTTACAGGATATTCTTAATGAATATTGTCATGCTGCCGCCCCAGAGGCCAAGGTTGGTATGGGCAGGTCAGATGGACATGAGAGTTTTTTTTATATATTTTGAATTTGGTCCTTCTGTAAGAGGTCTTGGTAATGTTCCCAGGACCTACCGAGGGCCAAAGTTCAAGAGAACACACTAGCCAGAATGTAGGGAAAATAAGGCTTTATTTCCCTTTAAGCACAATGGTTCAAGTTATGGGAGACTACTTCAACAAACTGAAAGAAACCTTGCTTCAGGCAACAAAAAGAAAATATATTCACACTTGCTTTGTTTAACTGTTGCTTCACAGTACTTGGCATAAACAAACTTTACAGGCATTCGTTACTGTTCACTGTTTTATGTTTCATGCACAGACTTTAGGCTACCTGCCTGACAGTAGCTACAGTCCATCGGGGTTTCAGGTGGGTCTTCGTTGAATTCCACCTGCATGGGCTGAGTATCAGACAGCTGTGAATCAGTGTCAGTAAACTCTTGAGGAGTGTACTGAGGTTTCTCATATAACACATTTACTAGCTTCCAATGTTCAGCATTCAAGTCAGGGCCGCGCCCATGTGAGTGTTTGTTATGGCAGTTACTTCCCCTTGCAGGCTGCCTTATGTTATACAGTCTTTTTACCAAGGGCTTGTGCCCTGTTTCACCAACAGTTTGATAGGGAGGATATACTCCAGTATCTTGTGTTTCCTTTCTTCTTAACTTATATTGCTTATCAGAATAAAAAGGTATTTTACCTTGTTTAGTTGAGTCCCATGGCCTGATCCCGCTGTAGTTCAGCCTGTCTTGAGCAATAGGCTTTTCACACTCCAGCTGGCCTTCATGCAGAGTCACCACTCTCTCACATTCACACCTTTTACCATTTGAATAAGGAATATTACCATTTGCAGCAAAGACTTCATCCTGGCTCAGATAATGCTTACTGTGTCTTGCATTTACTGCTGCCGGTTCTTCACACCAAACTCTGGGGTTTATTTCTCCCCTTGTGCCTTTCTTTCCAGTACCTCTCAACCAAGGACTCCTGGAACTCTGTGGCCTCGGATTCACTATGCCCTCCTGCCAGGAACTCCTTCCTCTCCGGTGCTCTGGACACTCCTTATGGTGCTCTCCTTCTTGGTTCCTTTCCAGAAGCTCTCTGTGGTGTGACTCTCCGTGGTCTGCTTTTCCTTGATAAGCCTCTTCTTGGTATGCCTCCTTTTGGTAGGCCTTCCTTGGTATGCCTCTCCTTGGTCTCTCTCTCCCTGGTCTCCCTCTAACTTGTCCTAGCTCCTCCTTTTCAAGTTCCCAGCCTTTCTTCAGGGGAACTCCCCCTTTTCTCCATTGGCTGTTAGGTTGCATTACCTCATCAGCTCTGAGGTGCAGTTCTCTGGGCCTTGGAAGGTCACTCCTGCTCCCTCTATTGGGCTCCTCATAATATTGCAGCTGATGATAAAATCTTTTTTCAGGATTTAAAACCCTTTTTCCTCCATGAATAGGCTCTGCGGTACCACAATATGCATGAGATAGAATATGCATGTCCATTACTTCTATTGTATGAAAATTTCTCTCATGCATATTCATTAAGGATATCCTGAAAATCTGGCCTGTTTGTGGTCCCCAAGGACTGAATTTGAACAAGCCTGCTCTAGATAGTGCTTCCAAACATGTTCTGGGAGCACCGCAGTCACTCGGGTTTTCAGGATATCCACAACGATATGCAAGAGATAAATTAGCATATACTGTATTTCCAGTGCATGAAGATTTATTTCATGAACATTCATTGTGGATATCTTGAAAATCCAACTGGCTATGTGGTCTCTGTATTAGTGGAGAGTTAACTTTGACCAAATCAATATATAAATTCTCCAGGACCAAGCAGGAAGTCAGTCCTCACATATGGGTGTCATCGGCGCCGATGAAGCCCCAGCGGAGCATTTCCCCAACTTTCTATGAAAGCCTTTGGGAATGCAGGCACGCATGCGCGGTTCCCTTCCCGCCTAAAGGTGCCATCTTACCTCAGTCTCTTTTTTTCCGTGAAGCCCACCGGATGTGTGTCCTGTTCTCCCGGTTAAAATTAGATTTTTTTTGGCGATTTTCACTATTTTTTCTCCTGGTTTGACACTGGTTTATTTTTTAATTTATTTAGACAGTTTTTGTATACTGCCTTATCCTTCAATCAAAATGGTCACAACACAATTGGGGGATACATTTAACATGCGGGGATATGAGACACATACACTAATACTTATGGGGAACATGGGCAATGGAGGGTTAAGTGGCTTGCCCAAGACCACAAGGAGCATCTGTGGGACGAGAAACCCCAGTCCTTCTGGCCCAAGGTTGCTGTCCTCTAGTGGGATTTGAACCCCTGACCTTCTGGCTTGAAGTACCTTGCCCCAACCACTAGGCTACTCCTCCCCTTGAGGCCTCCTGCTGGGTTTGGTACACTGGTATCGAGCCCGATTCTTCTTTTTCATTTTTTGCCCTTCGTGGCTGGCGTTCGCGCCCTTTTTTCCATTTTTCCCTGGAAGGCCTGTCCTTTGACCTTGCGGGGACTCTTTTTTCCCCAATGGCTTCCAGCGGTTTTAAAAAGTGTGATCGGTGTAAGAAACTGATGTATCTCACCGACACACATGACTGCTGCCTTCGGTGCCTCGGCCCTGACCACGACCCTAAGTCGTGCGGGCCACGTGGAAAGATGTCTTCCAAGGCACTCCGAAGTTGCCAGCAGCAAAATGAAAGGCTTTTCTCGGACTCAGCCTCCGGCCAGGCCCGGACCTCATCTGAGGCCTCGATAATAGTGCGGTATATAAGAGATGTTAAATAAATAAATAAATAAATCTCGGGATTCTGATCCCGAGCGCCGTCGAAGCTTCTCGGACAGGGGGTCCCCCGACCAGGAACGCAAGAGGAAGAAGCGGCTCACGAGGGCGTCGTCGGAGGAGGTCTATGGCTCCTCGAGGGCCAGGTCGAAGACCCCCGACCGTCGCCCCGGGCCCGTGGAACTCGAGAAGCCTGCAAAAGTTCCTCGCGTGGAGCCAGAGTCTGCTGGATATGTAAGCACTGTAGTCCTCGAGGACTCTCCTCCCAAGGAGCCGACGTCGGGCCCGGCGCTGCCGGGGCCCGAGTCAGTGGCTGCTGCGTCTCCCGAGCTGAGTCTCAGGATGACAGCCTTGGAGAGCAGATTGTCTGCCTTCATGGAGCAGCAGCGGGCACTGATGGCCAGCCTGTCTGGCGCATCTGCCCCATCCACCAGGACATCGACTTCGAAGTTGACCCCGGAGACCGAGCCGATACTCGAGTCCATTGTGGCTCGGAGTCGACCTCGTTCGCGGTCTCCCTCGACCTCCCGTTCGGGATAGAGGGCGTCGACGCCAGTGCCTCCGGCATCGGGGTGGGTGCTCCAGGGCCCCGCAGGGTCGGACCCTGACTCCTCCTCGGATGAGTCAGCTTGGGAGAAGGAGGACAAGGAGTCTCCTGATACCTTCAAGACTCGGTGCGTCCCTTCGGACTCACCGCAGTCTGAGCCCCAGAGTAGGTCCCCCCCGGAGGATACTCGGTTCTTGGAGTTCGTCTGGGATATGGCCGCTGCCTTGGCTATTCCGGCAGACCCCGAGGAGGAGCCTCGAGCTGAAGAGCTCGAGGCCCTACAGTATGACTCTCCTCCGAAGGAGGCCTTTACTGTTCCAGTTCCTCCGATGCTGGAACGGCTCCTCTTCCATATGTGGGAGGCACCGGCCTCGGCGCCGGTTCTCAGCAAGCGAGTTGATTCGATCTATCGACTCCGGAAGAGCCCTGGCTTTCAAAAGGCACAGCTACCACACCATTCTATGGTTGTGGAATTGGCCATGCATCATCTGAAGAGCCAGAAGATGCACTCTGCAGTGCCCCCTGGCAGGGAGGCCCGGAACCTCGATGGCGTCGGTAGAAAGTGTTTCCAGGGCTCAATGCTTGCTTGCCGTGTTCAGTCCTACCAGTTGTACATGGGCATGTACTTGCGGGATCTGGCCAAGGAATTGGCCGGGTTCTCTGCGGGTCTCTCCGGGGAACCCTTGCAGAGATTTAAGTCCTCGTCCTCGGGGATTCGGGACTGCTCGAAGTTCATGTCCCGCGCCGCCTATGATGGCTTCGAGGCTTTGGCCCGAGTTGCGGCAGCCGGCATCACGGCTTGACGCCAGGCATGGCTGCAGTCATCGGACTTCGAGCCATGGGTTCAGGACAAGTTGGTCGATGTCCCTTGCCGAGGTGAAAACCTTTTTGGCAAGCCCATGACCGAGAAGGCCGCTCAGCTCAAAACTGAGCACCTCACACGGACAAGGCTGACGAGGAAGACCTCTGCCCCTTCTCATAAAAAGAAGGGCTCGTGTAAAAAGCCCTTTTACCCGAGGAAGGGCACTGCCTACAAGCAGTACCCGCAATATCAGGTTGCCCAAGCTGCCCCCCAGGGTCAGCAAGCCAAGGGCCAGGGTAATGGGCCCCATAGGCAGAGGACCCCCAAGCCTCAGGCCCCTGCTACCACTCAGCAGGGTGGGGGTTTTTGACTCCTTGAGCGTAGCCTCTCCTCCACTGCTCTCCCAACCCTGCACAGGAGGTTGCCTTGCCCTCTTTGCCCACCAGTGGCCCCTTGTCACCAGGGACAGTTGGGTGCTGGAGATAGTCCACAAGGGCTATGCCCTCCATTTTCACCAACTGCCTCCAACATATTTTCCAGGGGAGCCTCCAAGGCCTCCCCTGCACACAGACCTTCTTCTACAAGAGCTTCATGGTCTGTTGGTGGACAGGGAGGTGGAGCCTGTGCCTCCCCACTTCCAAGGTCACGGTTTCTACTTCAGGTATTTCCTGGTGCCCAAAAGAACCGGTGGCCTTCGACCCATTCTGGACCTCAGTAACCTCAACAAGCTCCTAGTGAAGGAGAAGTTTAAGATGCTTACTCTTGGGATTCTTCTGCCCTACCTCCAGCAGGGAGATTGGCTATGCTCCTTAGATCTAAAGGATGCGTACACTCACATCCTCATTCATCCAGACCACAGAAAGTACCTCTGGTTCATTGTGGGAGGAAACCATTATCAGTACAGAGTGCTGCGTTTCGGCCTCACCTCTGCCCCCAGAGTCTTTACAAAGTGCCTAGCAGTGGTGGCGGCCTACCTGAGAAATCAGGGAATCTTTGTCTTCCCCTATCTAGACGACTGGCTCATCAGGGGTCAGACGTGCCAAGAGGCCAATCAAGCCACCCTCAGGACTATTGCTCTTCTACAAAGCCTGGGGTTTGTCATAAACTTCGCAAAGTCCACTTTGCTCCCCTCCCAGAACTTAGAGTGCATAGGAGCAAGGCTGGACTCTCTGCTGGCAAAGGCTTTTTTGCCAGCAGACAGGGCCCAAAGGTTGATGGCCTTGGCAAATCAGTTTCTCAGCAGGTCCCTGGTCTCCGCCAGACTCTGCCTGAGGCTTCTAGGCCACATGGCTTCGACAGTACATGTGACCCCCAATGCCAGGCTCCATATGAGGCCTGCACAGTGGTGCCTTCGGGCTCAGTGGTCACAGGCCACAGGCAGCCTCAGAGACAGGATAAGGGTGTCCAGACCATTTCTGCACTCCCTCAACTGGTGGCTGCACCCACCCAATCTACTGAAAGGGTGCCTTTTCAGATTCCAGGGTACACAGTAGTGATGACAACAGATACCTCCCTGCAAGGCTGGGGAGCTCATTGTTTGGGCAAGTGCACCTAGGGCCTCTGGTCTCCCTGGGAAACTGCACAGCAGATCAATCTCCTCGAACTCAGAGCTATTCGATTAGGACTCAAAGCTTTCACTCCTACCCTGGCTCACCAGTCTGTCCTGATTCAAACAGACAACCAAGTTGCCATGTTTTATGTGAACAAACAGGGCGGAACTGGGTCCAGGATCCTTTGTCGGGAGGCTCAGGACCTTTGTTCTTTTGCCCTCAAGCACAACATGCTCCTCAAGGCTGTGTACCTTCCAGGCCAGGACAACTATCTGGCAGACAGATTAAGCAGAATACTGCAGCCCCATGAGTGGCAGCTGCATCCTTCAGTAGTTCAGAAGATCTTCCTGAAATGGGGTCTCCCTTTGATAGATCTCTTTGCCAACCCAACGAACAAGCAACTGCCAAAGTTCTGCTCCAGGTAACTGCATCCTCTGTGGATAGCAGTGGATGCTTTTCTGATATCCTGGTCTCAGGGCCTCCTCTGTGTGTTTCCTCCCACGCCCTTGGTGGCCCGAACTCTCTTCAAGATTCTTCAGGACAAGGCCTCGGTCCTGCTGGTGGCTCCCAGGTGGCCGAGACAGCCTTGGTTTCCTCTTCTGCTTCAACTGGCGGTGGATCCTCCACTACCTCTGGGGTTGCAACCTGACCTTCTCTCACAGGAGCAGGGTTCCCTTCTGCACCCCAATCTCAAGGCTCTCAATTTGATGGCCTGGAGGCTGCAAGGGTAGTCTTGGCTCCCTGGGGCCTGCCTCAGGAGGTTGAGGAAGTTGTCCTAGCCTCTAGGAAACAGTCCACTAGGAAAACCTATGCTCTCAAATGGAAGAGGTTTTCTGTGTGGTGTCAGCTACGTACAGAAGATCCTTTCTCCTGTACTGTGCCAGTAGTCATTCAGTACTTACTGCACTTGTCAAATCAAGGTCTTAAATCCAATTCTGTTTGGGTCCACCTCTCAGCTCTAGCAGCTCACCACTCTCTGGTGGAGGGACATTCTCTGTCTGGTCACCCCTTGGTGTCTCGCTTTCTTAGGGGCTTGCTTTTGCTCAAGCCTCCTATCCATCATCCTGCCCCTGAGTGGGAGCTGAATGTGGTCTTGCAGCAACTGACTCGCCCACCTTTTGAGCCGATGGCTACTTGTCCACTACGCTTCCTCTCCTGGAAGACACTCTTCTTGATAGCCCTTACCTCGGCTAGGCGAGTAAGTGAGCTTCAGGCCCTGGTCTGTGATAGGCCTTACACCAGGACTTATAGGAACAGGGTAGTCCTTAGGACTCATCCAAAGTTCCTCCCTAAGGTTGTCTCCTCTTTCCACCTCAACCAGGAAGTGGTTCTTCCAACATTCTTCCCTAGGCCTCATGCCAGCCAGGCTGAAGCAGTCCTGCATACCCTGGACTGTAGGAGGGCCTTATCCTTCTACCTTGACCGTACGCAGGGGCATAGAAGGGCTACCCAGCTCTTCGTCTCCTTTGACCCCAATAAGTTGGGGTTGCCTGTGTCCAAGCGTACCTTGTCCATCTGGGTAGCTGACTGTATCACCTGGGCTTATAAGGCGGCTGACCTTCCTTTGCAGGGTCGGGTTACGGCCCACCGAGTCAGGGCAATGGCTGCCTCAGTGGCTCATCTCCGCTCTGTGCCTTTGGTAGACATCTGCAGGGCTGCAACTTGGTCTTCAAGCCAGACTTTTGCGGCCCATTACTGCCTGGAGAGGGAGTCCCGTAAGGACAGTGCTTTTGGCCAAGCAGTACTCCGGAATCTCTTTGAGGTTTAGGCAACTCCTGCCCTCCTGCCCTCTGTTGGGCTACCGGTGGAGGTTGTGTCCTTGAAAAGCCTTTCTTTGCTGCTGAGACTAGAGGGAGTTCTCTTGTTCAGCCTGGGTTCCTCGGTAGCCCACAGCTGGGGAGTCACCCATATGTGAGGACTGACTTCCTGCTTGGTCCTGGAGAAAGAGTAGTTACTCACCTGTAACAGGTGTTCTCCAGGAGCAGCAGGAATCAGTCCTCACAACCCTCCCTCCTCCTCTTGGAGTTGCAGTTGTACATAGTTTATTTTTCATTTTTGTGTGCTGTTCTTAGCTATGTCATTTGACTGAGGTAAATGGCACCTTTAGGCGGGAAGGGAACCGCACATGCGTGCCTGCATTCCCAAAGGCTTTCATAGAAAGCTGGGGAAATGCTCCGCTGGGGCTTCATCGGCGCCGATGACACCCATATGTGAGGACTGATTTCTGCTGCTCCTGGAGAACACCTGTTACAGGTGAGTAACTACTCTTTATACACAAGACTATTACATTTTGTAAAGGCAGAGCTACTGGTATGCAAAGTGTACCATACTGCTTTATTTTTGTATCAAATATTTCTGTTAACAGGATAGCTGTTTTATCCCCTTGGGGTAATTTTATAAAGGTTCTTTTGTGGTGCGTGAGCTTTGTTTTACACAAATAAAAGGGCTCTTGTAAAATCACTCCAGTGGTTATGTATTTAAAAATACACATGTAGGGTCATTCCAGAAGCCAAATACACTGCACGTATGCAGGCAACGTATATCTAGGGAAAATGTCTACAAACGTGTTTCAGTTCATGATGCCTGTGGACGTTTATCTTGCTTGCATGGGGATGTCTGCAGGTGCCCGCAAGGGGGCAGGATAGGGGTGTGCCCTGTCCCAGTGATGTGTAAACCATATTAAAGAAAGCCCCATGAACATTTCCAGTCTTTGCTGCAAACATACCCGTTATTCCTGTCAGATACGTAGAACAAGGCCAGGACTTAGTTAATTTTCTGCTGTTTTCTAGGATCTGTCCCTGCAAGTGAGAGTGTGTGTGTTTGCACAGGAGGATCTGGTGTTGGGATCTTTAAAGCCTGGAGTTAATGAATGCCTGGTTTGTAATGGCCTTGCTGCATAAGGCAGATAGAGAAAGGAGGAGGGCAGTGAGGAGGCTCCCCTATTAGAGAGTACCTAGACTGAGAAGCCAGTACATGGACCTTACTGATGAACTCAGTGTCACCAGGTTCCACTTTGATAGGGCAGCCATGTATCGGCTGTGCCAGGAACTAGAGCCCCACCTCAGTGCAATAACACATAGGGGACAAGCCCTGCCTGTGCATCTAAAGGTGACAACAGCACTCGCCTTCCTAGCAATAGATACCTTTCAGTCTGTACAGGCAAGCCATTGCAAGTCTGAGCCAAGCGGCAGTGTTCAGGTGTATTACCCAGTTTCTGAATGCTTTCCTGATCTGTGCCCCGGATTATATTGCATTCCCTCATAGTGCAGCAGAGGCAACAGACAATGCTTCGATATCATGAGGTAACTGGGTTCCCTTCTCTGCAGGGGTTGAGTGATTGTACACACGTGGCCCTGAGGCCCCCTAGACAGAGAGAGGCCACATCCAACAACTGAAAAGCATTCCACTTCCTCATTATGCAGGTAGTGTGCAGTGCAGTGCACTGGGAGAAATTACTGATGTTGTTGCAAGATTCCCGAGATCGTGCAGCGTTGTACATATCCTTACCCAGTCCAGGAGCTACACAGGCTTTGAGAGTGGTGAAATCTCCGGAGGATGGCTATTAGGTAAGATGACACAGAGGTCCCCCCTCCCAAACCCATGCAGGCCTGACCAGGGGAGCATTGCCACAAGCTGACTTTGAGAGGGCAGGCAGGGTTGCCCCACAGATAGCAGCTGTGTACAGGCCGAAATAAGCCAAGACAGAGAGCGGACATTGTATGGGACAAGTGTAGCCTTGTTGGGAGCTGCTGTGAGAAATGTTCTGGTGCACCTACCTCCACTTGCGTTTCAGGACCTCATTGTCTGTTATTGTGATATATGGCACTGAGCTTGTGGCAGATGGAAAGGCATTGGTTCTGCATTTTTTAGGGTTGCCAACTTTGTGAAAGAGAAAATCCACCACTTGTGGCTAGTCATGCTCTGCCCATGCCCACCCTTGCCCACCCTTGCCCTGCCCTTTCCCTTTCCCTGCCCCACCCCCACCCCGCCACACTCCCTGTCCCTCAAAATTAATTGCAGAAAGAGCAATGTGCAAACTGAACAAGCAAGATTGTTACACATTCTTAAACAGAAATTTCATACTAACAGAAAGCCCAGCATTGATTGTATGTATATACACACACTAGAGACAGGCGTTCATCAATTTTTTTTTTTGTGCCATAAAGTCAGTGTTGACTCATGGCAACCCAGCTACCTCTGGGTTTTCTTGGCAATGTATCACTGGAAGTAGATTGCCAGCCTTTTCTTCTGAGGCAATGGAGGGTAAAATGACTTGTCTAACGTCACAAGGAGTGCCAGTGGGAATCGAACCCTTGATTTTCTGGGTATTAGGCTGTTGCTCTAACCACTAGGCTACTCCTCCACTCCAATGAATGTGTACAAAACGAAAAGAGAAATATATAGACAAAAATTAAACTAAAGCCAGATGCTGCATGTGTAAAGACTATTCTGGTGTGGCGATGGCTTTGTTTCCTCTGCTCTTATAGTATTGACTGCAGAGTATCCTTCTTCTCTGTTTGTAGGTTTTTCTTTTGTGACAATGTTGAGTTAAGTGACTTGCCCAAGGCTATAAGGAGTTCTAGTAGAAACTGAACCCTGGTCTCTTGGTTACCAAGTCAGTGCTCTACTAGGCTACTCATCTAGCTCAAGCTCTGCCCAGCATCAGCTCCCTTCTGTGGTGCTTGTGGTACGCTAGAGTGCTGGACTGCTGTGAGGATTATGATGGCAGTGTCTGGGAGTAGCCACAAGCACCATGTGCCTTAAACGAGAGCAGCCACGGTGATCGCGGCTCTCCCCAATGCCTGCATATGCCTCCTGAGCCCAGCCCCGCGGCTGCACTTTTCTTTTTCAATTCTGCCACCGCTGCTCAGGGTCAACGCGGGCCCACCATGGCTGTTGACAGCCCCGATCGCAGCCCTAAGCTGTCCTGCTGCATGCCTATGGCCAGCCCTTCGCAGGGCCATGCTAGGGTTTCTGGCACTCCCCTGCAACCTATAAATCGGCGCTCCTCCCTCATTATTATTAATGTTGGCTACACTCCACCTTCCTTTTTCCCAAACTCCTTTGTGAACTCTTTTCACGTGATGCTAGTACTTCTCCTTAAAATCCAATGTTATAAGAAAATTGCAGTGAAAGGGCAAATGTATAGCCAGAATAAAAATAACTACTTCGCAGTAAATACTTAGCATCATTCAAATAGGCTGTGATAATCCAAAAAATAATCTCATTCTGGTCATCTCACTAACAATAACATAAACATTCTCCAGTACCAGGCATATAGGTGAACTGATATAAAACCCTACAAAAGTTACCGAAGATCTACAAAGCCAAATCTACCATACCATACAAGAATAAACGTCCAAAACTCATACAAGGGGCCTACCCAGATAAAAGCAGCACTAGAAATACTGCAATGAGCCCTAGAACATCCATACACCTATTTGAAAAGCTGAACAAATTACTATAGTACAGTATAGATCGCTACGTACAAAGTCTATGTTAACAGAACACCTGGCCTCAGTCACACACTCGGAACACAGACCCTCACCAAGTACAGAATATGTGACCACAATCTAAAGTAAAAATAAAAATATATAGACAAAACTTAAACTGAAACTCCAAGAAGCCAGACTCTGCATGCAGTGCAACATTAGATAAATAAGTGATGCAGTTCCCCATACTGTGTAAAATATAAAGATAGCACAAAGTCCAATCACTAAATTGAAAATAAAATGATTTTTTCTACCTTTGTTGTCTGACCATTTTATTCTCTGTTCATGCTGGTCCCGTCTGAGGCTTCTGCTTTCCTGTCTTCTCTTAGCTCTCTTTCTATGGTCTATAGTCCATCTGCCATTTCTTGTCTCTTCTTTTGTTTTCTTCATTTCCTTCCATCAGCCTAGTTCCAGTCCCAGTAACTCTCCCCAGTATCAGTCCCCTTTCCAGTCCCCCCCTCCCATTACCTTCCAGTGTCAACCCCCTTTCCTGCCCCTTCTAGTTCAAATACCATCCCAGGTATCAGCTCACTTCCAGTCTCAGTGCCGCCACCCCCTCCCCGCATGTCAGCCCCCTTCCAGGCACCCTACTCTCTGTCCATCCCTTTTCCAGTGCCATCATTGTGTGTCCCCTCCCTTCCAGTCCCAGTGTCTCCTCCCTTCCAGTCCTCCCCCCATTACCCAGCCACATACCAGTCCCATCCCCAAGTGACAGTCCCCTTTCAGCCCCCTCCTTCACCCTTCTGTCAGCTCCCTTCCAATACCCACTTTCTCCCATATCAGCTCCCTTCCAGTCCCCCCCCCCATGTCAAGTCCCTTCCTGCCACCTCCTTTTCCCTCTGTCATCTCCCCTTCTGCCCCCACCTTCCCCCATGTCAGCTGTCTTCCTGTTCCCAACTTCCCCCCATATCAGCTCTCATCCAGCCCCCACCTCCCCCCCTTGGTCAGCTCCCTTCCTGCCCCCAGCTTCCCCCATGTAAGCTCCCTTCCAGCCACTCCTTTCCCTTCTGTCAACTCCCTCCTAGTCCTCACCTTCCCCCCTTTGTCAGCTCCCTTCCAGCCCCCAGCTTCCCCCCATGTCAGTTCCCTTCCTGCCACCTCCTTCACCCCTCTATCAGCTCCCTTCTAGTCCTCACCTCCCCCCCCCCCTCGGTCATCTCCCTTCCAGCCCCCACCTTCCCCCATGTCAGCTCCGTTCCAGACACCTTCTCTCCCTCTCTGTCAGCTCCCTTCTAGTCCCCACCTTTCCCCCAAGTCAGCTCCCTTCCAGCCCCCACTTCCCCCCGTATCTGCTCCCTTTCAACCACCTCTTTCCCCCCTCTGTCAGTTTCCTTCTAGCCCCCATCTTCCCCCCCTTTCAGCGCTCTTCCAGCCCCCCTCCCCATGTCAGTCCTTTTCTGCCACCTCCTTCCTCTGGCAGCCGCTGCTCCTGTTACTTACAGAGCCACAGCTGCAATGGCGCTAATAATGTAAAATCAAAACAAAATTGGTGTGGAGCCTTCCGGCCCTATGGAACCCCTGCTACTGCATTCTGCCCTCTCTAGCACAGCTTCCTTTTGAGGGTGGGACGCAGCAGCAGGGGTTGCATAGGGCCGAAAGGCTCCATACTGGTTTTGCTTTTACTTTAATAGCGCTATTGCAGCCACAGTTCTGTAAGAAGCAGGAGCCGTAGCTGGAGTTGAGGAGAGGGTGAGGCTGTGCCGGGGAAGACAAGGACTCCAGGAGAGAGATGAAAAGTTGGTTTTATGCTCTGGCTGCTCCTGGTCCCGCGGCCAGAGCAAACAAATGAATTTTCAATGGCTGGTCTTAGACCTCTACCAGCAGCCAGCCTGACCATATAAAGACCAGTAAGGCCAGCCAGTTGGCAACCCTGTACTTTTTGTAGGCACTGAGTCATGTGTCCTCATTGCCTATCAGACCATCCAGCAAGGATCTCCAGTAACAGGAGGATTAGCTCCCCCTAAATGAAATTGCATTTTCTTGTGGGAACCTTTGGAACCATTTCCCAGTGAGACCCAAAGCTTAGGAGATGCACATTGAAACCAGAGAGGCATGGCCACCAGAGGCGTCCACGTTTATATCGTGGAAATGTGCCTGATCAGAGACGTGTACGTTTTCAGAATATAGTGAGCACGGAGATATCCCCAGAAACAGGCCTATAATTTTGTTGCTTATATGTGCCTGGAGCATAGGATGGGATGTGGCAAAAACGTCCCCAGCCCGATCATAGAAATGCATGCATGTCTATGCCCGTGGATGCAGAATAGAGTTGGAATTGTGCCCATGCCCAATTTGCTCATGTATGTGGGACAAATGCAGCCCATGTGGAATCTGCCTCATGGTGACCAGAACCTATGTACTTTTACATGACTCGGGTATGTTTGTTGTTGGTTTTTGAGGTGGAACCCGAGATGAGTCATGTATACTTTACGCATGTATTTTATGTGTGGAAAATTACACCTGCTCCCAAGAAAGTATAAATGTTCTCAGCTTCAATCTAGGTGTGATTTCTGTCACTTTTGCCCTAATATTTTATAAAGACACATGCTCTTGAGCAGGTGTAATGTTCACACCTTCAATCCAGACACAATTCCGGCATCTTTTGCCATAATATTTTATAGATGCTTATGACCCTCATTCCAGAACTTGAGTTGCAGGGCTGCAAGTCCTGCCATCCACCTAAACTCTATGCCCCCACCGGCTCTCTCCATATGTTCTGTGTTTCAGGACAGGGAGAGCCAGTGGGGGGACAGAGCAGGAGCGTGCCGCCCGTCAGCACATACAGGGCTGATTCAGGTCATGGCCCTGTATGTGCTGCCAGGCCTGCTGAGCATACTGCTTATGCCATCTCAGAGGTGGTATAAGCAGCATTTTTAGGAGAATCGGGGCATGGCAGCCACCACCGGGGATTTTGGGATCCGGAGCTGTGGATGTTTGGGGTGCCTGCGGGGAGGACATCCGCACAGGCAGGATGGGCACGCCGGGCCATCCTCAGGCCCGATTCTGACTCCCATGGGAATGTTCTGTTCCTACGGTCCAGAATCGGGTCCTAACGGCCTCGTCTTCAGCAGGGACGTCTGGACGTCCTGGATATCCTGCTCCCAGAATCAGGCTCCATGTATCTTTACAAAATAGGCTGTTATTTCTTGCCCTCCCGGTCAAGTTGACCTGTTATTAAATTCCTTATACTTCTTCTAGTGATTTTCAAATGGAAATTGGGTTCCAATAGTATTGTTAAAATGAAAATGTATGAATGCTCCTGAAGTAATCACATTACATTGTGTAAGGCAGAACCTCTAAAAGTTGTATCCTTGCCTCTTAACACTCGAGTAGTTATGCTTTCTTTGTGTTGACAATGCTAATTTTCTTTTTAGTTTCTACAAGTATGATTTCTGTGCTTTGCCACTGACTAGGCATTAACTGCAGGAGAAAAGGTTTCTGAGAATCAGGAAGTTGGTATTCTCACCTAGTGGTTAGAGCACTGGCTTGAGGACCAGTGTTTGATTCCCACTAGTACTCCTTGTGGCCTTGGGCAGGTCACTTTATCCTCTATCGCCTCAGAAGAATCCAAGTTATTAATGTTCCTGTTTAATGTACACTACTAAATTTAAGTTACAATGTAAAGTACTTTGACTAAACTGATAAAGTGCTATAAAAAATCTTAAATAAATAAATAATAGTTAGAGGAAGGGTACATATGTGTTTTGACTAAAGTGTATGTTTCTTGGAGCAGAGGCTAACTCTTCTGTATATTGGTACATTTTATATTGCTATGCATAAGATAAGTAGTACTTGCAGACCAAGATGTGAAGATTGTTGATGAGTCTTCCACCAATCTTCACTATACTGATAATACCACATTTCTGACTGAAAATTATGATCTGAAACATCTGTTTATCAAAATCAAGGAACATAGGGGCATGTTTACTAAAGGTTAACATGCGTTAATAAAAGTTGACGGACATTAAATGTTGCCACGGCACATTCGTGTCTATGGTACATGGCAATACTTAGAGTGCGCCAACTTTTATTAATATGTGTTAATCTTTAGTAAAGAAAATGGGCCTGCATCTTAACATGAAGACAAAGATCCTCACAAATTGCAAAATCAATAATTTCATTCTTAATGGAGAAGAAATAGAAATAGTAGATAACTTCAACCGGCTTCGATCCATTATCAACAGTGAAACAGCAAACAGTCAAGAAATCTGAAGATGTGTTACTCTTGGCAGAATGGCTATGAAGGATCTATACAAGATTAAACTTGCCCAAGCCATGGTATTTTTAATAGTCATATGGATGCAAACGTTGAACAGTGAAAAAGCAGGACAGAAAGAAAATTGTGCCTTTGAAGTATTGTGCTGGTGAAAAATGCAGCAGATACGTGGACTGCTGAAGAACAAATCAGTTAGCTCTAGAGGAGATCAAACCTAAGCTTTCCTGGGAAACTCAAATGACAAGACTTCAACTTTTATACTTTGGATACATTATGTGATGGGAAAGGTAATTAGAGGAAGACATGCTTGGCAAAGTTGAAGTTCAAGGCAAAAGAGGAAGACTGGCAATGCAATGGATCGACAACAATGGAATGCCACTCACTCTATCAACAATTAGTTGCCTGACTGAAGATCAAATACAGTTTAGGACAAATATACATAGGATAGTCATGAGTTGACATTGACCCAAGGGCACTTAACAGCAACAACTTGCAGACCCTTAACAACAGAACTGTTTGCTCTATATTATTGCAGAGCAATGATTCTCATCCCAGTTCTTGGGGCACACTCAACCAGTCTGGTTGTCAGGAAATCCACAACGAATATACATGAGATAGATTTGCATGCATTGTCTCCATTGCATGAAAATCTATCTTATGCATATGTATTGTAGATATCCTGCAAATTGGTTAGTTGTGTCCTGATGACAGGATACTTAGAGGATACTTGTTGATGGGTAATGAATCTTGGTGAGTTTGCACTGGGTTGTCCCGTATGTTATAAGCCATTACATAATAGCTTATGGAACTCCTTGTATGCAGAGGCCCCTATGAACTAGGTTAGGAGACCCTGTCTTTAGAGATCTCTAATGTTGGAGCAGTCTAGGGAGATTTTGGAGGTCAAAAGATGCAAGATAAAAAGAACATCTTACCAGGCTAGTTTCTGTATCACTATGGAAAATACCAGCAGCTCATCCTACTCCTAGACTGAACCTGCTTTCTCCCCTAGGAGGCCAATGAATTGCTGCCAACAAAACCTCCTCTTTCCAGGAGTCTCTTCTAGTGTTAGCATCTCAGGACTGTGAATAATAATAACTTTGTCGTACTGGGTTCTGAGAAGGAGTAATGATCCTTTAGCTGTTACACTTTATATTTCTGGGACTCCCTAGTAGTTTGGTAAAAAAAAAAAAAACAAATACTGCTCACATAAGCAGAGATTCAGCATATCATTGCAGTTATCCTTGAAGTGCCTATGAGCCTGAATTTTAAGCTGGCATAACGTCATCCAAGTAAATACTACTTTATGAAATACTGTTTAGTGCAGCTACAACAGTTTCAAAATATGGATTTAAATGTATTTAGCACATAAGAACATAAGATATGCAATACTGGGTCAGACCAAGGTCCATCAAGCCCAGTATCCTGTTTCCAACAGTGGCCAATCTAGGTCATAAGTACCTAGCAGTTTCCCCAAAAGACACAGGTTCCTCAATGCTTGTACTGGGTGAAGCAGTGATATCCCTGGTCTCTTTTAAATGGTTTATGGACCTTTCCTCCAGGAACTTGTCCAAACCTTTTTTAAACCCAGCTACACTAACAGCTTTTACTACATCCTCCGGGAACAAATTCCAGAGTTTGATTACACACTGAGTGAAAAAAATATTTTCTCTTATTAGTCTTATAGTTTACCCTGTAGCTTCATTGCACGTCCCCTAGTCTTTCTATATTCTGATGATGTAAACAATCGATCTATGTTTACCCGTTCCACTCCACTCCATTTATAGACCTCTATCATATCTCCCCTCAGTCGTCTCTTTTCCAGGTTGAAGAGCCCTAACATTTTTAGCCTCTCTTCATAGGGGTATCCGTCCATCCCCTTTAACATTTTGGTGGCTCTTCTCTGTGCCTTTTCTAATAACGCTATATCCTTTTTAAGATATGGTGACCAGAACTACACACAATATTCAAGGTGCAGTCGCACCATGGAATGATACAGAGACATTATAATATCCTTTGTTTTATTCTCCATTCCTTTCCTTATGATTCCTAGCATTCTATTTGCTCTCTTGGCCACTGCAGCACACTGGGCAGAGGGTTTCAACATGTTATCCACGATGATGCCTAAATCTTTTTCCTGGGTGGTGGTTCTCTGACCTTTGTCCTTTGAGATGAGTTTTGTAAATATTCTGTCTTGTAAATAAAAGCAGGGTTGTTTGGAACCACAGCTAAAGGGGTTTCCTTGACTTATTCAGAACATTTGATCATCCCTGCTGGAGTATGAGTAGTGGTTTGTTGAGTTTGTTTAATGTAATTCTAAGTCTGTATTGACACATAAGGTTTATTCAGACCCTCAGAGGTTTGCTTTAACTTACCAAGCAAATGTTTCACCTGTTTGTCCACTTAGCCTCTGACCACTAAATACCTAGTTTGACTGGTTTCGCCGGTTGACTGTCCTGCCAACTGACTAAACAGCAATCAGTGGGATATTCAGCAGCACCAAAGCGGTTAGTTATTATTATTATTATTATTAATGAACATTTATAAAGCATTACCAGTCATATGCAGCACTGTACAGACACAGAAAAGGACAGATATACAGTAGTACGTAAGGAGAAGGACCAAAGGGGTGATAAAGACCTGAAACATAAGGATGGGGATTATGAATTGTCACAGACCCACTCTGACCTGTTTCATATGCAATTTTTCCCTTTGTTTACAAATATGGTATCAGAATTTATGGTATCAGAATTTTTCTATCACCCATACTTCAGGAGATATCATCTAGTAAAGTGTGTACATTACTGTAAATTAGCTGTTACAGTTTTGTTTCAGTAAACAAAGGTTGAATACGAAAAATTCCATCATAATTATTATTGTATGTTGTCAGCCACAACCAAAAATGCTGAGTCATGTAGTTATAATATAATTAATTAACCGGGCCCCTTGCCCTACTGGTCCAGCTGATACAAGCAGAAAACGCTGAGTCATGTATTGTATGCTTTCTGTCGCTGTCAGCGATTGTGGTTTGTATTGTTTGAAAAAAACAGAATCTGAATGGATGTGAGTTTGCGTTAATCTATTTCATAAACAGCAGTTGGTTAATAAATATTATGGTTATTGCTTGTAGTTGTTTAACAATGCCTCGAAAGTGTGTTAATCGTCCAGATTAATTTTGCTACATTTGCGGTGAGGTTACTTTTAAAAAGCAGAGAAGACGTTTTACTATGCTTGTTAAGATATATTATAAGCTGTACTTTGGATATCAAGTCGGTGACCAGGACAAAAATTGGGCGCCTCACGTCTGCTGTATTACCTGTGTCAGACCCCTAACAGGTTGGGTAAAGGGTGTTCGACACATGAATTTTGCTGTTCCAGTGATCTGGAGGGAACCACGAGATCACTTGACAGATTGTTACTTTTGCCTTACAAACATTGTAGGCATTACTTCAAAATCAAAACACACGGTAAATTACCCAAATTTACCATCTGCCATGAGGCCTGAGCCTCACTGTCAAGAATTGCCAGTGCCAAAACCTCCAGAAAATCTTACAGTGAATAAGGATGAAGAAGAAGATCCAATGAATGCTGATGATGTTGGCGATGATGGCGATACTGTAATGCAGGATCCAAGCTTTGAGGCATACAGTTCCTCTTCTGAACCACATTTACTGGACCAAGGCGATTTGAATGATCTCGTCAGAGATTTGAATCTTTCGAAGCGACAAGCAGAACTGTTAGGGTCACGACTGAAAGGCTGGAATCTTCTTCAGAAAGAAACCAAAGTGTGCACTTTTAGAAATAGGCATACTGAGTTTGTGGATTACTTTGCCTTTGAAGATGGAATTGCTTTTTGTTGTGAAGTTAAATCCCTGATGGAAACACTTTGTCCAGATTATAGAACAGAGGATTGGCGACTATTTATTGATTCTTCTAAATATAGCCTAAAAATTGTGCTTATCCACAACGGAAATATTTTACCATCAGTTCCAGTAGCTCATGCCGCCAATATGAAAGAAACTTAAAGCAGTATGCATTTCCTCCTAACAAATATCAAATATGAAGAACACAAGTGGAATATTTGTGGTGATTTAAAAGTAATTGCCCCCTTGCTTGGACAACAGCTTGGTTGGACAATGTATTGTTGCTTTCTGTGTGAGTGGGACAGCAGGGACCTGAAAAATCATTACATCCAGAAACAGTGGCCAAAGAGAACATCACTAGTTCCAGGACAGAAAAATGTTGCATATGACCCACTTGTGCAGCCGAATAAAGCATATCTACCTCCACTCCTTATAAAGTTGGGTCTTATGAAGAACTTTGTAAAAGCCATGGATAGAAGTGGACTTGGATTTGCATATCTAAGAAAGACATTTCCATGAATCAGTGAGGCGAAGATCAAAGAAGGGATTTTTGTAGGACCTGATATTAGAAAACTGATGAAAGATGAAAACTTTGACGGTCCGTTGAATGAAACTGAAAGAGCTGCATGGGTGTCCTTTAAGACTGTTTGCTGCGACTTCTTGGGAAATAAGGCAGACAACTACGCAGAATCAGTGGATACTCTACTGAAATCTTACCAGAAACTGGGATGTAACATGTCTTTGAAAATGCACTTCTTGCATTCACACCTGGATATTTTTCCTGCAAATCTAGGAGCAGTCGGCGATGAACATGGGGAAAAGTTTCATCAGGACGCTTC
The DNA here is from genome assembly GCA_033557465.1 of Ichthyophis bannanicus. Classification (NCBI taxonomy): domain Eukaryota; kingdom Metazoa; phylum Chordata; class Amphibia; order Gymnophiona; family Ichthyophiidae; genus Ichthyophis; species Ichthyophis bannanicus. The sequence continues at coordinate 221,196,226 of CM066037.1, read as the reverse complement.
GGTTATGGAAAATAGGTACCAGGGCAAGTGGAGCTCCAGTATACTTGCAGACTATTGTTGGACCCTTAAGAGGGATGTTCTTGAGGTGCAATACAGCAGAAAATCATATACAACTACCTTTTAGGAGACATTACGTTACAATATACATCTATATACATCTAATGTAAATATGAGCAACATAGTCTAAATTTAAACTACATGTCACTCAAAAATGTTACGTGATGGAGAATTTCTAAGTACATATCCGAGTTTGTAACCAAAAAACAGTAATAGAATCAGCCATTTTCATTTCTGTGACAGAAAATTTTTTGAATTTTGTTTTCCAGTGTTATTAATGAACATTTATAAAGCATTAGCAGTCATACGCAGTACTGTACAGACACAGAAAAGGACAGATAGACAGTAGTACGTAAGGAGAAGGACAAAAGGGACAATAAGGACCTGAAATATAAGGATGGGGATTATGAATCAAAGGCGGACTCAAAGAGGTGCATATTGAGCCTAGACCTGAAGAGGGTGAGGGAAAGGATTTGACGCAGGGAAAGGGGTAGGTTATTCCATGGAAAAGGGGCAGCAAGGTCAAAGGAGCGAAGCCGAGAGTTATCAAAAGTGGAATGCAGCAAGGAGAGAAAAAAAGCAGAAGATGAACAAAGATTGCAAGAGGGGTTGTAGGAAGAGAGGAGAGATAAAGAGGAGCAGCAGAGTGAATGTACTTATGTGTGAGGGAAGTAGTTTGAACTGAATACAGCAACGGATAGGGAGCCAGTGAAGGGACTTTAAAAGAGGAGTAATGTGACAGTAACAAGCTTGGCAGAAGATTGGACACACAGCTGAGTTTTGAATAGATTGAAGTGGGAAAAGATGAGATTGTGGGAGACCAGCAAGGAGGAGGTTGCAATAATCAAAATGGGGGATAATAAGGGAATGTACCAGAATCTTATTGCCACACAAAGAGATGAAAGGATGAATCTTGTTAATACTATAGAGAAAAAAAATGACAAGTTAGTGCCACAGAATATCCACTCTTACCCTTTTTAACTGCCCACATGCCAACCGCTTAACATCAGGGCATTCCGGGGACGGAACCAGAGAGGCTAAATAGGTTAGCAGCGATACTGAGCCTCTAACTGGCTAACCTAAAGCGGCTAAAGTTAGCCAGAAAAAAGGATGTCCTAAGTTTAGCTGGTTTAGCTGAATATTGCCGCTGACCGGATAATGAAATTGCTATCTGGGCAAACCAGAAATTCAGTGCCACTGGCCGAAAATGGCCCTGGCACTCAATATCCAGGAATAATTTCAATCGGCAGCAACCAGCTGCTTTAATAATACTGGCCACTGCCACCGAATAGGCCTCCTTACCTGTAGAATCCTAGAACCCCTATGCTATCCTTGAAGTTATTGCTATTTACTGTACTGAAGTGCACTGGTAGAGCTGTGTGCTGTCAAAGTAGGGTATACAAGCAGGGGATGATTGGCAGGTCAAAAAGCAGGCAGCATGAAGGACGCCACTGTTATTACTTGTTCCTTCTTTTGCTCTTAGGATCACAACTAGCTGGTACCCCCTTCTACACTTCCACCTTCTCTCGTTATCCCTTGCCATCATGTTTCTCCACAACTTCTTTACATCTCTGAACATAGTTTCATTATTTTTGGCGCTGCCGTTGCATCAGCGCACCTACATCTGAACTGCCATGGCAAGTAAGAATTAAGACACGTCAGGTGCAGACGCAGTGGAAATAGCTGCTAGAGATGTGCACAGGGCAAAGCCTATTCATTTGTTTTTGCTTCTTCCCAGTTTTCAAACGTTTTTCAATTCATTTTGAATATTTGTTTTAATAAAACATTTTTCCTGTGCATTAGAACTTAAACGTACTTAAGACTTAAGATGAGGTTTTGTTTTGTTTTTCTATGATTATATTATTTGATTCTTATTTTTAGGTTTAGTTTTTGATTGTGTTTTATTGTCTACTGCCTTGAAGTGTATACAAAGGGCGGTATTAGCAAATGTATTATAAACATAAACATGTTAAATCGATTTAGGATGCACTAAATTTCTTAAGGCACCACATGTGTGCTAACTACTGCACATCTCTGATAGCTGATAGTTTGTTGCCAGAAATGACGCCAGCTTGCTGACATATATTTTACACTTGTGTGTGTGTGGTTCCAGAAGAGTAACAGCTGGATACAATGCAGGTCAGGATCGAGTTTGATGGCCAGTGTGGGGTAATAACTAATTGCCACTGAGTTCAGATAAGAAATAAGGCACGCTAATATAGTTGTACAGGAGTCTAGAGCTGAGATGCTGGAGTGAAGGAATGACATTCACGACATTGTCAGAGCTGTATGGAGCCTGTGACTACAGCAGCGGGGAGAAAACGGCAGGTCAGGCATTTGTACTAGAAGACTTGTATGAATGATGTTTGCACAGCATGTGCTCGCCTGGCACCGGCTACTTTCATTAAACCTGAAAAACACCTTTATTTCTAAGAATAACTGAACTAAAAAGTAGCACATACTGTTCTATATTCAATTAAGCATGCACATGGTGGTGCTGGCTGCTAGGTGATAACTAAGGGTCAATATGCAGCAGTTGTGGTCAGTGGTTTTTTTAAATGCTGACTGCAACATTTATAATATACTATAGAGATACTCAGTGGCGCTATATGCAGTCAGTGATATGAAATATGCATATTTGCTGCTGACTGATGGCCATTATCCATATAGGGGGGAATTTTATAAAGTAATTCCCGTGCTTATGTAGTTACAGAAGTATTTGCATAGATTTTAAAATACTATAATTTCTGTCCATGCTTTAAAACTCTAGGCACGGATATGGCTCTGACACTGAATATCCAGGAATAGCCAGCTCTAGGGCTGGTGTAAATGTCCACGCTTGCAATACAGGCGTGCTTTAGGTCACGTACACCTCACTAGCTCTTTATAAAGATAGTAGAAACCCACCTGTCTTTATAAAATAGGCTTAATATGGGTGACTTAAAACATACTTTAACTAGGCTTCCCGTTATCTATTTATTTAAGAAATCGTATATATTTGGCAGATCTTCTTCACCCCCTGCAGTTTACATAAAACATAAGAAATAATAAAATATAATAACATGAAACATTGCAATAGAATACAGTCCTATGAAACAAACAATACATTAAACAATACAGCAACTTAAAACAAGTTAACAAACATGATAAAATTCTTTCTCTAAAATTAATAAAAACACATTACCCTGCTAATCCCTTTCCTTCACAGACTTATCCTGAAGTAAGGTACTTTCAATCTCTGCAAAATTCTAGCAAATCACTAATACCTGCAACTCAGGAGGGAAATGGTACCATGCAAGTGGCCCCACAATTGATAAAATACTATTTAATATACAAATTCCATGCACATCAGTGAGGGAGGTGCAAGAAATGTATCCCCTCCCTTCCCTGAGATCTCACTGTCTGCACAATGATATGGCCTCCCAAGGTATTGTCAAAGAAGGAGCAAGCCCCACCCTCTATACTTCAAAAATCAACTTCACTCTAAACTGAACCCAGCATTCAAAATTTAAAAAGTGGATATACGATCATGCAATCTAGCGCTAGTCAACAATCATGCCAGTACGTTCTGCAACCCTTTGAAAAGGTTGTATACAGATTGAGCCGTGAGCTCAAAAAAAAGAGTAATACATTAATTTAAAAGAGATAATATCAAAGACTGGAGAACTGTATGAAAATCAAAAACATCTAAATAACTTTTCAATTTCCTTAATAACTGTAATTTATAGAAAAAAACATGCTTAACCTGTTTCTATATATGGGACCCAAAGGAAAGTTGAGAGTCCAGCAAGACTCCAAGATACTGAACCTGTTACACAATATTAATTTTACGATCACCAAGATCCATTGCTGCTGGTAAATCTGTCTTACAATGCACCACTAATAGTTCAGTTTTAGCATGATTCAGACACGAGCCTTGTGATTGCAACCATACTGCCACCACCTGTATACAATTCGCCATCTCTTACAAAACTAAAGCAGTTTTATTAGAAACCACCAAACAGAACATAAATGTTAAAATTAAAAAATATCGCTGTGAGGGAGAACCCTGTGGGAGGCTATGAGTCAGCCCAAACCAATTAAAAACTGAACCATGTATCCCTAGATCAGCCAACTAATTTAATAGAACTGAATGTGGGTATGAATCAAAGGCAGCAGATACATCTAAAAAACTACTACTACTACATATTATTGTATAGCGCTACAAGGCGTATGCAGTCACCACACTCTGTCCCCCTTATAAAATTACCCACATAGTGATGATATTCAGCCATTGCATGAATAATTTTTAGCAGGGATGGAACTAGGGTTTCTGGTGCCCTCCCCCCCAACCTATAAATTGGCCCCTCTCCTCCCATGTGTAAAGATAGTAGAGTGGTGCTTACAGTATTTTTTTGGCGCCCCCCAAATGTCAGCACCCCCCTGTCATGCTTACCGTGCTCGTTGCATTGCATCGGCCCTGATTTTTAGCCCAACTCTGGCTCCGTCCTCCTTCTGACCCAAAGTTATAGAGATAGGATGAGGCCAGTCAGGCAGATATTCAGCCCATACTATCCATATAACTTTTTTATTTATTTAGTCCAAAACATTTATAACCCACCTATCAAAATGTCTAAGTGGTTTATAATGATAACACGCATAAAAACAGTAATACCATAATAACAACAATACAGATCACCCCACTTCTCCCCCCCCCCTCAAGGAAATGCTAACTGAACCAAATGGGTCTTGACTTATAAAAATCTAAATAATCCTGAATAATATGAAGAGTATCTGGCAATACAATTCACCACTGAAAAAACCTTGGCTTGCGTAGTCACCAATTTGGTCATTCCAGTCGACACAATTGTTCATAAGTCCCTAGATACTGACCATGAACCCCTACCTGGGTTATACAAAATCCGCAAAGCTTGCATCTCAGATATAGAGGTCATAAACTGGGCCTTAAGTACTAGACATAAACACTTAAACTGGAGCCTAAAAAGAAACGGCAACCAAAGCTGCTCCTTATAAGCTGACGTTACATGATCAAATTGCCATAACCCCCGAATCACATGACAACGGCATTTTGAGCCAACTGCAATGGCCACAAAACATACTGGGGCAACCCCAAATAAGTTATATTGAAATAGTCAAGATGGTACAGAACCATGTTTGTACCACTCTTCAAAAATCCACAGGCTCCAAAACCATCCATATGGGATCACCGGCTGCTAGAAACCACATAAATCATTTTGATTATTGACCTCTAAGTGTCTTCTTGTTGACGGGCCACTGTATGCAGCACTCAGACTCTGGGTAAGAATCATGAGCATCCCTGAATAAATGAATCTCTGCTAACCAGACCTTCTGTCTCTCCTCACCCATTCTCAGAAAAAGACAGTATGATGCCAAGGGTGGGATTCCTGTTTCCATACCGCATGTCGCCCAGCATTGAGCAAAGTATAAAAATCAACCAGATAACCATTTAAGAGTCCAGAAGCCGTTGTCTGAAGGCAGATAAACATTACCATATTCACTATGGGGTCTATTCTGAACTGCGAATAGCGGCTCTGGATGTCCAATCCGGATGTCCAGACCCGCTAAACGCTTGGCCTGCATCCAGGAAACAGAGCTATCCGCACGTAGATCTGAGCTGTGCGGGGAGCTCTGTTTGTGGGTGGGAGGGAACGGGCTGCAGGCAGAGTGATGGCGGGCTGTGGGAGGTGCCATGACCCCAGACATACTGGGCCGATTCCGAGGGCGGCCCTGTACATCCGGGGTCGGCCATTTTTATGTGGGACTCCATATCCGGGGCCTGCCGAAGAGGTGAGGGGATGCAAGGAGTTCCCTGAAGCCTGCCCCTGGCCACAGAGGCCTGATCAGGGGTCGGGCTGCAGGGAAAAGAACTTTACCATTGCTGCTGGGGATCGTGGCTCCTGCATGGAGCCACAGTGGCATGGCAACAGGACGCCATGCCACTGCTGTTCCATGCAGGAGCCAAGCTGGGCTAGCCGAGGAGTTGCTTGGACATCTGGGCAGCCAGAATCAGGGCACTGCCTGCATGTTCAGGCCGGTAGAACCAATTCTGATCCCACGTGCATGTCTAGTCTCCTCAGGATTGGAATCGGGTGCACCGGAGCATGTCCTGATTCTGACTAGCCGTACAGGCAGGAGACGCACACAACAAAGTTGGCCTCCACGAGTTTGGCATGATTTCATGATTGCATAACAAGAGTCTTTTTTAAATTGAACAGAGTATTCCAAATTTCTAAAAATGGCAGTGCTGGGCCATCATGAAATGTTTGGAATCTCAGTGCTCACCATGTGAGACACATAAGCCTACAGTATTTGCCCTTCTTTCCATATCACTGAGAAAATGCAAAAGAAAGACCATTCGCTAACTCTGGTGTCATTCACAGATAAATCAGAGCCCTACCAATTGTGAAATGCGCCCTGTGCAACTTGCACATCGGGTGTGCAACCCCACTCCCCCCCCCCACTGCACCTCCATCTAGCCACTTTATGGGGGTGGGAGAGAAGAGGCGCGTCCGATGTGCAAGTCGCTGGCATGCTAAGCAGGTCTGGTCCCTCCCGTGAGAAGGCTTAAGGGGCGCATTTCAGCTGTCTGCCATTGCCTGCTGCGGCTGAGAGAAGAAAACGTGGTGGCAGCAGGCAACAGCAGACAGCTGAAATGCGCCCCTTAAGCCTTTGCGCCCTGTGCAGCTGCACCGCCCGCACAGGGCTAGGTACGGTCTTGAGATAAATATTGGACTGAGAAATGTGGCTGTATTGCAAACATCTTTTTCACCCAGGCTGTCTGACGTTATCCATGGACTCAATTCTACAAGAGGACAAAATCATTGCAGCTTATAGTGCTGAATAATGCAGACTGGCCAAACCCTGCAACTCTTGAAAACTTTAAAGGCTGAGTTGCAAGATTACCTTGTACATCAGCGGTTCCAAACCCAATCCTCATGCCCACCCATCCAGTCTGGTTTTCAGGATATCGACAAGGACTATGCATGAGATATATTTTCATGCATTGTTTCTCCATTCACAGTGATTTTAAAACTCAATGCATAGACTCAACATTCCATAAGATGTTTTAGAGCTGATCACATTCCCAGAATGGGCAACACTGTTTTGGGAGGGAAACCAGATAGAGGCATGTGTTTCTGTGACACTGGGTGGTAAACAGACCTGACTGAACAGAAAGGACACGGTAGCTATACAGCTCTGTTCCTGTGTGCATGCATGTGCAAACCCTAAGTTCCTGAATAAACCTGAGCTTATGTACCTTTCTGCCCCTTTCCCTCACTCACTCTGGATAATATCACGAAATGTACGGTATGGACCAGAGGCTTAGTAACGGAGGGTGGTTTACAGCATTTTTGCACAATCATTGTTGCTTCCTACTGGATCTCTTAAACAAAATCCCACTTGTCTGCTCCAAAAAGCATCCCAGAGGTTTACAGAGCGAGACCCTAGAGAACTAAAAACATCTTTTAAGTATGCTCCTTTCTAAAATAATTTCAGTATCTACCTTCAAGTCAGGGTTTCCCATAAATGCTAATCACCAGCTTCACTGAATTTCATTCTTTCCAGCATTCCTCAGCCTCATTTTGGCACTTTCATAAAGTGAAAACAAGCCAGGTTTTTGGGAAAATTTCAGAACTTGCTATAGTCTAGAATATGTCTGAATGCTGATGGCATTTTGGAACAGTTCGTTCTGTGGATGATATTAAAGGCAGCTGTAACTTTTTATTGTACCTTCTTTTGATCCAAGTCCAGACGTTCCGAATAACACCAGATTTTGATTGAAGACAAAGTATCTGGAGTGCTTAAGTTGCAGATAACTTCTTATATTTGCATCTGCGGATTATTTTCATCTCTCCAAAATGCAAAGATCAGCCATTTCCCGTGCTTGCAAACATGGCAGCCCAAAGGGAACTGCTGAAATTATTTCAAAACTAAGCTCTGACAGGTGTTCCACAGGCTTGCCATAAATTCTGTGCAAGTGATACGACCTAATCAAATGATTATTTCTCATATTCCCACAGCTGCAAGGATTTCTCCCTAGTGACTGGTGTCATTTGCTTAAATTCATAATGGTGGGCATGGCTCAGTAAAAGGAGATCTCGGAACCTTAACACCGTAATTTCCCCTCAAGAATGGTGTGTGAATCAGAATGAGAAAGAGGGATCTGCATGACTTTCTTTTATCTGCCAATAGAAGTCTCAAGAATGTTTCAAGAAAATACTTGAAAAGAATATTCTGCCACAGGCTTTCAATTTCAAAAATGGCCGTTTTCCTAAAAGATGAGGGGATAACATTCAGTGGTGTTAGTCAACGTTTTAATTTAAATGCTGTCCTATGTATTGTCATTGGTGCTGTATGTATTGACCACTGACTGCTGCTGCCGCTAGTTAGCAGTCCTAAACTAAATGTATAAACTATCCATACACTGATTGAATATCAAGGCCATTTAGATAGGTCTGGGTTGACACCCTCACTCCACTTCCCCTCCACTCCAGATAAAGAAGTTTTATCTTTGTCAGCTGCCTTTGAAAATCGACCACCAGTTAAATAACTGCTGCCAGCACCCAACTGTTGTCCCCAGTATCATCAGCCTGGAAGACTTTGTGGCATCAGCACCCTACTGAAAGAGACAAATGAACCAGCATTGCAGATTGCTTAGCCGGGGACAGAGTGGATATCAGGAGTTAAAGACTGAAGCTCATTTATGGATAGGAAGTTCCATCTCTGTGGCTAGATGCTAGAACCACTATTATTTCGCATGTGATATCTTTGCTTTTTCTTTGAAGAAGTCCTGCATTTTTGTGCTCTTCAAGACTCAGAGCTTAAGAACGTAAGAATTGCCATACTGGATCAGACCAAAGGCCCATTAAGCCTAGTACCCTGTTTCTATCAGTGGCCAACACAGGTCACAAATACCTGGCTAGATTCCATTCAACTTACTCTCGGGGATAAAAGTGTCTTTCCCTAGGTCTCCCTTCATGACTCTACTGATTCTTTTCTTCCCAAGAACTTGTTCAAACCTTTTTTAAACCCAACTAAGCTAACTGCTTTGACCACATCCTCCAGCAATGAGTTTTAAAGCTTTACAATGCACTGAGTGCAAAAAATATTTGCTCCTATTTGTTTTAAAAGTACTAGTTTGTATCTTCATGGTTTGTCCAATAGTCTTCATACTTTTTGAAAGAGTAAGCCATCAATTTGTGTTTGCCTGTTCCACTCAGGATTGTATAGATCTCTATCATATCTCCACTTAACGGTGACTTCTCCAAGCTGAAAAGCCCTAACCTTTCCTCATAGGAGAGCCATTTCATCCCCTTGATCATTTTGGTCACCTTTCTCTGTACCTTTTCGAATTCCACAGTATCTTTTTGGAGTAGCAGCAACCAGAAATGTCACACAATATTCAAGGTGCAGTCCCATAGTGGAGGACATAGTGGAGTAGCATTATTTGTTTTATTCCCTATTCCTTTCTTAATAATTCCTAATATTCTGGTTGCTTTTATAGGATCTCAGTGTATTATCTGTGATGATGCCTAGATCCCTTACCTGGGTAATGATTCCTAGTTTGGAACTTAGCCTCATGTACAGTAGCTGTAATTTGGATTATCCTTCCCTATGTGTGTCACTTTGCACTTATCAATATCAAATTTCATGTGCCATTTGGATGCCCAGTCTCAAAAGGTTCTCCTGCAATTTTTCACAATTCATATGTGATTTAAATACCTTGAATAAATTGGTGTCTGCAAATCTGATGACTTCCCTCATAGTTCCCATTTCCAGATCAGTTATAAGTATATTAAAACACACCAGCCCCACTACAGATTCCTAGGGTACTGCACTGTTCACCTTCTATGGAGGTACTGATCACAGCCTTAGAACAGAGAGCTCGTGGCCATCATATTTAGCTATACTTGGGGCCATGTTGGATAGGTCGTAGAGAGGAGAATTGTCCACTTTCCCCTGTAATTTATGAAGCTCTGCCAAATACAGAGCTTCTTGTAAAAAATGTGCAAGGGTGTGCAGGATTGGATGTGTATTTGCTGGCACATCCAGTTGTTGCAGCAATTTTGAAAAAACTGTTTCAGGAGTGGGGGTTAAATTTAATGATTCTGAGTAGGGTCAGGGAGGTCGGGGGTTAGATGCTGGGTCAGAGGGGTTTCAGGTGGGAAGTTGAACTTACTGTATTGGAGGGTGTTGGGTGGAGGGGCTGAAGTTACTGACTGGGTTTGGGGAGTATTAGGGTTCAGTGGACTTATTGGCTGTGTCGGGAAGGTAGAAGCTGTGTTGAATGGGGGTGGGGAGGGTGGTGCCATTGACCTCTGTACCTGCCCCTTCAAGTTGGCATTTGTCCATGTCTCTGGGCAGATGTAAAGACTAACATGCAAAATATTTGGCAACCATGTGTATACTCCTTGTAAAATGGAAATTAAGCTTCTAGATTTTCAGCCTGCCCAAATGATGCCCTATGCATGCAAAATCCACACTCCCTTGGCATCAGGGCATGTGTAGGTCTGCACGTGTAAGCAGCAATTTCTCATATTGGTACATGCCGCAGATCTACACATGTGATTGCCACTGTAAAATAAGCTACTTAGTAGCCTGTGTTGGGTGTGCACATTCCATGCTCTTGAAAGAAGCTGCAGTTTGTATATCCTGGTAAAGAACTCTCATTCAGTATCTCGGCTAGAAGGAATCTGGAACAGGGCTAAAAATTAGGAAAATCCTTGGCTAGTGTTGAATGAGAGCTCAAGGCTCCATGAGCCCAGTAGATGCCAGCTTCAACTGAGCTGGAAGACCAAATACCAGACACATTGCATTTCCATTTGGAGATTCTAATGACAATTTAAACAGCTCGGGCTTGGCTTCCTTTGTTTATGGTACCCCCAGAACCTTGCAATAGATATATCTTACTGCAATTCATCTACTGGGTACTCCGAGCATGAAATTTCAGAGTTGCAACCTAGTATCACTACAGGAAGGGGGACAGTTGCCCACTGCAGTGCTCCCTCCAGAGCCTCCATGGTTTCTTTTCCTTGCTTCTCTAAGTCTCTTCTCTTCTCTTCTGCTCAGGACTCCCCCAACTTTGATCCTTCTCTGATCCTTCTTTTTGGGTGATAGAAAAGGTGGTGTGCTTCAGATCTTTCTGATGTTACACAGTGGGTATCTCCAGTGATGGACTTCAGATTTATCTATCATTTTTCCATGTTAAATTTTGGGTATTTCTAGCATTTCTGATATTACCCTCAGGCAGGTATTTCTAGTATGTTGATCTCAAATACACACATTTTTATTTTGGCCTGCATGCCATGACATGTCTCTTGCTCTCTGTCATTCAAAATGTGATCCTGTTGAAATGAAGCTGAATGTGGAGTCAGCACTGGGAGACTGGACTTCCCTGGCATTTGCTTAGGTCTGTCGTGATTGGCAGCAATACAAATGCAAACATCACACTGGAGCAGTGGTTCTCAACCCAGTCCTTGGACTACACCCAGCCAGTCAGGTTTTCAGGCTATCCATCATAAATATTCATGAAATCGATGTGCACAACCTGCCTCCATCATATGCAAATCTATCTCATGAATATTCATCAAGGATGTCCCAAAACCATATTTGGCTGGGTGTGTTCCGAGGACTGAGTTGACAACCCCTGCACAGGAGCATGCTCTCCCATTTCCACCATGCAGGATGACAAAAATATATGCCATAAATTAAGTCTAACTTGAAATGCAAGATCTGTCCTTGAAAAAGGCAAAACCTAGAAGGGTATAACATCTTTCAATCTTTCACTATCCCTTATGAGAAAAAAATTGGTTCTAAGGGCCTGTGATCTTGTGTTTTAGTTAAATAGAACTTCACGGCTGAGTGACAGCTCTGATCTGAAGCATTTACGCTTAAGTTTTGATCTCTCTGCGTTTGATTAAAACTAATGAGCTCATTTAATTCAAAATGGGAATCTCTGATAAGAGAAATAAGGTTGATGTGATTGGATTAGAGGGGTGAATTAAACTCTTAGAGCAGAAGTTTGTGCTTATGCAGTGTATTAAAAAGCTGTTGGCGTATTATGGTGTGTCAGATGATGAGAAAAATTTCATAGTAATTCATATTTAATCAGAAGAAATGAAAGCACTAAATATAACATGGCTTCTGCTTTTCCCTCGAGTGATAAAGAGCGAGTCATGTTTGGAATGACATCGAATTCGTGCTCTGAAAAAGAAGGGTAAAAAAATAATAAATCCAGAAGAGAAGGGCAGAAAGAGACGCAGTCTGCAGTAGCAGTGAAGCAGGCTAGGAAAATAACGTCACTGCAAACTACATCTCCCACTCACTACTTAGATCAGGGTGTACTTTTTTTTTTCATTGTTTTGTAAGTCACACTTAGCTTACCAGATTTTTCTGTTAGATTGAACACAAAATAGTCTTTTAAACACAGAGCATGGTAAACTCAAGTCTCTAAAATCACAGTAGAAGGAAAGAACATATATACTTGCCCTTTTCCTCTCATCACTGTTCTTTCAGCCTTGCTGTACGGCATTCCTGGAACAGACTTCCTGAGCCGGTGCATCATGCCCCTCTCTTTTAAACATGTCTGACTAAGTAGTACTTTAGAACTTAGCTGTAGTGGCTGTATACGTTAGTGTGTATGTAGTCGAAATATATCTGGGATAGAAGGAATCAGGGGCAGGGTTAGAAATGTGCATAGAAGAAGCAATTTTATACAAGGGGAGGCATATTTATTTAGCTAGTCTTATATACTGCTTATCTAATAGTCTATGCAGTTTACAATTGACAATGCCAATATGGCTTTACATAGAAAATAAGCTTTAGCCGGTTAGCAGGACCTAAGTGGCTAAACCGTGGTGATCCCAATGTTCACTTTCACTATCCTTATAGTGCTGCTGAGTATCACCACAGACTGCAGAAAAGACCCCAGGGCAGTCTGTGGGCAGGGTAGGGGCGGTCCCAGCCATTGTCTGGTTAGCAGTGATATTCAGCGGTTAGACAGTTCAATGGCTCCCCTAACATTATCCAGTTTGTGCTATCCAGTTAGCCGCTGATTATCAACACTAACTACACAGCAGCTGCACTGACCAGTGAAACCAAATATTCAGGGACAGACACTGGTTAAGCTCTGGTGCTGAATATCCAGTTTTTTTAAAGCAGCGGTGGCCAAGCACTTTAAACATGCTTGGCTCCACTGCTGCATATTGGCTCCAAGACCTTTTGCATGTAAAGGCCTTTTATAAAATCATCCCAGAGGTTAATATGTAAAACATACAGGCAGTGATAAGAGGATGTGCACTTTTAAGAGATCCACATGTAGGCATGTTCTGGGGTGGAGCTGCAGTTCACATGTGAGTTTTTTATAATATGTGCACACGGGGAAGCCCAATTATTATACAAACTAGGCAGCCACCTATGGCGGCAACTTCTCGGGGAAGTCGAAGAGCTAAACAATAGATTTCTACAGCCAGAAGGGTGAAAAACATAAGTTCTGCCTAGGGTGCCAGTACCTTGCACCAAAACTGGGACTTGCGCATAGCCATACCCGCCGACCCTTGACCTCGGATAGTCAATGCTAGGATCATATGCGGCCCCGGCATTGAATATCTGGGTTTGCCGCACATACCCGGAAAACGCAATAGCTAACTGGGCAGCATGCAATATCGCTGCTGTCTGCTTAGGGAATGTCGCCGCATCTGCTCCTCTCCGGAATTCCCCAACACGCCCCAGTGCTAAGCAGTGTAGGGAGAATCAAGGAGATATTCCGCGGTACTAACCGTGTGAGAGCAATTGAATATCCTTTTCAGCGGCAGTTACATGGTTTACAGATCAGTAAGCCGTGTAACTGCCTTTCAAATATCAGGCCCATAAGGTATAAGTTTAAGTTCCTGAATATACATATAGGGCCTGATATTTAAAGGGATTAATGCAGTTAGCAGACCTGCTGAGCCGCTGAATATCACGGCCAAGGGGATTAACATGGCTAGTGCTGTTGAACATCTGTGGGTACAGCTGTTGCATGCCCTGATGCCCCCTGGTTATTGTTGTGGCATTCCGGGGGGTGGCACCCGGTGATAGCAGGGCAGCGGTGATATTGAGCCACTGCCCAGTTATCGTAATGCTGCTACAGTAAAGCGGAGTAAAGACTGGCCTAACGTTTGCCACGGAAGCCAACTGGGGAGCAGCTGAATATTGCCACTGCCCAGTTAGCTTCGTCACAATCTGGGCAAGCCGGATACTCAATGCCTGGGTCCAGATCTGGCCCAGGCATTGAACATCGAGGTCTAAAGTTCAGCAGCAGCAGCTGCTGAACACCGGGCCCATAGTTTATATGTTTGGCTCAGACGGCCCAAGTTATACCTAGTTTTGACACATTTGAGCCAGACATATAAGCATAAGCGGCAAATAGTGGGGCCTATACATACAGTCTATATCATTTGCGGCCCTTCCCTCCCTGCTCTATGTATAGCATTATATGTATAGTGGAATATTCATATATGTATATTCATATATGTATAATGCTGAACCTCTAAGTGCTTTTTAAATATTGACCCTCTCTGTATATATATTCATATAGCTAGTTATACACTGAGCCACTCATATTGTCATATTTAAATTCCGGAAAGGCAGTATATAAGTGCACATAAATAAATAAATAAATGTGATTTAACAGTATAGTATAGTAGTTAGTAGGGGTGCGCACTCAGTTCATTTTGAAGCCTAAAGTGTGCACATATTGCTTGTATGCATGTGTACCTATGAACTGAGGCATGTAGAACTGATTTGTGCAGTTAAAGTTCTAGCTTACATTCAATGTGCACCAAAGAAGAAAAAATATGTGAAATGAGCAAGAAAAAAATGCTTGAAAATTGGGAAAAATGAACTTGTTTTTAGTAACAGCATAGAGCTATGAAATTCTATTCCTGAAAAGAATGGTTCAGGTTCAAAGAAAGTTGAAAATGTATTTTGAAAAAGCACAAAACAAAAATGCACTTTTGGCAATCTCAAATGGAGAAAAAAAAAACAAAAATGGCTTGGCATTCCTTGGGTTCTCTGGTTCCACAAGGATGCAATTTTTACAAATTTGGATGGTTTCTTCAGACTTATAAAGTAGCAAAGTACCCTCTGTTTTGTCTGACTATGTCAACAATTCAGTTTTCACCATTTTATTTTAGCTTATACTCATAAAATTCCCCCGTCTTTGTAACAGACTTACTATTGCGTTAACAAAGGTATCATGGCTTGCAGTGTATTTCTGAGCAGAACCAAAGACACCCTGCTGCTCTCTGATATCTGTGGAGGTTCAGGCAGACTCGTCTTCCCAGTGGATTATGCTGCTTGTTATAATAGTGTGGTAACTGGGATGGTTTCACAGGCAGCATGAAAGAACTTCACACACTGCTAACTTCGCATTTCATTCTCCCATCCCCCTTCCCCTCCCCCCCCAAAAAGGCAAGTTGAAAAGAGCACATTTCTTCGGCATCCTGCAACTTGCTCCCCCCCATTCCCTCCCTTCCCTTTCCCACTTGTCTCTCATCTCCTCACCCCTTTCCCACCCATGACTGCCCTCTTTCTTCCCTCACTTTTCCTCCTCTCTCTCAAACCCCTTTCCTTTGGTTTCCTCTCACCCAGGGCTGGTGCAAAGATACGAGGCATCCTAGATGAGCCTCAAGCCTGCCGCGCCTCTCCAGGACCTTCAGCAGCAGCAATGCCATTAGAACAGCAATGTAGCGCTTACCCAAAGCTAACAACGCTGTGTTGCTTTCAGTGCTTGCGTCGGAGGCTTTGAGTAAGTGCTGTGTTGCTGTTTTAATGACATTGCTGCCGCTGAACGTCCTGGAGAGGCACAGCAGTGGCTGCAAGGAGCCACCCTGGAAACAGCACTCTAAGCAATGGCCTAATTTGCCTAATGGGTAGCGCTGACCCTGGTCTTGCCTCACTGGAAGGAGGGGTCTTCTGTTCTACTAACAGCAGCTGGAAATCCTGCCCCTGACGTGCTCTCCTTTATGCCACTGTGTAGCTTTGCATATTCACAGCCACCTCGCTGTGTGCAAATTCGGGACAAACAGATGGAGAAATCCTCCACAGCAGGCACTATCACTTGTTGTGGGGTACATACCTGGAAAAGAATTGCGACATGAATTATTTAAACCATCAGATTGACCTGCAGCTCAGACTGTGGACCTCATGCAGAGATTGTAACGGAGACATGGTATACTGTGGTGAGATACTGAATTGCTGTTGCAAGTGCTGCTGTGAAGTCGGGGTTTACTGTTAGCTAAAGTAATTACATAGACAATAACATGTGTCATGGAATGCATTACAGCCATTTTATTCATTCTTTTTGTGTCTTATTACCTAAGGAATGCATCAAACGCCTTTCTTTCACAGCCCCTGAATCTGTTACTGTACGTGTTACAAGATGTTCTGGAATCACTATAGTTTTGCTTTTAAAATCAACTACTTGAATATTAATTATTTTTGTAATGCATGTATGGAGCGCTAAGGATTCAATGGCCTCCACAGTTGGTTCTGTCAGAGATGAGTTGAGTTACATTGACGGGGTGGTCTGGGCAATCCTACCCTGCCACTTGCCATCCTGTGCCTGCTTTTGGATCAGGCCCGGGTTTAGGCATAGGCCACATAGGCTACTGCCTCATCATCAAATTTTGATAGGTGCAGCATTAGTGACAACCTTAAAGTGAAAGACATCCTTAAAGTGAAACAAGCATGGGGCCTGCTTGCCTCCATGTTCTGACAAGTCCTGCAACTCCCTGCTTCCTTCCCTTGTGCTTGTTTCACTTTAAGGATGTCACTAGTGCTGTGGCCGGCACAGGAAGAGGCAGGACACTGACAGGAAGGTGAGGGGAAGAGCAAGGAAAGTATCCAGGCAGCAGTGATCTCAGAGGGGTGGATTCTCCCCCTCTCTATGAGCACCTAAACCCCGACGGCAGTGATAGAGATGGCAAGGAGGAAGGAGAAGAAGTGTCTCCCCTTCCTTTTCCCCCCCCTCCCATGCCTGTGGGCACTTCACACATAAATCTGGCACTACTTTGCATACATGAAGGGCTCAAACAAATAATTCAACCACCACAAATTTTAGGATAGCTGTTACAATGTACTGCGATATTTTACTCCTAAGGAGTACAAGGATTCATGCATGAAATCTAAATCCTTTATCTCTGCTCTTCTGTCTTATCTAGTGGAATCAACAAGCCCCAGTTTACTCACCAATGACAACAGCCTGGAGCGCTCTTTTTTCATCCGAATGAAGTCAACTCTGACAAAGAGAGGAGTCCACATCAAATCCTCGGGCTACAAGGTATGTGTCATCATGGAGGATATTAACCTGTAACTGATTAACAGAGGCAGGGCAAATATTACGGAGCCTTCCACTGTGACAGGAATACTCCTTATTCTCTGTTCAGTTCATGACTCCATCTACTAGTTATTGCTAATAAGCAAAACTCACCAAAGGGCACTTTAGTTCCCAGTACAGCCAATGCTGGGAGGGAGAGAAACAAGAGATCCTTGAGATCTAAAGACTGCTGCTTTATTTTATTGATAATTTAAAGAATGTTTATTCTTCAAACCAAGCTATTACAGCTGTTTCTTTAAATGCAGTTCTTACCTCCTGTCACTAGATGCTGCTGTAGCATGATCATTGGATACTACAACCCACTGCTACATCGCTCCCAGAGATTACCAGAGAGTTTCAGTCATTAGGCACAAGCTGAGCCAATCCCAGTTTTACCTATTATGGCCTCACCCTGCTGTTTTTAAAAAAATTTGCTAAGAGCAAGTAGATTGACACATAGAAGTAAAATCAGGCTGCCACAGTCTGGCCCTTATGACCTGGGATCCTCTGGTAACCCACCTTTCTTGTGATTGATAGTGATTTGTTATCATCACTGAGCAAACAATAGGACATGGGCAAGTGTGCTTTTAAGCCAATGCTGACTCCTAATGACCCCCAGCAGCTGCTGGGTTTTCTTGGCAATGTGACCTGAAGTAGATTGCCATGCAAACAATAATTCAAAGATAAATGGCTGCATGCTAGTTCTTGCTTCCTGCCATAATGGAAATACTATTCTAGAGGGTGTTTAGGTAGGAATTGTGAGATCCATGCGGGGTCCATGCGGGAAAATGCACAATTTCCTGGGTATTCTACAAAAGGCTCGCTGAACATGCACAATACATGTAAGGACTCAGGACATATGAATGTAGATGGCAGCATGGGTAGCAGGAACAGTCATTTTGGAAAGGAACATGTTCAGACAAGCAGTGTCGCTCGGGGTTTTGAATGTTGAAATACCGACACTTATTTGCTAACTGTGGATTTTACAACCTACATTTGTATGCGCCAGATTTTAAAAAGATTGCACATCCAGGAAAAGCCAATTAAGGAGTGGAATGAAGTAACTGCTTTTTTGGACATTTTGAAGTAAACACAATTGCCCCTTCAGTCACTGGTGCAAAGCCTAGGTCCAAATGAACACTTAACCTTCCTTGAAGCAGGTGAAAATGCTAAACATCCAGATTTTTTAAGTCTATGTGTATTTCCTTTATAAAATCAGAAATACACATGGATTTTGCTGACATGCCCAAACTCAGTGGTATAAGTTTTTTTTTTTTAAAATCATTCTTTATTTATGAAAGTCAGGATAGCAATACAAACCTGAAACATATACACTATAGCCACACCAACATCTTACAGCATAAAATAAACGTTCAATATTTTCTTTCAACAGGTTTTATAAGCAACCTTGCCTCTCTTACTAAGTAAAGAACTTCATGTTGTGCTATTGCGTTTCGTTTTCTGCCTCAGACTTCACCTCCATGCATGGGCATAGATAGCGTGAGAAGGGCAGTCCCCAACCAACAGGGTGAGTTAGACCACGATTCTCCCTGTTCTCCCCCTCAGGATCCATTATTCGGTTGCTCACGAGCAGTGCCCACCCCTCTAATCTCCTTTTTGTTGTTGTCTGTGAGAGCTGGAGGGAGCAGACCTACACATCTGCAACCAGATTCTTTAAACTGGTTTTATAAGAGCAATGTGCGACCAAGGCAAATTTATATGCTGCCACATGCTGGAGACTCTTCAACATTTAAAATATCCCGCCATTACTCACTACCGGGGATACGTTCCCAAAATCCTCCCCCAAGGGCTACATCAAAACTTGTTCTCTGTCAGCAAAGAAGGTCCGTCTAATCTGTGTCAATATTTTTCCTGGCAGTCCCTCTTTGCGAGGCATAGCTTAACTGATTTGGTTTCCATAACAAGGTGTGGGAGTCTAATTGTCCTTTAACTAGGGAGGCCAGCTGATCTATACTCATGAGGTCTTCTATTCAGGAAGTCCAGTCCCTGATGGTCAGACCCCCTCGGGTTTTTCCAATTACGCGCTACTACCATACGAGCACCTAACAAAAACAGCTCAGTTAGGCATTGTGAGTGCTGCTGAATACCCAGCATCTCTTTAAGAACATAAGAACATAAGATATGCCATACTGGGTCAGACCAAGGTCCATCAAGCCCAGTATTCTGTTTCCAACAGTGGCCAATCTAGGTCATATGTACCTAGCAGTTTCCCCAAGGGACACAGGTTCCACAATGCTTGTGTAGTACTAGCAAGCAGCTGACCAGGTCGGCCAACAGATTCCCTCCTCTAATTTCATTAATGGAAGAGACTATCTCATTCCAAAAGTTATGAATTTGTGGACACTCCCACCACATGTGTAGAAAGGTACACTCCCGACCACAGCCCCTCCAGCAATCGCTTCCCTCCTGCAGTCCACATCTCCTCAACCTAGAGGGTGTCATATAAGCCTGTTGCAAAAGCTGGAACTGCATTTGACCACAACTAGTGTTCCAGGCACACCTATACCGTCTTCTGTGAATATTGCACCACTCCCCCGGGGTCAAAGTTTCCCCAAAAGGCGGTGCCATGCGTCTATCTGAGTGACTGACCCCGAATTATAGAGGTCCATTAGGGCCCAATATATACAAGAGATCAGTCCCCTGCAGTGAATGACTCTATGAAATAAAACACTCCCTAGGTTAGTGGATTGTCGTCTAATCTGGGTGCTGTGCTCCTTGAGCATGATAAGGTACCGCAATTGAAAGTACTGGTAAAATGGGAGCCGGGTTCTTCCTTTTTCATTTAGCTGCACTATGCTCCTACACGATCCACTATCCAGCAAATCAGCAAAACAACACATGCCCTTATCCTGCCAGTCCTGTCGCAGTGTCACAAGTGAGGGGACCGCTGAAGGGGAGAAAATCCACCAAGCACGCTTTCGGAAATATTTGACTATGATTCCCCTCCCTCCTACAAATCTGTGCCCACCGCTGGAGCAGAGGGTTGAGAAACACATGTCCATCTGCTTCTTTCTGGTGCTACACCCGGTCTTCAAAAACCGAGTAAGGTGCCAGCCAGGCCAGTTCCAGTGTCACCTAATGTGCATTCGGGAGTCGTACATAGTGGTAGCACAGTCCTTTCAGGATCATCACTTTGTAGTATAGCGAGAGATACAGATAACCTATCCCCCTGTCATCCACATATGGCGTCAATTTTCTCCTTACGTTTCTGTTTCTGCCATATGAACTTACTAAATTGCTTCTCCAACTTATGGAAGAATTCAGTAGGCACTGTGATTGGCAACTGTGAGAAGAGATATAATAGCTTGGGTACAATTGCCATTTTTAATGCTGCCACATGACTAATCCACTCCAGAGTGAGTTCACCCCATCTATCCATCTCTTCCTCAATCTGGGAAGCCAAAGTCAGATACGTAGTTCAACTTAAACAGGTCAGTGACATTTGCTGATACCCGCACCCCCAATAACTTAATAGAGGAGGCTGCAAGTCTAAAAGGGCAATCTAATAGCAGTTCGCTACCTGCTCCCCCAACGGCAACACCTCAGTTTTCTCAAGATTTGCTTTGAAACCAGAAACAAGCAAAAAAGCCTGTAGTATCCGCAGTAGTCCATGCATGAAAAGGGTGGGATACTCTAGGAAAATAAGTGTGTCATCTGCATATAATGATACATGGTGCGGAGTCCCCTCTATGACTATGGGCTATATGTCTACAGCTGATCTAATTGCTGCCACTAAGGGCTCAATGGCCAAGGCAAATAGCAAGGGAGACAATGGGCACCCCTGCTGCGTGCCCTGTGGAGGCGAAACAACGCCGAATGAGTGCCGCTCACCACAACGTGAGCAGTGGGGGCCGCATAAAGAGTTTGAACCCAACCCACAAACTTCAGCCCCAGCCCAAAACGGTACAGAATCTCAAAGAGATAGTTCCATTCTACTCTATGAAATGCTTTTTCCGTGTCAAGGGCGACATGCCATGCTGCTTTCCTTTCCCGAGCCATATGCATTATCATGTTTAGGAGACGATGGACATTATCATATATTTGCCTGCCTTGTATAAATCCAGTCTGGTCTGGATGTACCAAGAATACTATGACCTGGTCTAGACGATTGGCCCAACACTTGAGGAAAAAAGTTTGCATCGCTATTGAAAAGTGAAATGGAATGATAGATACCACAGTCCTACAAGGAGCATCCCTCCTTAGGTATAATAGAGATCTCGGCTTCATACAGACTCTGCGGAACCTCCTTTGAGGAAAGAGCCTCATTGAACACCCGATTTAAAACAGGTGTCAGGCAATCTGAAATCCCATTATAACACCCTATGGGAAGGCCATCATGGCCCATTGCCTTCCTAGGGGCCAGAGATTTAATAGCTAGTTCTATTTCTGCCCCAGTAATATCTCGCTCAAGGTACTCTTGCTGCTCCACAGGCAAAGTAGGTAACTGAATACCTTCTAAAAAGGAGGATAACGCCTCCAAGGGCGCCGTGCACTCAGATGCATAAAGCGAGGAATAGTAGTCCCGAAAAACCTGAGCTATCCCTTCTGAATCGTGATGTAGTTGTTTTTCTGGATCTAGTATAGCTCCTGCCAACCGACTCACTTGCTTCCTCTGCAACTGCCAAGCAAGCAGCTTCCCAGCTTTACTACTGCACTCTAGGAAATTTTGACGAGTGAGCCTAAGCAGAAATTCAATACGTTCCGACTCTATAGTGTTTATTTGTTGCCATATCTCTACAAGCTGCCCATATGTTTTTTTATCCCCAGTCTGCTTATAGCTTCCCTGTAAAGCTTCTAGCTGTGCTTTCAATGCTGATAGCCGGGCCTCCCTCTCTCTCTTATGTTGCGATGCCAGCTGTAATAACCGCCCACGCATATATGCCTTGCCTGCATCCCATAACAACGCTGCAGACACTTCGCCCATATCATTAGTAGTCAGGTACTCCTCCCACCACTTCCTCATCTTTTCTTGTACTTTCTGGTCCTTAAGTAAGTGGACATTGGCTCTCCATAGCCGTGGACCTATCTGATGCGCTCCTCACTCCATATCTAGGATCACACTCACCACTCGCCCAAGCTCAGTTTCTAACCCACAGATAATATCCAATTGTGAGTAACCTTGGGTTTTTGCAGAGCAATGTGTATAGTCCCTTTCCTCTGGATGGACTGCTTTCCATACATCGACCCATTTCATGTCTTCCAAGGTTTTACGCAAAGCTGCACCCTTGGGTCCACAGCTCTCCCAGTTCTATTCTCTTACCCCTTCCTTCATCGGGATCTGATTTACCTATCCCCCCACCACCCAATACTACAGGCGAGAGCAGCTACATCTCTTTACGGGCCTAGTGACTCGGAGACAACACTTTGCTTTGTAACTTCAAAATCGCTTATCTTACATGTCCCAGATAGTCAGCATTCTCCACTATACTTGGTTTATCCTTCCAGCAATCCTGGGTGAGAGGGGGGAAAATGTTCTTCACTGGTGCAAGAATCTTTCTCCGGTGATGCCTGTAAACCATACCGGGTATTTGCCCAGATATTGGTGAAACCAGGGAACTGTGGGCTCCAGTAACTGTCCTGGCAGAGGTTTCCCCTGCTGTGACTCACTCCAGTGCTTTTTTGGCTTGGCGTTCAGTTCCTCTTGTGCCAAAACTGCTCCACAGCCTCTGGTTATCACAAAAAAAGTCTCTTTCCTTGGACTATTGCAGTGAGACGTGCAGGGAACCAGATTGTTGGCTTAATTCCTGCTTTAACAAGTGTGTCTCAATATGGCAGTAGTGTTTTCCTCCTTCTGGCCATCTCCATACTGACATCTGGATAAATCGAAACTGCCCAGTTTTCGTACTGCACTATTTTTGTCTTCTGTGCCTCCAAGATCACATGCTCCTTCTCTTGGTAACGAAGCAGTCGCACGATCATGGCTCGGGGCTTCTGCTCTGCAGCTGGCTTTGGCCTGGTCTCTCTGTGTGACCAGTCGATTTTATAAGAAGGTGTTGCTATCTGGGCGGGAAAACAGGACCGCAGGAGTTTTTGTATAAAGTTGCATCCAGCAGCTCAGCTCCTTCATGTATGCCAAAGATACACAGGTTTTGCCGGCGGTTCCGGTTTTCTTGGTCTTCCACCTTGTCCTCCAGCCACCACACTGCCTTCCCCAGCTTCTCCAGCTCTTTATCTCATGGCAGTTCCCAATCCTCCAGTTGCCCTATTCTCTCCTCCATCTGAGCGACCTGGTCCACCAGTGCATCAAAGCGTTCATCGAAACGCACCGAGATTGCGTAATGATTTCTAACTATCTCCAACATGCTTCCTCCTTTATCTTCCTCTATATTCACTGTTGCTGAGGTCTCTGTAGCCGCCATACTCACTTTGTGGCTAGGCCTGGCCAGTGGGGAGAACTTATTCTTCCCCGACACTGCTTCCGCACCGGACCTATCAGATCAGACCCGTAGGGGTTTGGGCATGATACTTCATCGCACCATCAATAAATTTACACTGCTGCGAAGGGAGTAAATATTGTTTTTTTAAACAATTCTCCTGGAGCCTCGCTCAGTCACTTCTGTTCACATTGAAACCGGAACTGGAAGCCCCCAGTGGTATAAATTTTAATGAGGGACCCCTAAGCAAGATTTTGTTGAAGGCCCCCTATAGTCTGGGGAGGGGGCAACTCCCTGGCAGACTTACTTGAAATCATTTGCCATGCTGCCCCCTACTCTTCTTTTCCGTACATTGATGTTTTTAGGCCTGACAACCACCAACTCCCGCTACCGGGCCTAAGTCTTGCATTATAATACCAATAAGTTTCTCGCGCTCACAATTCACCAATAGAAACACTAATTCTATATACTGTAAATGTTTCACTTCTCATTGCGGTAAGGTCTCAGACAAATTTGTAGCACTTTGTCATGAACTGAACACCAGTCCTTACGTGGTGCTTCCTTTGCATCAATGACCTTCTACCTTGATTCTTATTTTTTATTTTATATTTTAGTTTTAAAAAGTCTCTCTTCAGCTCATATGCAGCTGATCTTTCTTAGTCACAATATCACACTTTTCATATCTTAAAAATTGGTGAAAAAACTTTACTGTTGTTCCTCCTTGAATCCCATGTATTATCACGACTAGAAAAGTAAACAGCTCATATGAGACTGATATTCTTAGTTGCAGTATCTGTCTTTTAGTCAATCCCGACGCCATGATGAAGGCGCCCAAAGCGTTTCACTAACGTTCGTTTCCTCAGGGGATTGCCGCCCTAAGTTATTCTCTGGATATTCAATAAAACACAACAAGAATTAAAACATTTGTTAAATATTTGTTAAATATCCTTATTTCAATCAAATCACTATAAATTACTGTATCATCAAAAGTACTCGGAAACCAACCTCTTGCTGCCCGCGTATCTACTCGGAAGACTGAAAACCTTGTTGCTGCTCTCTACCAAGGAATCAGCTGTCTCTTCCCTGATTGAAAAAATGCCGCACATGCGGACTCTGGGATATACCACGTTATTTAAAACTCTGCCCCCTGCATAGTCATCACAAAAGAACCAATCAATGCCTCCATTCTGCTTTTCTATACCCGGTCCTAATTTCTTCCCCACGTGCAAAAAATGTTCGGAAGGGAACTCACTACGTCATGTAGAGCTGCCACAACTTGTGCTGTACTATTCACCCTACGCCCCTTCAATGAGTCCATAAAAATCACACTTGTTTGTGTTAAAGACAGACTGACCAATCGATTTTCACATTCAGGCCTGCGGGGATAAATCAAAAATCCACCTCTGTTCTCTGTTAAGTAACAACTGTTCTACTGACTTGCTTACTGCGCTCATTTCAACATAGTCTATGCAGAAGCACCTCAATTGTTCAAATACATGTTGCTTATATAAACAATGTTGTACCAGGGGTGCTTCCAGAGCCTTACATTTTAACCGACTCCGATGTTCTGCCATTCTAATCTTGAATGGTCGAGTGGTTTTACCAATATAAAGCAGCTCATATGGGCACTTGATAGCACACACTACACGAGATGATACGCACGTCATGCGTTTCTTAAGCCCATAAGTAATTCCATTATGGGTAAGTCTTGCATTAACAGCCGCATCTGTTCAGAATACATGGGCATTTGCACACTATTACGGCTGGCTTCCAGAGCCTATTTTATAAAGGCAGGTAGGTGCCTACTTTGTCAATGAAAATTACCTCAGGAAAGAGTGCCCATGAGAATTTGCACCTTCTTCAGGTACTTTGTTTGGCCAAAATAGTGTGCGTACGTTTGAAATGACCAATGTATGTATGTTGATGCAGTGCCTGCCCTAACTCCACCCCCAAGCACGCCTCTGCTCAGTGCAGATAGAAGTATGTGCAGCACGGAACTACGCACGAACGTACAGACATGCAAGATGGGCATTTACGGACAGCTGATTTACATGGCTGAACACTTTTTACTCGCAGAAATCACTTTGAAAATTCCACTCTACATATTTAGTCAATAAAGCACATTTTACGAATTTGGCCAAGCCAGACTTTTTGAAAAAAAAAAAACAGGTATGTCCAAGGTCAGGCACAATTTCACAAACATGGACATGTCCAATATGGAAGGCTACAAGGCATTTACATAGACATTCCTGGAACAGTATTCAATCTGGGGATGTCTAGGAATAGCCTAATGTTTAAAGTAGTGGGCTAGGACCATGGAAGCCAGAGTTCAAATCTCCTACTGTGATTGGGAATGGTGGAGCGCCATCTCTGAATGCTTTATTGCCAAAACAAGCATTTTTCCATTGCCTACTCCTGCATTTTGTTTGTCACAATCTTCATGGACTGACAATACCTGGTATAAATGTACATGCTTACAATCTTCATGAGTGCGCTCTGCTCAAGCTCCATCCCGGAATATGCCTACACACGAGTCACATACAAGTACTGTAGGCATGTAGCCAGTGGAGTATTGTTATAAAAATCCTTTTACTTGCATTAAATAGGGTTTTGCATGCAGGGAAGGTTTATAAACTTACTATCTGTGCAACTAACTTTGTAAGTGTATACCCCTACCCCAAGGCAATTTTGTAAGAGACCACTTACGTGCATAAAAGGCTGTTCTGCATGCTCAAGTCCCTTTTAAAATGACCTCCTCAGCAGATAATTTTCTAACAGGATGCCTAGTTCAAATAGGGCAAAAAGGCTAAAAATAGGTGCCTTTTGGACCTATGTGTCTTTATAAAATACTAGCAGAAATCCTGCAGAAATCACACCAAGAATGAAGGCGTAGACTTTACACCTGCTTGAGAGCAAGAGGAATGTTAGCATATAAAATATATATGGATGATTTTATATGTGTATAAATAGTGATTCTACCCAAACTCCGCCCGAACGTGCCTATAGAAGAACTACACGCTGGCTTGTACCACATGGACTTTTAAATGTGATCAGATTTTAGGAGAGGCGTTTTATGCGCAAAAGAGATTATGTCTTGAATGAATGGATACAGTTGGCCTGTTATATAGAGGTGTCATAGTAATATTATCCTGACAGGAATAGCTTAATAGAAATAGATGACTACTTTACCTGATGGGAAATTGCTTACTGGAACTTGGGTATTGGTGACTGTCATTTGCAGTCGGCGCCACATACAGTCACATACACAGCTGGGCCTCTAACTCTCTCACCTCCCGCCTGCACAGTGATATAAATCATGGCTGCACTGCATCACTGGAACCTGGCCCCTGCAGTCCCAGCCAGCAATGTTTAACAGCCTTGCCTCTCTTCCCTAATTTCCTGCCAGTGGATCAGAAAAAAACTCAAAAACATAACTGCTGCATTATGATGATCAAAGTCCAGTCCATGAGGCTCCAGTGGAGACCATTGATGTGTGCCAGGACCCGGAAATATAGTGTAGAAGGCAGAGCATTTGGGCTGTGCAGAGAATGTAGCCTACTCCAGTTCTCACCTGTGGCTGGTGCCAGCAGAGACTAAGGGGTATGTTTACTAAACCACAGTAAAGGAGCAAGAGTGCTGTTAGCCCGCGCTAACTGTGCATCTGTACCCTTAGCATGTCCAAAATGCCACTTTAGCACGCGCAAATGGTACCAGCCACTTTAGTGCACACTAACAGTACCTGTGGGCGGAGAGAAGGCGTGCACAAGGCGGAGAGTGGGGGTCAATGGGCGGGGAGTGGGTGGGGAGTGGGTGGGAACAAGGCTTGCTCCCTTAACACAGGCACCTTAATGGCAGGAACCCTACCTAATGCAATTCAAAACTTCATAGAAAGGGTGTTTTTTGAGGAGAGAGAGCCTATTTTAGTGTCAGCAATGTGATGCACAGACTGTGGAGCCCAAGTGAATGATAGTAGTGCACCCTTAGCAGCAACAGCATAGTGCCCAAGTATGAAAGGGCATTATGTTGATGGTGCAAATGGGGGCAAAGGAGGTGGCACATGGGTCATGCAGTGGGGGCTGCTAGTGCACAGAGGGGACCAGGCAGCTGCCTACATGGTACATAGGAACATAAGACTACAAAATATGCCAAACTGTGTCAAACCAAAGTCCATCATGTCCAGTATCCTATGTCCAACAGAGACCAATCTAGGTCACAAGTATCTAGAAGTTTCCCCAAAATATATACAGGATCCCCAATAACTGTAATGGGGCAAGCAGTGCATAGTTCGGATCCTGTTTAGCAATGGTTTATGGACCGTTACCCAGGAGTCCGTCCAAACCTTTTTTAAACCCAGCTACACTGACAGCTTTTACCACATCCTCCGGTAATGGATTTCAGGGTTTGAGTATGCATCAATTGAAAAAATATTTTCACCTTGAAGACCCAAATGGGTTACACTGTAGCCACATTGCAGGTCCCCTAGTCTGTCCACAGTCTGATGGCATAAAAAAGTGACCTATGTTCACCTGCTCCACTCCAGTCAATAAATTTATTTACATTCTCTTATATACCGCGCTATTCTGTATCAGTGCGTATCATATATAGACCTCTATCATATCTCCCCTCAGCTGTCTCTTCCCCAGCTTGATGCAGCCTCTCCACAAAGTACCATCTGCAGTACCATCTGTGAGGTTCGTCATGATCCCACAGTGACAGTGGCAGCACACAGTCCTGCTACTGCTGCGGAAAGGCAATGTGCCACAAGGGACAGTCCAACCCCAGGCAGGCTGCCCCCCCACACACTGCTGCAGAACCCAGCTGTGAGGCAAGAGGCTGATAGTGCCAGACGCTGTAGCCCCCCAGGCAGCTGCAATATGCAGGTGCCCAGGGGACTACCACAGCAGTGGCTGTCATCCTCCCCCCGAGACATATCATTGGCAGGTAATGATGGGGTTCCTGTAGAGGTAGATGGTTGAGGAGGGGGCTTTGTGGCTGTCCATGTATGCCTTTGCCCTCCTGTCTGGACCATGTGCTTTAGACATCTGCCAACCCACATGTTGGATGGGCTGGGACTGCATACCACCAACACAGACAGCACAATGGTATGTCAGCATGGTGTGGGGGTGTTGGTGGAGGGGCAGCGGCACCCCCCCCCCTGCAGAAGACCAAAGCCATGCCCTGGTCCTGTGCACAGTGCGCAGTGTGCCAAGGTCTGTCTGATGCAAAGTATGTCAGTCCTAGGAAGTGCTGTAACCATATTGCAGCACTGTGGCTCAGTGCACACGGTGTGTATATGAGTGGAGGACCACAAGTTTGGGTCCTGGCTGTGGATTATGCATTGCATGTCCCTGTGGCTGAACTTTAGCCCACAGTGCAGGTATAGCACCTATATTTGCAACCCCCAATAAATCAGCCAGCAAGTGTTCAAATACCCATCAGCCACATAGACAGGCTCCACTATCCACAGCTGCATGGAGAGTCAGGCTGATAGTACTGGCACACTGAGTGTACGTTAACATCAGAGCATGCAACTAGCTCCTGCACAAGGAGCACACATTAACAATGCTCGAGCTGATATTGGGACCAAGGTAGCAGGTAGGAGTGCCAACCATCCCCGTTTTTGCACAGCGCATCATTATGGTTGTGTGTGTGTATATGTCTATCAATTTAGTCTTGGCTTGCTCCATCTCACTGAGCCTCACAGTGCCTAAGCTGTTTCCAATCTTAGTCTGCAAATGTGCATGATGAGGAGCAAAGTATTGTAGGTGTAGGCTGAAACAGGGCAGATTGGCCAGGATGGGTCTGCATTGGAAGTAGGGTGAATGGCTGAGACGTCTTGGTGCCTGTCTGCCACATGCATGGCCTGTGTGGTCACAGCATGTCATGCTGGGAGGGCACTCTCACTCTGACTGACAATGACCATGGCATTGCTATGTATGAACATAGGGCTTTATAGTGTCTGGGTTTAGTGATGTGGGTGCACTTCCTGCCCTGCGGGCCTGATCACTGAACCAACTGCTGGATGTCCATGCCATATATCGCAAGCCTGGGTGCACATGCAATGTGTACTGACCAGCAGACTATCCGCAGTTGATATGTGCATGGCTGGAAAACTCAGGGGTGGGCAGCAGGTGCAATCTGACTGTACTTGCTGTGGGCGAATGATAGATCTGGGTGGTTGGGATGTGAGGTGTTCCAGGCCTATGCACAGTGGTACTAATAGGGCCAGCAAGGCTCTAGTAAAAACCCTGTGCAAGTCTAGATGCCTGCCTCGCCCTGATCCACGTAGTTGGCCACCATGGCATCAGCATTGTAACCCTGGGTATTGACATGCACCGTTATAGATGGGTCCCTGTCTGACAGAGTCAGATATGACTGGCACATACTGCAGGACACAAGGTGACTAGCATATCACACTGTAGACAATACCTGCCACACAGTGATGGGGATCTGCAGCATGGGTGGCAGAAACCATCTTTTGCACTGCAGGTACTGGGGACCTGGTGCTGGGTGCCCTTCATCACCCTCAGTGTGACCACAGAAACTGCTCAGTAGAAAGGTTTGTAGCTGCTCTGTGCTTGTATCACACATTGTCAGTGCATCTTACTGAGCTAAGGTGATGGATAAGTGCATTCTCCATTTGGTGATCAGCTGTATACCACTGTTCTGCATGTGCACTGCATCATGGGTACTGGTAGGGGCTACTCTATGCTGGTGCACACAGCAGACATTTTAGGCAGTGTCCTGCAGTCTCTTTGTATCCAGCCATTGCTAAAGGATAAAGGGTGAAGGTGTAGCCTACTGGTTAGTGCAGGTCTCTGTACACAGGGGTTCAATTCCTATTTGTTCATTTTGTGACTGTGCTACTCAGATCGTTTTCATGCCTGTAACAGTCAGGGCTCTGCAGGTTGTTGCTGCCAGCACATACCACCCTCTCCTCAGCTGCCATCCATCCTTCAGCCCATCTATCTGCCTCTGTCGGCTATGTACAGTCCTGTCTTCTTGTGCAGACTGCTACTCAATGACCTACACTGGTACTTTTATTTGCATTATGGCTCTTCGTGCTCACCTCTCTTGTGCCTGATCTGCATGTAACCACTATTACCTTGTCCTCCTGTCGCTTCAAGCATCCTGCCGCCTCTGCCTCAGCTGGGGGACATATATTTCCCATCCTATGCCACACACTGACATTCCAGTACTTTACATTGGCACCACCCTGTGCATCGGTACAGCTGCCTCCCACATGTGTGTCCGCTTTATTGGCTGCCACATAGGGTGCCCACCAGTATGGGCAGTATGGCCCACCTGTCCTTCCTTCCATCACCTTTACATTGACATTCCTTGGTGCTCTATCCAGCATTTAGATTACAGACATTTTCCAGCCTTAAGGTGCATGTTTTCCACCTTTGGGCACCTTGTCTCGCCTTAAGATGCCTTGTCTCATATTAGAGCACCTTGTCTCTTTTTAGGATGCCTTATCACATATTAGGGCATCTTGTCTCATGTTAGGGCACCTTACAAGCTATTAGGGCACTTTGTCTCTCTTTAGGATGCCTTGTCTCATGTTAGGGCACCTTATCCCATGTTAGGGCACCTTATCACATATTAGGACTCCTTGTCTCTCCTTAGGATGTCTTATCACCTTACTACATTTGGTCCTGATAGCTCACATTAAATGGCCCAAGGTACCCTAATGCCGGCATGCCCCCCTACCCCCCAAGGAGTGGAGGAGTGGCCTAGTGGTTGGGGCAAGGTACTTCAGGCCAGAAGGTCAGGAGTTCAAATCCCACTAGAGGACAGCAACCTTGGGCTGGAAGGACTGAGGTTTCTAGTCCCACAGGTGCTCCTTGTGGTCTTGGGCAAGCCACTTAACCCTCCATAGCCCATGTTCCCTGTAAGATAGTTATCTCCAAGTTATAATGCCCTGTTCAATGTAATTTCAGTTTGTTCAATGTAAACCGCACTGATGCAGAATAGCGCAGTATATAAGAGAATGTAAATAAATACATAAACTGCCTTGTATGGCTTCAGGCACTTTAACACTGCCCTTACTGCCGGTGAATTTGCTGTGGTTTAGTAAACATACCCCTAAGAGTCACCTGATCAGGACATCATCTAGAAAAAGAGGAAGAGAGACCCATGCCACTGCTGTCTGCTCACCTGTGCAGAGCATCAGCTGAGCACCCTGATGTCATCCAAAAATCAATTGGGTCAGAATCTAGAGTTTTGCATCTCTTTCTTATAGATCTCAAAGGATATCACAGCAAATATAGGCTACAGCAGGAAAGGGAGGGAAGGAGAACAAATGACTGTATAATGATGGGAAATGGGAGGGAGGGACAGTGGCAAAGAAAGATAGAGGCTGTATTGGGTTGGTGGCTGGGAGAAACAGTGGGAAAGAGAGCAAATGGCTGTGTCAGGATGGGAACTAGGAGGATGTGACAACAGGAGCGACACAGAAATAGAGCAAGTGGCTGTGTTGGATTGGGATCCGGGAGAGAGGGGGGCAGAGGAAAGAGCGAGTGGCCATGTTGGATTGGGGACCGGGAGAGAGGGGGACAGAGGAAAGATTGAGTGGCCGTGTTGGATTGGGGACCGGGAGAGAGGTGGGGCAGAGGAAAGCGCGAGTGGCCATGTTGGATTGGGAACTGGGAGAGAGGTGGGGCAGAGGAAAGAGCGAGTGGCCATGTTGGATTGGGATCCGGGAGAGAGGGGGGCAGAGGAAAGAGCGAGTGGCCATGTTGGATTGTGGACCGGGAGAGAGGGGCAGCAGAGGAAAGAGCGAGTGGCCATGTTGGATTGGGGACCGGGAGAGAGGGGGACAGAGGAAAGAGTGAGTGGCCATGTTGGATTGGGAACTGGGAGAGAGGGAGGGCAGAGGAAAGAGTGAATGGCCATGTTGGATTGGGAACCAGGAGAGAGGGGGACAGAGGAAAGATTGAGTGGCCGTGTTGGATTGGGGACCGGGAGAAAGGGGGACAGAGGAAAGAGTGAATGGCTGTGTTGGAGCAAGATTAGAGGAAATGCCATGAAGCTAATAGATAGCACATTTACATAGAAATGTAGAAAATGACAGCCAATAAAGACCATACGGACTATCCAGTCTGCCTATCTACACCACCTACTAAGCTCTATAATAGGAGGAGGGAGTATCGGGGGAGCCCCCTTCTCAACTTCTGCTCTGGGCCCCAGTGTGTCCTGGCTGGAGATGTCCATAAACAGAGGCACTATTCTTGCACTGTCTCACTGCAGCTGTGTAAGATGGTTTTCTTCCATGAAATTGTTTGATTATTCTGTCCCTCCTCTGCCCTAGGGGTGGCACTTAAGGGAGTGCCCTTCTTCTTTACTGGAAGAATACGCTTCAGCCTACTTCATTATTAGTAGTTTTCATTGCTTTTGTTTAGAATTGAAGTTTTTTGTATTTTCTTCCATTGTCTCTCTTCCACCACTCCCTCCTCCAAAGATTTAACTGTCTCATATGTTTTTCATCCTCCTTATCCACACTTCCCCCTTTTTAATTTTCTTTTGAATACAAAGCTTCCCAGAGTGTGCTAGGGGAAAGGATGTTTGTGCAGAGGGTTGCTTGAACATCACCCAGCATGCACTGCTGCACACAGAGATCATGAAGAATTGCAAATTTTGGGTCCTCATGTGCAAAACATATTAATGTCTAATCAAAAGATTCCATACAATATCAGTTGTCCTTTGAGAAACGGAGACAAAGTGCCTTTTTCAGTAACTCTGCTGCAGATAGGGAGATGGAGTTAGATTCTTTGTGTACGCTATTCTCTGTAAAGTACAGATAATCAAAATCAGTATTCATAAATTCTTGGGAGCTCAGTGCTGACAAGGGTTGGTGTTTGTGGTGGTTTCTTTTCTCCACATGCCCTTTACACTCATGGGGCTCTTGATATGGTCTTTTCCCATGAGGATTTGCTTAAGCCCCATCCCTTTTAGGAGTCTCCATTTCAGGGTATCTGACTCCTTTAAATCTCTCAACGTATTAATAGCGGTGACGTGTCAGAAAAGTTATCAAGAAGCAACTGCATCTTCAATACAGTTTAGAGGCTCACATGTTAGGGGGCTTTTTTTGCTGACGTTAGGGGCAATTCTAGCTGGATTGTCGTGATGATAGTGTCACCAGAATGTACCTCATGGTTGGCAGGCATTGTATTAACAACACCACACACCTTTTCTATGCCTTTACATCATGAGTACCTAGCAACCTGAAAGTAGGAGGAGGAGGCTTGTTATAAGGACCGCCAATGCTGAATTGTTAAAAACTAAAAAAGGTTAATTTTATAAAGTCTTTTCAGTGTTTAAAGTCTGTTCACACATGGAAAAATACTTTTATAATTTTGCATGACTACACACAAGTATGCATTTGCTTTTGCATGACCTGCTTTGAGGTGTTCCTGGAGACATAGTTTGGGTGGAGTTGTAATGTGCACACATATTTTAAAAAATACATCGGTATATGCATAGAGTACACGCACAAATTTACACTTTTTTTTAAAGCAGGTGTACACTGGTGTGTCAATATTTGCCTGCTTTTGGGGCTGGATCTGGAAGTCTATTTTATAAAGGCACATGGCCAATCACGGTGCCTTTTCAGACTTCTCACATAGAAATCCTGTTATAAACTCAAGCCCATAATTAACAGGGGGTGATTTTTGAAACTGAATCTATCTGGAGATGCATAACACAGGTACACTACCAAAAAACTGCCTCCAGTTTTGCAACTGATTCCTATAGATTTTGGGGTGCTGAATCCAGGAAAAATAGCCAAAATGTTCCATCACGTCACGTTTTCTTGCAAAATTAGATTTCTTACCCATATAAGGAATGTTCACATAATTTCTTTTTAGCCGACTGCAGTTTATTTTCTTGGCCCAAAATAGAGGTTGTAATGGTTAACTAACTAGAAACACTCCCTCATGATATTTTAGAGTGTTTTGTATTCATTTTATACATTAACAGGACAACTGGCAGGCGGGGGGCTAAATCCAGTACTCTCGCTGGCGCATGTTCTTTCCTGTTCGCCTTGCCTCGTTCGCTTGCTCAAACACGGTGGTTGCGACATGAACGTTCCTGTCAAATTTCAGTTTCTTGCAAGTTCATTATTACCTTTTGTTTGCTTAGTCGTAATCCAGCTTTATTCCGAAGTGGTTCACTACAGTTGTAGTTTGCAGTGCTGTGTATTTGTGATGGCTCACAGAGCCAGAGGTTGCGTCAACTCTCCGGACAGTTTTTGTTTTATTTGTGGGGAATATACCGTGAAAAAGCGGCAGAGGAACATTTCTGCATTTATTAAAAAAGTATATTTCGCCTATTTCGGTTTGAAGTTAGGCGATCAAGACAAACCGTGGGCTCCTCACAAAGTGTGCAAGACATGTGAGGAAGATCTACGCTTATGGATGAAAGGTAAAAACAAGCATTTCGTTTCGGAATACCTATGATGTGGCGTGAACAAAGAGACCACAGCAGTGACTGCTATTTTTGCTCTTGCATTGTGAAGGGATACAACTTAAAAAATAAGAACGTAATAAGTTACCCCAACCTTCCCTCAGCAATTAGGCCTATGCCTCATAGCAACGAAGTACCTGTGCCTGAACCACCAAAATCTTTGGATCATATTTGTGTGGACGGTTCTGATCATGATGAGACTCATCAGATGGCTTTTCCCGATGAGTCCAGTACTTCCGAGTTTGAAACTGAACCAGATCCGAAACCTGAACTTTTCTCTCAAGCTGAATTGAATGATTTAGTCCGGGATTTAGGACTCCCAAAAGATGCTGCCCAACTGCTAGGTTCTCGGCTTAAACAGAAAAATCTATTGTCACCAGGAACAACTTTTTATTGGTAACGCAACCGCGAGACACAATTTTTGAAGTATTTCAGCAAAGAGGAAGATTTGGTATTTTGCAACGATATATACGGAGTGATGGAAACGTTTAAACTCAAGTATGATCCTGCTGAATGGCGGCTGTTCATTGATTTGTCAAAAGACAGCATAAAAGGTGTTCTTCTTCATAATGGCAACACATTCGCTTCAGTTCCTATTGCTCACTCTGTTATTCTCCAAGAAAAATACGAGAATTTGGCCCTGATTCTTCAGAAGATTCGTTATGATGAGCATAAGTGGATGATTTGTGGAGACTTTAAAATTCTATCCATGCTATTAGGGCAGCAATCCGGTTTCACCAAATATCCCTGCTTCCTTTGCTTGTGGGATAGCCGGGCTCGCGACCTACACTGGGGGAAAAAAGACTGGCCAATTCGGGAGTATTTGAGACCCGGTGAGAAAAATGTTCTTCATGAGAGCTTGGTACCTCGTGATAAAATTCTATTACCACCTCTCCACATTAAGTTGGGTCTCATTAAGCAATTCATCAGGTCCCTTCCAAAAGATGGTGAGTGCTTTCAGTACCTTTGCTCAAAGTTCCCCCGACTTTCTGAAGCAAAGCTAAAGGAAGGAGTGTTTGTTGGCCCTGATATAAGGAAACTCATTTCAGATGGAGCATTTGCTGAAACGATGTCTGAGAAGGAAAAAGAAGCCTGGGATTCCTTCAAGGATGTTGTTCTCAAATTCTTGGGGAACAGGCGGGATGAGAACTATAAGGATATTGTTGCCAGGATGCTCAATGCCTTCAAAGAACAAGGCTGTAACATGAGCCTGAAAGTCCATTTCTTGCACTCCCATGTGAACTACTTTCCCGAAAACTTGGGGGCGTACAGTGAAGAACAAGGTGAAAGGTTTCACCAGGACATCAAGGACGCAGAGAGAAGGTACCAAGGAAGATAGAACACCACTATGATGGCTGATTTCTGCTGGTTGCTGCTGCGGGAAACCCCAGATGAAAAATACGCCAAGCAGCGCACCAAGAGAAGCATTCGGGGGAAGAAGAAACGGGCCCACCAGGAGATTGATTGACCCAAGAATGACTTTAAAATCTAAACTGTGTTGACAAATATCGTGTTTTTACTAAACTTTGAAATAAAAATTTGCTAGTTATTACCACAGTGTCGGATCTCATTTATTAGAATTTTATTTTCACACCATCGGGTGTTTGTCTTCATGTATTGCAATGGTGCGGTTTGCATTTTCTATTCTTACATACATACCTGTACAACATTTCCTGCACATTTCTTTGCTTTGCTTTGTGTCTAACCTCGCTCTTATATGCTCAATGTTTGTGCACATGTATGTGGCTGTTTTAAGTGCAGACAATTTTGCTACCATCACAGTGTGTTTTGTTGACATTACTCTATTCTTATGTGCTGCCTTGTTACAATTTTCTTTATTCTTATTTGAATAACTACTAAACAATTAGTATAAAGAATTCATCCAAGAAACTTTTATCTCGATCGCACTCAATCTGAAACGTTCACCTCAAACTGCTAACCCAATGTAGCAAAAAATCTGTACGTGATGGAGCAAATTGGTTACCAGATTTGGATTCAGCGCACCAAAAAACGTAAAAATCAATCGAAACATTAGAGGCAGTTTAAAAAAAAAATTTTTTAGTGTACCTGTGTAATTGTTCTTAAAACTGAGTGCTATGTGGCTTTTGGGTGTCTCATTTAAATAGGCTCCATTCGCTTCAATGACTAGGAGTATTTTAAAATAAACATTTTTAGGTGTGTCTGTTCTGAAAAACATGAGTAAGGAAGTCAAGGGAGATTTTCCTCCTAAAAAACATCACATTCGCTTTTCTGGAGCTCTGTTTAAAGAAACTAGAGAAACTTAAATTTGAATTTAGAGGTGTAAGTATCAAGTGTTGTATATCAAAGTCTGAATCAAAATCAGTTCTTCCAAATGGTTGTGGTTTTAACTTGTTTTAAGTGTTTTATTCCTGAAAACATCATAAAATATGCTGGAAAAAGAATTTGATATTAAATAGGAAATGGATTTATTATTCTCTTCAAAATCATATGCAGAGAAATTATTCAAGCAGTCGTTCCAAGGTAGACTGTACTGTCATAGGGAAGATGTGGGTAGGTGGGTAGGGTGAATGTGGCACTGCATGGGTAGTGGCTGAATAACTGAAGGTGTTGGGAGAGGGGATGTAGAAGAGCCAAATGGTTAAGGGGATGGAAGGACATCCCTATGAGGAAAGGCTTAAAAGGTTAGGGCTCATGAGCTTGGAAAAGAGACAGCTGAAGGGAGATATGATAGAGATCTATCAAATGAGTGGAGTGGAACGGATAAATGTAGATGAGTGTTTACTCCTTCAAAATGTAGACAGACTAGGAAACACGCAATGAAGCTACAATGTAGCACATTTAAGACAAATCAGAGAATTTTGTTTTCCCCTCAATGTGTAATCAAACTCTGAAATTCATTGCCAGAGGATGTACTAAATGCTGTTTGTGTAGCTGGTTTTAAAAGAATTTGGATGAGTTCCTGGAGGAAAAGTCCATAAACAATTCTTTAAAAGGACCAGGAAAATCCACTGCTTACCCCTGGGACAAGCAGCCATGGAGACTATCAACCTTCTGGGAGCCTGACAGGTACTTGTGACCTGGATTGGCCACTGTTGAAAACAGGATACTTGGCTTGATGGACCCTTGGTCTGACCCAGTATGGCATATCTTATGTTCTTATGATGTCATATATTTATGAATGCAGGGCAGCGGTGTTTGGAATGTGGCATCAGTGCACAAAGGTGTGGGGCATGGCTGTGAGTGCAGGGAGAACATGAGTCAGGGTCAGTTTCTTATATGCAATGATGTAATAGTGAAGTAAGGCAAATATGTATGTAGGAGGACACTACACAATAGACAGCCTTGGGAGCTATGTGTGTTCGGGGGAGGGGGGTGAGCATGTGAATGTTATGTCTGTCCCCTATCCCCCTGCATTCATTTCCTCACATTCCTTCCCTTGCCCTTATTTCCCCACCTTGCAGCCACTCCCCCACTCCCCCACTCACTCACTCCCACCCACCCCCTTGCATACTCTATCCCTCCCTTCCTCCCAACTTCCACTCCCCATACCCATACTGCACACTCTCTCTCCCTCTAGGTTTCCTGTTATCTTTCATCCACTCAGCTACTTCATCATCACCAACACACTGAGGACTGTGTCACAGCAGGAAGCGTTCTCTTCTTCTGCTGGTGGAGCTTGGCTCCCTACTAGCACACTGCTGACTTCTTTGCACCCATGTGGAACTGCATCCTCTTTCAACAGGAGTTTGGTCCCCACTGGCATACTGATTACTGCACCACTGCTGCGAGTTTCCTTGTTTTTGTGTCATGGGCATTTCGGACCCCATTTCCCAAATATCTTGATAGACATTTAGACATATAAGCCAGATTATTTCCACCAACTCCTCTTATATGTTTTTGGACAAACCTACTTCTCCCACATAAAAGTGAGGCAAGTGTTCTCCTTCAAACATTCTCATTCATACACAACCCCACCCCAGCAATCATCAACTAGATTCCAATAGAAATCCTCCACAGTCTCTCATACCACAACATTCATATGCAGTGCATGCCATAGAGTCAAGGCTAACTCCTGGGATTTCTTGGCAGCGTAACCAGAAGTAGATTACCAGGCCTTTCTTCCAAGGCAATGGAAAGTTAAGTGACTTTTCCAAGGCAACAAGGAGTTCCAGTGGGGGTCAAACACTGGTCTTTTGGTTACTAAGCCAGTGATCTGGCCACTAGACTACTCCTCCACTCCATAAACCTCTTATACCCTAGTTGAAAAAAAGACCCTAGCCATAAAATGCACATACCCACCCTTCTAAAAACGTTAGCTCAGAAATCACCATGCCCAGTCCATTGCCACATTAAGGGACTCACCAAGAGACGGGGCCCTTTGGCGTATGACTCACAGAGGGGCCAGCCCCCATTAAAGGCAGCATCGGCTCTTTCTGATGAAGTCACTGACAAGGGAGCAGAGTTGGCAGAACCATTGGTGGGGAGCGCATCTCCGTCCCGCTCAGACCCTGCCATCACTGTTAATCAACTTCGGGTGGCGGGGCCTGATCTCCCAGCTATTCTGCTGCTCTTCTGAGTTTATCATATGCAGAGAGATAGAAAGACCCTCTCCAATAGGTAATCTCACAGATGCAAACACACCTAAAACACTACTGACCAGTGCAAAATGGATATTTACCTTGATAAAAGGGCTTTTTGAGAAGAATTGCACACCCAGTATGGGGGCAGCTTTTCCCTAAGGTGCATAATTTTACCCCACACTTCTCTGGAGACATTCTCAGGGCATTGCAAGATTAGGGGAGGCAACAATTCATGCAGTTCAGCGTTTTCAAAACTAGGCACTTTGTTTTGACCAAAAAAAGAACATGCAGAAAATGAAGATGCAAATCCCTGCTTTTTTTTTTCAATTTAGCAATTTTCCAAGGGAAGATACATAGGTAAAACTGACTTTGTACCAGTGAAGATTGTTCTAAAAATTGCCCTAGAGATTTGTCAAATGATAATAGGTTTTACTATCAGGAGGGAGTGGCCACATGTTTAGAGCAGCAGGCTGAAACATCAAGAAGCCAGGGTTCAAGTCTCACTTCTTTTACTCTCGCTCCTTGTGACCATGGGCAAATTGTTTTATTTCCTGTTGCTTCAGGTTTTGCATAAATAAGCTCTTTGGGCCTGATTTCATGGTCAACAAATTTTTACAAAAGTCATGTTACTGAAATAAAAATAGTCATTTCTTATCCATTTTTATATGCTGAACACGAATATGACAGTGAAATTGCAAAGTTGGCTCTAGTTTTTTTGTAATCTACAAGAATTAATGTTTACATCACAAAATGCACATCAATAGTAAATATAATAGGCCTTCGGTTAATACCTGTAAAAAAACAAGTCATAGACTACTTCTTAGATTTTTTTCACCTGTCTCTTGTTCAGCTGTTCGGGAACTTCTCTGGGGAGTGTCCAGCAGTAGTCAGCCAGCATTGTAGTGGACCATTTTCCCTGGTATCTTTGCTCCATCGTTGCGATATCCTGGTGAAAACGTTCACCCTGTTCATCACTAACCATATCACAGTTGTCAGGAAAGAAATCAAGATGGGAATCAAGGAAATGGATCTTTAGAGACATATTGCAGCCAAGTTTCTGATACTGCATCAGCATGTCTTCTACTAGTTCCTTGTAGTTTTCTGCCCTAACATTCCCAAGAAAGTTTGTTGACACTAGGCGAAAAGCATTCCATGCTTGTTTCGCATCACCCTGCAGCAAGTTGTTGAACCGGTCATCTTTGAAGAGTTCTCGAATCTGAGGACCCACAAAAACTCCCTCTTTAATCTTTGCTTCACTGAGTCGAGGGAATTTTTCATGCAGGTATCGGAAAGCTGGTGAAGTGCGGTCCATGGCTTTCACAAAGTTTTCATCAAACCTAGTTTGATGTGAAGGGGTGGTAGCAGGATTTTGTGAGCCTCAACCAGAGCTGGTTGCTGGATATTCTTCTCTCCAACTGTTACATTTTGTCTGCGATTCCATTCCTTCCGCAAGTAGTGCCAATCCCTTGCTCGGCTATCCCACTCACATAAGAAACACATGTATTTTCTATATCCCTACTGCAGTCCCATTAAAAGGGCAACTACCTTCAAGTCACCACAGAGGTGCAAGTTGTACTTGGTATAGTTACTGGAAGTCAGTAGATGCTTTAAGTTATCGTATGTCTCTTTCATGTGGATGGCATGCGCTACTGGAATAGATGGAAGATGGTTTCT
This sequence comes from Ichthyophis bannanicus, assembly GCA_033557465.1. Taxonomy (NCBI): domain Eukaryota; kingdom Metazoa; phylum Chordata; class Amphibia; order Gymnophiona; family Ichthyophiidae; genus Ichthyophis; species Ichthyophis bannanicus. The sequence continues at coordinate 221,154,692 of CM066037.1, read as the reverse complement.
ATTGTTCAAAAGCACAGCCTTCAGACTCAGTTTCGAAGAGTCTATAAATAGTCTCCAGTCTTGTGGGTCATGAGTGATTTTTAAGGCATTCATGAGGCTTTCAATATCGGACAGAATACCAGATTACTTTCCTTTCCGACTGCGTATAGTACACTGCTGACGTTAGATGGCTTCAGAAGCCGTCTGGCAATAGTATTGCATTGCATCAGAAAATGATGCAATCAACTCTGGATGATGTGTGCATGCTGGTATTATGCAATGTGATGCAATATTACATCATTCGAGGCTTATTTGGGATGTTGTTGATGTCCTACTGGATAAATTTACACGGTGAAACGTCAAAAATGAACTACATGCAATATCTTCAAAACGAGAGCCAATAATTTTTTTTTTATGTTATATTTGTGTTCGGCTCACCAAGATACTACAGATTAGGGCCTTTTAAAGTCAGTAACGATTTCAATGTTGACCAGTGTTTTTATTTATTTATTTAACAACTTTTATATACTGCGCTATTTGTTATCAGTGCGGTTCACATATAACAAGGGTGCACAGTCAGAAGACTGTTCTGTGCTTACATTGTAACAGGAGTTTAAACTTGGAGCAACAGGGTAACTATAAACATATGTACAAAATACAATTAGATTAGGTTTGTATATACAAGAAGGGCTAAAGCAAGCTCAAAATACTTGTGACAGGGTAAGGTTTGTGGACATTGGTGAGTGGGTGAGCAGAGGCGGGGTGGATGCTTGAGCAAAGTGAAGTAGGAAAATGTGGTGTTTGATTGCCTTATGGAACTGAATAAGGTCTTTGATGGATCTAATTTCTGGTGGAAGTTCGTTCCAGCATTTTGGGGCGTAGAAAGCGAAGGTTCTTTTCCTGGTCATCTGGGTGCACTCGATGGACTCTTTGGGGATAATCAAGGTGTTGTCGGTTACTGACCTTCTGATTCTGTTTTTCGGGGTGAGGGTGATAAGGTCACTGAGTGACGTGGGGGCTAGGTTATTGATGATCTTGAAGATGATGAGAAGGATTTTGTATGTTAACCTGCAATGAATTGGTAGCCAGTGGAGTTCCTTAAGTATCGGGGTGATATGGTCTGATCTTGCTTCATAGCGAGTTGCAGCAGATTAAGGGTGTTCTTGGGGAGTCCATACAGGGCAACATTTACGTAATCAAAGTGTGGTAGAATGAGGGCCTGGAAAATGGTCCTGAAGTCATTATGAGGTAACATGGGCCTGAGGTGCCTTAGCGTTCTAATTTTATTGTAGACAGATCTGGTGGTGTTTCGTATGTGCTCCTTAAAGTTGAAATGCTGGTCCAGAGTAATCCCTAGGTAGCGAATGGAATGTTTACTAGGGAGTTCCGCATCTCTTACTCTTAGGGAGGATGGAGGTGAGAAATCTTTGTTCCTTGATATGAACAGAACTTCCGTCTTCTTGAAGTTTTTGTGGAGATTTTGAGATAATAGCCAGTCAGTGATGGCGTTGAAACAATTGATAAGGCTGGAGAAGTCTGGTTGTTTGATTTTGAATGGTGTAAACAGCAGGACGTCATCTGCATAGATTAGAGTAGAGATATTGAAGGAGCGTATGATGTCACATATCGGCTGCATGTAGAAGGGATTTACACGGATTTACACGATTTTTTGAAGGGATTTACACGGTTAACAGCCAATGTTGATTGTGTAAATGCCTTAATCGGGGATTTTCAAAGGCACGTATACGGCTAGTGCCTTTGAAAATCCCCGGTTATATCCCCTACGTGCCCCGTAGCTATCAGGTTAGCATCGTGGCATTTTGGGGGTGTTCCAGAGTGGAGTTGAGACAGGGAATGGCCCTAACCAGGTAGAAGCAATTTTGGATACTGTCCGGTTAGCGTTCTGTGCTTTAAAAATAGGCAAGGAAAACCCTCGCCTATCTTTAAGGCGCTGGGGCTAACCAGGCAGCATCCAAAATCACTGCTGCCTGCTTAGGCTCTGCAGCTTTCTGGATGTGTGGCGAACCCCAGATTTTCATTTCCGTTACTGCAGAAGTGAAAATCCAGGGTTAAGGAGTCAGCAGGCAGACTTGCGTCTACGGCGCTTAGCTCCGCCCAGTGCAATATCAGGCCCTTTGAGATAGGGACTTATCCTACCTGATTAGTTACCACTAATGTACATTGCTGCATACATCCAGTTGCTCTATGATAGGATAAGTATTATGTAATTACCATTCTTTAAATAGGACAATGTAGACTTTCCATGAAAATGAATGCAGGACATGCCTGTTTCCCATCAGCGCTGGAGGACTCAACTTTAACAGAGCCATGGGAAAGGGAAACACTCTCCCTTCGTGGCTCTGGAAAGCTGAGTTGGTGCGGGGGAAAAGAATAGCAGGGCTCTTCCAGGGAAGTGGGGGACCGCAGGGCACTTTATTCTGCCACTGCCGCTGATGCAGTGGCAGCAGCTTCTGTGACCTTTTTTTTTTTTTTCAATTTCCCTTCAGAAGGTCAGGTTGAGCTGGGGCTGGGGCTGGGGCTGGGCTGGACTGGGGGGAGGGGGAACTACTGGAAATAGTAATGGGCTGATGGGGGGAGGGCTAGGACTGGAAATGGGCTGATTGGGGGTTAAGAATGGAAATAGGCTGATCGGGAGGGGGGCTAGGACTGGAAATGGGCTATCGGGGGGCTAGGACTGGAATTGGGCTGATGGTGGGTTAAGAATGGAAATAGGCTGATCGGGAGGGGGGCTAGGACTGGTAATGGGCTGATGGGGAATTAAGAATGGAAATAGGCTGATCGGGGGGGGGCTAGGACTGGTAATGGACTGATCTGGGGGGAGTTAGAACTGGAAATAGGCTGATGGGGGGTTAAGAATGGAAATATTTATTTATTTAACAGGATTTATATACTGCTTTATCCTAAAATCAAAGCGGTTTACAATGAAATTCAAATCTTACAAAAAACAGGGAAGGAGCAAGCAGGGATTAATATAACTAAACTTATTTACAAAGGCTAAGTATATGAACATAAAAGGGAATAAAAAGGGAAAACAACAAAAAGGTAGAACTAATATAGATAATCATGTGATGTCACCAAAGTGTTCAGAGTAGAGTGTTCTTTTCATATTTTTCTTAAAATCCTAAGCATCAGTGATGGCTCTGAGATGGTCGGAGAGTAAATTCCAAAGGGAAGGAGCAGCTAGTAAAATAGCTTTTCCTGATGTTACTTGTTTGGCTTTTATATCATCTTTAAGGATAGCTAAGGTGCAACAATTCAATTGTCATCTGGGTCTGTTATTTGATTCAATAGTGAAGAGAGATTTAAGAATGCCTGCAGAAGAGTCTTGTATGATAGACTGATTTGGGGGGGGGGGGGGGGTAGAACTGGAAATGGCTTGATGGAGGGTTAAGAATGGAAATAGGCTGATTGGGAGGGGGCTAGGACTGGTAATGGGCTGATTGGTGGGCTTAGGCCCGGAAATGGGCTGATTAGGTGGGCTAGGACAGGAAATGCTCTGATTGGGGGGACTAGGACTGGAAATGAACTTATTGGGGGGGTTAGGACTGGTAATGGGCTGATGGGGGGCTAGAACTGGAAATGAGCTAGGACTGGTAATGGGCTGATTGGGGACTAGGACTGGAGTAGGCTGATAAGGGTGATAGGACTGGAAATGGGCTGGGACTGGAAATGGGCTAATGGAGGAGGGGAGGAGAGTGCTGCTGGCCCTGGAAGAAAACTAGGGGCTAGGGCTACATATGGACTGATGCGGGGGGATGGGAGAATAGGACTGGAAGGGAGCAGATACTGAGAGGGTCTGCCAGCGGAAGGAGGGGGCAGGAAGGGAGCTGACACGGGGGAAGGAGGGGGCTGGAAAGGAGCTGATATGGTGGGGGAAAGAGGGGATGGAATTAAGCTGGCACCTGGGATGTACTGAAGGGGGACTGGAAGAGAGCTGACACTTGGGGATGGGAGTGGTAGGTGGCTGGGTAATGGGGAGGAGGCAGGAAGGGAGCTGACATGTGCAAATGGCACTGGAAGGGGGATGGACAGAGGGTAGAGTGACTGGAAGGGAGCTGACTAGGGGGGTCACTGAGAGTGGACGTGAGCTGATACCTGGGATAGTATTTGGACTAGAAGGGGCTGGATAGTGGGAAAGGAGGGGGACTGGAAGGAAATGGACACCAGTGGCAGTCATGAGAATGCAAGGCAGTTGACATTGGAAGGTACTGGGAGGGGAGGACTGGAAAGGGGGCTGATACTGGGGAGGGTTACTGGAACTGGAAATGGGCTGATGGAAGGAAGTGAAGTAAAGAAAAGAAGAGATAAGAAATGGCAGATGGACTATAGACCACAGAAAGAGAGCTAAGAGAAGACAGGAAAGCAGAAGCCTCAGATTGGGACTAGCATGATCAGAGAATAAAATGGTCAGACAACAAAGATAGAAAAAATAATTGTATTTAATTTTAGTGATTGGACTTTGTGCTATCTTTATATTTTACACAGTATGGGGGAACTGCATCTCTTATTTATCTGATGTTGCACTGCATGCGAAGTCTGGTTTCTTGGGTTTTCAGTTTAAATTTGTCTACATTTTTTTATTTTTACTTTAGATTGTGGTTACTTATTCTTTACTTGGTGAGGGTCTGTGTTCTGAGTGTGTGATTGAGCCCAGGTATTCTGTTAACATGGCGTTTGTAGTAATTTGACTTGTTCAGCTTTTCAAATAGGTGTATGGATGTTCCAGGGCCCACTGAAGTATTTACAGTGACCTTTTTTAGATGGGCTCCTTATGTGAGTTTTGGAAGGGTGCTGATATGGTATGATAAGGTAGATGAGCTCTTTGTTGTAGGGTTTTGTATTAGTTCACAATATGCCTGGTACTGGAGAATGTTTGTTGTTGTTGTTGTTAGTGAGATGATCAGAATCAGATTTTTTTTTTAAGATATTGAGTTCTGTGGGTGAATATCCTGGTTCTGCTCTGCACCTACTGTGGATGCAAAATATATGTTGAAAAAGAAAAAGCAAGAGCCATAATGCAGTTTATAATAACTAAATAAAAATTAGTTATAATTTAGTTTTATAAACTGTGCTGTTGGTTCGCGCTCTCTTTTAGTTCCTTGGTGTGCAAACATCTTGCATTTTCTCCATATAATCTAATCGGATTTTTGGTTTGGTTCTGTCCCTGATTGGAGTTCTGAAAAAGATCCCCCCCCCTCATCGAGGGGTGGGGGGTGCCATCTCATCCTTCGCCTCAGGCAGCAGATTGCCTTGAGCCGCCCCTGACCATACCCTACACATTAGCACAATCAATCGTCCAAACCCTCAAGGGCAACTCATCAGCATTGCCATCAGTGCCTAACCTCCTCCCCACTGCAAGAAGCCACGCTTTTGACATACCGAAGCAGAGTTACCAAGAAAAAGAAAAAGGGTTTTAAATGCTTCTAAAAGAGAGTAGACTCTCTTTGGCACACAGTTCCCATAAAGAGGGCTCTAACATTAGACACTGATTTAAATGTAAGAAATGTAAAATGTATCTCAAAGCCCATTGATGTATACATTCCATACAGTTGTGCAGGACATATTGATTTTATTAGGTGCTCATTGTCTCTAGAGTTCTGTCTCTTAATTGAGTACATTGATTTCAGTAGAACTTTTTCATTCATCTGCAATCAAATAATATTAACTTTAATTTCTGTCAAGCCCATTGATCATTTTCTAAAATTCCTCCAGGGCTAGCTCTCGTATTTCCACCTCTTACCCCATGCCCCCATCTCTCCATTAATCTGTAATGAAAAAGGGATGTTGGCAGTAGGATACGCAAAGTGTATGATGTCCCTTGGGAATGCACCAACTCCCATTCCATCTTCATTCTTCCCTTCTCATTGTCCACAACCCCTTATCCAACTTACTCTCTTCCCAGGCCTAAATGGGGGCCCAACATGCCTTCTAGCCTGCTGCCTAGGTTCAGTCTTCTTCTCATTTTTCAATCACTCCTGTAGCCCTCACACATTCCTCCTTCCACTCCAACTTCTCTCTCTCTTTTCCATTCCCTACCCCCCTCTAGCTATCTCACTCTTTCTCCATACCTGGATGAGGGCAAAAGATGCCTGCTTCCCCTACTTCAATCAGGGTCAATACCATTGTTGATGATCTCCCCTGGGCCCCGATTAAGGATGAGGACACTTCTGTTGCCTCTCTCTTCTGGTGCTCTGGTTGGGACTGAAGATGCAGTGGTCACAAGTAATCAGTCTCAACTAGGAAATTATTCCTGCTAACCAGGCAGACACTCGTTCAATCATCCAACTGCCATGCTCAAATCGCCACTTAAAGGAGCCAACATCTGGAGGTCATTTGCATATGCATAAAACTGCAGACCATAATATCAAACCAACGCTCCCAGTAGCTGTAAATAAATGTTGGACAGAAGGGACGGGGCGAGCCCTGAGGCACTCCCCACTCGCAATAATAAAGCAAAGAGCAACCTGCAGCATCCTGTACCTGAAAACATCTATCAGACATAAATGAGACTAGCCACTCCAATGCTTTTCCAGCAACCCCTAACTGCTCCAGCAGCAAATCTCACTCAACCAGATCAAACGCTGCCAACAAATCTAAGGAAATGAGAAGTACCGACCTCCCCTCATCCAACCATACATGAACTTGGTCTAGTAAGGCCATCAACAACATCTCCACACAGCTTCCCACCCAGAATCCACCTTGGTCCACATTTGGAGCAAGTAGTCCTCCAGGTAACTACAGAGCTATGAGACTACCTCCTTCTCAGTCATCTTTGAGATTAGAGATTTCTGCCTTTTCAAATGGTAGCGATACAAACAGGTGCAGACTTTGGTGCATGTGCTCATAGAAAAACACACACATCTAAAACGTTGAATCAGTTTTCCCTTTGATCATAGGGTGTCTTCTATGATATAATGGCTAAGTACAATAGACACAGGTCCTTTCTGTGATAAACCAGAATGCTTTCTTAAATCATTAAGGATAAGATACATACTGTGGTGGTTCAGGAGGTTAAAATACAACTATCGTTTGTGCATCTAAAATTTCAGCCTTTGCTGGTAAATTGAAGGAGGTAGAGACCTGAACAGATTAGCTGGAAGATGTTGGCTGTGTAGAAGACTTTGAAGATTGTGGTGACACTGCATGCTGAAATGGAGAACACTGGGAATCATAACCGGCTTAACAGTGTTTGAATTATTGGTCTTCTGGAGTTGCTGAGGATGAAAACCCAGTTACTTTTAATGAGCAGAGACTAACAAAGATTTCATACCTCGCATTTGAGTGCCCATTTGAAATTGAGAGGGCACAGTGGGTTCACACTCAGCTGAAGCCTGGTCATTCCACTCCATGGCCCTTTCTGCTCAAGGTACTGTGGTTTCTTCAGATATTGGATAGCTTTGCTAAGATGTGAACTGTTTGCTAAAGATACAAATGTTCCTCCAAACTACCGTCTCGGGCTAATTATCCCATAAGATGTATAAATACTCCAATTATTCATATCATGATTTTTCTTTTTAAATATTTCTTTTTAAATTTTTCTGCTTAAATTAGAACCGGGTCTCAGACAATTATCAGTACATAGCTTGGGATAGAATCCCTTTTGTACTTACTTCGCATCAATGACCACGGTTCATTAGTTAGTTCCTAAATGTTGGCATTCTTTTATGTTAGTAAACCAGGTCTTTAAGTTTCTGAATCCACGATGATATAATATTATACAAGAATGCTACAAGTGAATGGAACTTAACTTGCAGTTGGTCTTATGTACGTTGGTCTCATTTATGCTTTTAGCTGAACTTTCCCCGATGCCACCAGTCGGCACCGCATTCGCGTTTCACAAGTGTTTCTTCAGGGGTCAAGTTTCATCAAAAGCTTGTATTGTAGTAGCAAGAAATCTTTCAGGTGCTAGACTGCGTGTTCAACAGCGAGCTGCTCGGCTCAAAAACGCCGCGCAGCGTTTTTGAGCCGAGGAGCTCGCTGTTGAACAATATTAGCTGTTGCATAATATTAGCAAGTGATTGCATCCTCTATGAAATAGACCTAAAATATTAAAGATGTGAACTGTGGCAGCTGCATTGGGAAGGAAGATGGATCATCAGCATATTGGACTTTGCCAAAGCAAAAGGAAAGATTTCCTTGCCTTGCAGCTGAAATTGCATGCACTTGGAGCTTGTTAAAATCTATTTGTCCCTGCTTCATTCAAAATTACTTACAATAACTCCACCATGACTTATGTGGAACCTAGTGAGCTAAAGAAATTTGTGGTGGAGTTGGATCGAATATAGTAACCTCTTGGGGGATGTTTACTAAACTGTGGTAATGGTACATAACGCGCGTGATGTAACGTTAATGATCGTTAACTTACGGTAACGCGTGTTATGATGCGTTAACGATTGTTAACGTCTCATAATGTGCGTTAACGTAAGTTAACGATCGTAAAGATCCGCGGCGCGGTAAAACACCGCAGAAGGTGGAGAGAGGGCGGAGAGAAGGGGTCAATGGGCGGAGTGTGGGCGGGGAGAGGCTGCCTTCACACTAACGCGCTGATCTGAAGAGCTGAATCCTAACGCGATTGAAAACCTGCCGTTAAATGCACATTTCAGGGGAGAGAAACCAATTAGGTGTCAGCAATGTACAGCCTAGGCACGGAAACCTAAAAAAAGTGATAAGTGTGACACATGTGCACAGAACAAAAGGGCACATAAACATTGAAAATGACCTCAACAAACTGGAAAAAAACTATAACCAAGCTGGCCAATAGTGGTATTAATGGGAAACATCAACCCCCCCCCCCCCCCGAGAAAGCTCCATAGAAAAGATATAAATCGTGGAAGGGTCTATGCTCCGTCCCCATACAAGGTGAATGAGCCCACAGTGACATTGCGCTGTGCAGGGTTTTCCTCTCCATCGGACAGGTGTCCTATGGCGTGCACATGTGTAGCAACAGCAGGGCGGGCATGTCAGAATGGCAACTGGACAGATGCCAGAAAAGGGGATACAGAGGCCCGCAGGCGGCACATGGTGTGATGCAGCTGGGCCACAGTGCGGACTAGGGTGATGCCTAGGTGACCCATACGAATGCTGAAACAGCAGAGCAGCCAGACAGCAACTGCTGAAGGCCCAACATGGGCACGACTGTGTTTCCCACAGTTTCATGGCTAGGTTCCCCCATAGTGCTATATAGTGTTTCCCCCATGTGATATTTATGGTTTCTCTTTTGGGGCCCAATCACTGACGTATCTGCTTGGTGTGTATGCTGACATCCCAGTTCTGGGTACATGCATCTCCTGCAGGACCATGCACTATGGACTAGCTAGCATACTGCCTGCAGCTAGTATGTGTCTTGCTGGAACACCTTGCAGGGTGCAGCAGCTGGAGGCTTGCTGCTGGAGAATGTCAGATAGTGGTGGTGGGGGGCAGCTGTGCATTTCCAGGCCTACTGTCTATCTGCTATTGCTTTATGGATGTGTTCAGCTCTGCATTGCCTGCCCTGTAGGGTGTCTGTTCCCCAGCAGGACAAGGGTGATGGTCCCCTCTACTGCCACCATTGCAGGGGTAGAATGTGGATCTGTTGGTGGGAGATCATGTCCCCCACCCGGAGCCCCAGAGGGTGGGTTGGGTGGTGGTATGTAATCAGCCTGTGGGTCCAAACACCCCCCCCCCTTCACTTAAATCATGTGACCATGGCACCCACACAGGGCATGCATTTTACTGGGTGCAGTATAGCCCACAAGGGCTAGATGTGAAATACAGATCGACACAGGCATATCCTAGGGGTGTTTGCAAGGACTACCTATCACACATTGGCACTGATGGGGACCTGCAGCATAGCCTATCTCAGCAAGGCCAGGTACTGCGGAAATGGTGCAGGGCACCCCACCTCACCCTCAGGGTGAGCACAGGACCCGTCCACTGTGATGGACGGTAGCCACTCTGTGGCAGTAACACATATGGTCAGTACCCCCACCAGGCTGAGGTGCTGTGGGGTTGTACATGGTCAGGACACCCCACCAGGCCGAGGTGCTGGGGGGTGCATACTGCAACATGTGACCATCTGTAGACTGCTGATATGCATGTGCAGTGCATCATGGGTGTGGCTGGTCCAATCCAACCCTGGCAAACACAGCAGACAGTTTGTGTGGTGACCTGACATCCTTCAGCAGCCAGCCAGGGATTTGTTAGTAGCACTGGCGATGTGGCCCACTAGTTACTTCCCTGCTTGTGGAGCCAGGGGTCATGGGTTTGATCCCACAGTGGGGTTATTTGGTAGGGCTGTCTGTGGCATTTTCTTTTTTTAATTTAATTTGGTGCTGCCAGCAACAAACCCTCATAGTGCTGTCTCCTTACGGTGCCTCATCAGGCGCCCTATACAGTGCCCAATGTGGGCCCTATACTGCGCCCTGTGGGGTGGCCCATAGGGGACATTCTAGGGTGCCTTGGCGGACAGTGCAGTTTATAATGTGCCCTCTGGGGTGCCTTATAGGGTGCCTTATGCGGCATCTTAGGTTACGGCCCTGTGAGGGTGTGTTTGCTGGCAGCACTAATTAAAATTAACAAACAAAATGCTTCGAACAGCACTGATTTTGAGTAAAAGGTGATGTCTCAGCCAGCTTTACTCATTAGACCCACAGGGGATTGAACTCACATCCCCTGCACCATTAATCAGTATATTAACCATTGTGCTACAGTTCTAGACACCTTGCTAGACATCTTATCAGACACCTTATGGGCGCGCGTTGCGTGGCGCTCTGCACGATATTTTTTAACACTCGTTAGGCTATGGCGCCTGGTAACGTGCGTTATCGGTAACGATGTACCGCCCATGTCTTTATTTGGGATTTCTGCCTGTACCGCGGATCCTAACGCGAATCACACTAACGCAGTTTAGTAAACATACCCCCTTGTGTTCTGTCTGCCAGTATACAATTGCTTCTATATCAGCGGATGGGGAGGACTTTATATTAGGGAAACGAGATGAGGGAATCCTAGTTCTCTCTTCCATCTGTGAACAGTGCAGAGGAGCGTCACAGTGGGCAAGTAGTGGGTGTTTAATCAGCTAGAGTCACACCAGTCAGCAGTGTGCTTCCATTGAAACAAAAAAAAAGCCCAGGAGATAATGCAATTCATACATTAGCAAAAAGTGAGTGGTTGCCTGGCACTGTTTTGGCGTGCCTCAAAGTTTCTTTTTCTGAAGGACTTCCAGGAGCATTCACCATAATCACTGCTGTGATTCCAGGATTTCAGGACAGAGGCAAAAACTCTTTCCCTTCCTATAGCATATAAATATTCAGTGTCTATTTAAATGTAATACCTGTAAATGGAGGGAAATGTTGACAGTAAACACTGCAGATGTGTTTTCACAAATTAGTCAGTGTGGTTTGCTTCCAGAACTAATTTATGTTACTTCCTATATGTGGCGGTGACACCCTCTCCATCTGCACAGCAGCCTGAAAATCAGGCATCATACCCAGCTGTACTCTTTGTTTTGACTTTTTACAGTCCAAGTACATTTAACAGCCAGCTAGACTTGCTGTAAGCTTGGTTTTGCCACAGTAAAAATGCACAGTTGAAATATTTATGCTTAGTGTTAAATGTTTTTCAAATAATATTTCTTATGGAATTGGATAAATGTATTTGCTCTTATGAGCCGACTCGGGCCTTAAGGTCCAGTTAGCAGAAATTTTTATGTGTCCCTTCATTGGCGGATGCCAAAAAGATGCCTATGTGTGCTTTAATTTTTTCAGTGATAGGCCTGCAACAGTGGAACTCTCTTCCGTTCTAAGAGACAGATTTTTTAAAATCCTTTTGTACAGAACTAAAAACGTACCTATCTGAGCAGGTATTTGTACATTTTATTTAACGTAGTAGTCCACTTTAATGGTTGATAAATAAAAAGAAAATAAGGTGATTCTTTTTATTTTTTGACTAGTCTTCGAAGGCTAAAACCTTCTTCTTTAGGGCAGGATGGTATAGTGCTGTTCTAACCTGAGGGAGAAGATTTTAACCTTCGAAAGATAACGAAAAATTACACAAATAAATTATGCAAATGCAATGTGTGCCTTTGAGTCAGTCCTGACTCCTGGCGACCCAGAAGCTCCTGGGTTTTCTTGGCAGTGTCACCGGAAGTAGATTGCCAAACCTTTCTTCTGAGGCAATGGAGGGTTAAGTAACTTGCCCAAGGCCACAAGGAGTGCTAGCGGGAATTGCACCCTGGTTGCTTGGTTACCAAGCCAGTGCTCTAACCACTAGGCTACTCCTCCACTCCACAAATATAGGCATGCATTATAATCAACAATGTTTGGTGGAATTTAATTAAGGATTGAAACAAATTAACAGAGTAAAATCTCTGGAGGAGTAACTTAATGGTTAGAGCAGCGCCGGAGAATTAGGGAAACCTGCTTTAAATCCCACTTCCACTCTTTGTAATCTTGGGCAAGTCGCTTAACACTCCATTATCTCAGGTACAAAGTTAGATTATAAGCCCTCTGTGGACAGGCAAAATACCTACTGTACCTGAATGTAACTTGCCTTTAACGTCAAAGAAAAGGCATGAGCTAAATCTAGTAACCTCTAAGGATCCATAAAAAAACGTAAGTGGGATGAATCCTAAGTTGGGCCCTTCATTTGCATGTCAGAGGCAGCCACTCTGTTCATAAAATACAGACCAAACCATCTCTATGCAGGCACTTGGAGCCAAAGAAAACATTGGAAATTTAAGCCACCATAATAATACCTCAAAAGAAAGGAGACCAGCACCGGCAAATGGAAATTTTCAGTTTTAATATAATTCCTAAGACAAGCTCAGTGGCTCTGTGGTAGTACTGCCAATTGCAATGCAGGTCAGAGTTTTGCTCTTTGGGCTGGTAGAAGCTGGGGATGCTTCAGGAACAGCAGTCACAGCCTTTGAGAAGCTCTACTATCGCTCAATAGTGAAACCTGGTGGACAAACCTTTATTATTTTTAATTTTATTTTATACATATATTCTGCCTTTCCTGGAATTTCAAAGCAGATAACAACATAATAAAAACATACACAAAATATAGCAATATAGTATAAAATCATAAGAAATATAAAAAAAGAAAAATGTCTAGTTTAGACAAAAAGACAAAAATACAAAGATATTCCAGCACAATGTGGTTTTAACACGTTTCCCAAAAGATAACAATTTAAAGATTGTCTGAGCTGCCTTTTTCTTTAAATATTTTTTTTAGTTTTTGCATGTAGGTCTGAAGATACCCACCGAAAACTAGAAAACAAGAAGTAGCAACTGCAGTAGAAACTGACAAAAATACACCAAGATGCTGAAGGCCCAGAGTAGGATAGCTGGGGTTTAGTGCATAGTGCAGGGTTCTTTCTGGGCCCTGCACTATGGAATTCTCTTCCTCTCTCCCTCTGCATAGAACCCTCCTTTCCCAGGTTTAAAGCTGCCTTGAAAACATACTTTTTCCACCTTGCTTTTGATACTACCCACCTCTCATCCTAACTGGCTGCCCATGTTTGTCCTGTCCGTCCCTTCCTACTGTCCTCTATCTTCTCTTCTGTCTTTTTTTGTGTCCCTTTTCTGTCCTGTCTCATGATTGGTGTTCCACTTTTTTCTCTCTGTTGGTAGTCCATTATTTTGTAAACCACTTTTATGCTTTGGCCCTTGCGGTATAACAAGCTCCTGAATAAAGAAAAAGATAAAGATTTAGTAGAACTTCACACTCATTCTTCCTCTCAGTTCCCTGGAAATTGAGGGAAACACTATAAGCAGAGCTTTTCCACTGTCTCTAATGGTAGCTGTGAAAGATATGAATTCACAATATCCTCTGCCAAGGAGAATATATGTACATACACTGGGCACGCTGGTTGGTGAAAAGGACAAGAAATTCTTGGCAACCTTGGCCAAGGTTGGACAGACTGCTAATTTGTGTGCCCAGTATGCCAAGGAGAATCTAACCATGGCCTTGATGGGTTCTGCAAGGTATCCTGTCATAAAATTGTGTGGTGGTGTCTTACTTGTGTTAGATTGGTCTCTTCTGCTTATCACTATAACTACGGCTTCTATCACCTTCAAAAGGATATAAACAGGCTGGAATCGGTACAGAGGGTGGCTACTAAAATTGTTAGTGGTCTTCATTATAAAGCACATGAGGACAGATATAAGGATCTTAATATATACACCTAAGAGGAAAGGCGGGATAGATGATTGAGATGTTTAAATACCTCTGTGGCATAAATGCACAGAGGGAGAGCCTCTTTCGATTGAAAGCAAGATTTGCTATGAGGGGACATGGGATAAGGGTCAAAAGGGATAGATTCAGGAGTGATATGCGGACATATTTCTTTATGGAAAGAGTGGTGAATCTGTGGAATAGTCTTCCAGTGGAGGTGGTAGAGATGAGGACAGTATCTGAATTCAAAGAAGCATGGGATAAATAAAGAGGATCTCTAAAGGAAAAAAGGGGACTGTTGTGGTTAATATGGAAGGACAGACTAGATAGGCCATGTGATCTTTTTCTGTTATCATGTTTCTATGTTTCCCTGTGATGGGGCTTATGGGGAATAGCGAATAAGGGTGGGTGAGGATAAGAACATAAGATATGCCATACTGGGTCAGACCAAGGTCCGTCAAGCCCAGTATCCTGTTTCCAACAGTGGCCAATCTAGGGCATAAGTACCTAGCAGTTTCCCCAAAAGACACGGTTTCCACAATGCTTGTATTGGGTCAAGCAATGATATCCCGGGTCCCTTTTAATAATGGTTTATGGACCCTTCCTCCAGGAATTTGTTCAAACCTTTTTCAAAACCCAGCTACACTAACAGATCTTACTACATCCTCCGGTAACAAATTCCAGAGTGTGATTACACGTTGAGTGAAAAAATATTTTCTCTTTTTAGTTTTAAATAGTTTACCCTGTAGCTTCATTGCATGTCCCCTAGTCTTTCTATATTCTGATGACGTAAACAATTGATCTACGTTTACCCGTTCCACTCCAATCATTAATTTATAGACCTCTATCATATCTCCCCTCAGCCGTCCCTTTTCCAAGTTGAAAAGCCCTAACCTTTTTAGCCTCTCTTCATAGGGGTATCCTTCCATCCCCTTTACCATTTTGGTAGCTTTTCTCTTACCTCTTGCAATTTTCCACAAGCCTCATGGGTTTTAACAACTTTAAATAGTTTTGTGTTATCTGCAAATTTGATATCCTCACTCGTTATTCCCTTTTCCAGGTCATTTATGAATATGTCAAAGAGCAGCGGACCCAGCACAGATCACTGGGGTACTCCACTATTAACCTTCTCCATTGGGAAATTGGCCATTTAGCCCTACCCTCTGCTTTCTATCTTTTAACCAGTTCCTGATCCACAATAGTACACTGCCTCCTATCCCAGGACTTTTTAGTTTTCCCACAAGTCTCTGATGAGGAACCTTGTCAAAGGCTTTCTGAAAGTCCAGATCCATTTTTCCCTGTACTGAAATCAGGCTCACCAGTCTGTAGTTTCTCGGATCACCCCTGGAACCCTTTTTAAAATTTGGTGTTACATTCACCATCCTCCAAACTTCAGGTATTACAGATGATTTTATTGATAGTTTACAGATTACTAATAGCAGGTTTGCAATCTCATATTTCAGTTCTTCAACACCCTTGGATGTATAACATCCAGTCCAGGTGATTTCCTACTCTTCAGTTTATCAGATAGTTGTAATACATCTTCCCGGTGTATCGATATTTCTTTCAATTCTTCTGCAGTATCACCTTTAAATACCACTTCAGTCATGGGTAACATCCCTTCATCTTCCTCGGTAAAGACCGAAGCAAAGAATTCATTCAGTCTCTCCGCTATAGCCTTGTCCCCTCTTAGTGCCCCTTTTGGAGTGATAGCTGAGAGAGTGCTGCTGTGCAACGGCCTGTTGTCTTGTTTACTCTTTCCTCTGCTCCCTTTCCTCCATCTGAATTACCAGCTTCTCCTTCCACTAATGCAGTGTGTTGCACTGCTGATTAATAGTTATTCTCCGGGAACAAGCAGAAAGTCAGTCCTCACATATGTATCTGTTCATTTGTAAACCACTATGATTACCTGAAATAGCATTATAAAAAAAAAAAATGCAAAAAAAAATAAATAAATATGGGTGATGTTGATGCCGATGGAGCCTGTGCAGAAGCATCTCCCCAGCTTTCAAAGAAAGCCTTTGGGAGATGCACCACACATGCATGGTACCCTTCCCGCCCAAGGGTGCCATCTTGCCTCCAGTTTCCCCCAGAAAAGTATGTTTTTATTTTGTTTTTGTCTGGTAAGCATACAGGTTCTTTTCCCACCCCCGACCCAGCTCACCTCAGCATCATTCCTCGAGCTCGTTCCTTTATTTTTTTCTCGAGGTGTTCCTCAGCCAGCGCTTTGTGCCCTTTTTTCCATAGGCCTCTGACCCCTTTTTCCCCAATGCCTCTTGTGGCTTCAAGAAATGTGACCGGTGCAGTAAGATGATGTCCCACACTGACCCACATGACTGCTGCCTCTGCTGCCTTGGGCCAGAGCATGACGACTCGGACTGCAAACTCTGCAGGACCATGATCACAAAGGCTATCAAGAGCAGTCAGCTGCAGCAGGAACAGTTCTTTCACAAGTCTGACTCTGCACCGGGGTCTCTGGTGACATCGTGCTCTGGGGCCCCCTCTGGTACCTTGTGTCCTGCAAAGCCCAAGCTGCCTTGGAGTCCTGCAGACACGGGTCGAACAAGAGGAAATCCCCAGAGGTGGAACACAAGAAGTCAAATCCTTGGAGACCACTTCAGAGGATGGATCAGGGAAGAAGGGAAAATTCCATCCCAATCCCCGCAGTCCAAGGGGTCGGAGCGGAAGCGATCCCACAAGCTGCCCCAGAAGGAGTAGTTGGTATCTGGTGACTGACCTTGGACACCTGAGGCCGTCCTCGTTGAGGACTGCCCCTCGACAGAAGCGATGCTAGGCCCAAAGCTCTCGGTGCCCGCATGGAAGGCTGCAGAGCTAACTTGCATGGAGACCAGGATGGCACCCTCAGAGAGCATTATATCTGCCCTCATGGCCATGCAGTGGGCATTTATGTCCAGCTGCTCTGGTTTATCTGCCCCGACGATGGAACCCTCGACATCAAGGGCTTCCCCAGATGTCAAGTTGATCCTCGAGCACCACCAGCCTCGAGAGACCCATCGGCATTGGCGAGGTCCTGGTCCCATTCCTCAGGACACCAGTCCTCTCCAGTGAGTGCACGCGGTTAGGACCACAAGTCTTCCAGAGGACGTGGGCCTTCGGGCTTGTGCCTTGACTGCGGTGACTGAGAGGCCTCGGACTTTGTTGGAATGGGAGACCGAGGATGAGGAGTCCCCGGATACTCGGCGATACCGAGACATGCCCTCAGATCTGTCTTCCCGGGTGTCCCGGTGCTGTTCCCTGCCTGAGGATGTCGCCTTCCTTGACTTTGTTCAGGCATATCTAAGGCGCTCGCCATAAGGACCGAAGCTGAGGAGGAAGCCTTTACAGTGCCTATCCCTCTGTTCCTCGAGTGCCTCATTCTCCATATTTGGGAGTCACTGGCATTGGTGCCCATTTTCAGCAGGTGACTCGACTCTATGTACCAAGTCCACCAAAACTCTGGGTTCCAGAAGACTCAACTTCCCCATAACTCGATGGTCGTTGAGTCTGCCATGCACAGACTCAAGAGCAAAAAGACCCAGTGGCTCACAGCAGGGAAGCCTAGACCCTCGATACCCTTGGCTGAAAGGCCTTCCAGGGCTCGATGCTTGCATGCTGAGTCCAATCCTACCAACATCGGTATGTACCTCAAAGAACTGGCAAGAGAACTCGCCGGTTTCTCGGACCTCAGCAGGGAACCCCTTCTGCAGTTCAAGTCTTTGGCCTTGGCAGTCAAGGAGAGCTCAAAGATTTTATCCCGAGCAGTTTACCATGGCTTTGAGTCCTCAACTAGAGTAGCTGCCTTGAGTGTTGGGGCCTGATACCAGGAATCACTGCAGTCATCTGACCTTGAACAATGGGTTCAGGACAAATGTATCAATGTCCACTGTATCAGAGAGAGTCTCTTCGGGGAAACCCATGGCAAACAAGCTGGCTGAAATAGAGACTGAGTTCCCGACAAGGACCAGATTCTTTAAAAAGACCTTGGTGCAGACCCATAAGAAGGCCCCAGGGAAGAAGCCCTTCTTCCTGAGGAAAAACTGAGGTTTTGGTAATGCCTCACAATTCCAAACCTTTTCAGCCCCACAGCAAGGCCAACATCAAAAGGGGCAAGGGCACGGTCCCCACAAACAATAGACCCCCAAATCCCAGGTGCTGGCCCAAGCTCAACATTTGGAGGACCTTGGGCATGACCTCCTCTCCCCCAGGAGGTCCCCAACAACCCACAAAGGAGCGTACGGTCCTGTTTGTACACAGGTGGTCCACCATCACCACTGATTCCTGGGTACTGCAAGTGGTCAAGGAGGGCTATCTCCTCCTCCTACAATGGGCGCCACCCTCATACTTTCCAGGAGAGCCCGTAAGATCTCTCTTCCACCAGACTCTGCTTCTCACAAAGCTCGCAGGTCTACTCGAGGACAAGGCAGTGGAACCAATGCCCAAGCACCTCTGGGGTACCGGTTTCTACTTCAGGTATTTCCTCATTCCCAAGCCCATCTTGGACCTGTAGGATCTGAAAATATTTCTGGTAAGGGAGAAGTGCAAGATGCTCTCCCTTGGAACACTACAGGGAGACTGGCTATGCTCCTTAGACCTGAAGGATGCCTATACGCACATCCTCATCCATCCCAACCATCAAAAAACCCTCCACTTTCTGGTGGGAGGAGGTCACTACCAATACAGGGTGCTGTCCTTTGGGCTGGCCTCATCGCCAAGGGTCTTCACCAAGTGCCTAGCGGTAGTCGCAGTCCACCTTCATCTCCAAGGGGCCTTCATCTTTCCCTACCTGGACAAATGTCTCATAAAGGGAGGCACAGCTGCAAAGGTGCACCATGCCACTGAGTACGCCATCCATGCTCTACAGCACCTGGGATTCATCATCAACCACCCCAAGTCCCCCCCCCCCCCATCTCAGTGCCTGAAATTCATAGGGGCTCAGTTAGACACCCTCCAGGCGAAGGCCTTCCTTTCTCAGGAGAGATCAGGACACCTCATGGAGATGGCTGCAGAGGTACAGCATCGCAGTCTTTATCCGCCCAGCTTCTCCTCTGCCTACTGGGCCGCATGGCATCTACGGTGATCCCATACACCCACCTACATATGAGAGTGGCCCAGTGGTGCCTTCATTCTCAGTGGATACAAGCCACAAGCAGGCTTTGGGACAGGGTGAGAGTGACTCACCACTGGCAGACTCCCTCGACTGGTGGCAGATCCCCTACCACCTGCAGGCCGGGCTGCCCTTCCAGGCATCCACCACCCAGAAGGTCCGCACCACGGACTCCTCACTGCTGGGCTGGAGAGCCTATTGTGAGGACCTCCTCACACAAGGTGACTGGTCCGAGACAGAATGCCAGCTGCAGATCAATGTTCTGGAGCTCTAGGCGATATTTCTGGCTCTCTGAGACTTCTGTCAGTGGCTGCAGCACCAGTCAGTGCTAATCCAGACCGACCACCAAGTTGCAGTGTTCTTCGTGAACAAGTAAGGAGGCACAGGGCCATTTTCCTTCTGCCAGGAGGAAATAGCCCTCTGCTCATATGTGACACAAAATGAAATGCTCCTAAGGGCGGTCTACCTCCCGGGTCAGGACAATGCTCTGGAGGACAAGCTGAGCAGAGTCCTCCAGCCGCAGAAGTGGCACCTGGATCCCAGGGTCATCTCCCAGCTTTTTCGACTCTGGGGCGTCCCTCTAGTTTACCTGTTCACCAGCCAGGACAACACGCAGTTGACCCACTTCTGCTCCCGCTAGCTGCACCTGTCCCGAGTGACAGACACATTCTTCATTCCGTGGACAGAAGGCCTCCTTTATGCCTTCCCGCCAACTCCACAGGTCACCAAGGCTCTCTTAAAGTTCCAGTGCAACAGGGCATCACTGATACTGATAGCCCCATGGTGGCCCAAGCAACCTTGGTTCCCGCTATTTCTCTGCCTGTTGGCGGTGTTGCCGATTTCCCTGGGCCATGCCCCAGGACTGCTATCACAGGAGAAGGACTCTCTCCTGCACCTCAATTTGGGGTCCCTGTCCCTTATGGCTTGGCTTCTCAAAGGGTAGCCCTGGCTCCCTTCAACCTCCCACGGGATGTGGAAGAAATCCTTCTGGCCTCCCACAAAGCCTTCACAAGGAGGATGTACACCTTCAAGTAGCATCACTTCTTGGTCTGGTGTGCTGAGACGTGGGTGCCCTCACTTCTGAACAGGCTTGGGATCTCACTAGATGAGCAGGTCATGGCACACCGCATCAGGGCCATGGCTACTTCTGTAAATCCAAACACAAACCGTAACCCTCACTCTAACATATATAGCAACACAATTTTCAGAGTGAACATACAACAGTAACTAAATCAACAAGTATTTTTGTCGGAAGTTGTAGGCATGGGAGGAAATCCTCTTTTGAAGCGTAACTTCCCGTTTATTCAAAATATGGTTAAAATTACCAATAAAGAATCATGAAATATGCACACTAATCAGTGCTACATCACAATAACATGTATAATCTGAAATACTCATCAGGCACAAAAGCTTCACAGTTGAATCCGCAGTTAGAAGGACGAACTTCACAGTTGAATCCGCAGTTAGAAAGACGAACACAGCACTGCGTTTGAGACCAGGGCACTTCTATCCGGTCCTGTTTCAACGCTTAAAGTTACTGCGAAACAGCAATCACAGCAGTGCTGTGTTCGTCTGTGTTCGTTCCTTCTGGGTTCAGGCTACCAGAGTGCTGGTTCTCCTCTGGACACCTGGGTCTTGCGAGAGTCTCTCCATTGCGACTTAACTGCTGCAGCACACGGCTCACTTCTCTTGGCCACTGTGACATTTTGTACAGGTTCTCAGTAGCCTGTAGCTGGGGAGTCCCATATGTGAGGACTGACTTTCTGCTTGTTCCCGAAGAAAGTGTAGTTACTTGCCTGTAACAGGTGTTCTCAGAGGACAGCAGGAATCAGTCCTCACAAGCCTCCAATGATGTCTCTGATTTATTGAAAGCTGGGGAGATGCTTCCGTGTGGGCTCTGTTGGTGCCGATGTTACCCATATGTGAGGAATGATTTCTGCTGCCCCTGGAGAACACCTGTTACAGGTCAGTAACTATGCTTTCTGAATAGCCATGCCCCTTCACCTGCTTGCTTTTTTTGTTTGGGGGGGGGGAGGTGGATTGGCTCAGAAATGCTCTCCTCTTTCTCCTATTTTGAATGTCTAGCACAACTGGAAACAGCCGCTACTAGTGCTGCAATGCCATTAAACTTGACCCAGGGCTTCACACATTTTTTAATACTTTCTCTTTATGGAGCAAAGCAAAATAACCTGTACTGAGCTGAACCCACACCAAATCTAACAGTGCAAAAGCACACTAGTCATAATCACATACTCAGGTTATACAATCGAGAGGAGAATCAGACATTGCAGAGGCAGTGTTTGACTAGAGATCATGCTTCCCACCAGAACACTGGTACTAGTGCACTGAGTCTGCCCACTGGGTGCTATATTTATGTAGTGGTTAGAAGTCCTTCCTCTGGAGCTTTAAATATTACCTCTTCATTAACTCCAGCTGGCCTGAGGAACCTAGGCAGCACACAGCACTTCCACTAAGTATGACTGCCAGAATGTTTAATTCAGTTTTGTATCCTGAACCGAGTACTGCCTTGCTGCAAGTCAGAATGTCACACATTTGTTAAGTGCTTTTTGTAACTGAACACTGTAATTGCTTACTATAAAAGCTGTGATCCTGGGAACATCTGTTTTTAAATCTGTTGCTTTTTTATAATGTAGTTTACCTTGCTGCTGCAGTAGTGGAAATGGCTTTAACTAATGCTCTGGGAAAGGTCTCCATGACACAGAAGTGCACTGATATCAAAGCAACAGGTTTCCACAATTGCAGCACCGTGTTTAAAAACATTATTTTTTAAAGATGAAATCAGAATTTCCTATGGTTATTGCAAAGGCTGTTTGCGATAATATTTTTAAATGAAGTAGTGGGAGTCCTCCATTGAGTGACAAACTCCAGGACATATGAAATTCCTTAAACTGTAAGGTGATGCATTAACAATGAACAGCCATCCTGCAAGAAAGCCAGAATAGGACTCTCTTGTGATCCCAGACATGCTACCCGAGGGTCTTCAAGCCAGCAGTGCAGATTCTTCCTCTCGTTATGTCATGTCAGATGCTCCAGGTAGGTTTTGGCTGTCTAAAAGGGAAGATTTTCAGTATCATTTTCTACTTTCTTATGACAAAAGAAAAAAAAGATAAAATCTCGTACAGAACAAATGAGCTAATATTTCAGCAATATTGAGTTTAAAAAAGATGCCTCTTTTGTTTCCCATGCTAAAGCAAAAAGCTGAGTAAGGCTTATGTGGCCAGTATATTAGTAAACCATATGGAAAAAAGCAGTGTTATTTTTTTTACTGCAGTTTGTGACTTCATTTCTTTCTTAAAAGTGAAGTAAATTGAGCATATGACTGAGATATATGGGAAAATATGGTTGATACAGTAATTATAGTTTTCCAAAGTATTTCACATAAGCAATAGGGAAAACAGATAAAACTTTCACAGCCAGGGGGCACTGTTAAGCTAGCAGTGGATAGATGTGTGACGGCAAAGCTCTGGTAGGGCCTGCTTAGCAAATTAAGTCTATGCTGAATAGTGTCTGTGCTTCTGCTGTCTGGAGGTATTGGAATATCGGGTCTTAAAGGACTGATTGCAAAATAGCTTCTATTAAGTCTGCCAAAGCAGACTACAGTCACTCGGGATCTGCTGTAGTGAAGGAATGGGAATGACTTGATTAGCATGAAATGTGTTCATTGTCAGTATAGCTCCATGTTGTCGTAAGATGCTACTCCAAGTCTTGTTCCATCGCTCCTACTTTTTATTGTCCCATAAGGAGAATTTGAGACAAACATCTATTGTCTCCTTGAGTAATGAATTTGGAGATTTTTTACTGGATTCCAGAGTGATCTAGAGTGTCCTGTTAGGAATAGAATCGATTTTTGAAAGTGTTTTTAGCATCTCATAAAATTGTTATTTATTTAACATTTTTTATATGCCACTTTTCAGATTTATCAAAGTGGTTTACAGTGAAACAGAACAATGTTTTACATGGACTGGTACAACATCAGCTATTTACATTTAACATCTACTGTATCATAATCTTGCAACATTCTTATAACTATTTACAGTAGCTTCATACACCGTGTTGTGCGGCAACTTGTTAAGTAAGGGGCTATTGGTCGTAGATTTTATTGTTATGGTTGTGTATTTTCTATGGTGTCAAAATAGGGGAAAGCCGACAGTCGCCCAAGAGCGCATGGTTCGGAAGTATGTATCCTTGAAGGATACTACAAAAAGCAGAGAGGTTCCAAAAAAGAGTAAAGTAGCCCAAATGCCCTCGAGTATGGAGCAGACAGAGCTTAAAGATCCCAAATTACCATGTCTACCAATAGCCAAATTAATATGAATAAAATACAGTCTCTAAAATGCTTGTATGCAAATGCTAGAAGTCTGCAAAACAAGATGGGAGAGTTAGAATATATAGCACTAAACGAGAGGTTAGATATGATTGGAATATCAGAGACATGGTGGAAGGAGGACAACCAGTGGGACACTGTGATACCTGGGTACAAACTATATCGTAATGATAGAGCTGATCAAATTGGTGGAGGGGTTGCACTCTATGTTAGAGAGGGCATTGAGTCAGAAAGGATTAAAGTTTTGCAAGAAACAAAATTTGCTGTAGAATCTCTATGGATTGAAATTCCATGTAAAAAGGGGAAGGCGATGGCAGTGGGTGTGTACTATCGTCCGCCTGGCCAGAATGAACAAATGGATGATGAAATGCTCAAAGAAATCAAGGAAGCTAGCAAAAGTTACAGTGCAGTAATAATAATGGGTGATTTCAATTACCCCGGCATCGACTGGGTCAGTGTCACAACAGGACATGCTAGGGAGATAAAGTTCCTAGATGAAATAAATGACTGCTTCTTGGAGCAGCTGGTTCATGAACCGACCAGAGGGGAAGCAATATTAGACCTAGTCCTTAGTGGAACACCAGATGTAGTGCAAGAGATAAGGGTGTTGGGGCCACTTGGCAATAGTGATCATAGCATGATCACCTTTGATTTAATTAGTGGAGGAGGGATAGTAAGGAAATCCACAGTACTATCCTTTAACTTTCGAAAGGGAAACTATGATAAAATGAGGAAAACAGTTAAGAAAAAACTAAAAGGAGCAGTTGCAAAGGTTAAAGACGTACATCAAGCTTGGGTGTTGTTGAAAAATACTATCTTGGAAGCCCAGACCAGCTGTATTCCACGCTTTAAGAAAAGTGGACGGAAGTCCAAAAAACTGCCAGCATGGTTTAAAGGTGAGGTCAGAGAGGCTGTTGTTGTCAAAAAAGCATCTTTCAGGAAATGGAAAAAAGAGCCAAACGATGAAACCTGGAAACAGCACAAGCACTGGCAAGTCAAATGCAAGGCATTGATAAGGCAGGCAAAGAGAGAATTTGAGAAGAAGCTTGCTGCAGAAGCAAAAACGCAAAATAAAGACCTTTTCAAGTACATTCATAGCAAAAAACCTGTGAGAGAGTCAGTTGGTCCATTAGATGATAAAGGGGTTAAAGGAGCACTAAGAGGCGACAAGGCGATAGCGGAGAGACTGAATGAATTCTTTGCTTCGGTCTTTACTGAGGAAGATGTAGGGATGTTACCCATGACTGAAGTGGTATTTAAAGGTGTGGAAGAATTGAAGGAAATATCGATACATCGGGAAGATGTCTTACAACTATTAGATAAACTGAAGAGTAGCAAATCACCTGGGCCGGATGGTATACATCCAAGGGTGTTGAAAGAACTGAAATTTGAGATTGCAGACCTGCTATCAGTAATTTGTGAACTATCATTAAAATCATCTCTAATACCTGAGGATTGGAGGATCGCCAATGTAACACCAATTTTTAAAAAGGGTTCGAGGGGTGATCCGGGAAACTACAGGCCGGTGAGCCTGACATCAGTACCGGGAAAAATGGTAGAAACCATCATAAAGAATAAAATTACTCAGCATGTAGATAGTCACGACCTAATGGGAGACAGCCAACATGGCTTTAGACAAGGAAGATCTTGTCTTACTAATCTGTTATGTTTTTTTGAAGGAGTGAATAATCAGGTGGACAAAGGTGAGTCGGTTGATATTGTGTATCTGGACTTTCAGAAAGCCTTTGACAAGGTCCCTCATGAGAGACTTTTGGCAAAACTAAAGAGTCATGGGATAGGAGGCAGTGTACTATTGTGGATCAGGAACTGGTTAAAAGATAGAAAGCAGAGGGTAGGGCTAAATGGCCAATTTTCCCAATGGAGAAAGGTGAATAGTGGTGTACCCCAGGGATCTGTGCTGGGTCCGCTGCTTTTTGACATATTCATAAATGACCTGGAAAGTGGAATAACGAGTGAGGTTATCAAATTTGCAGATGACACAAAACTATTTAAAGTTGTTAAAACCCAGGAGGATTGTGGAAAATTGCAAGAGGATCTTGATAAATTGGAAGACTGGGCATCAAAATGGCAGATGAAATTTAATGTGGAGAAGTGCAAGGTTATGCACCTAGGGAAGAACAACCCAAACTATGGTTACACGATGCAAGGTTCCACATTAGGAACCACCACCCAGGAAAAAGATTTAGGCGTCATTGTG
Source organism: Ichthyophis bannanicus (assembly GCA_033557465.1). Lineage (NCBI taxonomy): Eukaryota > Metazoa > Chordata > Amphibia > Gymnophiona > Ichthyophiidae > Ichthyophis > Ichthyophis bannanicus. The sequence continues at coordinate 221,128,871 of CM066037.1, read as the reverse complement.
GATACCATGTTAAAACCCTCGGCCCAGTGTGCAGTGGCGGCCAAGAGAGCAAATAGAATGCTAGGTATGATAAGGAAAGGAATGGAAAATAAAACAAAAGATATTATAATGCCTCTATATCGTTCCATGGTGAGACCGCACCTTGAATATTGTGTGCAATTCTGGTCGCCGTATCTTAAAAAGGATATAGCGATTTTAGAAAAGGTTCAGAGAAGAGCCACCAAAATGGTAAAGGGGATGGAAGGCTACTCCTATGAAGAAAGGCTAAAAAGGTTGGGGCTCTTTAACCTGGAAAAGAGACGGCTGAGGGGAGATATGATAGAAGTCTATAAATTAATGAACGGAGTGGAACGGGTAAACGTAGATAGATTGTTTACCTTATCAGAATATAGAAAGACTAGGGGACATGCAATGAAGCTACAGGGTAAACTATTTAAGACTAATAAAAGAAAATATTTTTTCACTCAACGTGTAATCAAACTCTGGAATTTGTTACTGGAGGATGTAGTAAAGGCTGTTAGTGTAGCTGGGTTTAAAAAAGGTTTGGACAAGTTCCTGGAGGAAAGGTCCATAAACCATTATTAAGAAGGGACCCAGGATATCAATGCTTGAACCAATACAAGCATTGTGGAACCTGTGTCCCTTGGGGAAACTGCTAGGTACGTATGACCTAGATTGGCCACTGTTGGAAATAGAATACTGGGCTTGATGGACCTTGGTCTGACCTAGTATGGCATATCTTATGTTCTTATGTTCTTAAGCTTTCTGAAATCAGCGATGTCTGAAGTTGCTCTAAGATGATGCGGAAGTGAGTTCCAAAGCGATGGGGTGTAATATTCAAATAGTCTGTGGAGTGTTGTTTGAGTTGAGCATGTTGGTATATTGATAGCTGAGAGGGTGTTCTGGGTGTCTGGCACTCTTTTGACTATCTCCTTTAGGCATTCAGCGGCCTGGTTGTGTGGTATCTTGAAAGCCATCATTATAGCTTTGTATTTTATTCATAATCGAATGGGGAGCCAATGTAGGGCTTTTAGGATAGGTGTGATGTGATCATACTTTTTTGTTACGGTGATTAAATGGGCTGCTGTGTTTTGTGCCAGTTTTAGAGTTTGGGTTGCACATGTGGGTAGACCTTGGAGAATTATGTTTCTGTAATCTAACTGTGGGGTGATTATTGCCTGGCATACAGTGAGGAAGTGGTTCTGGTCAAGTAAGGGTCGTAAGTTCTGCAGGATCTTCACACTCATTCACCTCAGTACCTAGCAGACCTTGTCCACTTCCACACCTCAGCTCGCCACCTGCGCTCCCTCCACCTGAATCGCCTGCATCTTCCCTCACCCACTTGTGCTCACCTCCAATCCACCCGCTCCTCTGCATTCTTTTTCCTTGCCCCTGCCCTATGGAATTCTCTCCCTTCCTCTATCCGACTCGAATCAGAACATACCACCTTCAAGAACAGCCTCAAAACCCATTTCTTTGCCCTTGCCTTCGACCTCCCTGACCCCTTCACATGATTTTGTCTTGTCTTTGCCCTTTCTAGCCTCCCCACATGTTACTGCCTTCCCCTTTTCCCTCTCTCTCTCCTCTCTATTGTCTTGTTGTATGAATCTGCCTGGTTTGCTCTCCTATTTGCCATTGTAACTTCTTTTCCTTTTTCTTTTCTTTAATGATTTGTAATATGTAAACCGCTATGATGTTTTTTCATTTAGCAGTATATTAAGCCAATAAACATAAACATAAACATAAAGGAGAAAGATTTTATACAGAAGGAAGGAATCAAAAACATAACCATACAATGTACATCTAGAAACTATAAGCAAAATCGGTGAGAGAAAAGCAAGAATAAATGGCCACTTTCTGGCCAGACCAAGGAATACGTTTCATGCTTTTACCCACTTAGGTTTTCAGTATTTCTTTCCAAAAATTATATATACTTCACAGTGAGGAGAGAGAAAGAACTCTCACTCTCCCATGCAGGCATCTGCATTGTCGGCAGAAACTAACATAATGGCTCAGCGCAGGTAGTGTGGGTGCAACTAATGCCCTCAGTGGGCCACCTTAGTTTCAATGGCAGCCGTTTTGCCACGCGAAATTCAGTAACTGCAGGGGGATGTAAGTGCCTCCCTGCAGTTAGCCTATGGCCCCATGCTGATAATGTGACCCACATATATGTGACCAGTGCAGAGCTTAGGAAACATGCTGCTAAATTTGCCAAATGAAGGCTCAACAGTACCTACGCAGCACATCCCACTTCCACAAAAACAAGGTTATGAGTTTGTGGAGTCCTTATGTTAACCACAACAGATCTAAATGCTTCTGCTAGTGTCTGTAGCAACAGCAATGGTATAGATCTACTCAAAATTGACCACCCACCAACAATCACCTTAACCTCACATCAATATTAGAATCAGCCTGCACTTCCCCCTCAAAGAAACCCCATATCATCCTTGAGGACTTTAACCTAGCCTCACTCCCATTGCACCAGGCCACAGCCTTTCTGGAATTTATGGAAGATATGGGCTTCCTACAAATAGTGAACAACCCTAATCACATCAAAGGAAAAATAGTTACTTGAAACCATTACAAAAATCAACACCACAACATCTCATCTGGATCCATGTCACGTAGCATGGATAAAAGCAACTAAAACAGAACTAGCGCCATTTATACTTAATATAGTCAATCAATCTTTCCTCCAGGGAGCAATGCCAAATGAACTCAAACATTCCACCATTCACTCCATACTCAAGAAAAGATCCCTTAACAAAGATGACTCTACCTCATATAGGCCAATTGCCAGCATCCCATTTCTAGCAAAAGTCATTAAAAAAACAGTTCAAATTCAGCTACAAGACTTCATTGACCTAAACACACCTCTTGATGAACATCAGTACCCCATGGCATTGAAACTCTGCTCCTGGTCTTATTTGACTCCCTCATCTGTAGTATAGATAATGCCAATCAAGCCTTTGTACTAGTCTTTATAGACATTGTCTCTGCCTTCGACAATGTGAATCATAATATCCTCTTGGCAAGATTAGCCCATTTAGATATAACTGGTATAGCCCTCAAATGGTTTAAATCATACATTACCAACTACTCTCAATATGTAAAAATTGATCAAGCATCATCCACTACCTTCTCCTAAGAACAGGGAATCCCTCAAGGCTCAGCATTATCTGTTCTCCTGTTCAATCTCTACCTTCAACCAATTTGCGCAATCTTCAAAAAACACAAGATAAGATATCACATATATGCCAACGATATTATGTTATACTCCCCAGTAGACGTAAAAAATTCCCACATACCACAACCTCACTGATTTCATACATGAAGCAGAATCCTGGCTAATTGCAAATAACCTTCACATTAACTTAAAAGAAAACGGAAATACTGTTCACTACCAGAAATCAAAACTTTATCCCCCCTCAACAACCAACTTACACAACATCACCATCCCAATAAAATAAGAGGTAAAATGCCTAAGAATCATATTAGACAGCTCTCTCAGTATGTCATCCCAAATAAAACAAACAGCCAGAACCATATTCTATAAACTAAAAACCATTCAGTACCTCAGATCTCTCCTAGAAACCCTTGATTTCAGAAACATAGTCCAAGCTCTGATCACTCCTCATTTGGACTACTGTAACAGTTTGTTACAAGGCCTACCCAAAAAGAATCTACACATACTACAAATAGCCCAAAACGTAACAGCCAGAATTATATTCAAAGCATGCCTAACAGACCACATCACCCTCATACTTTATAACCTCCACTAGCTCCCAATAGCAAGTAGGATAAAATACAAAACAATTGTTGCCACATTCAAGTTACTCAATAACATCTGCCCCTCCTTACTTACATCAAGGATACACTCTCAAGCTGATACTAGGAGCAGAAGAAAAAACAACCAGAACCTCCTCTCAATACCATCTTCAAGCCGCAAGACCAAACAAACCACCAACAACAGAACCTTCACTACATTGACCCATATTAGGGAACTCCCTACCAGACCACCTCAGATCATTCAGGGACCTTCATACCTTCCAATAAGAGCTAAAAACCTTATTTTTCTCTGAATACTGTAATAATACCCCCTGCAGCAATACAAATACATGTTTCCCCTCCCAACTCCCCCTAATAGAACCAACATCCCCTCTGCAACTATGCACCCATTTATGAATCCATCCTCTGTAGCATGTACAGTATATACTGGAAAATTACCATGTAAATAGTTGGATTTTAACCAGCTACTACTATGCTTTATGTTGAAAGCTACTATGTAAATAGTTAAATATATCACTGTTTGTTACAATGTTCTCTGTAATTGTTTGTTCAATGTAAACTGCCCCTGATCTTTGGAAGGGGCGGTATAGAAAAACTGTTCAAATAAATAAATAAATAAATACATTTGATTTTTATACAATCCATTGGGTGAAGTCCATGTGTACAGTTGGCTCTTGTATTGCTGGAAGAAGGTGTTTGTGTTTGAGATGAATAGATCATTGGTCTTGCAGAATTCTATCAGTCTTTCTCCAGCTTTATTTCTGTTGCCAAGTGCATATTTTCCAAGCACTTTGCAGCCTTCTTTATTGCCAAATTTTGTGATCCAGTCACCCATGACTATCAGGATATCCTGTTTACATGTTCTGTCAGTTTCAGCTTGTACTTGTTCATAGAACTCATAAACCTCTTCCTCTTCTGTAGCTGTTGTTGGGGCACATATCTGAATTATAGTTGTGTTGATGGGCATTCCTCATAGATGAATAGAAAATTAAGCATTAACTGACTGCATTGTATTTTATTACAAGTTCTTGCAAGTTTCTTCTTAATTATAAATACAACACCATTTCTTCTTTGTCTTTCATTTACAGCATAGTAGACCATATGGTCATCAGATGCAAAGTGCTCGATGCCAGTTCATTTCAGTTCGCTGAAACCCAAAAGATCAAGTTGTACAGGTCTGTTACATTCGTGACCACTTCTGACTTCCCTTGGTTCATGCTTTGTACATCCCATGTCCCAATATGTAAGACTTCGTTGCCGTTTCTGACTCTCATTTCATGCGCAGCTACATCAGCAGTCAAATGCCCCAAGGGCTTTGATCCAACCACATCATAAATGCTGACTTTACTCTGAGAAGTCTTCAGCTCGTCACCAGTAGCCAGTTGAATGCTTTCCGACCTGGGGGTCTCACCTTCCAGCACTATAGTGCAATTTGTTTTATTATGATTATTCATTGGGTTTTCATAGCAAGATACAGAATTAAATTGCTAGGCCTTTCTTCCGTGCAGGTAATTCTAGTGTTGTTGCCCTTGTCAAAGAAATGTAATCCTCCGCCACCAACAACGTCCCATTCTGCTGCTGCCCAGAGGGGTGGTTTATCTTCATCTGGCACCTCAGCTGAGACCTGTGCATCTTGGGAGACCTGCCAGTAGTTAAGCTACCGATAGCTTAGCTGTCAGCATCACTGAAGCACACAAGCCCTTGCAGCATGACAAGCTGCAAACCAAGTGAGGAGTTGGCACCCTAGGCTGTCAGAATCTATTGTTTAGCTTTAAATGCCTTGATCTTTGTTGCCCCCCCAATAGGCAGCTGCCTAGTTTGCCTTGTAGATGGGCTGACCCTGTTTATATAATTTCATAAACTCATTTGTGATTATGTTCTCTTCATGTATCCTACCACCACCAGATGTTTTCAAAGTGGGAGCAAACTTGGATCCCATTCATACCTTTATTTACATTGATCAACAATTTTCCGAGTTTATTGTCAAATTTATAGAACCTAAATTTGCAATAGCCCCTCATAAGGCCGGCCCTAGAGTAGGTCCAAAGTGTTGTAGCCCAAGGCGAACCTCAAGCTTTACACCTCTTCTGGCTGTCAAAATCTATTATTTAGCTTTGAATGGCCTGTTTTTGCTGCCCTCCAGAGGTTGCTGCCCTAGGCGACTTCCTGGTTTGCCTAGTGGTTGGGATGGCCCTGGGCCCTCGTCCTCTTGGTGCGCTGATGAATCAACATATTGGGAGAGTTTTGTGTGGCTAAATATTTATCACTGCTACTTTGAGTGTGATGCATGACATATGCGCTCTCATACCTGCACAGCTGCACCTCTGAGTGCACCAGTGCCATTTCCTTCTTATGTCTGCATACATCTGCAATGATATCCTCCTTTAACACCACTTTATCCAGATCCCAAAATATTGAGGCCTATAGCATAATCCCTATTTTCTGTACAATAATGTTCCCAACATTTCAATAGGTAAGTTTGAAAAGCTACATTTCTGTAGAGGTAACTTGGAAAGCATCAAATCGGGCACCTAGATAGCTCCGCAAAGCCTTCTAACTCAAGCCATATAAGCACAAGATCTGTTATTTCAATAGGGCCATTCACCCTTTCAATGACTTTGGAGAAAAGATCATGTGACACAAGCACATAATCGATGCTAGACATGAACCCGTAGGCTCTAGAAACATGGGTGTAGTCTCTGATGGTCCACTTATTGTTTTAATAGTTCTTAACCACATGCCCAATTGTACTTGCTTATAAGGCCAGAATGCCTAGCCCTCGGTCCAGTTTGTAACATTTGACAAATCAACCATCAAAGGTAACATAATCTCCCGATCTCAGTCACATGATCAGTACTCCTCCCCCATCCTGTCTCTGACCAAAGACCCACATAACCCTACTCCAATTAACTCACCCTCTAGACTTTAACCTCTCCCTCGAAGTTCTCCATTTTTGGCATGTGGGTCCCTTCAGAAGCTTCACACCCCACCTCATATCCATCATTTGCAACTTGTCAAATATATACACACTAATCAATCATACCATCTCCTTTTCTTGTTACCCATAGTATCCCCATAGTCACCAAACTAAAAAAATGAAAACACACTCCAGCTTAAACACCCAGCTTATTCCTAGAAATCATCCACACTTCCCAACCACACTTCCATTCTCGCATTCAAGCAGTTATTCCTTTTCTTAATCTGCCTATCCCATTTTAATGCCCATTCTCCCTACCCTGCTCTTCAAACATACCTCACGCATTCACTACATACCATTTATAACTAATCCTGCCAAACCACAGGGTTATACACATTCACATTTCAACTCTTTTCAACATACTTGAATCATGCAGCACTTTGATAGGATCTCCAGCCATATTGTCACTACAGCCTGTAATGTAACTTAAAGTAAGAACCAAATAGAAATATATAACGCAATGTCTCTATATGTCTGTGTTTGCCTACATGTAAATGAAGGAACATCATGTGCAAATGAGGTTTTATCGGGCCCGTGAAAATAACACAGTATGCAGCTGTTTCCTTTAGGCCCAGTAAAAGCTAAAGTTCAAACCAGCTTTGGATCAGGTGTTTTTTGCTATGCAAGCTGTCAGCTGAATTTCCTTGTGCTAATCAACTCTTTCACTTTAAGCTGGTTAGCTTGGGGACTCCCTCTCATCTCAAACCCACCTTATGTGGTAGGGGTTATTGATATGCACCACAGGGGGATGCTTATTTCTAGAGGTAAGCAGCATTTTTTTCAAATTATTAGATAGGAAAGCCTCTGCTTATCCCTGAAAGGATTGGATCTATTCTGGAATCCATCAGAAATGCTTCAATGACCCCGATTGATCACTCTCTTGGTCTGATCCAGCAGGGAAAGTTGTATGTTCTTATGTTTTAAAATGGCTCCCTCCTGAATTCCCTCCCCATTGAGCATCATCCCCAGCATAGCAGGAAAACATTCACCTTTGAGAGACTCTTGGCAAAATTAAAAAATTAAAAGATAGAAAGCAGACAGTAGGGCTAAATGGCTAATTTTCTCAATGGAGAAAGGTGAATAGCAGAGTACCCCAGAGATCTGTGCTGGGCCTGCTACTTTTTAACATCATCATAAATGACCTGTAAATGGGAATAATAAGAGAGATGATCAGATTTACAGATGACACAAAATTATTTAAAGTTGTTAAAACACAAGGGGATTGTGAAAAATTGCAAGAGGACCTTGATGAAATGGAAGACTGGACGTCCAAATGACAAATGAAATTTAATATGGACAAATGCAAAGTTATGCATTTAGGGGAGAACAATTCAAATTATGGTTACACGATACGAGGTTACACATTAAGAACCACCACCTAGGTAAAGGATTTAGGCGTCATCGTGGATAATACATTGAAACCCTCTGTCCAGTGTGCATTGGCAGCCAAGAAAGCAAATAGAATGCTAGGAATCATTAAGGAAAGGAATGGAGAACATAACCAAGTATATTATAATGTCTCTGTATTGTTCCATGGTTCGACCACACCTTGAATATTGTGTGCAGTTCTGGTCGCCGTATCTTAAAAAGGATGTAGCAGAATTAGAAAAGGTAGAAAGAAGAGCCACCAAAATGGTAAAGGGGATGGAAGGATATCCCAGTGAGGAAAGGCTTAAAATGTTAGAGCTCTTCAACTTGGAAAAGAGACGGCTGAGGGGAGATATGATAGAGGTCTATAAATTAATGAATAGAGTGGAACAGTTAAGTGTAGATTGGCTGTTTACTCCTTCAAAAAGTAGAAAGACTAGGGAGCGCTCAGCGAAGCTACAGTGTAGCCCATTTAGGACTAATAAGAGAAAATATTTTTTCACTCAATGAGTAATCAAACTCTGGAATTTGTTACCGGAGAATGTAGTAAAAGCTGTTAGTGTAGATGGATTTAAAAAAGGTTTGGACAAGTTCCTGGAGGAAAAGTCCATAAACCATTATTAAAGAGGACCAAGGAAATCCCCTGCTTACCCCGGGATAAGCATTGTGGAATCTGTGTACCTTTTTGGGAACCTGACAAGTGTTTTTGACCTGGATTGGACACTGTTAGAAACAGGATACTGGGCTTGAGGGACCTTAGTCTGACCCAGTATGGCATATCTTATGTTCTTATGCATCCTCCCAGCATATAGTAGGAACCTGCCATCCTCCCCCTTAAGAGATACATTCCTCGCAACAGATATCAGCATCTCCCACCTCCACAAGAGACTTCACCAATCCATTTAGAATGAGATTTTACTAGTTCCAAAGGAAATGATCTTCAGACAGTAGGAAGGTTAAAATCTTTGTCGGCACTGCAAGTGCCATTGAATGATATCATTAGGCAACATTTTACTATATATGTTGTGAATCAGGTGTCACTAAGTTCCTGGCAATTGGAGATTCTGTTGTGCTGTGCTGATTATTCAGGAGTGAACCTTCCCTAGTAGCAGCATAGAGGCATATGGTCCTAGGAATTGTCTAGCTAGGCTTGCTGTAAAGGAAAACCAGGAGAAGAGCTAGGAGATCCCAAAGGTCATAAGAGCTAAATCTTTGAAGAAAAAAGGATCTTTTGTCTTTTTTCTGCCACCCAGCAAAAAGCACAAACCAGCAGCCAGCTGTCTTATACCTTGTTAGGATAAAACCCTAAAGCACCACCGAGTCTCTGGGCAAAGGAAAAAGAGAACCATGTCAGGATAGAGAAGTTGGTGGTTTCCCTTAATGTTTTCTTTTTTCCCAGAAACTGGTGGAGGGCTCAATGGTCAAGAGCCCAGAACCCTGTGTGCCCCAAGTGCTAATCCAGCCAGGGAACATAGAAGAAAGGTATTCTCAAAGAAACAGTATCAGAAGCCCAGAGTGCCTAGCAAGGAGTCCAGTTGAGGCGTGTGAAAGAAAGAACTGAGAGACTGAATAAAGAGGCAAGGAATTTGGTTGTTCCAGTACAATCTTGACAGAGGAACTGCAGAAGTATGAGTAGCTCCTTGAAGAGTGCATCAAGTAGCTACATCTATGTTTGGTAGAGAAGTGAATATGGAAAATAAAAAGAGAAACACTAAGGTTATCTGAAATCCCTGATTTTTAATGATTGTCCCCAGCTCCAGAGCCTAAAACCATCTTCTGGTCCCTCCCCTCCCCTTCCTTTCCCTCTTTCCTTTTGTAGTCAGGTTTATATTTTGGTCTAACAGGAAATGAATCATGTCCTCTTCTTCTCCCACACTTGTTTTTGTCATATTTCTTTTTTTTGTAAAGAAAAGTATAACTGTTATTGGCTGGATGTCCTGGTTTACTTATTTGTAAACCTCTATGATGGAAATTCATTTTCAAAAGGTGGTATACCAAACTTTTATAAATAAATGTTGTTAACTGCAGTCGAGTCTTTGCCGACTCATGACAACCCTCTGGATAGTTTCCAAACTGTGTTCGGTCCTCATTTAGGTTGCATAATGTTGATAGCATGGCATCCATAACTGCTGTTATTGTAACCATCCATCGCATTGCTGGCCTTCCTCTTTTTCACTGACCTTCAACCTTACCAATCATGATGTCTTTCGCGAATGATCTCACTCTTCGCATGATGTATCCAAAATATGAAAGTCAACGTCTTGTCATCTGAGCTTCTAAAGAAAGCTTAAGTTTGATCTCTAGTACTGGCTGATATATTTTTTGGGCAGTCCGTGGTATACACTGTCACGCCACCACCACTCGCCTCTAGCTTAGAGGGGCGTGGTTATTAGAGGAACTTTCTGCTATCCGCTTTTTCAGCTTTTTTCAAACTATTTCCCCCCCCCCCCAGTGCCCTCTGGGAAATGTAGTCTTTGTTTAGCTGTATAGGTGCATCAGGCAGAAAGTTGTAGTCAGGCTCAAGGAGGTAAGGCAAATGACAGAAATTTATTTTCTACACAATGGTTCGATCATACCACATACAGGATTGTTTGTTCAGGACTCTTTGAAGTAGAGCATTGTCCAAAAACAAACCCAAACACAAAAATGCTGTTTTAAAGGTTCTCTATAGTTCAGGATACATAGTCTTTAACAGCAAGGATATTGCACTCCCTCTTTAGCCTTGCTGGCTAAAGTACAAAAACAAAATCACATTTAAAGTCTGTGGTAGTTTAGCTTCTATTCAGCTTCAAACCTTTCTTGGTTACCTTCCAAGTAACAAATATAATCCAGGGGCAATAGAAAGCTTTGTTCCAATAGCTACTTTAGCTTACCCCAGTGTTCTCAGTCCAGCAGCAGGTGATTAACAAGCTTATCACAATTCCAGGCTTGCTCCTTAGTCCCCGTAAACTTCCCCTTTACAAACACATGGGAATCACGGCCACCCTGCTTGTGGAATATGGGTACCTTCTTCCTGGAAGAGTTTCTTTCAGAACTGGCTTGCTTTCTCTATGTTCCCAGGTTTAAAGCTTGGCAAAAGGAACAGTCCATGGGAGTGTCTGCATCATTCAGCTTCACCTTGGGCTCTCCCAGCTGCATAGGTTCTGACTCCCCGTCTTGCTCACAGTGCTTAGCTAACAGCCTCTCAGGGGATCTTGGAGTCTGTCTTCTTCCTCGCTCCAAACTCTCCTGCAGACGTACTATATGCCAATTAGCACTTTCCTCTCCTGGAAGCTCAGTTCATCTGCTCTGCTCAGCACCAGTCAAGCTTCCCTTGCTTGCATCTGTGCCTCTGTTCGTGTCAGCCTGGCTTCCTGCTTCTCCTCCCTTTCTCTACTCTGGCCTAGGTTTATACTTCCAGGGCTCTAGCTCCAACCCCTCCCTACTCAGGTGACGGCAATCAGCCTGACTTCGGGCACCTGAGAGCTTGGAGAATTCCCATCCATAGGGGTTCTGGGCCCTGTATCCTCTCCCCTTCATTCTTCTAGGGGGAGCATGAAATGTGGGCCACGTGGAAGTTTTCTGATTCCTGGAGGTGTTTATGGCTTTCCTACCCTGACTTGGTGAAAGGGGGCCCTTTACTAGGGTGAATTATTTATTTATTTATTTATTTTATTTACATTCTCTTATATACCGCGCTATTCTGCATCAGTGCGGTTTACATTGAACAAACTGAAATTACATTGAACAGGGCATTATAACTTGGAGATAACTATTTTACAGGGAACATGGGCTATGGAGGGTTAAGTGGCTTGCCCAAGACCACAAGGAGCACCTATGGGACTAGAAACCCCAGTCCTTCCGGCCCAAGGTTGCTGTCCTCTAGTGGGATTTGAACCACCGACCTTCCGGCCTGAAGTACCTTGCCCCAACCACTAGGCCACTCCTCCACTCCCAAGAATTCCCTGTCTCTTTGTCCTCCCCCAGACTCTGGATAGGCCTCCTTGCCACAACACAGTATTCTTTGCCTGCACCATAATTCAAAAGCATCAGTTCTCTTCCTGTCTTTATTCTTCACTGTCTAGCTTCCATATGATGTTATTGAAAATACCATAGCTTGGGCAAGTCAAATCTTCATATGCAGAGATATATCTCTGCACTTGATAAATTTGTCTATGTAGTTCATAGCCCTTCTGCCAAGACCAATGTATCATCGGATTTCTTGACTACTTGTCTTTTCTTTATTGATTATTGATCCAAGCAGGTTACAGTTGTCCATCTCCCTTTTCCTGCTGCTGCCTTCCTACCCATACTCCCTCCTCAGTCAGAGGGAGACGAGATCAAGAGGCAGAAAAAAAGATAGAAGAAAAAGGAAGAATGAAAGAACAAAGAAACGGGAAAGTGTCTGGAAAAGATGGAGAATCATGGAATGAAGCATTCAATGAAGAGATAAAGAATAATCAACTGAAATAAAAAACAGCAAAGAAGGAGATTAAAAACACCAGAAAAACAAGAAAAATAACAAAAAGATACTAGATACATCTTTTCTCCAAAAATATGCTAAATTTAGGAACACAGGAGAGGGATCCAGTATCCAATGCCCAGGGGGTGGATCTGGATTCTGTCAAGGAGTGTCACTAAATCTGAGTGGCAGTGTGAGTTATGGAGCTACAAAACTAAAGAGGAAGTCTAGAGCCTAGAGAGGATAGTTTACAAATTCATCTGAAAACCTAAAACAGAGGAGGAGAAGAACCTTTTAGAACTGAAGTAGTTAGTATTTTAAAAGCAACAGATTAATACTGTTTATTTCATACCAAATCATACAATAAATAAAAATTTCAGTGAAAACCATAATGTGTCATGGGTTTATTGGAAGAAAGTGGTGAGAGGATGTGTGGAGTTAACCTCATCACAGAAAATAATTGTTCAGGACCAATCTTTCAGTATTCAAGCAAGGGCTTTGGAAACAGTTTCTTTCCCCTTCCAGATAGGATCCTGCAAATAAAAAGTATTCTGTAGCTTAACAAACTTGCCTTAGATCCAAGGGGATTCATCAGAGTTCCTGCTACAAAGGCAAATTGCATCATTCAGCAAATAAAGTGAAGTGCCTCACAAATAGTTTCATTCATAAGTTCATTGACAAGAGAGTTCTGAAGTTCCTCCTAGCCCCTCCTGCTGCTCTTGACAGGTGAAACCTAGTTCTAAAATGTTGAGGGATGTGGGGAAACCTGTCTCAGGATGGTGGAGGAGGAAATGCCTCTGGCAGAGTTTGTGAAGGGGGCAGGGGCCACCTACTGTTCATTGAATTCAGAAAGAAAGGGAAACCCCCAATCTATCCGACTCAAATGGAAAGGTCAATTTAGCGTGGGGGATTTCAGGCCTTAGCATGCACAGTAAGAGGGTAATTTTATAAGGGGTCACATACATTTAGGTGCCAAGTACACGCCTAACTGGTATTATTTTATTCAAACAAAACGTTTCCAAAGAAAGGGAAGCTGTAAAACTGGAGGACATACGATGAAGTTGCAAGACAGTAAACTTAAAAGCAACATCAGGAAATACTTTTTCACTGAAAGTATAGTGGATGCATGGAATGCCCTCCCGATGGAAGTGGTAGGGGCAAATATAGTGACGGAAATCAACATGGCATGGGACAAACACAGTGGATCCCTTCATAGCAAGAGGATATAATCCAAGAAAACTCACATATCTTTTAATAGAGGAGGGCTGACCTGCACGGAGCAGCAGTTCCAAGCACTCTGGCCACCATACTGGTCTTTATCTGCTAAAGTAACTATGCTAGGATGTTATTGTCTGCCTCATGCATCAGGACAATACAAACCAAGTATTCATTTCCTCCATGCTTTGCGGATTCCAACACCAGCTCCCTCCCCTCCCCCCCGTGAAATCTTCCAACCTTACTGTGCACATACACCCTCTCACTTGCAGGGGTGAATCCTAGAAGACAGCAGAAAACTGGCAAAGCCCTGACCTTGTTCCATGTATCTGGCAGGAATAATGTGCACGTCTGCGGAAAAGGCCAGAAACGTACATGGGGCTTTCTGGAATACAGTGCATACATCTCTGGGGCTGGCCATGCCTATATTTGCCCCCTCTGGAACACATATAGGCATCCCTATGCAAGCAAGATAAACATGCATGGACACCATGTACCAAAATACATTCATAGATGTTTTTGACACATACGCGTCCCCCGCGCACATCCAAATGCTTATTCTTCTGGAATGACCCTATTAGTCTTCTGTCCTCCCTTTCTTCTAGCATCACAGCACTTGAACTTAGGGTTGGTTTCTTTCAGCTCCCCGGTACTGTAAAGACTCGCTTCTCTTCACTTAGGTTCCTTGATGTTCTTATTTGTTGTTGGTATTTTCCCCTCTGATGATATTCATTGCAGGTCTCTGCAGAAACCCCGATCTTCAGGCTGAGCACCCCCTGAATATATGCAGTGGTTCCAAGACTCTCTTAATTCTTCTTGGATAGTTAGGTTGGTTAATGCAGAACCTTCTTTTGGGTTGATGCTGTACTCTGGCTGGTTGCCAGAGGCATTTCCCCCTAGGAGCAAACACCTACTTCTATCATTCTGGTATGATGGCCAGGGACCAATGACACTCCTTCTCTCTGGAATGAGGTATTTATAGTGAGTGGGCTTTCCCTTCTCAAGGGAGTCTCCCCCTCCCATCCAAAGATGAATGGCAGAAGGGACATCCCAGGATTCTAGAAAGTACCAATCCAATTCTGTCTAATTCTGACAGTTATTAGTAGAGACACAGGATAGTGCTGCTGATCCTTGCTGCAAAATCCAATAGTCTCTACACAAGTAAGCTAGACATCTGGGAGCTGGAGCTCTGCGTTGTCAATGACTTTTTGTATACCTTAGATAAGTCAGATAATCTCATGTACTTTTACAGACACTGTTTTAATTGGTATTAAGAGCACAACTACTATTTGTTGGAGGCATCAATAGGACACATACATGTCTGCTGAAGGCAGCCATGTATGTGTGTACACAGCAAGTCTGAAGTAATCTATGGTTACAAAATTTATTGGAATAATAATTTATTCACTTATAGACTGTGATTTCAAACCAATAGGGAAGATCAAGGTGCTGTATCACAAGGAATTCTGGAATTTAAGGTGCTATAAGAATTCACATTTGTATGCACATAAATCGGCTTAGGACCCAAGATTTAGTCAGGGTAGAGCAGACAAAGTTAACCTAACACTCACTCTGGTTAAGTTTGTCTGAATATTCAGCTGCATGTGTCAGGACAGAAATGTAGCTGAATTTCTGGATAAATGTGACAAAACTTGGCTGCTCAAATTTATCCCTGATATTTAGTTGGCTCGTTCACACAAATTTAGCCAGATGGCACTCAGTAAGACGAACTCTAACAAATTTGTTTCCTTACTCTGCCATGCCTCTAACTTGGCCTCTTTTTGTCTATATAATTGTAGCCACACAAAATTGCCATAAGGACAAAGTTTACTGGGCAAAGGGGAGATATTTTTAAAGGGGAAGATTTATCCAGGTAGAAGCCAGCAAATTTGGCATCTGTCTGTGATTGTACTGTCAATCACGTTCCAATGGTGTGCCTATTTAGGCCTTCTCCTATGCACCAGCATTTAAATGGGCTCTGACAGCTCTGAATTAGTATTCCATGCAGGAATGTACAGTACATCTGTTGCCCTCAGTTTATTTTTGCCCTACGGGTGTGCATGGCCAAAATAAAGCTCTATTCATGCTTCTTTTAAATGCATTTTCCCCATTTTCGGGCATTTCTCTGTGCTTGTTCTGCCTATTCATCCAAGTTATAAATGTGTACAAGCAATTGTATGCATATATATTCATAGTCGTAGGTATACTTAGGGGGTTATTCTGAGCCACGAATAGCTTCCCCGCCGGTTAGATGGGGTGGGGAATAGGCGGCATGGAGGTGGAGAGTGGGCGGTCAGTGGGCAGTCGCCAGCCCTGGACATACAGGGTTGCTTCTAATGTCGGCCCTGTACATCTGGGGCCAGCAAAATGTCTGGGGAAGTTATTCCACCTCCGAGGTGGAATAACTTCCCTGGACGTTGCTTTTGTGTGCTGCTGGGGTGCGGATGGGGCAGGAGGACATTCCTCGCAGTCCGACCCTGGCTTTAGGAGGCAAGATCGGGTGTCAGGCTGTGGGGAAGGAACTTTATTCTCTGGCAGCCGGCATCGTGGTGCCATTGAGTTAGCTGGGTGCAGTCCTACACATGCAGAATCGCTGTCCCGGCCTGCACATGCAGAACTGTTCACGATTCTGATCCCGCGGGGCTAAATATGCCCCGCGGGATCAGAATCACGATCCCCTCTGTGCGACCAGTTCAGACCAGACGCACAGAGGGGATCTACGTCTGCATCAGAATCGGGCCTTTAGTGACCCTGTCCTGGCGCGTGCATGATTGGAAACTACTGGACATGCTGCTTTTTATTTCCTTGCTCCTTCACTGTGTAGTTCACTCCCCTTCCTTAGCAGACAGGAGACCTTCTATAAAAAAATATTTAAATCTGCTTTAAAAACCTACTGTTATCATCAAGCATTTAGGTTGTGGGTAGGGTCTGTTGGAAGAATCAGCAGCTGTGCCATGTCTAAGTTTGGTCCCTTCCTAATTTGTCAGAGTTGATAATAGGTCAATTCATGTTGCTTTGATCGTTGCCCCTTGATTTTATTGTAAACTGCTTTGGTGTGTTTGAGAAAATTTGTATGTTTTAAATAAATATAATATTACATCCATTTATTCCTTTGTACAGGAATGTGCAGAGAGAGGTGGGGTTGCGATGATCATGATTGTTAAGTTTAATTATTAAAACCTAGGGGGGCCTGAAAGTTAATTGGGATGCAAGGCTAAAGATTTGCATAGGTGCTTAATGCCCTTCACTGGGACTTTAGTCCTGAAATTGAATAAGGTCTCATTCTAAGAAGTGTACCTAGGAAGGGGGCTACAAAAATAAGTTTCTGTGTCTGTATATTACTGATGCTATGGGGTCCAACAAAGGGCACAACACCACGTGCAAAAGCAGTCCAACAAAGAAACGTGGATAGCAAAGGAGGACGTGTGAAAATCTTTATTGGTCAAATTTGACCAATAAAGATTTTCACACGTCCTCCTTTGCTATCCACGTTTCTTTGTTGGACTATTACTGATGCTATGCCATGGGAAAGCTCATTTCTACTGCATCTAAAGCCATAAGTGTGATTCAGGGGAAGAGCAACAATATTGTATGAACCCCTGAGCAAGATTCCTTTTCCAAAATGTTGGGCCATTTTAATCTCTAATCTGCCTGACTTGGAGAAAGCCATTTTGTTTAAAAATGACAAGACAGTGACATGCATTAGATCTCACATTGGTAGAAACCCATTTTAAACATCAATATTTTCAATTTATTTTATAACAAATGACCCCAGAGTCCCTATTATCTCTAGTTGTTCCTTACTGTTCAGCATGTTCTCGTAGATCTATGCACACTAACAGGCTCTGCCTACTTTCACCATCTTGAGCTAGGCCTGAGGCTACCAGGCGCTCTGTCTTTTGCTTCCTTGCCCCGTCGCTGTGGAACACTCTTCCTGCTGACTTTTTCCTGCAATATTCCCTCAATTGTTTCAAGGCCAATATGAAGACTTACCTCTTCAGGCAGGCATTTGATTTTTAGGGATAGCCATGCATGCTTAGGGGAATGTTGTGGCTTATCCCTCACCAGCAAGAAGACCTTCTGTTTATGACTGACTCTCGCCTGAATGTTCTCCTCTGATGGTTGTTTCTGTTGAATGTTCCCCTTTACTCTCCCTTTTTTTTCTCTGTTTCTTTCTGTCCTATCCATTTTGGTTGTAGTTCCTTTCTTCTTTCTTTTATTTTATTTGTAAACCACTTTGTACACTTGATAAAAGGCAGATAGTAAATCTTAACAAAACATAAAACCATAAAATATAAAATCATTGTATGATGGGTGGGACTCCCTCTCCTAAGGGACTGTGAACTCTGCCTCCATAGCCTCCCCATTCTAGGCTAACCTAGGCATGAATTCTTTAAGGAATGAAAAATGAAACCAAACATTTGCAAGAGATTTCCTGGAATCAACATTCTGTGTACCTGAATAATTATTTACAAAATGCCATTGATACTAAGCAGAATAGTCTACTGTGGCATAGCAGAAAGTAGTAGTCAGACCCAGAACCAAAGGGCGCATATTGTTAAGTTGCAGTCATGTTCTAAAAATTACAGGGGCCCAGAGTTAGGCCAGCATTGGCTTCAATTTTCCTTTCCGACAGCAGCAGTAAAAAGAAACAAATTCAAATAGTTTCCAAGTTGACCACCTGGTATGACTTGGCAGAAAATCAACAGTGGCTGCATTTTAAGTAATCTACCTGATCAGTATATTCCCTTTTCTTAAGTGATGCTAGGATGGCATACGTTTCCTCATGAATGGGTGGAAGAGTACCAAGGTCATAATGGAGATCACAGGCTTACAAATTTCTAAAACACAATATTAAGAGGTATAAATATCAGCAGTATGGCTCCAAGGCACCAGTAACCAATTATCATAGATTAATTAAAAGATGACTATGACTTCCTATTAAATAGCTATGTTAGATGCCAATTGAATTATATATAGGAATATATAAATTCATAAGAACATAAGAAATGCCATACTGGGTCAGACCAAGGTCCATCAAGCCCAGCATCTTGTTTCTAACAGTGGCCAATCCAGGTCACAAGTACCTGGCAGGTTCCCAAAAAGGCACACAGGTTCCACAATGCTTGTCCCAGGGTAAGCACAGATCCATGGGGTACTCAACTATTTACTTTTCTCCATTGAGAAAGCTGGTCATTTAGCCCTACTCTCTGCCTTCTATCTTTTAACCAGTTTCTGATCCACAATACTACCCTGCCTCCAATCCCATGAGGTAGCGGGATCAATTGTAGCAATGATACGCTGTTCAGGTTCAGTGAGCTGCTCCCCTTGCACACTTCCGGCCCCTTGCCATGCCTTCTGGGCAGTGTTATGGTGTACCTGCTGCCACCTGCGCTTCACTTCCATGATGTCGCGGTTCTGGTGATAGATGGCATTGATACGGCGGTACACATCAAGAAACTGCCACTGCTTCTCATAGGCACCCACACATGTGGATACATCACCCACCAACTTTGGCAGCTGCTGGAGGATCTCCTCCAGTATGAGTGTCACCTCAACCATGGAGAACTATGTCTTTCTGGTCGTGACCTTCGACACCATTACGTGGACTGTCTGTGACATGCAGCAATCCTGGAGGCCTGGGATGGCCTTTCTTGGACGTGCCAATGCCGATGTACCTGCATTGATGTGCTCATGGCACATGCATGCACACCCTCCCACCTCAGTAATGCAGCTGCACAGAGTGGTGGGGATGGCATGTGCATAGGAAGCATAAGGTCAGTGGTTCACCTTCTGCAGCCAGCACAATGTAGGGAAAAGCCAGTGGATGAGCAGCAGTCCACAGAGAGGATGCAGCCAACGTATTATGAAGGGAATACAGGACATGGAGGGGGCCAGGCTTATGCAGAGTACCTTTATGCTGTAGCTGCATGGCACCACACGTGTATGTGCCTGTGTACATGCACCACTGCACATGTGCCATGGACACGTCAACACACATTCAGGCCTGAATTGTTTTGCAGCAGAACAGACAGAGTGTGACAGTGACAGTGCTACCTGCAGCAGTGCACAGCCAGATGGCTGGAATGGGATAACCTGCAGGACATCCAGGGATGGTATGTGCTGGCCCTGCTGTACAGTTGTGACCATGGTGAGCAGGGCATGGAGCAGAATCACCCACGTGCACGTGTGCCATGGCAGAGAGTCAAGTACATGGACATGAGTGATGCAGCATGTGTGGCAAAGTACCATTTTGACAGGGCTGCCATAGACAACCTCTGCCAGCAGCTGGAGCCATGGCTCGAGAACTCCATGCAGAGGGGCCATCCCATAACAGTGCACCTGAAGGTGACGACCGTGCTAGCGTTCCTGGCATCAGAATCTTTCCAGACTGTGCTGTCAGGGCACTCAGCAAGCCTTCAGTATCCAGGTGCCTCACCCAGTTCCTGGATGCCTACCTGCGGTCCATGGCTCAGACCATCAGCTTCCCGTCAACTCAGCTGGACCAGCACAGGACCATGTAGCATTTCTATGCTGTGGCAGGACTTCCATTGGTCCTGGGTGTTGTGGATGGCACACACATTGCTCTCCAGCCGCCGCGACAGAGTGAGGCTGTGTACCAGAACCGCAAGGCCTTCCACTCTGTCAATGTGTAGGTAGTGTGCAACTCACATGGGGAGATAACAGATGTCTGTGCAAAGTACCCTGGGTCCTACCATGATGCCTATATCCTGAGCTGGTCTGAGCTCCATGCCATTTGAAGGTGGATATATCAGTTGCAGATGGCTGTTATGTGTACATATGCACAGACACCCTGGGACTGGGAGGCATGGGGCACCATATAGGGGTGCGTATGCTATCTAGATGTTGGTGGACTGCCCCCTCCCCCATGACCCAGAGGTCCTGTGGATGGACCCCAGGGCTTTGTGGGGGCTACCAGCCATGCATGGGGGGTGTGTCCTGCCTCCATGACTCCACAATGGGGCCTAGTGCAGGGTGCCCTCCTGGAAGCCCCCTCGACATACATGGCCATGGTTCATCCTAGCCCTGTTTGTCTGGGGGATGGTCCCATCCACCACACACCCACCCTCTGCATGCATCCCGCCCCCATCCAATGCAGCACACACAGTGGTACCATGCATGCAGTGGGGGATGGGGCAGTTGACTGGAATGGCAGCAGAGAGCCTGCATGTAACAGCTTGCCATGCAGCCCCAACTCCAGCTACCCAGGGGTGTGCCTGACATGGGCCAGGCACAGGGCAGGGGCACCATACATTCCCACAATGCCCAGGCCCACTCCCCAGCAGGGACCCTGTGCCCTTGGGTGCACCCTTGTACATGTGGTGGACTGTAGACACACAATGCCCCTCTGGCACCCCTGGGACCATCCATACAGTGGGCACAAATACACATATACACAGTCAGCTGTCCACAGCCAACAACATGTCCCCCCTCACTAGCACACCAGCTGATCAGCAGTTTGCTATTCTGTCTCCCACTACATGTGACCGGGGCTATCCCTTATGCGAGAGGCTGCTGACCCCCATACTCCACCCTAGCATCTTGGCACAGCACCAGTACAACTGTGTGCACAGGACCACACGGGGATCATTGTCTGCACCTTCGGCCAGCTGAAGAGTCTGTTTCAATGCCTGGGCAGGTCCAGGGAGAAGCTTCTGTATAGGCCTTGCAAAGTGTGCCAGATCACCATGGCATGCTGCATGCTACACAACTTGCAGCCACTGCCAAAGGAGCCTGAGGCAGCCAAGGGGGATGGTGATGAGTTGGATGCTGCTGCAGACATGCCCCAGGGCGCACAATCCAGATGGAGGGTGGTGGCGGGTGACAGCCTTGTCCAAACACACTCTGCCTGACTGCATAGCCATAGGTTCAGAGCCCATACAACACAATGCGCATGCCAGCACCTAGGGGGTGCAGGGGAATGTACCATAGCCACAATGAGCCTGAGCAATGCCAAACAATGCAGACATGGCCTGTGCTGCTGGCTCATGCCTCTGTGTGATGTGCACATTACCTACCTGCGACATTGCTCAGAGCAATGTTCCACCACGGGCTGCTAGTATGGACACTGCCTCTGGGTTGTGGGTTCGGGGCCCACCCTGGCAATATTTTTTCTGACATGGCCCACATACTGGGCCCTTCCCCCGCATCCCCCCATCTATCTGTTAGACAATACACGGTGCATCTCTGTAGCTGTGGGACTTGTCTTACCCAGCCATGCCCACCTCATGCAGCACATCCTGCTCCCACCCAGCTTCCATGCCTGGGCCCCTGCTTCATGCAGCCCCACCAGTGCAGTCAGTCTGTCATGCATCCCCACCCTCCCTGGTCTGGGTCCTTCCACATCCCTCCTCAGGGGTGCCCGCACATCTGGGATGTCCATATGACCTTGCCCTGCCACATCCCTGGCTTCCTCTGGTGCAGTCCCTCCTCCCCATCCTGCCACTTCTGCATGGCATGCACCACTTCTGTCTGTGCTTTGGCAGCCCAACTGCCCTGGGCTGTGGCGCACCCATGGATCACTGGCTGTACTGCTGCCACATGTTCATGGCTTCTATCCCACCCCCTGTGGCACCATCCCTGTCCCCCTGGGTGTTTGCCCCATCCTTCAGTACTGTGGTGGCCAGCCTACCTGGCTATTTCACACAGCCATGCATAGGCTACCATGACTGTGTGGCGTGCAGCATGGTGGCTACCCTGTAGCTACACATCTACCAGGGCCACTGTGGATCAGGGCTGCTGTGGGCAATAAACACATAAGCACATACTGCACACATGTTGAACAGCATAACACTTTATTTGCCCAGCAAACATGTATGGGACAGACACACAAAATGGGCAAACAGTGCCCATACACTGGTACACAGTTGTGCCCTGTGGCACCCAACCCATGCCCCTGCTGCACCTACAGGCCATTGGCACTGCCGCCCATCCCTCCCTGGTGGCTATCACTGCACCTGCAGCCACTGGTGCAGTTCATGCTGCTTAGTGGTATGTCTGCCCCTGCGCGTCTCACTGGTGGTGGGGCCCCCTCAGTGACCCACAGGGCTATCTGCGGTGCGACTGGGGGATGGTGGGTGGGACTGCAGGTGGGCCTCCAGCAGCAGTCACAGAATGCTGAGCTCACGACTCAGGCCCTGCACCTCGCCCTTGAGGCCCTCCACATGGTGGGAGAGGTGGGAGAGGGGCCTGTGCAGTCATGCAAAGCTGCGTGCAAGCACGTGATCAAGATGGCCCATGGCTGGTGTGTCTCTGGGGCCTCCACCTGCCTCTTGGACCCCTTTATCAGGTCCAACATTAGATAGGGGTAGGCTTTATGGGCCACCAATGAGGGTGACCCTCTTTCACATGCACCCGGCCACAGGCACCTCTGCCGCATCACTACCCTCATCACTGCCATGCTGTGGCACCACCACAGCCTCATGGCAGCCCCAGCTCCCATAACCTAGGCCCCCCACTGCCTCCTCTCTTCCGTGTCCCTCTCCAGCTGCACTGTCACCTCCCACCCCACGGCCACACTCGGAACCCCCATCAACTCTGCATACCCACCCTCAGCCACACCCTCCCCTTGCATGCCCTCCACCCCTCTCCCTCAATCACACCTTCCTGCCACTCATACACCCCCACACTCCCCACCTGCATGCATGCTGTCCTCGCCCCCACCCTCCTGCCACTCACTCACCCCCACATGCTCACCCTGCATGCACACAGACCCCTCACCCTGCACCTGCCATTCTGCAACTCACACCTCCCTAAATACTCATCCTGCATGCACACACACCCCTCACCCTTGCTCCTGTCTTCCTGCCACTCATGCACCACCAAATGCTCATCCTGCATGCATACAGACCCCTCATCCTTGCTTCTGTCCTCCTGCCACTCACAAACCCTGCACACTCCCTCTGCATGTGCTGCATCCCCTCACCCTCAGAACCACCCTCCAGCCACTCACCCTCACCCATGCACTCACACGCCGTCCCCTCACCACCCAGACCTGTGTCTGTACAGCCTCACTCACACTACTCCATGGGGGTCCCCCAGCCACCCTGCCCATCATGCCATCCACCCCATCCACCAGGGGCTGGAGGATGAGGGTCCAGAGGTTGCCCCCTGTCTCCACAGCACCTGCACATGGCACAAGTGGGACATGGCCACTGACATGCTGCACACCATCCCCCAGCTGCACTGAAACATAGGCCCCTCTGCTCACTGCCATTGGCTCTTCCCCATTCGGGGGGGGGGGTGGAGGGGGAGAATGCTGCCTCCCCTGCTGGGCCCTCATCATCCTCCTCTTACACTGCAGATGGGGTTGGACTGGACAGGAGGATGGGGCTTGCCAGTGCATTGGTGCTGCCCCCACTAGTGTTTGTGCTGCTGCTCCCTTTGGATGCACCAGCGTCTTCCACAGTGTCAGGGGTGGAGCTATCAGGGGATGGGGTGGGGACACCTCCTCCTGCTGTGCTGCCACTGTGGGGGAAGGAAGTCATGGTTAAGTACACACCTGTGTGTCTGTACTGCGTGTCAGGCAGGTCTTCCATGGGCAGCTGTGTTCCTGGTGTGCCTGTGGCAAAGGGTGCTGTCATTCCAGGCCCAAGGGTGGCCCACATCAGGTATGTTTCCTGTGTCACACTCCGGACAGTGCTCTTAGCACTGCCACTGTGGAGGGGTAGGCAGGCCTCTTTGTGTCACCTTACCATGCTCCACACACGTCTCTGTAACACATTGGGGTGGCTGCACCACACATGTCCACTCCATGCTCAACCTGTTGCTGCACTGCTGTAGTTTCTGGGGGGTCAAGCACACACACAGAGTGTTCCAGCATGTCCCAGCTCTGCAGGGAGTGGAACAGTGTAGGCCAGGGCTATGTGTTGTGGGAGCCTGGGGTGGGGGCATGCTGTTTCCATGGGTCCATGTCACAGCGGTGTGTGCTATTACATGTGGTGGCCTGCCTCTGCATTGGGAGACCCATAGCCTGCTGCTCATACAGGGTATTTGCATGGCTACTCACCCTGCTCCTCCTGCAGGTGCTGCCAGATTCGCCTTATGAGCTGTGGGCGCAGACAGCGGATTGCACAGTATTGCGCTCAGTAGGCCTCAGTGTTGCGCAGGATTCAGAAACACCTGTGGGGTTGTGACACACCTCATATTTCCCACATGCGAGGGCACAGTCCTACCTTCTCATTAGGGGGGTGCTGCCAGTGCTGTGTGCATGTGCATTGTGTACCCTGTCCCATCTGCTTACGGTTGCACGTCACCCTGCCATGCCATTGCATCTGGTGTACATATACAGAGCCCAGTTCCCTTGCCTCCTGGGACCTGGAAGCTGTCACAGCTTGAGCCTGATGGTTCTGTTCCTGACCTACAGTGCTCAGAGTGATGGGTTTGCCTCCTGCTGAGGGCCTGTAATACTGCATTTTGCACCTGTATCTTTTTACACTATGCCTTTCCTCTGACTTGCTCTGCTCTCACTTTCTGATTATACATGTTATACAGAGTTGACAAGTTACCCAGTTCCAAGAGTGAGATTTTTTTGCCAGTTCTGGTTTCAAATTTGGACTGCAGTGCAGTATAGTATATGTAGTCCTTGATTTTACCCAGTGGAATAAGGGCTGCAGGCCCCATAATGCACCTGAATGAAATTGTCAGAAATCCAGGACTGGCGTAAAATCTTACTCCTACAACTGGGTAACTTGGAAACTCTGTGTTATGCAATGTATGGAGTGAATAACTGGGTCCTATATCAACTACTATTTCCACAGGCCTAAGCCGACTCTT
The DNA here is from genome assembly GCA_033557465.1 of Ichthyophis bannanicus. Lineage (NCBI taxonomy): Eukaryota > Metazoa > Chordata > Amphibia > Gymnophiona > Ichthyophiidae > Ichthyophis > Ichthyophis bannanicus. The sequence goes on along the minus strand of CM066037.1, from coordinate 221,103,285 downwards.
CTCTCTTCTCTCTTCATAGAAGGTATTCTTGGCTCCATGCTCATTCATTCTCTCCTCCAGCTGATAACATAATGTAGCAAAGCATGCATCAGCCATTTTAATAGTAGCCATAGTAACAATCAGTGCACAGATCTTTATTATTCCTTCTTAGACTTTGAGTACAATATTTCAGCAAAATTACAACTTTTATTCTTTCCTGAGACACCTAAGCTGTGTCTATAGGGCAACAGGAAATGCCCCAGTGATGCAGCCACATAAACACAGTGAGTTCTTTATTACCATGTAGATAACGGAAAAAGGAAACTACTAATATATGTTTTTGGAGAGTCAGACAGATTCTTGATATCCTGGAGATTCTCTGTAAATGATACAAGACAACTGTAAACTTTCTTAGTCTTCTCACAAAGAAAAAGATAGATGGAGAGCAACAAAAATGGTAAGGGGGTTGGAAGGATGCTCTTATGAAGAGAGGCTTAAGAGGTTAGGGCTCTTCAATTTGGAAAAAAAGATGGTTGAGAGGGGATATGAGAGAGGTCTATAAATTAATGAATGGAGTGGAATGGGTAAATATAGATCAGTTGTTTACACCATCAAAAAGTAGAAAGATGAGGACATGCAGTGAAGCTACAATGTAACCCATTTAAGACTAATAAGGAGGTGGTGGGGGCAAATACAGTGACAGAATTCAAAATGGCATGGGACAGACACAATGGATCCATTTATAGCAACAGAATAAAATCTAAATAAACTGAACCATCTAACTTCTCAAAAAATAGGGGTGTCCTGCATGGAGCAGTGGGTTCACCCCTAAACAAAGACATGGGGAGGGGTGGCCGGCACAGAGTGGCACCTACTCCTGCCATCTTACTCCGGCCATCTTACTGGGCAGACTAGATGGACCATATTGGTCTTTATCTGCCGTCATTTACTATATTACTATGTTACTATGTAAATATTTTTTCACTCAACTCATAACCAAACTCTGGAATTTGTTATTGGAAGATATATAAAGGCTGTTAGTGTAGCTGGGTTTAAAAAATGTTTGGACAAGTTCCTGGAAGAAAGATCCATAAACCATTATTAAAGAGGACCTGAGAAATCCACTGCTTGCCCCAGGATGAGCATTGTGGAAGCTGTGGACTTTGAGTACCTGCCAGGTACTTGTGACCTGGATTGGCCACTGTTAGAAACAGGATACTGGACTTGATGGACCTTGGTCTGACCCAGTATGGCATTTCTAATGTTCTTATAGGCCCCCTCGACACATTACAGGCATCCCAGGAACAAGGTACATGTGTGCCTTGTGTGTCCCTGCACTTTACACAATGTACACCCCCTCCCACTGTGTGCATGCACACATGTGCACGCAGCCACCACCACTGGCAGCCATGTTGTCACATCTGTGCTACCACTGCCGGGCACACTCACATTGCATGTGTCTGTCCCTACCTAGCCCCATACATGCTCCAGTGTCCTCCCAGGTAGTCTGGGCAGGGGCATGGTGGAGCAGCTTTCACAGCTGCAGCTTCCTCAGCAGCATGTGCACCTGCACTTCCACACCCATACCCCAGCGGTGTGACAATGTGGGCCTCTGCACTTACCTACGGTCAGCCCGACACACAGGCACCCACTCTCCTTGAGTCAGTTCCATGGGGCACTGACTCCTGGATGGTGTTTCCCTCATTCCATGAGGGTATCATGGAGTCAGGCAGCATGAGCTGTGGCACCTCTGTGTCCAAGGACTCACCACCAGGCACACTTGTGCCTGTGGTGACTTTGGCACAGGTGCATTTGCCCTCAAGGAGAGGGAGGGCAAGGAGCAGGCACAGGGGAGAGGCCGCAGGGGGATTATCTAGTACCAGAGTTGGGGAGTGGCCTGCTTGATGGGTGGGATTGGGGCCCATGGGGAGGTACAGATGGTGTGAGTTTGGCTAGGGGTGTGTGGGGTGGGTATCAGTCATGTTTTGGGGCTGTCTGTTTGACATTGTGGCATGTTGGTGGGCGTGGCCATGGGATAGCACTGCCTCATAGTTCTGGCCTTGGGTGGGTGCAGGGGACACAGCATTCTGCAGGGAATGGACACATATGTTCATGTGTTGCTGAGGGACTCACACATTGCTATGCCTTGCCAGCCACACACTGTCCAGCACAGGTTCCTGGTGTGTTGGCTAGTGTCCCTCTGTGCCACCTCTGGTGGTCACTGCTGGGGGCATTTGCTAGCATCACGGCATGCATGGGGTACCTCTCCATGCTGTGACCACTGTCACATTTATTTATTTATTTATTTAAATCGCTTATATACCGTGCTTTTCAACATCAGTGCGGTTTACAAAGAACATGAGGTATTTTATGGTGGGGGTTAACACCGTATTACATATAACAGGTAGCTCAACTTGGGTAATAGTATTAACTATTTACATTTGTAATTACAGTATTACTATTTACATTCGTAATAACATCCTCCTCCCATGTGAGTTTGCTTGGACCCACATCCTCTTCCATAAAGGTTGGGCCTTGCCCTGGGGCTAAGTCCACAACTGCCCTTGTGCCAGTTATACTGCCTTTGCACCCTCCACAGGATACTGTGGCTGTTGCCTGTGCTTGGGGTATGTGTGCCCTGGGGCTCCTACAGGGCTTGGAAGACTGGTGGTGCTGTGACCCATTCATGACTTCCCATCTTGCTTTTTCAGCCAGTGACAGCTGTCCTGAACACATTTGCTTGTCATGGTGGTGTTTTCCTGGATCTGTTCCAACAAGCATGATGTGATTGCTGCATGTAGTGCACTCTTATGGTCAGGAATATGCCCTTACATATTTTGCATTATGTGGTGCTGTGGATGTTACATTCTCACATTGGGTGGTGATGAGTCACAAACCCCTGATTTTCTGGTTCATAGGTAGTGCTGTTTCCATTGTGCTACACATCCACTTTGTGATATGTATGTCTGCCAGTAACTATAGCCTGCATTGCCAGCATCACACTCTGCTCATGGTTGGCAGGTATCACTCCTCATGGATGGGTGTTGTGGTGCTTTGTATGGCACCCAGTCCCATACTTCTGGCCATTGATGTTTCCATGGGCCAGCAGTGTTGGGTCTGGTCAGGCATGTGCTGTTTCAGGCCAGCCCCTGTGCTAGCTCTTTGTATCCACAGCTGTCATTTACCTGGGCCTGCATGGGTTACACACAGGGGGCCATTGTTGTGTTCAGGACACATACATTACATATCTTATACCTGTGTATGTGTCTGACCACCATGACACGATATGGATGGTACATGGGTGGATTTTGCTCCTACTAACCTCTATTGTATGTCCACATATGGCAGACAGATTATGGCAGATAGATAATGTCAATCCACATCTGCCTTGATGCAGTCACATCTTGGTCATCTCTCCAGTGGTTCTGCTTATCCATATCACAGCTGTAGACAGCATCATTCTCTGACATCATGGCTCACTAGTTAAACATTGGGCATCCTTCTACCACTGCCAGTTGACATACACATATTTCATGACTTTCTAGCATTGGCCTGGGTGACTTTGCAACTGCGGGAAACATTGCCTTTATATATTGTGAGACTGTGCCGGTCGTAGGCGGTTGCCTAGCCTTGAGTTGTGGAAATAAGGACACTGCAGTTGTGACCAGAGTGAAAATTAAGGTTGGGTTTTATTCCCTTTCCCTTGAGGATGTCATAGAATAAGGACAACATAAAAGAACGGTTGCTTCACCGGTGTAGAGGATTCTTAACAAATAATAATTATGCTTCTTTCCAGCAAATAAAGTCCATCACATTTCCAATGTGCAAAAATACACTTTCTTTCTTGCTCCTTTTCTTAACAGAGAGACTCTATGTTATCAGCCACACATAAAGCACATTCCATGGGCTCAGGGATGTTTTCTGGGCTATAGCTCTCCCACTGCATGGAGCCAGGACCTGGTCCTGTGTATGGACACTGAGCCCCTGTAAAACTGCTCTCCGAGCCTTGCCCTGGGGAAACCTCAGTTGTTGTCAGCTGGAGCTGCTTTTGGGTATCCCAGATAGCAGGAGCTGTGCTGGGGATTTCTTCCCACGGCTTAGGCCAATAAGAGTTCACTAGCCTGTTGTAAGCCTGGCTTTTCCCACGGAGACCCCCTTCTCTCCCTTTACCAAAGATAGGGTACTTATCTCTTCCTGTGGAGAAGATGGTTTCAAACTCTTCTGCTTCTAGCCAAGGCTTTCTCTCTGCCCTGCAGCCTGCTCTTCTTTGGGAACACCGGTTACTGTGCTTAGCTGAAGGAAACTCACTTCCTGCCTTCAGTGAGCTTCTCTGGACGTGACCTCCGTCCTCTGTTGGCTTGGCTGTTTGCCTCGGTATGAGGATCCCTCTGGCTGGGAAGACTTTGCTACTGTCTTTCTTAGCTCTCCCGGGTTTATCAGCCTGCCTTTCTTCAGCCCTGGTTCTCCAAGGCAACGTGTCTTTCTGTAACTGCTTTGGAGTTCTGGTCTTACCTTCTCTCCAAGCCTGCCTGGAACTGCAGTCAGACTTCCTTTGGTCTCTGCTTTCCTCCTCAAACTCAAACTCCTGCTCCAGCCCTAGTCCAGGCTCCAGCTTCCTTCCTTCCCTCCTTCCTAGTTCCAGCTCGCTTCCCCTCTGTGGGATTTCCCACCTGTTTTTATCTCTCTGCTCATCTAACGTAGAACGTGAGTCTGGGTCCAGGTGAGCCTGATTGGAACCCTCAATTCTTACTGCGTCACTAAAACCATGTGGAAAGTTTGTTTTCCTTTTCCCTGCCTCTCTGCATTGTGAATGCTGCAACTGCACCTGTGGCTGTAAGGTAAGCTCTTCTTTCATATTATTTCTTAAGATTTCAGGATCTGTGCTGTCTACCTCATGACAATATATATATATATATATATATATATATATATATCATCTGGGGGAACAACAGACATTAGATCCTCTTTCAGTCTGAGGCAGATGATTCTACTGTGGCTTTCAGGTGGCCTATCACCTACATACCTATCTCTGCCATTGGCATACATTTTCAGAGGCCTACCCCCATGGGCTATTTTACATGGTGCCATGATTATGGTGGCAACATTCACAATTATAGGGCACACCTCAGTCTCTATGCATGCTCTTTATCCATGTATTTGTGACATTGGCATATATGGTTGGTAGCACACATCTTTGTCGACAGATATGGGAGGTTGTTTCAGAGATTGCCCCACATCACGACAGCAGCAGTAACATGTGTGGACTGCCTTTCAAATGGATGTGCCCTCTTAGGCATCTCGTTTCTGTCAGGGGACATACCACCTTAACATTTCCCAGAGGGGTGGTGTGGGCAGTCCAAGGGGAGTTCCTGGGTGGGACCACAGTGTAGACATGGGTTCCCCTGGTCACATATGCTACATTTGCATTATGTGCATGTCTGGCCTGCAGACATGTCTATATTGGACATGGGCACCGTTTGCACCTGCTCCGCTTCCATGGGTCTGTATGTGATGGTGGAACTGGGGCCCATATTTTGTGGGGCATGTGCAGGCACTATTCAGTGGCCCCCTGCCTTGGACACGGGGAATGTTTTTGGATGTCCCCATGAACACCTTATTCTGTGATGTTAGACATGTCTGAGCCTGCCCATCCCCATGCTGTACCCACTGACACCACGCCCCTTGTGTAGAACTTCCTACGATTGCTGGGCAACACCTTCCTGCCTCTACGGTGCCTCTGGACTATATGTGCACACATTCTGCTGCTCCGAGCTCCCATACCCATCTATCTCTCCCTAGACCCCTTCACATGAACACTGCTGTTCTGTCCATTTGTCTCTATCTGTCCCCCTCTCTTCTACAGCCATATCTGTACATTGCTGACCTCACCCTGCTGCTCCATATTTCTGGGACACAGTATATGAGTCTGTTAGGCATGCTTTTTCCCTGGACCCTCTCAGGTCCCAGCTGGACATGCACTGCAGTGATGCCACTTTGGGGTCTGATCTGCCTAGGCTCCGTTATGTTTCCTGTCTATTCTCCCTGCACATATCCTGATCATAGCTGCTGTGCTGTCTGTGCCAAATAGAGATGTAAGACCCACTGGACAGAAGCCATCTGTCATATGTGTCTATGCAGCGCTGCTTACACCTTGTGGTGCTATTGACATGATCAGTGGTGATGGCTGTGGCTGTGTGGGGCCTTATGCTATGGCATGTGAGGCACACCTATCTGGGTACTAGCATTCTTTACAGCAGCTACACCTTTCCCATCTGGGGTGTGTCGATCTGTCTACATCATCTGTCTACATCCACTATCTATGGGGCAACCCTGTCTGCCCTCCCACAGCCAACTTTGTGGCACTGCTCCCCCAGTCAGGGCTGTGTGGGCATGAGGGGAGTGGGCCTTGTGCCATCACACCAGGTAGCTGGACCCCAGATATGTCACTACTCTCTCAGCTCTCATGCATCCTGGCCTCAGCGGGTGTGTGCGCCATATGGGATAGTCCAGGGAATGTTGTCACTACATCGGTCGTGTTTCTTGGTGACAGAAACCACAGATGTGTGCCTGTCCTTTCACACTGCCAACACTATCTACTGTATGTGGAGTACCCTGTGAATAATACTCCAGATGGTACCAGCCTAGGTTCCCATGTGGCTACCTGTACAATATATATCACTTTCATTACTAGTGTCCCTCAGATTATGGTCATTCAGGTGTGCATACGACAGTACTTCATGCTCAATAGCACACTGTGCATCATGGGCATGCATTTATGCTGTTTGCACTGTGGTGTACCCCTTCTATGGTGGTCCCCTATCTTTGACAGCCATATGTTTGCACATTTGGCTTTAGTGGGCCCTCTCTGTCTTTGCCTGCCTCATCACACTGGCACCTGGTGACACTGTGGTCATCCATATGGCCACATACTGACCAGGTTTTCATCCCCACCCTGCACTAATGCTGTCTTCACCAGCTCTCCCCATGCGCACCTCACACCACACACACACACACACACACACACACACACACACACACACACACACACACACACATAAACTCTCTCACTTTCTGTGACAGCAACATGATTCTGCCAGGGGACTGCCCTGCACCTGGACCCTTGTAAATATGTTATGACCTGTTCAATGTATCTTTTGTTGTTTAAAGTAAACCGCTTTAATCCGGTGAAAAGTGGTATATAAGCATAGCTGAATAAATAAAATAAATAAAGTTTTGTTAGGGTCCCATGGATTGTTTCCTTTGGCACATAGGTGCATGGCCTGATTGGACACTGTTGTTCCTTTTAATATTGCTGCAGGTGTGTTTAGATATGTTTCTTTACCCTACAACATTCCCTTGGTTCTGCTCCCAATGCATTCTGTCTACATTTTGTATTTGTCCTGGCTGCAGTGGTGCCACTTCAGAACCTACTTGTTACCTCCATTCACGTGTATGGGATGCATTGTGGAACAGAGCTGCATTTTTCTAAGTCAGAGCTTTCTACCTGGTTTCATCAGGCCTAATGAGGATTATACCTCATATGTACATGGCACTTTTGGGAATCAACTTTCTACTTCTCAGCAGAACACCACACACCTGTTCCATTCTCTCCCACTCACATTCTTAACTCCCCATGCTAACAGCTAGGACATGTATGTCAGCGGTGTTTTGGAATATGGTGGGGGACGTATTTGGGACTTACATGTCCCCGCCGCACGTGGACAACCCTTATTCATATTCTAAAATGACCCCCTTAGTGACAGTAATACAGGCCTTGGTATTACCAAAATTGGATTACTGTAACTGTTTATGTCAGCGTTACACAGAAGCCTTTGAGGCGACTATAGATCTTACAGAATACTGGCTGTAGAGATTATGGGAGGGTTTAAGATGAGAAACCATATTTCTCCCATACTCAGGGCCCTTCATTGGCTTTCTGTGGCCGATTGAATTAGATTAAATGACTGGTAATTACGTTCAAAGTGTTTTATGGATTAGGGCTCACATTTGCGGAACAAGTCAAAACTATGTACCAAAGTGCCATATCTGCTCTGAGAGGAGGGGTTTGCTAGTAATCCCTGGGGGGGTAGAAGAGGCATAGAGGGCCCAGAACGTTCAGATATTGTGACCAAATGGAGTGGAGGAGTGGCCTAGTGGTTGGGACAAGGTACTTCAGGCCGGAAGGTCGGGGGTTCAAATCCCACTAGAGGACAGCAACCTTGGGCCGGAAGGACTGGGGTTTCTAGTCCCAAATGGTGCTCCTTGTGGTCTTGGGCAAGCCACTTAACCCTCCATAGCCCATGTTCCCTGTAAATAGTTATCTCCAAGTTATAATGCCCTGTTCAATGTAATTTCAGTTTGTTCAATGTAAACCGCACTGATGCAGAATAGCGCGGTATATAAGAGAATGTAAATAAATAAATAAATAAATTTGGCGAAATGCCTTGCTGATTGAGATAAGACATCGTGACGAACTCCTACAATCCCACCGTCTATTAAAAACTTGTCTATTTTGACAAGCTTTTGGGGAATACAGTGGGTGGAGGTTGGAGAATGCAGTTATAAATTGTCAAGCTATGCAATGTTTATGTAAAGAAGGGGATGGGGGAGATATTATAAACTGCAGTGGGTTTGTTAAGGGAAGCGGTATATAAATCAAATTAAACAAAATAAATTAGGGCACTGAAACCTGATCTAGAAACATAGAAACATGATGACAGAAAAAGACCACATGGCCTATCTAGTCTGTCCTTCCATATCAACAACTACAACAGTCCACTTTTTACCTTTAGAGATCCTCTGTGTTGGTCCCATGCTTTTTTGAATTCAGTTACTGTCCTCATCTCTACCACCTCCACTGGGAGACTATTCCACGGATCCACTACTCTTTCCGTAAAGAAATATTTCCGCATATCACTCCTGAATCTATCTCCCTTCACCCTCATCCCATGTCCCCTCGTAGCAGAACTTGCTTTCAATTGAAAGAGGCTCTCTCCCTGAACATTTATGCCATGGAGGTATTTAAACATCTCAATCATATCACCTCTATCCCGCCTTTCCTCTAAGGTGTACATATTAAGATCCTTAAGTCTGTCCTCATATGCTTTATAATGAAGCCCACTAATCATTTTAGTAGCCACCCTCTGCACCGCCTCCATCCTGTTCACATCCTTTTGAAGGTGCGGTCTCCAGAATTGCACACTATACTCCAAATGAGGTCGCACCAAAGACTTATACAGAGGCATTATCACCTCCTTTTTTTCTGCTAGCCATTCCTCTCCGTATGCACCCAAGCATCCTTCTAGCTTTTGCCGTCACCTTTTCTACCTGTTTAGCTACTTTAAGATCATCAGACACAACCACGCCTAGGTCCCGCTCTTCTTTAGTGGACAAAAGTACTTCACCTCCTATACTGTATTGCTCCCTTGGATTGCTGCAGCCCAAATGCATGACCTTACTTCAAGGTCATCTACATCAAGTTTTTTTCATGCGGCAATGTCTTCAGGTGATAGTGATTCCATTAACTATCTGACCTGTTTTTCCCAGTCTCATCCTTAAGAACATAAGAAATGCCATACTGGGCCAGACGAATGTCCATCAAGCCCAGTATCCTGTTTGCAACAGTGGCCAAATCAGGTCACAAGTTCCTGTCAGGTTCCTAAAAAGGTCCCAAACAGCAGACGCACTCGCGGAGACAAGCCAAACACAAGAAGAGAAATGCAATGAAGTGATCTCAAAAGCTTTATTGAAAACCAAACCACTACGCATTTTGTCAAATGCCTTCCTCGGGGGGGGGGGGGGGGGAAACCGCAAAAATTAAAACATAAAATTGAAATAAAAAATTATAAAATATAGATAATACAATAAATTAAGATAATATAATGAGCCACATTAACATAAACATGATAATAAAACCAACATAAGATGCAATAAAAACAAGACTGAGTAAAAATAATAAATAAGCATGCTTGACATATGTAAAGAGGTTGAAAAGACCAACCCTAAAAAGTAAAATTAGATAGGAAACCTCCAGAGACCAGACAAGGAGTAATCATAAAACCTAGCCATAAAAAAATAAATTATTAACATAAGATACAATAAAAAGACATGATGGATAAAACGTACATAAATAGAAATTAAAGATTATGATAAAAAGAAAATCACCATAAGTAAACTAACAAAATCGCTATATAAAAGAATGAGGAGAATAGCACAATTAAAACCCAAACAGGTTGGGAACTCACTTGTGAAGCAAGCTGTTTTTATAATGTTGACCAAAGAAACCTATGGAAGTGACAAAAAAAGGAGTGAATCTCAGAATTGATTAAATATTGAAAGCAATATAAATTAAACTGTCTAATGGGGCAAGACATACTGTATAAATAAAAGGCTATACCAATGTACTCCAAAGCCCTATGTTATACAGTATGTGCCCTGTATACCGGAGAAACCCGGAGTTTAAAAAGAACCCATCTGATAAACAAAAGATAAAGTATGAGACAAATGTCTATAGTTGTTGAACCAAAAGTTATAACATCAAAGTATCCCAAAATGAACAAGTCCACCAAGAAAAGCACAAAGCCATGTAAATAGAGGAAACCCAGTCTGAGAACGTGGTAAGGAAGGAAGGAGCTCTTTATTAATTGACTGAAATAACTCGCCACAATGCCCGACACAGGCCGTATTTCAAAATACCTTCTTCAGGGGAATTCTGGCGTACTACAATCAGAAATACATGAATGAAATATTAATATGAACATAAAGTAAGACCATTCATAAAACAGTTAAAACAATAATTGAAAACTAATTATAAATATAATAATAATAAATAATGTTTTTAACAGTTAAAAACTGGAACTTAAAACCACTAAACAAACGTTAAAAATGTCCGGGAACTTATACAATGACAAATGAAATGACATTGATAAAAACATTGATAAAAAATATATATATATTAATAAAGACATTAATAAAAATGAAAATCTGAGGGTATGTCAATAACTAAAAATTGAATTTGTATATCAATACCTCTATTTTTAGATAAGCTCAAATGCAATGGTCTTGTACTAAAAAGAGAAGGAAAGATTAGATGTCATCAGACACATTGATAACAGAAGCAGGAGTGAACCCAACGAAACCTGGATGTGACTGCATAATTTATGACTAGCTCATTTTTGTTAATTGTAAACTATATTAATTTCAAAATAAAAATTTTAAATTTTAAAATATAAAAGATCGAAGAGGAGGAATATGACATCAACAAAATTTTTGTGCTTGAAAAAAAACTAACCTATTAAGAAATGTTAACCTAATAAAAACCACAAACCTATCTAAAAGCATTTAAACTCCTTTAGATGGCTTTGAAATATACAACTTCAAGTTCTTGCACCCAAAATCAACATGAAATAAGGGGTTAAACTTGTATCATTCGTTAACCTGAAGGCTTACATGCTGGACTGTAAAACTATTGAATTAATCCTGTGAACCTCTCTCTCATGCTGTCGGGATCTTCTTAGGATAGAAGTGACAATAGACTGTACTATAATAAAAGAAGAGCTACCTGAAAGGATCCTGTGAGAATCTCGTTCCAGAATTTTATCTCCAAGGATAAACCACCTTTCTTGAATCGTATCTGCGTTTGTGAAAGTAGAGTGTACTGACTGAAAAAACGCCCGCACTTGCGCTGTAAAGAAGAGATCTGAACCACGGGAAGGATGACATGTTGTAGCCTCTGATTGGCTGATCGTCATTGTAGTATTTTGTGTAAAATTGTACATTGTAACGATTGAAAAATGTGTTCAGCAATTAATCGGTAGCTTATCCCTTATATTTATTTAATAACATATCTTTTGAATATAACTAACATGTATGACAAACAATGTCTGCAACAGTGCCTCAAGACAGTACTAGCTTACGTGACTGTTGTGTCCACGGAGGGCTATTTCCTATATTATGGCAAATTGAACTCATGGTTATGTGTGTTTGTTTATAAATAAATATAAATAAATGGCAAATCTTAAAAGCGTATAGATGACTGATTATATCAATAGAATAATGCTTAAAAACAATTGAAATGAAAAGTGTATTAAACCCCCTACAAAACGGAATTCCTACCTATTAAAAAATTACCTAGAAGATATACTTATGGGGGCATGTGGTTCTGACCTGAAGTACACTATAAAAAGTAATGAACCTTAAAACAAAATAAGCATTTTGAACCCACGGTTATGTATTTAAAATTAAAATAACCAATATTAAATGCATATGGCTATCTGATTATATCAATAATGTTCAAGCCAGAAAAAATGAAAAAAGTGAAATTTGTACTCCTTACAAAAACGGTGTGCCAACCTTTTAAAAAATATACTCACAGGGTCATTTAGTTCTGACCTGGAGTTCAGTATTAAAAATAGCAATACTTAAAACAATAATAAATCTTAATTACGAAAAAGCTATTTTTGTATAAAATGTTAAACTCATTGTAATAAAACTCATTACATCAAAACATTTAAATAAATAAATAAATAAATAATTAAAAGACTAAAAATCTTAAAAAACACAGTAACATAGTAAATGACGGCAGATAAAGACCAGCACGGTCCATCTAGTCTGCCCAGTAAATGGCAAGAGTAGGTGCACCTGCCGCTCCTTGCAGGCCACCCTCCCCATGTCTTTGTTTTAGAGATGAACCCACCGCTCCGTGTAGGACACCCCTGTATGTTGAAAAATTAGTTAAGTTTATTTTGATTTTATCCTGTTGCTGTAAAGGGATCCACTGTGTCTGTCCCATGCCATTTTGAATTCTGTCACTGTATTTGCCCCCAACACTGCCATCGGGAGGGCATTCCAAGCATCCATTACCCTTTCAGTAAAGTATTTCCTGACATTGCCTTTCAATTTACCCCCTTGCAGCTTCATGTTATGCCCTCTAGTTTTACAGTTTCCCCGCCTGTGGAAGACGTTTGTTTGTTCATTATTTCTCTTTACGTATTTAAAAGTCTGAATCATATCTCCCCTGTCCCTCCTCTCCTCCAGAGTGTACATATTTAGATCTTCAAGTCTCTTTTCATAAGGCTTCTGACGCAGGCTCCAAATCATTTTGGTTGCCTTCCTCTGAACAGTTTCCAGTCTTTTTAAATCCTTTGCAAGATATGGTCTCCAAAACTGAACACAATATTCCAAGTGAGGCCTCGCCAGTGACTTATACAGTGGCATTAGTACCTCTTCCTTTCTGCTGGTAATTCCTCTTTGTATGCAACCCAACATCCTCCTGGCTTTTGCCACCGCCTTGTCGCACTATTTTGCCACCTTGAGATCCTCAGAAATAATCACACCAAGGTCCTTCTCCTGGTCCGTGCACACCAACCTCTCACCCCCTATCACGTACATTTCCCAGGGATTTCTGCTTCCCAAGTGCATAACACTGCACTTTTTCGCATTAAATCTTAACTGCCAAGCATTAGACCATTCTTCCAGCTTTTGTAGATCTTTCCTCATGTTAACTACTCCCTCATGGGAGTCCACTGTGTTGCAAATTTTCATGTCATCTGCAAAAATACAGACTTTTCCATGCCGTTCTTCAGCAATATCACTCACAAATACATTGAACAGGGCCGGGCCAAGGACCGAACCCTGGGGCACCCCGCTAATCACCCTCCTTTCATCCGAGTGAGCTCCATTTACCATCACCTTCTGTCGTCTGTCAGTCAACCAATTTCTGATCCAGTTTACCACCTTTGGACCCATCCCCAAACTATTGAGTTTATTGATAAGCCTCCTATGAGGAACAGTATCAAAGGCTTTGCTGAAATCCAGGTAGATGACATCCATTGCATGCCCCTGATCTAGTTCTCTGGTCACCCAGTCAAAGAACTCAAACAGATTTGTTTGGCAAGATCATCCTCTGGTAAAACATGTTGCCTCAGATCATGCAACCTGTTGGTTTTGAGAAAGTCCACTATTTGCTCTTTCAGAAGCGACTCCATTACTTTTCCCGCCACTGAGATAAGGCTCATGGGCCTGTAGTTTGTCACTTCTTCCCTGTCACCACTTTTGTGAAGAGGTACCACATCCGCCCTTCTCCAGTCCTGAGGAACTAATCCTGTTTCAAAGGATCTGTTGAAAAAATCCTTTAACGGCCCTGCAAGAATCTCTCTGAGCTCTTTCAGTATCCTGGGATGTATCCAGGGGCGGCTCTATAATGAGGCGAAGTGAGGCAGCTGCCTCAGGTGGCAAAGTCTTGAGGGCGGCAAAAAATGCCCCAAAACAGCCGCCTCATTTCGCCTTCAAAAGTTTAAAAAAATCCCCCAAAAAACGAAGTGCACAAGTTGCTGCCAAGTCAGCTTCTTGGCAGCAGCAAACACCCTCCTTTTCCAGGCAGACGCAGCTCCCTGCCCCTTAGAGAACTGTGGCTGTGCTGTGACTGCAGTTTTAAATAGAAACGAAACCAGTGCAGAGCCTTCTCGCCTCCGTGAAGGACCACGTGCAGCTTTGTCCCGCCCCCAAAGGAAATTACATGTAACTTCTTTTGGGGGTGGGACAAAGCTGAATGGGGTTTTTCACAGACACGGGAAGGCTCTGCACCGGTTTTGTTTATATTTAGAACTGCAGATCACAGTACAGCCGCAGTTCTCTAAGAGGCAGGGAGCCACGGCTGCCTGAAAAAGGAAGGTGAGTTTGCCGCTGCCAGTCTTCAAAAAACCAACAAAATAAAAAGAAAACCAGGGGAGAGGAGCCGCTGCAGCAGCAGCAACAGGAAGTGCCCCTCGGCCGCCCCAGCAGAGCCCTCCTGTTTCCCTCAGCGCGGCTTTAGAGAGCCATGAAGGGAGATGGGAAACTCTCCCTTCACGGCTCTGTAAGCCACACTGAGGGAGACAGGAGGGCTCTGCTGGGGTGGCCCCGGGGCACTTCCTGCTGCCGCGGCTTCAGCAGCCAGGTTCTTTTTTTTTTTAATTTCACGGGGGAGGGGGTTAAGACTTATAATGGGCTGGGGGGGTAGGATTGGTAATGGGCTATGGGAGGTTCTAGGACTGGAAATGGGCTATGGGGGGTTAGGACTGGAGGTGGGCTGATGGGGGTTGCTTAGGACTGGTAATGGGCTATGGGGGTAAGGACCGGAAATGGACTGATGGGGGTTAGGACTTGTAATGAGCTATGGGGGGCTAGGACTGGATGTGGGCTGATGGGGGGTAGGACTGGAGGTGGGCTGATGGGGGGGTAGGACTGGTAATGGGCTATGGGGGGCTAGGACTGGAAGTGGACTGATGGGGGGAAATAGGACTGGAAATGGGCTAATGGGGGAGGGGAGGAGGGTGCTGCTGACCCTGGAAGAAAACTAGGGGCTAGGGCTACAAATGGGCTGATGCGGGAGGATGGTAGAATGGGACTGGGAGCAGATAATGGGAGAGTCTGACAGGGGAAGGAGGGGGCATGAAGGGAGCTGACACAGGGGAAGGAGGGGGCTGGAAAGGAGCTGACACCTGGAATGTACTGAAGGGGGACTGGAAGGGAGCTGACCCTTGGGGATGGGAGTGGTAGGTGGTTGGGTAATAGGGAGAAGGCTAGAAGGGAGCTGACATGCAAATGGCACTGGAAGGGGGATGGACAGAGGGTAGGGTGACTGGAAGGGAGCTGACCTGGAGGGTGGCACTGAGAGTGGACGTGAGCTAATATCTGGGATGGTATTTGGACTAGAAGGGGCTTGACAGTGGGGAAGGAGGGGGACTGGAAGGGAATGGATACCAGTTGCAGTCGTGGGAATGCAGGGCAGTTGACATTGGAAGGTACTGGGAGGAAAGGACTGGAAAGGGGGCTGATACTGGGGAGGGTTACTGGAACTGGAAATGGGTTGATGGAAGGAAGTGAAGAAAACAAAAGAAGGAATAAGAAATGGCAGATGGACCATAGACCACAGAAAGAGAGCTAAGAGAAGACAGGAAAGCAGAAGCCTCAGATCGGGACCAGCATGATCAGAGAATAAAATGGTCAGACAACAAAGGTAGAAAAATAATTTTATTTAATTTTAGTGATTGGACTTTGTGCTATTTTTATATTGTACACAATATTGGGGAACTGCATCTCTTATTTATCTGATGTTGCACTGCATGTGGACTATGGCTTCTTGGGGTTTCAATTTAAAGTTAGTCTACATATTATTATTTTTACTTTAGATTGTGGTTACTTCTTCTGTACTTGGTGAGGGACGATGTTGCGAGTGTGTGACTGAGGTCAGGTTTTCTGTCAACATGGAGTTTGTACATAAAGATCTGTACTGTACTCCAGTAATTTGACTTGTTCAGCTTTTCAAATAGGTGTATGGATGTTCCAGGGCCCACTGTAGTATTTACAGTGATGCTTTTTTTTGGATGGGCTCCTTATGTGAGTTTTGGAAGTTTGTGCTGATATGGTATGGTATGGTAGGTTTGTTCTTTGTTGTAGAGTTTTGTATTAGTTCACAATATGCCTGGTACTTGAGAATAGTGATTGTTGTTGTTGTTAGTGAGATGATTAGAATCAGATTTTTTTTTTTTAAATATTGAGTTCTGTGGGTGAATGTCCTGGTTCTGCTCTGCACCTGCTGTGGATGCAAAATATATGTTGAAAAAGAAAAAGCAAGAACCATAACGCAGTTTAACAACAAAATAAAAATGTGTTATAATTTAGTTTTATAATCTGTGCTGTTAGTTCTTGCTGTCTTTTAGTTCCTTGGTGTGCAAATGGGACCGTACCTAGCCCTGTGCAAGTGGTGCAGCCGCACAGGGCGGAAAGGCTTAGGAGGCGTATTTCAGCTGTCTGCTATTGCCCTGCCACCGCTGTCAGGACAATAGCAGGCAGCCGAAATGTGCTCCCCAAGACTTTTCACAGCACTTTAAGCAGGTCTGGTCCCTCCCTCCTTCGACTCGATGTCAAGGAGGGATAGATCTGCTTAAAGTGCTGGTGCCTTTCAGATCGGGCACATGCCCCCCTTCTCCTCCCCATACCTCCATCCAGCGCTGCCTGCTCTTTCCCTGCTGCTGGCGCCTTCGTGAAAAAAACAGTTTTTTTGAAGTTTAGGATTTTGAGCTTGCTATGATTGGACTGCACCTTGGCTTTTATCTCAAACCACACCGTGTGATGATCGCTGCTGCTCACAGGGGCACCCACCCAGACATTCGACACGCTATCACCGTTGGTGAGCACTAAATCCAGCATTGAGCTTTCCCTGGTTGGTTCCATCACCATTTGTTTAAGTGATGCATCTTGGAAAGCATCCACAATTGTTTTGCTTCTTGCCAGATTCGCAGAAGGAGTACTCCAAGCCACATCGGGTAGATTAAAGTCACCCAATATGATCACTTCCCCCTTTGTGGCTATCTTGGCAATATCTATAATCAATTCATTATCTATTTCTTTGATTTGAGTCAGAGGTCTGTAGACTACAGCAGTATGGATGACAGTGCCATCTCCTCTTTCCAACACAATCCAGAGCGCTTCTTCCCATGCCCCCTGCATTGCAGTAGCTTTAATATTGCTTTTTTACATACAAGGCTACTTCTCCTCCTTTTCCACTTTCTCTTTCTCTTCTGAATAGATTATAGCCAGCTATGGCTATATCCCATTCATGCGATTCATTAAACCATGTTTCTGTAATGGCCACAATGTCCAAGTCCATTTCCACCATTAGGTCTTCCAGGTCCGGAACTTTGTTGGCTAAGCTTTGAGCATTTGTGCTCATTGCTTTCCAGCATTTAACTGGCTTGCATGTATTTTGCATTGATTTTGTTCTGCCCACTTCTTCCCACTTGTCGTTGATGTGTGGTTTAAAAGTGTGGCTGTTTCTGATGTTGTTCTGCATTTGCTGGGAGTGACATCCTAAACTAGTCCTTCTCCATCCGTCACCCACTTTTTCTAGTTTAAATGCATATCCACATACTGCCTGAATTTTTCACTTAGGATTCTTTTTGCTGCTACAGAGAGATGTAGTCCATCAGTACAGTATAGTCTCTTGTTGATCCATCTGTTTCCCCAGTCGCCAATAAATCTGAATCCTTTTCATTCGCTGCAGGTCTGGAGCCGTGTATTAAAGCTGTTTATGCGATGCAGCCTTTCTGCCCCGTACCATGAACAGGTAGAACCTCTGAGAATGCTAGTGTTAACAATGGGCTTGAGTTTATCTCCCAGAGTCTGGAAGTCCCTTTGAACTGCAGAGGCACTGTTTCTAGCCAGGTAATTTGTACCCAGGTGGATGACAACATCAATTTTGGAGTGCTCATTTTCTGCGCTAAGTACATCAACAATTTGGTTTGTATTCCTGCTGGCTGAAGAGCCTGGGAGGCATTTGACCATCTTCTCTCCTTTGAACTGTGTTACCAAGTTGGTGCCTCTGATGATGGAATCTCCAAGTAGTAGTAAGATGATGGAATCTCCAAGTAGTTTTCTGTTTAGTGAGTTTTTCTTCATATTTGGTGCTTTAGCAGGAGATTGGGCATTGACTGACTCATTTAGGGGCCCTTCAGTTTCCATGGATTGTTGATCCTCATTAACCAAAGCAGAGAAGGCATTATGCAGGGATATCTCTTGATATATAGGATGTCGCTGCGTTACAGGTCACAATCTACCCGAGCCCACTGTGATCCATTTGTTCCTGGGATGTTTGATTCTTTGTGGGAGCGGTAGTGGACTTTGTTCTGTTTGTATCCTAGAAGAGGCGTGTTTCATTGCAGCTAGTTCTTCCCTTAGTAGAGTTAATTCTTTATGCATGGCAGCTAGTTCTTCCCTTAGTAGAGGCAATTCTTTATGCATGGCAGCTGACTTGAGGCACATAGGACAAGCTCTTAGGTTCCAAATGATTTGTCTCAGAATGAAAGCACCACAGTTATTACACTGAATACATGACATGCTGATTAAGCAATTCTAGAAGGAGAAGAAGAAGAAAAGGTGGGCTTAACACCAAATTAAAAAGGATAGATGGCAACGTAGGTGACCACTATATAGGCAATGCAGCCCTGGGATAGATGGGGTGAGGGGTAGGGTGGGCGGAAACCCATGTATATACTGTACATAGCGCATATGTAAATAGCTCATCCAAATCAAAACACTCGCACACACGCACCTACACTGTACATAAGGCTCACATGACACACAACACTTATACTGATTGCTTGCTGTGCTCACCGCCTTGATTGAAGGATAAGGCGGGATACAAATACCCTTTAAATAAAAAATAAAAAATAAGTGTCCCTAAAGATGATGTTGCACAAAAGGGGGAGGGGAAGGAGGGGGAAGGGGGGAGGAGGAGGGGAAAGGGGAAGAGGGGTGGGAGGAAGGAGGGAGGGGGAGGGGGAGGGGAAAGGGGGAGGGGAAGGGAGGGGAGGGGAGGGGGAGAAAGAAAAGGAGGAGCTAGTTCATAAATTATGCAATTACATCCAGGTTTCGTTGGGCTCACTCCTGCTTTAGTTATCAATGTGTCTGACAACATCTTATCTTTCCTTCTCTTTTTTAGTACAAGACCATTGCATTTGGGTTTAACTAACAATAGAGGTATTGATATACAAATTCAATTTTTAGGTATTGACACACCCTCAGATTTTAATTTTTATTAATGTCTTTATCAATATATATATATATATATATATATATATATATATATATATATATATATATATATATATATATGTATATATATATATATATATATATTTTATCAATGTTTTTATAAATGTGATTTCATTTGTCATTGTATAAGTTGCCGGACATTTTTAACTTTTGTTCAGTGGTTTTAAGTTCCGGTTTTTAACTGTTTTAAAAGCATTAATTATTATTATTATATTTATAATTAGTTTTCAATTATTGTTTTAACTGTTTTATGAGTGGTTTTACTTTATGTTCATATTTATATTTCGTTCATGTATTTATGATTGTAGTGTGCCAGAATTCCCCTGAAGAAGGTATTTCGAAACACGGCCTGTGTCGGGCATTGTGGCGAGTTATTTCAGTCAATTAATAAAGAGCTCCTTCCTTCCTTACCACGTTCTCAGACTGGGTTTTTTTTCCCCAAAATGAACAATAAATACTTGCTGTAATGCGGCGAAACACCCACTATCAACCTGAAAACGTGATCTGATCCTGCTTTTAAAGAGAATGTAGGTTCCCGCCAAATAAAGATCAAAGGTGAAATCCAAAAGTTAAAAATTGTGTCAGAAAATGTTTCAGTGTTTATTAAAGATCTAAGTGATGTTCCATATACTAAAGATGAGAAATAGAAGACTGAAAATCAATGCCAGCACCCACTCAAAATTGTAGCGAAGCGGCTCCCACTAGAAATCCATACTGTAAATCAACATAGTGACAGCTGGTCTGCCTATCTCTGGTCAAAAATAAATAAATAAATAAAAGGAAGAGGGGTGCTTGTGTTGAGCCTAACACTTGTGTACCTCATTGGTACAGGATCCTCCTACATGTGTGAGAACCATTTAGACATTTTGCATTGAAAAGGACTAAGGGCAGCATTTTTGAAGGCATTTGCACGGTAACTGCCCTGGTTACCTGTGTAAATGCCTTATCCGGGTTTTTCGAAAGGTGCCTACATGGGTTGTGCCTTTTGAAAATCCCAGATAAGTCCCTAACGCGCCCAGATGCTATGCCGTTAACATCAGGGCATGTTGGGGGCGTTCCGCGGTAGAGCATGAGTGGAGGTAAGGGCAAAACGGGTAGCAGTAAGTTAGATGTTACACGCTGAGCCCTCTGCGCCTTAAAGATAGGTGAGGTTTTTCCTCGAAAATCACTGCTATCCGGCTAGCTCCTGAGGCTTCCGGGTTGTGCAGCGCAAATCAGATTTTCAATGCTGGGGCCGCATATGACCTCGGCATTGAAAATCTGGGTTAGACAGATGGCTATACATCGATATGGCATATAGCACTGCCCAAATGAAAATCGGGCCCAAAGGCATCAGATGTAAAAATGTGTCAGAAAGCTGACTTTATGTAAGCCAAGGGCATATGGGAACATTAGATTTGCAAATGAAAATAGTACTAAAAACAATGATACAAATGCACAAAATATGTGCCCTAGAATAAAAATTGAAAACAGCCACTGCTCACATGCTAAATAGGGGCCTAAAAGGGTAAAACAGTGTATAAAAAAGGCCAGTATCACCTATCTGAATGAATAGAGAAGAACGACTGCTGCTCAAAAAAGTAAAAATTGGAATCCAGTACTGACTGTTCTCACGGCTCTGCTTTCTGAACTTCACCGCTCTCACGATCGTGGTGATATTTCCCTAGTGGTCTCCCTGGATCTGTCTTCTGCGTTTGATGTAGTCGATCACCGCACCCTTCTTTCTCGCTTGTCTGATGTTGGTATTCATGGCACTGTTCTTCAATGGTTTCACTCTTTTTTATCTTGTCGTACTTTCTCAGTTCACGCTGGTTCTTCAGTCTCTCCCCCTGCCCCTGTTACCTGTGGTGTCCCTCAGGGCTCTATTCTTGCCCCTCTTCTCTTTAACATTTTTCTGGCCCCCCTAGCTCTGCTAATCCAGCAATCTACTCTTTCTTTCTACATCTATGTTGATGATATCCTTCTGGTTCACCATACCTCTCCCTCTGCCCCTGATCTCACTCCACTTAACTTCTGTCTCTCTTCCATCACATCCTGGTTTGAGTCAAACTTCATGCATGTTAATCCCACCAAATCTGCTGCTCTTTGGGTTACTTTTGGTCGTCCTTCTCCCTCAGTGCTTCCTGTCATGGGTCCCCATTCTATCCCTTCCACCTCCACTCTCCGCTATCTGGGTGTTACTCTAAACTCATCTCTTTCTTTTCATGACCATATCTCCTCTGTTGTCCGCTCCTCCTTCTTTCACCTACGTCGCATCAAAGCTGTTCGTTCTTACTTTTCACACTCTTCTATTATCACTTTGGTCTTATCTTTAGTTATTTCGCGACTTGATTATTGCAACGTTGTTTATGCTGGTCTTCCCTCTCACCAACTTCACCGCCTTCAAATCGTTCAAAATGCCGCCGCCCGTCTTATTACTCTATCCCCTCTCCGCTCCCATGTTTCCCCCTGTCTCTCTTCTTTACACTGGCTCCCTATCAAGTTTCGGTTTGTGTTTAAACTACTCGTCCTTGCACACAAGGCCCTTTTCTCTGACTCCCCCAATATCTAGCCAATATTATCCGTCTTCAGCCCTCTCCCCGCCTTCTCCGGTCTGCCCATGGTAATCGTCTCTTTCTTCCCTCACCCACTCAGGCCCGTCTCGAATCCACCCGACACTCTGCCTTCTTCTTTCTATGCCCCGCCCTCTGGAATTCTCTTCCCTTACCTCTCCGTTTAGAACCATCCTACACTCGTTTTAAAGCCCTTCTCAAGACTCATCTTTTCTGTCAAGCATTCAATCTCCCTCCCCCCACTGATGATGTCTTTCCCACCTAGCCCTTTATTCCCTCCCTCCCTCTTACTTTCCTAATTTCCCCTCACCGCTGGTGTCATATTCCCCTAGTCTCGCCTCTCGCTCCACCTATATCTGGTTCGAGTCTCCCTCCCCTCTCCCCACTCCTTTAATTTCTTATTGTTTTTAAGTTTTTATTATTATTATTATTGTTTTAAATTTTGTTGCTCTGCTGTTTTCTGTTGCCCCTTTTTACTCTCTGCTATTTCTTTTGCTGTCCTATTATCATTTGGCGTTCCTTTCTTTCCTTCCTTTCTCAGCAGCTGTCACCTTTTTACGATTGTACACCGCCCTGATGCTCCGGCCTGGGCGGTTTATCAAATGTTTTAATAAAGATAAAGATAAAGATAAAGACCCCCTCTCAAAATCATAGCGATGCAGTTCCCACTTAGGGGTCTGTTTACTAAACGGCGCACTTGTACGGGGCGCACATGAGCGCTCTAAAAGAGGTATTTAAGTGCTCTTAAGCGCCCCGTACGAGTGCGCGGCACATTAACGGGTCCCGCAAGCGTGCGCCGACAACGCGCACATTTGCGGGACGGTAATGTGCGAAACAGGCGTGGAAAGGAGAAATGAGGGCGGAGGAAGGCCCCCTAGGGGCGGAGAGACGGGGTCAGTGGGCGGAATGTGGGAGGGGGGAGACTCGCCGCACAGGAGCGTGCCCGAATCTCCAAAGAAATATACCGCGAGTCCAACAGTCGCGTTAGAGGTGCTGGGAAGGGAAAGGAAACCGTTTCCGTCAGCAATGTGCAGCACAATACTGGAAAGCCCAAATCCGTGAGCAGTGTGTCCCATGTGCACAGATCAACCTCGTTAATTGCACAGGGCACTAACCACACGGGCGCCGCGCACCTTCGCGCATCTGTCACTCACAGCTTCCCGACGGAACGCCCACTCCTTCTACGGCACCCGCTCTGCACCGCGGACCGCACACCACCGGCCTTTAGTAAACAGACCCCTTAGTGTGTATACTAAAAATCAACATAGTGATGACCTGTCTGCCTGCTTCCAATCGAAGGAAATAAATAAATAAAAAGAAGCGGGTGCTTATATTGAAAATAAACACTCGTGTACCTCATTGGTACTGAGGGCCATTTAAACTTTACAAAATGTAATAATGAAAAATACACTAAATACCGTAAAGGACTAAAATGTGCCAAGGGCGTATAAAAGCAGTGAATGTGCAAATAAAAATAGCGCTAATAGCAATGATAAAAATGCATAATATATGTGCCCTAGAGTGAGAATTTAAAAAGGCTACTGCTCACATGGTTATGGTTATGATTTTAGGCACTTGATATACCGCCCTTTATTGTGTGTATCAGAGGGATTTACAGATATATTCTAACAGGCACTTTTTATTCCCTTGTTCCCAAAGGGCGCACAATATAAGCACATGTTGAATAAGTACCCCAAAAGATAAAAACAGTGTCTGAAAAAGCCAATAAAACCTGAATAAATGGATAAATAAAAACGACTGCTGCTCATGTATAAAATCAAGGAATGAAAATGAATGAATGAATGAATAAATAAATAAATAAAAGAGCGAATACATAAATAAATAGGGGGTTGGGGGATTGGAGGGAGTGGAAGGGGGAGGGAAAGAGGGAGGGGTGGGGGAAGGTGGAGGGGGAAGTGAGTATGGAGGGGAAAGGAGAGAAGAAGAGAGGGGAGGGGGGATGAGGAAGGAAGGAAGAAAAGAAGGCAAGGTGTAAGGAAACGAGAGAGGGAAGGGAAAGGAAAAGAGGGGGAGGAGGGGGAAGAGGAGGGGAAAGGAAAAGAGGAGGGGGAGGAGGGGTAGGAGGGAGAGGGGTGATGGGGAAGAGAGAGGGAGAGGTGGGGAGTGAGAAAGGGGAGGGGAAGGTGGAGGCAGGGGGGGGGGGTAATAAATAAATAAATAAAAATCTCAACCTGAGCTATTAATGAAAAAGTAAAAAATAGAAAGTGAAAAAATAATGTAAAAGGGATAGCAGAAAACCTGGCCGACATGGGCAATGACTCTGGGATGTAAAAAAGAAGCAAATCAAATAAAAAAGAGGCAGATCAAATAAAAAGTATAATAAAAAAAGAGGCAAACCAAATAAAAAAGCATCCACTTAATGTGACTGGTCAATTTAACCAGCAGAGGTAAGATGCCAGGCATAAATCATATATTGATTATAAAAAGACCGATAGATCCACTTCCTGATTTAAGCCATGTGGTGTAAGCATCTTCAATTCGTAATGTACCTCTGTTCCAATTTAAGTAATCAATATTACCACCACTCCAGTGTGTTTCCACTACCCTAAGAACTAGTAACTTGAGATCTTAAAGAGTGTGCTTTTTCTCTTCCCAATGTCCCACAAGCGGTTTCTCCGGTGCCTTCCTCCTTGAAAAGCTCTTGTGTTTTTTTAAGCATGTTTTTATGGTCCTCTTGGTCTTGCCAAGCATACATCAGGTTGCAGGGACATATTATGAGGTATATGACATTCTTTGCGTCACAATTGGAATAGTTGTTTGTGGTTCCTAAGTGCCATCGAGGCGGTGTCAACTCATGGCGACCCTCTGGATAGTTGTCCTAAATCGTGTTCGGTCTTCAGTCAGACGGCTCATTGTTGACAGACTGGTACCCATAGCTGCTGTTATTGTATCGATCCATCTCATTGCTGACCTTCCTCTTTTGCGTTGACCTTCTATCTTGCCAAGCATGATGTCTTTCTCGATCTCTCTCTCTGCATGATGTGTGCAAAGTATGAGAGTCGAAGTCTTGTCATCAGAGCTTTTAAAGAAAGTTTAGGTTTGATCTCCTCTAGTACTGACTGGTTTGTTCTTCAGGCAGTTCATGATATATATGCAGTATTCGCCGCCAGCACCATAATTCAAAGGCATCAATTTTCTTTCTGTCTATCTTTTTCACTGTCCAGCTTTCGCATCCATATAATGTTATTGAAAATACCATGGCTTGAACGAGTTGAATCTTTGTATGGACAGAGACATCTCTGCTCTTGATAATCTTGTCTAGGTCTTCCATAGCCATTCTGCCAAGAGCAATGCATCATCAAATTTCTTGACTTCTTGTTGCTTCTTTATTGATAGTTGATCCGAGTAGGTTAAAGTTGTCCATGATTTCAATTTCTTCTCCTTCAGCAATGAACTTATTGATTTTCACAGTTGTCATGATCTTTGTCTTCTTTATTTTAAGGTTCATGCCCATTTTAAGACTATGTTCCTTGATCGTGAGAAGCAAATGTTTCAGATCATCTTCACTTTCAGCCAGTAATGTGGTATCATCAGCATAGCGAAGGTTGTTGATGAGTCTTCCACCAATCTTCACACCTCTGTTGTCTTCATACAATCCTGCTTCTCTGATGATTTCTTCTGCATATAAATTAAACAGGTAGGGGGAAAGTATGCAGCCTTGCCATACACCTTTGCTTATTTTAAACTATTCTGTTTCTCCTTGTTCCATTCAAACTGTTGCTTCTTGATCAATGTAAAGGTTGTGCAAGAGAACTAACAGGTGTTCTGGTATACCCATGCTTCTTAATATGGCCCAGAGTTTCTCATGGTTTGCACAATCAAAAGCCTTGCTGTAGTCGATAAAGCACAAATAGATATCCTTTTGGTATTCTTTAGTCTTTTCAAGGATCCATCTCACATCCACGATGATGTCTCTCATTCTTTGCCCTTTCCTAAACCCTGTTGCACTTCAAGTAGTTCTCGTTCCAAGTATGGTTGTTGTCTCTGTTGAATAATCTTCAGTAGAATCTTGTTGGCAGGTGGTATCAGAGTGACTGTGTGATAATTTCCACACCTTTCTTGGATCACCTTTCTTTAGTATTGGTATAAACACAGATCTTTTCCAGTCATTTGGCCATGATGTTGTCTTCCAAATTTTTTGGCAGAGCCTTGCAAGTATGGTAACAGCTGCAGCAGATTGCTGTAATTTTTCTATGGGAATGCCATCAATGCCTGGTGCTTTGTTCTTTGATAAGGCTTTCAATGCTGCTCGACTTCTTCTTTCATCACCAATGGTTCTGGATCATAAGGTACAGGTTGAAACGGCTGTTGGTCCACTTGATCTTTATCATATAAAAACTCTGTATATTCTTTCCACCTTTTCTTGATCTTCTCAGTATCATTCAATATATAACCTTGAGCATCTTGTAACATTCCAATTTGAGGCTGGAATTTTTTTTTAACTCTCATAGCTTTAGGAAAGCTGATCTTGTTATTTCTCTAATAGTTTCTGCTTCTGTTTTCTTGCATGTGTCATTGCAATATTTTCATTGTCCTGTTTTGCTGCACATTGGAAATCTCTGTTGAGTTCTGCAATAGTCTTTCTTTCTCTTCTGGCTTTAGCTTCTCTGCATTTCTTGATAGTTTTCAGGGTTTCTTCCGTCATCCATTTTGGCTGGTTTGCTTTTTCACCTTTTGTAGAGACTTCTCGGTTTCTTCCAATACAAAATTCTTGATGTCATTCCATAGCTCTTCTGGAGTTCTATCATTTGTATCTAAAGCAGCAAATCGATTTTCCAGGCAGTCTTTAAATTTCAGTGGTATATTCTCAAGGTCATATTTTGCTACATTTATGAGTGGCTTGTCTTTTTCAACTTTAGCTTGAGTTTGAATACTAGTAGTTGATGATCTGTACCACAGTCAGTCCCAGGTTTTGACTTTGTTGATGTTATAGAGCTTTTGCATCGTTGACTTCCATAGATGTAGTCAATTTTATTTATGTACAATCCATTGGGTGAAGTTCATGTGTACAGTTGCCGTTTGTGTTGCTGGAAGAAGGTGTTTGAGATGAATAGATTGTTGGTCTTGCAGAAATCAGTCTTTCTCCAGCTTAATTTCTGTTGCCAAGTCCATATTTTCCAAGCACTTTGCCCTCTTCTTTGTTGCCAACTTTTGCGTTCCAGTCACCCATGTCTATCAGGATATCCTGTTTGCTTGTTCTGTCAATTTCAGCTTGTACTTGTTCATAGAACTCATCAATTGAAATAGTAGGCTTACATAAAATCCGCTTTTTGACACATTTTTACCTTTGATGTCTTAATCCTTTCCAATGCAAAATGTTTAAATGGTTCTCACACTTGTAGGATCCTGTACCAATGAGATACGCAAGTGTTAGGTTCAACACAAGCACCCATCTTCCTTTTGTTTATTTATTTTTCTTTGATAGGAGATATGTAGACCAGCTGTCACTACGTTAATTAACAGTATACACCTCTAATGGGAACCACTTCGCTACAATTTTGAGTGGGTGCGTGTATTGATTTTTAATGTTTTATTTCTCATCTTTAGTATATGGAACATCACTTAGCTCTTTAATAAACATTTAAACAGCATTTTCTGAAACCATTTTTAACTTTGGGATTTCGCCCTTGACCTTTGTTTGGCGGAAACCTGCATTCTCTTTAAAATCGGGATCAGATCGCGTTTTCAGGTTGATAGCGGGTGTTTCGCCACAGTACAGCAAGTATTTATTGAATGAGTGTTAATAAGGCGAGTTTATTGTTCATTTGGGGATACCTTGATGTTATAATGTTTGGTTCGACAGCTTTAGACATTTGTCTCACAATTTATCTTTTGTTTATCAGATGGGTTCTTTTTAAACTCCGGATTTCTCCGGTATACAGGGCACATACTGTATAACATAGGGTTTTGGAGTACATTGGTATAGCCTTTTATTTATATGTCTCTCCCCATTACACAGTTTAATTTATACTGTTTTTCAATATTTAATCAGTTCTGGGATTCAGTCCTTTGTTTTGTCACTTCCATAGATTTCTTTGGTCAACATTATAAAAACAGCTTGCTTCACAAGTGAGTTCCCAACCTGTATGGGTTTTAATTGTGCTATCCTCCTCACTCTTTTGCATAGCAATTTTGTTAGTTTACTTATGGTGATTTAACCGGGTAGCCAGACCCAGCGCTCTCCCTCTAATTGTCCCACCCCCTCCTCACTCCTTCTCCCCCCGCCCTCTTATTCAAAAATTCAACAGACAGCAATTCTTGGTGACAACTGGTCGCAGCTTTATTTCCAAAACAAACTAATTAACATTAAACAGAAATACTGATCCAACCAATCCCCCCGTGGATCGATGCGCCACCAGCCATGCAATTAGCAAAGCGGCCATGCCTCCGCTCCAGCCGTGGTCACCACCAATGGCCAAGTTCCAGCCACCCCTATCCGACTTCGCCATATTACTAGCAAAAGTCTTCCAGGGGTTGTCCGGGTTGAGGGCACCCCGCCCCCTCCCCAAGTCGCCTAAGGCTCCGGACCCCGAACCTCCGGGATCCCGCCACCGGCACAGGGGACCAAATCTACCTGTGCCCCCCCCCCCAACCAGAAGCTGCGACCAGTGTGGCCTCTCCTGCACTACGCTCTCCAGCGCCTCCTGCCAATCGTTCAGGAGCAAATCCATTCCCACTGGAGATAAATGCAACCTGTCCTCCCTATACAACCCGGAGCAGGCCACCTCCACCCAGGGATGCTGAACCTGAACCCCCCCCCTCTCACAGACCCATCTCCCGATTTGCCTATTGATCTTGGTCAGCCCCCGAGACCAGCGCTGCTGACCCCAGCACACTGGCCTCGGGATGATGTCAGACCATATTAACAACACCCCCTCAAACATGTGGAACACTACCGCAAAGTCCTTCTTGGCGGCCCTGATCAACTGCTTGCAAGACCAAGCCGCCAGATCATTGCCCCCCAAATGCACCATCAAAATCGCTGGCTGGCTCCTGATGCGCTTGTGATGACGAAGCAAAGGTAGCAGCTGCGCCCACCGCAGTCCCCGCTCGCCCAGCCATGACACTGCCACCACCACTGGATCAAGACCAAGTTCTCCCCGCATGGCTGCTGCGCCGCTCGCTGGCCAGCCCAAAAGACAAAGGAGTGCCCCAACATCCAACAGCCCCGCACACACATACCCCCATCTGAAACAGAAAAGAACAGCATAAATGACCCCCAGCCCCCCAGCTGAATACTCATTATCGCACATATCCCTCGAACGCCCTCGATCGCCACCTGCTGATGCTCTGTATCTGCTCCCCCGACAAACCCGCCGCTGCAGCACTGGTCGTCACCCCAATCCGAAACGAGTGCGGCAAAAAACGCTGAGGGTCTTCCCCAATCCGCCGCAACATCATGCGCAAGACTGCTGTGACCTGAAACCGCGTAAGCGCTCTGGCATCCCTGTGAATGAACAGACCCCCTCCGCAGTCCGGGTGTACCCCCAAATAATCTCTCATGGTGGCGATCGGGCATGTAATCCCACCCGTCGCCCTCAGGACCACCCATAACCCTTTCCCCTTCTGGTCCGTTTTGGACTTCGCTAACAACACGCGCATCCGCGCCTTCTCGATCCATACATGCTGCCGACGCAAACTGCTCCCACTATCCAATCTTCCCAAATCCGCCGCCAATTCGCCGACCCTAAAGGCTCCAAAAAAGGCCAAACAGAACACTGCCCGAAAGAGCACGTCCTCATAAGGGGACATCGCCACCCACGATAACTCTCGGCACAACCTCTCCAGTAAGTCGTGCGTTATCGTCAGTCGGTGATCCCGCGGAACTGGCTGAGAACACTCCCACCCCTGGAGTAACCACCGGGCTAGTAACCCTCTGCCTGCGAAGTCCAACCCCACCGCCCTGGCGAAGAACCCAAACCCCGCCAGATGACTTCGTACTGCCGATCGCATGACCCCATGCTCCTTCGCCCAAACTACATACCTCCCAAGCCACAGATCTGGCACCACCACCCCCCTGCCATCCAATCCCACGCAAAAAGTCTTGCACTCGCTCACAACCCCGCTGATAAGCTGCCCAGGTGCTATCCGCCACTGAGCTCTTCAAGTGGTGCCTCATCGCTGCAGGCCACAGCTCCACAAGCTCCAGGGGACCACGAGCCTCTCCTCGTCCGCCTCCGGCGCCAACTTCCAAAAACACTCCAGCTGCAAACGGGAAAGAGCATCAGCAATTTCATTAATATGCCCTGGTAGATGCTGCGCTTTCAGATCAATATTCAAACGCATACATGCCAATATCACCCGTCGCATTAGTGACGCCACAAGGCCACAGTGTGGCGAATAACGATTGACGACATTGACCACCGCCTCGTTATCGCACCACCACAGAACTCTGCGGTTAACCAACTTGTCCGGCCATAACTCCAACACAACCAATATTGGAAAGAGCTCCAAGAAAGTAATATTACTCAACAATCCTTCATCAGCCCAAGCCTGCGGCCATCTGTCAGCACACCATGCCCCACCGAAATAGATTCCCAGACCAACTCCCCCCGCGGCGTCCGTGTACAGCTGCAAGTCGTCACTGGAGATCTCCGCCTCACGCAATACGGACGTCCCATTGAACTCCCGTAAAAAGATATCCCAAACCCGCAAATCATCACGCATTACCTTAGACACACGAATGCAGTGATGCGGCTTTCTCACTCCCGACGTCGCTGCAGCCAACCGCCTACTGAACACCCGCCCCATTGGAATGACTTTACAAGCAAAATTGAGGGAACCTAACAGTGCCTGCAACTCTTTTAACGTCAGTTTCGACGAGGCCAAGACATTGGCCACTAACACCCTCAACTTCATCACCTTCTCCCGTGGCAGCCGCGCCACCATGTTCAGTGAATCCAACTCGACTCCTAAGAAAGTAATCTTCGTCGTCGGGCCCACCGTCTTACCCTCTGCCAGGGGCACCCCTAACTCACTCGCCACTTCAACAAAACCACCCAACAGCTTGCTACAGCTCTCTGACTCGGCCCCACCGACAAACAGGAAATCGTCCAGATAGTGCACCACCTCAGAGCCACCCACTCTCTGGACCACCATCCAATGCAGGAAGGTGCTAAACATCTCGAAGTAGGCGTAAGATATTGCACAACCCATCGGCATAAACTTGTCATAGTAAAAAGCGCCCTCAAATTGGAAACCAAGCAACCGAAACGCTGAAGGATGGACCGGCAAAAAGCGAAATGCCGATTCTATATCAACTTTCGCCATCAATGCCCCACGACCGGCCTTCGAGACCAACTCCACCGCCCTATCAGAGGAGGCGTACCTCACCGTACACAACTCTCGTGGGATAGAATCATTCACTGAAGCCCCCCGACGGCGAAGACAAATTGTGGATCAACCTAAACTTACCCGGTTCCTTCTTAGGGATTACACCTAAGGGGGAAACAATGAAATTCGGAAACGGTGGGTGGCTGAACGGCCCCGCTATTCTCCCCAATTGCAACTCGGCTGCCAACTTCTCACGCGCAACTGACGCCCAGCGCCGAATACTCGGGGAATTCCTCGCCGCTGTGGCCACCACCTCGCCCTGAAGTGGAATGACAAAACCAAACTTAAATCCTAATTGCAACGCTAACCTATCTTTTTTCTTCGGGTACCAGAGAAGCCAGCTGCACAGCACTGGTACCCGAATTGGAGAGGGAGCTAACTCCCCAATAGCACCCTTACTTGGATCCCTGAACCGAGGGTGGCACGGTCCCTTTCTTAACGCATTTTGATGCTGAATGGGGCCCCCCACAGACCGAGCACGCGTGCCGGAACTTACAGTCCGGAAAGGGGCACGTTGCCTTATTATACCTCCAACACACGTCACCCACTGCCCCCAGGACTGACTTCGTCGGCCCTGCGGGGGGGCCCGCCGCGAAAGGAACGACTCGCCCCTCCCAAAACCCCTTGCCCCACCTTTCCCCCACCTGCACCCCCCGCACCAGCCTTGACTGACATCTGTGTTAACCACAGGTTAATGTCTTGCGTCCCCCAAGTTAAGAGCTTATTCTCCTCCATCTTGTCCTGAAATTTTTCGTCATAATTAAGCCACGACCAGCCCTCGTGCGCTTGCGACGCTTCCAAAATAGAGTCGGCATATGACAGCAAGCTGCCATACTGCTCAGGGAAATGATGACCCCCAAACACTCACCAGCCGCAAGAATGATCGGACCCAATTGACTACGTTGCGTGAGACTTTATGATTGCGCCCAACCTTTTCATCCTACTTCCGTTTCTTTTTGCTATCCCTGGAGTGCTTCTGACCCTCGAGCAAGCGAAAAATATCAATATACTTCCTTTTCGTAATCTTCCGTCGCAACCTTTTTGGGACACCTTCCCATAATTCTGATAAAGCCGCAAAGGAGGCTGAACCCGCGCCTGCCGGCCCAGAAGCCCCCCTCCCACGCCGCTACCCTCCTACCAGCTTCGCCTGACGAAGAATCAGAGAAATCCGAAGACGACGAAGACGATGATTCCGAGCTA
Organism: Ichthyophis bannanicus; assembly: GCA_033557465.1. NCBI lineage: Eukaryota > Metazoa > Chordata > Amphibia > Gymnophiona > Ichthyophiidae > Ichthyophis > Ichthyophis bannanicus. The sequence continues at coordinate 221,070,607 of CM066037.1, read as the reverse complement.
TGCCGGCGCCGACAGGCATGCTTCCTTTTCTTACGCGCCTTCCCCGACCGGTCTGCACGCGACCTACCACCCCCGCTCTCGCCTACCTCCATCCCCGGCGACTCACCCGCCATGCCTCCAACTGCTGCTCCGTTGGACACCGCTGGCAGCCCAGCACGAGGGTCCTCAATCCGCTGTTGCGCACGTGTGTCTTGTGCCTGCTCACACACGCTCGTCGCCGATCCTGGCACACTGCTTCCGGAATCCATGCTCCTCACTCTCGATGAATCCTCTGCAGGCAGCACACTTCACGGCGAAGCAAGAAATGGCACCTGTGGAGACACAAAGGGGGGACACAGCGGGGAGAAACCCGGAGACCACGACGGCTGCCATGCCCCCACCCAATCTGTCCCTGATGAACCTTGCCCCCCAGCTAACCACTGATCCCAGATAGCTTGCTGTCCTGGAGGCCCAAAGCCACCAGGCGCCATCACGTACCCGCTGTGGGAAACCCTGCTGCTGCTCCTACCACGAAATCCTCCGGCCCCCAGCCTGCTCCAATCCCAATGACCCCAAGAACCTGCTCCCCCCCCCCACTCCCGTGCTCCCACGCAGTCCCCCCCCTCCCCCGAGATGCCAGCAGCCTCTCCATCCCTTAGCCCCAACCCACCAATAGCAGACTCCGGTGGCACCGTTGCAGACCCCCCCGTCCCCCCCCCAGGGTCATAACACCACGGCCCCGAATAGCACGCCCCCTTCCCGTTCCCCTCACCGAGTCAGGAGACTCAGCAGAACCCCTGGCAGCACTCTGAGCTATGCCTGTGACTCGCCCTCTCCCCATACCCCGCTGTCGGGATCTCTCCCCCCTGTTGGACCCCCTCCCCCTTTGCCCTCTTCCCTGCCTAACCAAAGCAACCCCATTAGCCCCCCGTCCCCCCCAGAGCGCTTACCCACTATAACTGCACAGCCCCCCAAACCCTGATAATACCCCCTTCCAGGATACTGCAAAATACCAGTTATAGTCTACTTGGTTTTTCCTTTTTATTTTATGCTATGTTTTGCTTTTATTTATTTATTTTTTTTGGTTTGTAATAATCAGCGCGCCCTACACCCCGGTGTTCCCTGCCCTGCTTTTTTTTTTTTTTTTTACTTACACCGCAACCGAACCTACTCGCCTGCCAACCACTCCAAAGCACCACCCGCTGATCTCCTCTAGATCCGAGGACACACCGGGCCCGATCAACACCTCCGACCCAGACCTGCTCTCAACTGCCAACGACGCTCCCACAGCGACGATCCTGCCTCTTGGGTGCCCGATCGCATGTGCTCCGGCCACGCTGCCAACATCGGAGCACATGCAGCTCCCGCGGCACTGATTGGCTCCGCTCGGCTCAACCACGAGCGGAGCCAATCACTTTAAATGATGCACGCAGCGTGCTTTTGCTGACGCACCTCGCCATACTCCCCCAAATGCGCGTGCAGGGTCCCGCACCGGGCCGGGCACCTGGTTACGAGCGTGCTCCGGGACCCTGCCCGCGCCCTGTTACTTCTTTTTATCTTGATCTTTGATTTCTATTTTTGTACGTTTTATCCACCCTGTCTTTTTATTGTATCTTTTGTTAATAATTTATTTTTTTAAGGCTAGGTTTTATGATTACTCCTTGTCTCGTCTCTGGAGGTTTGCTATCTAATTTTATTTTTTGGGGTTGGTCTTTTCAACTCCTTTACATATGTCAAGCATGCTTATTTATTATTTTTACTCAGCCTTGTTTTTATTGTATCTTATGTTAGTTTTATTATAATGTTTATGTTAATTTGGCTCATTATATTATTATAATTTATTGTATTATCTGTGTTTTATAATTTTTTTATTTGAATTTTATGTTTTTATTTTTGAGTCTCACACCCCTGAGGAAGGCATTTGCCGAAATGGGTAGAGATTTGGTTTTCAATAAAACTTTTGTGACCACTTTACCGCATCTCGCTTCTTGTGTTTAGGTTCCCAAAAAAGTACACAGATTCCACAATGTTAATCCTAGGATAAGCAGTGAATTTCCCTGATCATCCTTAATAATGGTTTATGGACTTTTCCTCCAGGAATTTGTCCAAACCTTTTTAAACCCAACTACACTAACAGCTTTTACTGCACCCTCTGGTAATGAATTCCACAGCTTGATTACACATTGAATGAAAAAATTATTAGTCCTAAATGGGCTACAGTTCTGGTCAAGATTATAGGTGCTCTTGCAGTTCAATCCCTTAATGTCCAATATCTCCTCAAAATAGTGGCCAGTGAAATGGCTTTGAACTATATATGCACACATATTTGGCACATAAAAGAATCAAATCAAACAAGACCAATTAAAAAAGGAAATAGTAGGAAATAGTATAATAACTCGGATATTGCCAAGATATGATTATTGGAACCCTTATAAACAATTCATAGAAACATGACAGCATAAAAAGACTACATGGCCTATCTAGTCTGCCCTTCCATAGCAACTACAGTAGTCCCCTTTTTTTTCCTTTAGAGATCTTCTGTGTTTGTCCTATGTTTTCTTGAATTCATATACTATCCTCATCTCTACTACATCCACTGGGTGACTATTCCATGCATCTACTACTCTTTCCGTAAAGAAATATTTTTGCATATTACTCCTGAGTCTATCTCCTTTCACCCTAAGTTCAAATCAGTTTGAACAGAAGAATCACATTCCCATTTCAGTAAAATTAGATGCACCTGTGATCATTTGTCATTACTCACTTGACTTGAATCAATCAATGAATGATGGTTCTAATGTTTAAAATGGCCATATTCATTTCCTGTTCCATTTTCACTATGGTGAAGACAAGAGAGTTGCCTGAGACCATGAGAAAAGCCATTATTACCGAACATCAAACTTCAAAGGGGTACAAGGTCATCTCCCAAGATCTTGGGATTCCTGTATCTACAGTTTGCAATGTTATTAAGATGTTTTCTGCTCATGGAACTGTCAAGAACCTCCCAGAATGTAGTGGGAAGAAGAAAATTAATCCTAGAAGTCTTCGAAGGTTAGTGAGAACTGTTGGAAAAATGCCAGATACAACATTGAAAGAGCTTAAGATTGACTTGAAGCAAGCTGGAGTGACACCATATTCCATGCACTAAACAAAGAAGGCCAAGGAGGACCCTATTGCTCAAAGACAGACATAAAAGGGTACACCTGATCTTTGCCCAAACCCACCTTGAAATCTGTGAAAATGTACAGTGGACAGATGAAACCAAAGTTGAGCTCTTTGGCAATGCAGACCAGCGATGTTCCCTGTAAATATATGTGTAAATAGTTAATATGGTTATCCAAGTTGAGATCCCTGTTATTTGTAATTACGGTGTAATCCCCCACCATAAAATACCTTGATGTTCCAGGTAAACCGCACTGATATCGAATAGCGCGGTATATAAGAAAAATAAATAAATAAATAAATAAATTTACAGGTGAAGAAATGAAGCTTATAAGGAAAAAAAACACCCTTCCTACAGTTAAATATAGTAGAGGTTCCACAATGTTGTGGAAGGTATTTTGGAGTGAAATATGCTTCCTAGTATCAGAAAGCTAGGTCTGGGTCGAAGTCCTGGGTCCTCTAGCAGGACAATGACCCAAAACATGCATCCAAAAGTACAAAATAATTGTTAAAAAGGAACAAATGGACTATTTTAAACTGGCTAGCAATGAGTCCTGATCGCAATGCAATCGAGAACCTTTGGAAAGAACTGAAATGTGCCATTGGTAAAAGGAATCCTAGAAACATTCATAAGCTGGAACAAATCGCAGTAGAAGAGTGGAAGAAACTACCAGCAGACAGATATACGAAACTTATAGATTGCTTCAAGAAATGTTTGGAGGCTGTCATCACTGCCAAGGGTTGTGCATCCAAAAATTAGTGAAGGGTGCCATTACTCCTGTTCAGGTCATATTTTTTTATCAGAAATTACTATGTTTAAGTTGCAGAGACACCTTTTTTTGTTGTATACCTTTGAACATATTATTAAAATATTATGATGACATTCAGTTGGAATATTTCCAATTATTTCTCAAGATAATGTTCACATCATACCTAAAATGCAAGGGTGCCAATAATATTGATCACAACTGTACATTGTTGCTTCATTGAGTGTCCCCTAGTCTTTCTACTGTTTGAAGAAGTAAACAACGAATCTATGTTTACCCAGTTCACTCTGTTCCTTCCTTATACTTTTGTGAAGAGGAACCATGTCTTCCCTCTCCATTCCTCTAGAATCATGTCTGATATAGCCACAGTCATCATATATGAGATTTAGGCAGAGAAGCGCTGCTGCCATGCCAATTATCAAAATAAATCTGCATCAACAGCACATTGAGGGATTGTAAATAGCATAAGGAATTGAAGCATGACCTCAAATTCAGAGTTTCACAATAAGAGAGGTGAATATATCAAGAGACATGCATATTTTATTACCAACATATAAATATTCAAGAAATAGAAGATCTCTGACAATAAAATGGAAACCTTTGAATAAGAACAAGCGAAAGAAGAACACAGTCAAGAAAAAGTCATCTTGTTTAAGGATTAAATCTATTGTTTTAGATGATAAACTGTGGATTTCTAATTTTAAAAGGTAGTCTTTGTTATTTTATTTTAAAATAAGGCATTATAGAAGCCAAGCAGCCTTATGAAAATGTGCTGCTCTCTTCCCCCAGAATCTAGCCATCTAACTCTTTGGGCCATGTTTACTAAACCATACTATGGTTAGTGCAAGGCTTACTGTGCACTAAGCGAACCGCACTGATGGGTTGTGTTAAGTACATTTGTGTGGCTCCAACGCACTAACATCAGAGAGCCATGCAGACATGCCACCATAAGTTAACGCTGGCCTCGGTGCTAATCTTTGGGGTTAAATGATTGCTTATATAATGTATTTCAGTAACCATATCCCTTTTTGTTTGACAGGTAGATTATTTCAATAGAAGTCCCCTTCCCTCTCACCCAATGAACATGTAAAGATGTCCCCAGACCCCACCACCTAATCACAAATGTCAAGATAAATAAGGTTCTCCAACCGCCTCTTCGATCCACAGTCAGTTACCTATGTCAAGATGACGATGTTGTCTCAACAGCCTCCCACTCAACCCCCAAAGTGACATCAGCTTTGCCACCTCCTTCTCAAATGTCACCTCTCTAGAATCAGTACTTACAATTTCAGAGTCCTTGTGTTTATGTTTACATTTATGTTTCTTAAAATGTGATATACCACCCTTCACTTTAGCAGCAAGGCGGTTTACAATAAAAACAAATTAAAATGAAAATGGCTCACCAGTAAAAAGGATTTGGGAATCTTCATGCCGTGATGCTGTTGCTTATCACAGCTTCATCATATGTGTAGTGCATAAACAATGATAGGAAGTGCCATTCAGTGATATATAGTGGATCTGGTGGGGTAGCTCCAGCATCCCTCCTCTGGAATCATGGAGTGATGGGGTTCAGAAGGACCCGTGGGCCACTTTGTGGATTGGGTGAAGGTCTTTTAGGGCAACTTCATCTTGATATCGGCGATTAGCTAGGAGAGGATGCAGTTTTGCCTTCTTCATCTTTCTGAAAAAATAGCTACTAGACATCTTAGTGAAAATTGTTCCCCCCCACCCCCACTTCAAATGCTTCCAAAATGGGCATATGCATTCTAACTACAATAAAACATCTATTTTTCTCTATAGAGCAGGGATTTCCAAACCTGTCTTGAGGACCCCACAGCCGATCAGGTTTTCAGGATATTCAGAATGAAGTATGAGTTAAATATATACAGGGTGGCCCAAAAAAAGTGAGAACATTTCGTAGCATATAAGTTATTAAAAATTCAAAAAGACAGATGTAAACGACTGACAAATTTAAAAATAAAGATGGCAACCAGAAATTGTCAAAATAAAGATGTTATATAGCTAAAAAAGGTAAATAAGTAAATTATTTAAGCTTTTAATTTACGAGATGTTCTCTCTTTTTTTGGGTCACCATGTATATACAGGAAACTCACTGCTTATATTTAGTGGCACTTATCCAGTGAGCAGCACCTACTAACTGGATAAGTGCCACTGCCCAGGATATTCATTAGCACTATATGGTTAGTGCCAGTGCATATCCTAACAGACTACCTCATCACTATCATATGGGTCAATATTCAAAGGGACATATCTTTAGTGACTGCCACTAGGTGTACAACTGCCCCATCTGTAGATACTCAGTGGCACTGTCTGGATAGGGTTGCTGAAAATCTCTCTAACCACTGTGGCACCATATGGGCAGGCCGTGGGTAGAGCAGAGGCAGGAACTAGTGGCAATTATCAGCACTGCTATATCGACAACTTTCCAGATAAAATAGAACAGCATAAAAGCTGTCCAAAGGCTATCTGGATAGGCTGTCTTTATAGTGGTGCAAAAGTATCACTGCTATATGGACAGCAGCGACCCTAGCTATGGTATCTGGAAATTCAGTGCTGGACACTATCTGGATAATGGTCTTGAATATCTTTATTTTATGTATCCATAGCGGCCTGCTGATTGCCACGGCTGAATATTGACACTCCGCCCCCTCCCACCACTATATACAAATTTACCTCAGTGGAAGAGTAGTCTAGTAGTTACAGCATCAGGCTACAACCATGGAATTCAGGCTTTTTGTGGCTTTGGGAAATCATTTAACTCTCCATTGACTCAGGTATACAAAATTTAGATTATAAGTCCTACAGGGACTGAAAAAGCACAAACTAAATACCAATTAAATATAGTAACATAAAAACATAATATATGACGGCAGATAAAGACCAGCATAGTCTGTCCAGCATGGCAGCAAGAGTAGGTATACCTGCCACTCCGTGCAAGTTGCTCCTCCCCATACCTTTGTTTAGGGGTGTACCCACCACTCCGTGTAGGTCACCCCTATTTTTTGAGATATAAGATATAGTTATGTTTATTTTGATGTTATTGTGTTGCTATAAAGGGATTTACTGTGTCTGTCCCATGCCATTTTTAATTCTGTCACTGTATTTGCCTCCACCACATCCATCGAGAGGGCATTCCAAACATCCACCACCCTTTCAGTGAAAAGGTATTTCTTGACATTGCCTTTCAATTTACCCCCTTGTAGCTTCATGTTATGCCCCCTTTGGAAGAGGTTCATTTGTTTATTAATACTCTTTAGGTATTTAAAGGTCTGAATCATATCTCCCCTGTCCCTCCTCTCCTCCAGAGTGTACATATTTAGGTCTTCTCATAAATCTTCTGATGCAGGCTCCAATTCATTTTGGTTGCCTTCCTCTGAACTGTTTCCAGTCTTTTTATATCCTTTGCAAGATATGGTCTCCAAAACTGAACACAATATTCCAAGTGAGGCCTCACCAGCGACTTGTATGGTGGTATTAGTACCTCTTCCTTTCTGCTGGTAATTCCTCTCTGTTTGCAACCCAGCATCCTTCTGGCTTTTGCCACCACCTTGTCGCACTGTTTTGCAACCTTGCGATCCTCAGAAACAATCACTCTGAGGTCCTTCTCCTGGTCCATGCACACCAACCTCTCACCCCCTATCACATACAATTCCCAGGGATTTCTGCTTCCCAAGTGCAGGACACTGCACTTCTTCACATTAAATCTTAACTGCCAAGCATTAGACCATTCTTCAAGCTTTTGTAGATCTTTCCTCATGTTCTCCACTCCCTGAGGGGAGTCCACTCTGTTGAAAATTTTCTTGTCATCTGCATTTAAAAATTCATTGTGAACATCCTGAAACCCATACCAACTGAGAGGTCCCCAAAACAGATTTGAGAAGCTCACTATAGATATTGTCTAATATATATACATATTAATTTTAATAAATAATTTGAACAGACTTGTTAAGATGGCTCTTCATGAATGCATAGTAACTAATGGTAATATTAATATGACTTAATGCACCCATTAATTACTGTGGGTTCCATTCTTTTTATGAGGCCTATTCATTTTAGCGTTAGTTGCCACATGTTCATGGCTAGCCATTGTAATAACTACCTTTTCCTCTTGGTCCACACAATGAAGACATTTGGATTGGCTGATTAGGATGTGCATTTGTTAATGTGCCTTAAAAACTTCAGTGCATGCAAAACTGATTTTGTGCATCTTAAAAGTATTTAATACACATTCATTTTATACGTTAACATCTGTTAAAAAAATGTATTCACAAAAAAGTTTAACACAAAATGAAATAATGTCAGAAAATTGGGGAAAAGTCAAAAAATGATACAAAAACTAACCAAACTTTCTTTGTGCCCATCCTTATTGGGCATGTACTGCAGGATATTTTTGTAACATGTAAAGCAATATTGGGATGAAGTAGGTCAATCTTATATCTTTGGAGTACAAAACAGCAGCCTTAGTCCACCAAAATCCCTAAGAGCACCATGATTCAAAGCACATCAAGGGCAGAACTTGAACGTACAATAGAAACAGTGATTTCACAAACCTACACTTGGAAGAAAAGAGAGGCATCACTTGGCAGCTTCTACATATAGGGCCTGATATTCCATAGCGATGGCTATGCACCACTATGGCGCATAGCCATCGCTGCCAAACGTTAGCCCCAGATATTCAATGCTGGGGTCATATGCGGCCCTGGCATTGAATATCTGGGGTTTCCACACAGCCTCTGCAGCTGCAGAAGCTAACCGGTCAGTGACAATATTGAGCTGCTACCTGGTTAGCTCCTACAGGTAAATGATAGACCAGCTTTTGCTGTGCCTACCATTTACTCACAGGTCGTTAACCGGACAGCAGTGCAATATCACTACTAGCTGGTTAGTGACTGTTTCCACCCCCAGGATGCCCACAACACACGTCGATGCTAAACTGTTTGCATCATGGCGAGTAGTTGAGGTATTTGGGGATATTCAGCTAAGTAGCATTTACACAGTTTACAAGTCTGTAAATCGTGTAAGTGCCTTTGAATATCGGGCCCATAAGTTGCAATATTGCAACTTCCACATATAAGTACTGCTAATCATACACATGAAGGCACATTTTAGAAAGGTCGTCTGACTGAAAAACTGAACGTCCAAGTCAAAATGTCGATTATAAAGATAGAGGAAGCCAAGAAGGTGATCATATGTAAATGCCTTGTAAAACTGGCCTTTCTCCAACCCTACATAAAAGTGAAAATAGGGGCACACAGAGCTATGGGTTAGACACAAGCAGGATGTCTCTGTATTTCCGAAATTGGCACATAATGTATATGCTTATCCTCAGAATAGGGGGCATAGATTTGCGGACAGCCCTATTACAGAACACAACCGTGGATCTCTCCTCCTAACACACCCCAGCCTGGAGTGATACTTTGTTATTTTTATTTACTGGCAGGTAGCTTCAAAGGATTGAAAAGTATTGGAGTAGTGAACAGGCATTTCCCTCTTCATCTTGCTGTTGTCATATTGCAGAAACTAGCACCTTTTATAATTTTTTTCGTGCCCTGGAGCAGGTATAGTCACAAACATCCCTGATGGTGATTTGAGACATGTAGGGCTGGTCTGAAATAGCGCCTGCATGTATATCTTTATTGACCCACACAAGCTATGCCCCCAGATATGACCCAGTCAGCTTGGACCTGATCGCACTGGGCACATGTAGCTTCGGCATTTCTGAAATGGGTCCAGGGACGTTTTCAGAGCATTGGTCTTCAAAGTTCTCTCTCTGCTGACAATATCAAATTGGTTTTCTACTCTGATCCCATTTCCCCTGATCTTGCTATTCTCATTTCAAGTTTGTCAGTGGTTGCTAATTGGTTGGAAGATCATGGCATGAAATTGAACCCCTTTAAGTCCAAAGCTGTGTGGGTTTTCCCTCCAGCCCATTGCCTGTTCCATTTGTCACCAACCCTTCCATTCTTTGACTTTCTCACAATCCTGGGCTGTAAAATTGACTCCTTCCCTTTCATTCACATACTTCTTCAGTTCCCAAGATGCCATCCTTTTTTCCTCAGGAAAATCTGTACCGTGAAACCCTAGCTGGATATCAATCATCTAAAAACAGATGTTTTTGCTCTTAACTTGAACGTTTTGGTTATTGCAATTCCCATTATTATGGTTTGCCTCAATCTACCCTGAACCATTTTCAGGTTGTTCAGAATTCTGCAGCTAGACTCCTCATTGACTTCCCTTCACTACTGACTTCACTCTAAGATTTGTACCATCATCCACAAATTTCTGCATACTAATTCAGTATATCTCTTTATTTATCTTCTCTGCCAATACCCTATAACGTCTCCCATCCACTCCACGCTAACAGGGCTAATCAACATATACTTCCCACTGGCTATAATCACTTTCTCAATATCACCACAGATATCACTTTCTTCTGTTAGTACTACTGTTGTTATTATGCCTTTTCATTTTTATAGCACCATAAGGCATATGCAGCATTTTACATATATATCAGAGCTTACAGTTTAATCAGGACAGACAACACAACAGCTAGGGATTAGAGTAGATCTAGGGGAATGATAAAGATACACATAGGTGGTGAGCAGGAATATAAGGGGATCAGATTCCAAAAGCAGCCATAAAGAGATGGGGTTGTAGCCTGGATTTGAATAGGACCACAGATGGATCCTGATGCACTGACTCAGGTAAGCTGTCCCAGGCATATGGAACAGCAAGGTGGAATGAAGTCTGGAACCGGCAGTAGAAGAGAGGGGCACAGATAAAAAGGATCTGCCAGAAGAGCGGAGTTCCCGACAAGGGGTGTAGGGAGAGATAAGAGAGGAAAGGTAGCTGCAGAATGAATGCACTAATAGGTCAATAGGAGAAGTTTGAACTGGATGCGAAAACATAATTTTATGGTACTGTCCTTTGAAACTGCTTTCCTCAACATCTTAGGAGTGAAATTAACCGAACAGATTTAAATCTTCTTTGAAAACTCATCTTTACATGCTTGCTTTTGGGGCTCCTCTCAACATGGCTCCAGAATGATGGCTGGTCCACCCTTCCTTGCAGTTTGGCTCAATTCCTTATCCCTCTCCTGTTCCTTTTTATTTCTAACTTCTGTTTATAATTTTTATTTTGTATCCTTTGGGGCTAAAAGCAGTATATCAAAGACAGAATAAACGAAACTAAATTTGTTCTGTCCACCCAAACCACACCCACGATCAGGGCTGGCTCAAGGGGTTGTAGTACCCTGAGCCAACTTTTGCTTTTGCGTCACCTCCCCTTGGGTTTGATCTTGCAATGCAAGCTGCACAAACAGGGGTAAGTTTTCAGTCCACTACTGTAGCTTGTTACATGCCACCCTCCCCTTTAACGTGATATGTGTATTCTGTGTCACTATCCAGATAGATAGCATGCTGAATATACAGAGAATGATGATGTGGTCACTGAAATATCTGTTTAGGCTAGGTCTGATATTCTGCAGACCTAAACTAAGCGTTTAACTTACCGAATAGTGGCTTAATATTGCTGCTATCTGCTATCTGGCCTACTCTTGCTCCTCTCCTAACAAGCCCTACAAGTTTACAAATATTATCTGGCTATTCTGCAATTTAAAAGCCTGATATAATCTGTATATTTTTGAAAATACACATTTAGGATAATTATGCATTTGCCAGCGAACACCTAATTGCCTTATAATATCAGCCTGATAGAGCATCATTATTCATTCATATGTAACACTCCCAGACTCACCAATAAAACTCTCCCAACAGATGCAGAGCAGAAGTAGTGTTTCACTTTTCATCTCAACATACAAAAAAATTATATTCAAATTCTAGTCTCACATTGGTGACACCACCACTAACTCCACAGCTAGACATTCTGCATCATAACACAAAGCCCTGCAAAAGAACACTCAACACCAGCATCAAGATCTTAAATTGCATCAACCCTACCTATGGAGCATCAGCACTGCAAATATTCTAGAACACCAGAATCCCTTACCTCAGCTGCACATGGAAAACACAGACATCACCAATTAAAGAATACAAAATTGCAGAAGACAAAAATTGAAATGGAAACCCCCAAAATCAGACAGGGGCGGACCAAGGGGGGTGCAGGGCCATGTGCAGAGACTTGGTGTGGGGCCTCATTTGCATAAATATTTGCATAATGTTACCATACACTAACTTTTAGTAAACATGCCTTTTAATGAGTGTATGGATAAAGAAAGACTAAAAGATTTTTACATTACTATAATCCAGTGCCAACCGCCAGGCACATTAGGAACTACTACAAACACTGCCCATTTAGAACCAATAGCAAACCCACTGTATCATAACAGCACTACCAGGACTCATAAAGCACCAAACTCTACCTATCAAAAGGCAACACTGCAAATATTAAACCAACACATTTCAGAGAATAACAATTCATTACCTACTGGGGAAAGAGAACAAGTGGCAATGTCAAAAAGGAATTACATAAACAGAATACCTCAGCTCAGTTACACATGCAGAACATAGACCATCACCAAACGAGGAATCACAATTTAGAAACAGGAAGACAATAATTAAACTGGGAACCCCAAAAGTCAAACTTGGAATGTACAATAACACTGTAGAAATAAAACTAAATTAATTTCCTCTTGTACTAAACAAAGCACAGACATTAATGATGCACATTTCCCAGAGCTGACATATTCCTGTTAATAAATTCAAAATAAAGAGATATTTTTCTATCTTTTGTGCATTTTTTTTCAGTTGCAATTGCTCCAGCCACTTTCTTCTGGTTTCTTCGTGTCTTCTGCTAACTCTCCATCATCTGCTGTCCATTTGTCCTTTCTTCTCTCTTCTAGTTTTTTTCCATTCTCTCTCTATATCTGCTTTAACATACTAATCTTTCTCCTTTTGCTCTTTCCTCATTCCTATTTCATCCACTCAAATGTTACCCTGCCATCCTCAATCCCCACTTACTCTCCCAATACCCGGCCAATTGAAGATTTTTCTTCCCTCCCACACAAAATATTTTTCCCCTCTCCATTTCACTCTCCCAGCCCCATCCCATTCTAATCCTCCCCCAACATCAGCTCCCTTCTAGTTCCAGCCCCACCCAGCATCCACTCCCTTCTAGCCCCACCATCAGCCCATTTCCAGTCCTAGCTCCTCCATCTATTTCCAGTCCTATCCGAGTCCTTCCATCAGCTCATTTCCAGTCCTAGCTCCCCCATCAGCCGATTTCTAGTCCTTTCCTAGCCCCACCATTAGCCCATGTCAAAATCCTAGCTCCCCTCCACTCAGCCCATTTCCAAGCCAAGCCCCCAATGAGCCTACTTCCAGTTCTAGCCCCTCCATGAGTCCATTTCATTCCAAGCCCCCACCACAGCCCATTTCCAATCTTAGCACCCCCAACAGCCCATTTCCAGTCCTATCCTAGCACCTCTATCAGCCCATTTCCTTCCCTAGCTCCCCCCCCCACTCAGCCCATTCCAGTCCTAGCTCCCTCCCCTCACAGCCTATTTCCAATCTCAGCACCCCCCAACAGCCCATTTCCAGTCCTATCCTAGCACATCCATCATCCCATTTCCTGTCCTAGCTCCCCCCAGCCCATTTCCAGTCCTAGCTCCCTCCCCTCACAGCCCATTTCCATTCCAAGCCCCCTTTCCCATCACCTATTTGCAGTTCAAGCCCCCCTTCCACTTAGCCCATTTCCATTCCAAGCCCCCATCCCCATCAGCTATTTGCAGTTCAAGTCCCCCTTCCACAGCCCATTACCAGTCCTAGCCCCCCATAGCCCATTACCCGTCCTAAGCCCCCTATCAGCCCACTTCCATTCCTAACCCCCATCACCCCATTTTCAGTCTTATTCCCCCATAGCCCATTACCAGTCCTAACCCCCCCATAGCCCATTACCATTACTACCCCCCCCATCAGCCCAATTCCAGTCCTAGCCCCCCCCCCCATAGCCCATTACCAGTCTTAACACCCCCATCAGCCCATTTCCAGTCTTAGCCTCCCCCATAGCCCATTACCAGTCCTAAACCCCCATTCGGCCCAATTCCAGTCCTAGCCCCCCCCCCCATTGCCCATTACCAGTCCTAACCCCCCCCATCAGCCCATTTCCTGTCCTATTATCCCGATAGCCCATTTACAGTACTTACCCCCCCCTCAGCCGATTTCCAGTCCTAGCCCCACCAGCCCATTTCCAGTCCTAACCCCCCATCAGCCCATTTCCAGTCCTAGCCCCCCCATAGCCCATTACCAGTCCTAACCCCCCCATCAGCCCATTTCCCGTCCTTTCCTCCCCTTTGCCCATTACCAGTCCTACCCCCCCATAGCCCATTGCCAGTCCTAGACCCCCCCAGCCCATTACCAATCCTAACCCCCCTCCCCCCCCATCAGCCCAGGAAATCTTTAAAAGAAAAAACAAACTTTCCCTTGGCGTGGTTTTGTTAAGCCGGCTGGGGCTGATGGGAAACAGGAAATGCCTGTTCCCATCAGCCCCAGCAGGTTTAACAGAGCCGCGATAGGGAAAGAGTCCCCTTCGCGGCTGTGCAAACCACGCCGTGGAGAGTGATCGAGGGAGGGATCTGTTGGGCGGGCGGGGGCCCTGCGGGAGACACTTGATTCTGCCACTGCCACGGTGGCAGTGGCAGCAGCAGCACCAACTTTGTTTTTTCTTTTAAAGTTTTCCTGGGCTGATGGGCAGAAGGTTGTTTGCGCAGGGCCCCCTGAAACGCGGGGTCCTGTGCAAACAACATTCTTGCTCAATGGATGGGCCGGCCCTGAAATGAGACACCAAGCTGTGAAACATGGAAGAAAGAGAAACAGAAATGCATTTCCTCCTGTAATGAACTAGAAGAAATGCACATTTTCAAAGCTGACAGATTTCATTCTCTAAAAACTGACATTCTTTTGTACCTTCCTTGTCTTATCTTATTTTTCCATTTGGATTGGTCCCTGTCTCTCTTTTCTCCTTCCTCTTGTTGGTTTTCTTCTAAGCCCTTTTCCAAGACACCATTTCCATTTTCTGTTTCTTCACACTCCCTGTTGTTTCCTTCCCTACATCTCTCTCTGACATTGATCCTTCTATTTCTCTCATTTGCCTTTTACCTAACTATAACTTTATTTCATTCATCTTTCTCCTTCCTATGATATTGTCTTCCTCTTTTTACCATTCAACTACTTATCAACTCTCCGTTTTCTAATGTTACTGCCCTAGTCCTTCCATTCCACATCTGTCTCATTCCTTTGCCAGCATTTTACCCCTCCCCCCATCTTTCACCCACTTTCTAGTCCGTAATTTCCTCCTTCTGTACTCATCGTCTCACCAGTCTCATTTAGCATCTCCTGCTTCTCATCCCTTTACCAGACCCAGCTCATTCCCTAACACATCATCTCTCCGCCTCCAAGCTCCTTCTTGTCTTACCCCCGTCCAGGCTTCCATTTCCTCTTTCTCTTCCATGTCTACCCTCTTTCACCTGCTTCAAAGCCCTCCAAGCCCTCCAAGCCCTCCAGGTCCTTCAAATCTTCTCCCCTGCCCATATTTCTTCACTTGATCTCACAGCCCTACTCATACCTCTCACCCATTCATCTTGTTACCACTGTCCTCTTAATCTCTGGTCAGTTTCTTAGTCTCCACTATCCTTCCAAACAACTCCATATTCCCACTCACAATATTACCTAAGCCCTGAGTACCCTCTTAAACTCCTATTACCCAGCCTATCTTAGAATCTTTTTTCTGTTTTCTCACTCAGTCTTAGAATCTCCACCTGTTAGTACAACTTTCCCACATCCCATGTCCCTAGTAACTGCCCTCCTGCCTCCTACTCACCTTCCCCAGCACCCACCCATTTTCTTCCATCTCCAAGTCATTAATCTTGTCTTTCTTTCTTCTTATCCCAGCATGCATTCTTATACCCCTTCCTCTCAACATTCTTAACCTTCCCTTGGTTGACCTTACTTCTTCCCTACTCCCCACAATATCTGTCCTCTTCTCCCTTCTCACTCCTCCAGCATCTCCCTTTTTCCTACTCCAACCCTAACATTTGCCGGCATCAGCCCCCTTTCAGCCCCAGTACCTTAGCCCTAGAAGTAGCTCCCTTCCAGTCCCATCGTCCCAGATATAGTATCAGTCCATTTCCAGTCTCCCCAGCCCCAGTATCAGCCCATTTCCAGTACCAGCCCCCCAGCCCCAGTATCAGCTCATTTCCAGTATCAGTCAGCCCCCCCACCTGCTGTATCAGCTGCTTTTGTTCTGGACAAACATATTCAGCTTCACTTACCCTTACAGTTCCTTTCATATGTGTAGACCATACTGGTCTGGGGGTCCTCATTGCCTTGTATTTTGCTGTGTGGCAAACCAGGGATACATCTTCAGGAAGAAGTTCAAATCTCTGGGACTTCTGAATTCCAGGTTGGAACCAGTTTAACTGGGAGACCATTGGTTTCTTGGATCCACTCTCTCTTTGCAACTCACCTCCAGTTTACTGAAAGCTTAAATGGCAGAATGTAACATAAATCCAAATGATTCACTGATTGTCCATCTGGGACTCTTCCATGTAAAGAGGAAATCCCTATGCTCCCCCAGAATACATTGTGGAGCCGGAGTCTGGGCTCAGATGTGATCATAGGTGCAACATCCTTGTGGAACCTGGCCCTCATTGTCTCAAGTCCAAGGGTCTTCCATTGTATTCTGTTCTTTTCTTTTACAGGATCAGTGGTACCTCTTTCCTTCTCAGTATTTAAAGGCTTCTTCCTTCTTTTACTCCTTTCCTTAACAGTAGTGGTATTGTGGCTTTGTTACCACAGCAAAATCTCTACATATACTTGTTTAGTCTGTGATGTCATTCCACTTGCAGCTTATGTATGCACCAGCAGTAATATCTTAGAAAGAAAGGGTGGGATGTACCACACGGGGTCAGGTGCTTCCATTTTTCAAGATGGCGGGGAAGGAGCAGGAGCATATGGATAGTGCTCCCACTCATTTCTAAAGGTACCGGGAAGGGATGATTTTGGGGCTGCTGAGCCATGAGGTTTATTTTTAGTTGGGTATGGTGGGAGGTTCAGGGCTGCTGGGCCACCAGGTTTATTTTTGGTTGGGCCAAAGATTTTCGGGCTCATTTTTGTTCATCAGAATATACTCATTCGGCTAGTCTTCAGGAACTGAAACATTCATTTGTTTGTCCCATTCATCATGAGTGGAGGAGTGGCCTAGTGGTTGGGGCAAGGTACTTCAGGCCAGAAGGTTGGGGGTTCAAATCCCACTAGAGGACAGCAACCTTGGGCCGGAAGGACTGGGGTTTCTAGTCCCACAGGTGCTCCTGGTAGTCTTGGGTAAGACACTTAGCCCTCCATAGCCCATGTTCCCTGTAAAATAGTTATTTTCCAAGTTATAATACCCTGCATGGTTTAAAGGTGAGGTCAGAGAGGCTGTTGTTGCCAAAAAAGCATCTTTCAGGAAATGGAAAAAAGAGCCAAACGACAAAACCTGGAAACAGCACAAGCACTGGCAAGTCAAATGCAAGGCATTGATAAGGCAGGCAAAGAGAGAATTTGAGAAGAAGCTTGCTGCGGAAGCAAAACCGCAAAATAAAGACCTTTTCAAGTACATTCGTAGCAAAAAACCTGTGAGAGAGTCAGTTAGACCATTAGATGATAAAGGGGTTAAAGGAGCAGTAAGAGGCGACAAGGCGATAGCGGAGAGACTGAATGAATTCTTTGCTTCGGTCTTTACTGAGGAAGATGTAGGGATGTTACCCATGACTGAATAGGTATTTAAAGGTGCGGAAGAATTGAAGGAAATATCGATACATCGGGAAGATGTCTTACAACTATTAGATAAACTGAAGAGTAGCAAATCACCTGGGCCGGATGGTATACATCCAAGGGTGTTGAAAGAACTGAAATATGAGATTGCAGACCTGCTATCAGTAATCTGTGAACTATCATTAAAATCATCTCTAATACCTGAAGATTGGAGGATCGCCAATGTAACACCAATTTTTAAAAAGGGTTCCAGGGGTGATCCGGGAAACTACAGACCGGTGAGCCTGACGTCAGCACCGGGAAAAATGGTAGAAACCATCATAAAGAATAAAATTACTCAGCATGTAGATAGTCACAACCTAATGGGAGACAGCCAACATGGCTTTAGACAAGGAAGATCTTGTCTTACTAATCTGTTATGTTTTTTTGAAGGAGTGAATAAACAGGTGGACAAAGGTGAGTCGGTTGATATTGTGTATCTGGACTTTCAGAAAGCCTTTGACAAGGTCCCTCATGAGAGACTTTTGGCAAAACTAAAGAGTCATGGGATAGGAGGCAGTGTACTATTGTGGATCAGGAACTGGTTAAAAGATAGAAAGCAGAGGGTAGGGCTAAATGGCCAATTTTCCCAATAGAGAAAGGTGAATAGTGGTGTACCCCAGGGATCTGTGCTGGGTCCGCTGCTTTTTGACATATTCATAAATGACCTGGAAAGTGGAATAACGAGTGAGGTTATCAAATTTGCAGATGACACAAAACTATTTAAAGTTGTTAAAACCCAAGAGGATTGTGAAAAATTGCAAGAGGATCTTGATAAATTGGAAGATTGGGCATCAAAATGGCAGATGAAATTTAATGTGGACAAGTGCAAGGTTATGCACCTAGGAAAGAACGACCCAAACTATGGTTACACGATGCAAGGTTCCACATTAGGAACCACCACCCAGGAAAAAGATTTAGTCGTCATTGTGGATACCATGTTAAAACCCTCGGCCCAGTGTGCAGCGGCGGCCAAGAGAGCAAATAGAATGCTAGGTATGATAAGGAAAGGAATGGAAAATAAAACAAAAGAGATTATAATGCCTCTATATCGTTCCATGGTGAGACCGCACCTTAAATATTGTTTGCAATTCTGGTCGCCGTATCTTAAAAAGGATATAGCGATTTTAGAAAAGGTACAGAGAAGAGCCACCAAAATGGTAAAGGGGATGGAAGGATACTCCTATGAAGAAAGGCTAAAAAGGTTAGGGCTCTTTAACCTGGAAAAGAGACGGCTGAGGGGAGATATGATAGAAGTCTATAAATTAATGAACGGAGTGGAACGGGTAAACGTAGATCGATTGTTTACTTTATCAGAATATAGAAAGACTAGGGGACATGCAATAAAGCTGCAGGGTAAACTATTTAAGACTAATAAAAGAAAATATTTTTTCACTCAACGTGTAATCAAACTCTGGAATTTGTTACTGGAGGATGTAGTAAAGGCTGTTAGTGTAGCTGGGTTTAAAAAAGGTTTGGACAAGTTCCTGGAGGAAAGGTCCATAAACCATTATTAAGAAGTGACCGAAGATATCAATGCTTGACCCAGTACAAGCATTGTGGAACTTGTGTCTCTTGGAGAAACTGCTAGGTACATGTGACCTAGATTGGCCACTGTTGGAAACAGAATACTGGGCTTGATGGACCTTGGTCTGACCCAGTATGGCATATCTTATGTTATGTTCTTATGTTCCTGTTCAATGTAATTTCAGTTTGTTCAATGTAAACCACACTGATGCAGAATAGCGCGGTATATAAGAGAATATAAATAAATGATATATAGAGAGAATATTAACCCTATCTATAAGTATGCTACTGGGTTCCATATTAGCAGTCACAACCAGGTAAAGGATCTTGGAGTCAGTGTGGATGGTACATTGAAAGCCTCAGCTTAATAGGTGATAGCGATAAAAAAAAGCCTAAGTGAATATTAGAAATTATTTGGAAAGGTGTGAAGATTAAAACATAGAATGCCTCACTTGATGCAGAAAGGGGCCTGTCTGATCCATCCAGATGTCCAAAAACTGGACGGGCCGGATTTGCACCCGATTCTGCACCTGCGGGAGCTAGATGTTCCCATGGGAGCAAAATCGGGGCAAAGGGCTTGGAAGGGCCTCCGCCCCACCCACTCTCCTCCCTGTTGCAGCCCCCTCCCACCCTCATTCAGAGCTCCTGCACAGCATTCTCGTACATGCAGGAAGCTCTGAACCAAGAATCGTGTCCCACAAAATAGCAGGGGTCGGACGCTCAACCCCGCTATTTGTGTCTCAGCATGCCAGCCATATTGAATAATTTGTGCAGTGCTAGTTGCCCCATCTCAAAAGAGAGAGCACAGAACTGGAACGGTACAGAGAATGGGAAAGGGGACTAAATGGCGCCCTTAAGCTGAAAAGAGTTAGGGTTCTTCAGCTTGGAGAAGAGACAACTGAGAAGGGATAACATAGAGGTTTATTAAATTGTGGAATGGTAAAAAGGGCACTATTATTTATGCTTTCAAATGATACTAGGGGACATTCTATGCAATTAATAGATAACAGATTTAAACCAAACTAGAAAAAGTAATTTTTTATTCAACATGCAATCAAGCTGTAACATTTTAACATTGTAACATTGTATATGATGGTAGATAAAGACCAGTATGATTCATCTAGTCTGCCCTGTAAGGTGGTTAGAGTGGTTGTAACTGCAACTCTGTGCAGGTCACCCCGCCCCCTCCCCCCCCCCCCCCCATCCACACACCTTCCTATTAAAAGATATTTAAGATTGCTTTGATTTTATCCTCTTGCTATAAAGGGATCCACTGTGTCTGTCCTGTGCCATTTTGAATTCAGTCCACCACATCCACACAAGGGGATTAGGAGAGAAGCCAGACACGTGGGGGGAGAAGGTGAGTAGAGTAGAAAAAAGGAGAGGGAGGGGGAAACACTGCACTATTTGGGGGGGAGGGGAGCACGCCTGGCTGAAGGTTCACCCTAGGGCATCAGATACTCTTAGGTCAGCCCTGGCAGAAACACGCTCTAGGGATACATAAATTGTGTTTGTGTTGCTTCAGGAAGATCCCGCAAAGTCCTTTCTGTTCAACGCTGCACTTGCATGATGACATAATCTTCTTCCAGGATTTTCTCTTCCTTCACATTTTCAGTTAGATGATCCTTCCCTCCACCTTGCATGTCTCCATCAGGGATCTGCTTAAGATCAAGGTATAATACCACAGAGTTCTGACTGAAGTCTGGACGCAGTCCACCTCTGCACTCTTTCAAATGGAACAAGTACAGGTTCTCCATCAGCAGAGGAGGGTCCCGTTTCATCACTCTCCCATTGGGAAATGGGGCTGCATAGGTCCCCCTGCACCTGTCCTTTTATCCTCTGATGACTCCTCTGTGGACTGGTCAGGCAACTTGTAAAATCAAATATAGTAGGTATGGCATTATCCTACAGTCGTGTTCTGTAAGGACTTCTTCAGCGAACCAGTGATGAGTCAAAGTATTGGGCACATAGTCTGTAGCATTTATTTAAGTGATAAGCTGTTTTATCCTCTAAATCTACTCTTCAACGGTTTTCCACCCATTTCTTACAGTTAGCTGGGTCCCAGGGAAATCTGAAAAAGCCAATGTCAGACTGCGTACTTTTTTGAGTGCGGTTCAGCGCTGCGCAATAATTTGGCATTGTTTCCTTCTATTTTCTGCAGACATGCCCATTCACACACTACTGTGTGGTTTCAACATTACTTTTCTCACTTTTAGATCTGCATTAACACTATCACATTCTCCTCTCAATATTGAAATGAGAAAAATATGATTTGATTTTCTTTCTCAGAGGCAGGACCAAATTTCAAAGCCTCTTCTCTCATTAAATGCCTCACTCAAACTGCCATTTCGAGGATGTGATCAAGGCATCTAATGTAGCTAGATTTAAAAGGGGTTTTGACAGTTTCCTAGAGGAAATGTCCATAAACTGTTATCAGCTAAGCAAACTTTTGAAAGCTACTGGCCATCTCAGGAAGGAGCTGTAAGAATTGATCTGATTTTCTGATTTGTCAGGTAATTTTTGAAAATGGCCACTGCTGGAGACAGGATGCTGGGATTGATGGACTATTGGTCTGACCTAACATGGCACACCTTATGTACTGCTCTGTTACTTACAAAAAGCAGTATATCAAATGAAATAAACAGTGTTTATGCACACTGATAACACTACCCAGCAACATGAGATCATCTCCAAAATACCCTGGTTTACAAATAAGATTCATACATGCCATGATAATGTGGAGACATTATCCCATAAGATAACTTACAGTAAATCAGGTTTCAGTTCCCTGTGCATTCCTAATTATGAGGCTGAAACAATCCATGGTGAGTTGACTCTTATCCTTTGGTTATAGGATGAGACATGGACTATAAACGATTTGCAATGTCACCACTAGGGGTCATGTGTGCCATTTTGGCTCCATCCACATGCTAATGAGGAGTGAATGTGCTTCCTTCCTGCTTCCACTGACCACCAATGATCCCCGATAAGCCCAGGGTATGGGTGGCCTGGCAGGGGGCAGATTTGGGGACGTTGTCATTGGAGGGAATCATGTAGGAACTAATGCGCATCAGGAGGGCCTTGAAAAGGGGGGATCAGGTTGTCTGGGGAGGTGGGGACTGGATTGCTGTGTTTTGGGAGGGATTGTAGATACATCAGAGGGAGGGGACATCCACAGTCAAAGAGGTGATCAGAGGGCCCAACATATTGACAGATGCCCATACTAGCAGGCAGATTCTCTATATGTAATGGGGAACCCAGGTCAACACTATAAGCACTGCCTAAAGCACCCCCTCTCCACGCCCCCATGACTCCCCCTGGCAAGACAGATGTGGTGAGCATTACCACGTCTTGAAAAAGCCTGGAATACACATGTGAATGCTATTTCAGAACAATCTACACATGTGCCATTCGCGCTTCCGACCCCCTCTGATTCCACTAACAGGAAATGGAATCTGAAGAGGACAGAAGTGGTGCCTGGTGCCGGAAGAGAAGGTGACTCCGATGCTACGGTGCCTTTTTAAATGTACTGCCGCAACGGTGGTGGGAGGGGACACCTGCAAATGCCACATCTATGTACATGTTTTCCAGAATGGCAAACACTGCATCTTATACAAGAGATATATAAACATGCATTATATTCAACTACTTTGGTTACAAATCATTCACTTTGAGTGCAGTACAGCTGCTTTGCAATGTCATCAAAGATTGTCAAAGTTTGCTTGTTATTGGTTGCATGATTTCAGATGTGCAAACAAGTTTATCATCACTCCAGTCCTAGTGGCATACTTCCATGGGTCTTGTCAACAGTGAATAATCAAAATGTTTTTTTGATGAAATGTAAACCACAGACTGAAATCCTCTGAGGGTGGTTTCCATCTCTTCTCCTTTGTGCCGCTGTAAGGACCACAAATCTGCAGCATAAAGCTTTTGTGGGCAGTTATTAAATATTCTCTGTATTGGAGTTCATGTAGGAAAGCAGCTGTGGACTCAGCGGCAGATATGCCAGGGTAAATGAGTCATCCTGCGCCTTCCTGCTTCAGAGGTCATATCAAAGAGACTCCTCTTCCAGTTTAATTCAGTCTTTTCCAAATAGATCTCTACCTGATCTCATTTAATGCATTGATGTCTGGTTTCTTAGTCATTATATCAGCTGTATTACATATCAAGAGAGCTCTTGAGAAATTCTCCTTGAATTGATAATTCTAATTCCTTATGTATAACTATTCTATATTCACTCTGAAGGCAGCTGTATTATATGCTAAACCATAAATTATATAAAAAAATCAGTCCCTTTGTATGCAGGTTTGTATTAAATTGAGAGATGCTATTTTTTCTCTTCTGTTTGTTGCTTCACTTGGGTTTCTGGTGTCTGCTTATATTTGGCTGTTTGAGCATATTAAAGTTTTGCAAAAGGCTGTGATGTTATTGCCAAGAGCGTTCTCGCAGCAATCTGAACAAGAATGCTCTTTGTGCCCATTACTTCAAAAGTATCCTGTATGTAAAAAAAAAAAATGGCTTCTATTGAAGGTTTCAAAGTAGCCATTTCAATTTCACTTCTATTTATTTTCATTTTTTTAATGTTGATCTTCTTGAAATGCTTATTTAGAGGGTTTCAGGGGGTGAGGCAGTAAACTTAATTGAGTGTAGTGAAGCATAACAAATGATCTCATCAGAATATTTTTTAAGTAATCTGAATTCTGACATTCCTGAGTGGTTTCTGTCAGGTGTTCTCTTCCAGTGCCTCCCTGCTAGCATGGATTAAGTATTAAGTAGTGTCCCCCACCTGGGGTTACTTCATCTTTTGTCCAAGGAGGCTGATCTTGGCACATTCCCAGAATTTGTGAGACAGTCTTTGTCCTGCTATTTCGTTTTCTCAACTGATGCAGTGCCAGCCTCAGAGTTGGTTTAAGGTGTTGGTACCCTAGCCTTACAACACGTTTGGCTTCAAAATCTTTTGTTTAGCATTAAACGACGATGACACCCCCCTCCCCCCAGAAATTGCCACCCTAGGTGGTCATCTTGTTTGTCTAATGGTTGGGCCAGCCCTGAACAAATGTCTGGGTAGTTTAAGTCTCTCATATGCACTCTGAATAGTTCTGCAAGCTGAACCAAAGAAGTCATCCATTTTCTCTTTGATTTGATGTATCAGACCATGATCACCATTTCACAAATTATTCCAACAAAACTTGGTTATACCATTTAAGTTATAGATTAAGAGCGAAAGCGTCCAGATAATCATGCATTATTTTTCATGCTTTTTGTATTTAAATGCAGGCATCTAAGATAATTAACAGTATGGCCCACTCATTCCTTACATATTTCCTCTGTGACCTTGTCATTTATTTATTTATTTATTTATTTATAATCTCTTATATACTGCACTATTCAGCATCAGCGCGGTTTACATGGAACAAAAGAAAGCTCAGTACAGTTAACACGTATGAGTTTACAGATAACAGGGCACAAAAAACTTGGATAACAGGGGTAAAGTATTTACAAAACTTACTACATGGAATCATATGAACGGGGTTTCATAGAAACATATGCACCACTATGGGTTAGAGTATCAATCATTATAACCCATTTCTTCCTGAGTTCTGCTGCCAGGATCCACATAATCATATATTGTGGGGATGTCAAAATATGGGCTTTCATTACCAGGAACATAGCAATACAAAGCATTTTGCTACTTGGGATGCATGGATAGAGGAGCTTTTATAATAAGGCATGCAAGAAGACAGGGATCAATATTCAGCTGGTGTGGTAACCATAGTAAATTAAGCATTGGCCCTTAACTTCCGTACGTACAGACCTTTAAGGCTGAGCTTTGCTTGGGTGGCAGAAATCTTTTATGTATCTGGTAATTTTCCATAACAGAGAGGATCGTCTACAGCAACAGAGTATTGCTGGAAGGAGATTCCACTGAGAGGGAAGTTTGAACTGGCATAAATACCTAGTCCGGTGGCAGTTTTCTGTTTTTGGCTAGATAAGTCATTGTACCACCAAGGCGTTGGTGAGTGGGAGGGGTGGATAGTAGAAACACGAATGTCACTATGGCACTGGAAAAGAATGTAACTCTGGTGCTGCAGTGCCTCATTAATGTATCGCCACCAGTACATGTTCCAGAAAGGGGCGGCAGTAGCAACAATGGGCACGGGGACAGGAGCAGGGCTGCTATTACCCATGGGCAGCAGGGCAACTGGGCCCCATTGTGCATGGGGCCTGGGACAGCTGCTCCTTCTGCCCATAGGTACAAGCAACTCTGGTAGTAACCATGGGTAAGACATCTTCAGTCCCCACCCCAGCTACTACAGGAATCCCTACAAGCCCTTCAGCCACTCCTAAAGGTGTATGACTGTTTTGGCTAAATGGGACCTCTCTCTCACTTAGAGCATCTGATCCCTCAACAATCTTATTCCCAGTGCATGCCTTCCTTGAGAGAGAGAAGATACATAGCCATGGAGAGCAGGTGAAGGACAGTCAGAGTCAGCTCTACCCCTCCAGGACAGGAATGAGAAGTAGGATATTCGCCTCCAAAGAATTTCTTTTACTTTCTGTATTTCAAAATAGTTGACGTGGAGGGTAATTCTATAGTATTGCATGCAGGCAAAGCACGTTGCTGTGCATGTATTGAAGGCCTCTTCTATAAAGCAGGGATCCTCGGGACACAGCTAGCCAGTCAGGTTTTCAGGAGACCCACAATAAATATATATGAGAGAGATTTGCATGCATTGCCTCCATTGTATGCAAATCTCTCTCATGTATATTCATTATAGTTATCCTGAAAACCTGACTGGCTAGGCATGTCCCGAGGACAGGATTGAGAACTCCTGCTATAAAGTAAAGCACACACAAGAGAGTGCACGAATGTGCTTTAACCTAAGCACCGCCAGTGTCTAGATAGGTGCAGTAACGTGTAGATATAGACTCCACCTGTGCCCTGTTCCTATGCACACCCCAACTGAAGGTACGTGTGATATGATGCATGCGCACACTTACAGAATAGTGTCCAACTAAAATCCATGCACAAGTCTTCATGCACGCATGCAAGTCCCTTAGTGGCCATCTCTTCTTACTCCTCCCCAAACTAGAACAATATTTTACTATTTATAGAAAGTTGCGTTGTTCCGTATGCGCACCCTTCATTGGCAGCTCCCAGGAACCAACAGGTAAGAGGGATGCTGAGAAGCCAACACCCAACTGTGCCTGGAAATATAGGGGAAAAAACAAGTTAGATTTTATTTCTCTCTTTTTCTCTCTGAAAGATGTCTAGCACTTTATATACATGTTACACATTTGTCAAATTCTTGAGCTGCCTTAAATGCTCTTACACAAAAAGCGAGGTGATGTTTAAAAATAACTTACATTAAATACAGCACAAAAATTATTGCATTACAGGGTAGACTAACTTCATCAGATGTTTTACATTTATGTTCAGTGACTCGACGTGGGTGTTTGTGTGGGTGTTTTATCTAAGAGTGTCACTTTTCAAAAGGGTCTCAGCTAGACTTTAAGTTGAACAGGAAAGCTTTTTTTGAAGCGAATTAAAACCTAGCTTCTCCATCATATAATGAAACGCAGTGGATGTTTAAATACAAATGTTTTTTTATATTTATTTTTTCCTCTTACAATCATTCATCTGGAATTCTAACTTACATAACTTTGAAAATAGAGAGGGGAAACCTGCTTGGAGCAGCAGGCACATCCCTGGGAGGGGGGGGGGGGAGGGATAACCTGCACGGAGCAGCAGGTGAAACTCTACAACTCTGGCCACCTTACTGGCAGACTAGATGGACCAGGTTGGTCTTTATCATCAATCATTTACTATGTAACGAGCAAGGCCAGGGAAGAACAATAAAAAAAATAGCAATTTAACAGGCTAAATTATTGGCATGTGTGGTTTATATCTACTCCTGGCAACTCTCTGGAAAGTTGAACATGTTTTGGACTATCCCCTGGATTTTCTTGGCAAAGTAGATTGCCATGCCTTTCTTCCACACAGCAAGCCTACAGCATCTGGTATTCCGAGGTGGTTTCCAGTCCATGTACTAACCAAGCCTGACTCTACTTACCTTCCAAGATCAGACAAGATCGGGCACCAGGGCCGGATTTACCTATACGCCAACTACGCCGTGGCGTAAGGCCCACAGCTGGCAAGGGCCCACAAAAATTGAACAAAAATTGAACAAATTGTTACCTTTTTTAAAATTAAATTTAAAAAAAAAACCGCTGGCTGCTGCCACGGCAGCATGGACTGTTCCGCGGGGCCCCCTCTGCTGCTGCGGCAGCATGGACTGTCCCGCGGTGTCCCCTCTGCCCGGCTGAGCCCTTCTGTGCCGGCTTTGAGAGGCGCGAAGGGAGAGTGTCTCCCTCGCGTCTCTGTTAAGCCCGCAGGGGCTGATGGGAAATTTCCCATCTGCCCCTGCGTGCTTAACAGAGACGCGAGGGAGACACTCTCCCTTCGCGCCTCTCAAAGCCGGCACAGAGGGGCTCAGCCGGGCAGAGGGGGCCCCGCGGGACAGTCCATGCTGCCGCGGCAGCGCCAAAAGCGTGCAGCTGATCCGGCGTGCTCGTTTTTATCTTTTCTGGGGGCCCACAATTTTTGTTGGCGTAGGGCCTCACTCAAGGTAAATCCGGCCCTGTCGGGCACCTACTAATTTTAATGGTTGATGACTGATCCAGCCTGATCACATGATAGCTGAGGAATTCAGGGATAATTATGGATTCCCATCTGTCCTTAAGGTCACAAATCCAGGGTGTTTTAAAGTATAGTTGCAGTTCTAGTAGAGTAGAAAGTAGACAGAGCTGTAGTGTGTGTAAGTCATGGGAGGAAAGGCATAGATGACATTTTCAAATCCACATGCATTATTTTCAAAAGAATATGGCCTGTACCTAGCCCTGTGCGAGCAGTGCGGCTGCACAAGGCGCAAAGGCTTAAGGGGCACATTTTAGCTGTCTGCCATTGCTTGCCACCACCACTTTTTCTTCTCTCAGCCGCTGCAGGCAATGGAAGACAGCTAAAATACATCCCTTAAGCCTTCTCGCCGGCATGCTAAGCAGATCTGTCCCTCCCTGCTCTTGTAGGGAGGGACAGATCTGCTTAGCATGCCGGCGACTTGCACATCAGGTGTGCCTCTTCTCTCCCACTGCCAGGGGGTGGGGGGCGGGGGCACACGCCCGATGTACAAGTCGCACAGGGAGCAATTTACACTCGGTATGGCCCTGTGCAAAACTCTGGGACAGTTACATCGGAGGAGGCAGAAGAGGCAGGAGTGTGCAGATGTGCACGGATGCTGTAAGGCTTGCCAAGCATTGAAGCAATGGCAGAAAGCCACTGCTTTGAAAAATTGTGGAGGTGGCGGTCATTGTGCCATCCCCACCCTCAGGTGTCTGTGGGTGATGGCGGGCAGGCCTGTCTAGGTTGGCAGAAACCCTTGGGCCAGCATTAAGAAGGGCAGAGGATCGAGGTGGCATTTATCCTAGATAGATGTTAATCCTCCTATGATAGCATACTTTCCTTATTTCCTATTTCTTTCCTAAGCCACTGTTTCCGACAGTCTATGTTATGGTGTAATTCATTTCTTATGATGTGTGGTTTTCTGCATTTAAGTGGCATGTATATTTCACAATTTTATAAATAAATAAAAGAATGGCAGAGGGAGGGACTATGTGAGTGTGAGAGGGAGATGGTGGAGAGAGTGGCTGTGTGAGTTTGCGAATATGTGCGGGTGTAGAGTGAGGGGCTGGGTGTGTACTGTATGTGCATGTGTGTATGGGAGAGGGGCTAAGTGCATGCATGAGAGGGTGTTTGTGTGGGAGCAAGGGGTTGTGTATTTGTGTGTACGCTTGTGAGAGGGAGGGTGGGGTGGGGTGGGGTGAGGGGGTGAGGTGGAGGGCTGTGTGTAGGGAGGTCATCTGTAATCTTCCCTCCCTTCCATCCCCTCCCTCTCTCCTCCAACCCCCCATCCCTCCTTCCACTCTGGCCACTCCAGCCCTCTCCTTCCCTTAGCTTATTTATTTATCTATTTAACAGTTTTTCTATACTGCCTTTGTTCAAAGCGGTTTACAATGAATAACATAACAATTGCATAAGAACTGTTTTACATTAAACAAGGGAAGCCAACTTGGAGATAAATATGGGCTTAACCATAGGAAAGGAATTAACTATGGCCATGGAGAAGTAAATTTTGTATCCGGGGAGGGTAGAGTGCAGGAATGATCTGAGCAGTCAAACGGGGTAAGATGTATTAGTTCTGATTATGTAATGTCATTGCGTCCATAGTATTCTCTGAAGAGATGTGTTTTGAGTGACTTTTCAGATATGTAATGGATTTTGCTGCTCTTATGTTTTCTGGAAGTGAATTCCATATTGATGGAGCGTACAGGGAGAATGCTCTGTTACTAGTTTGTTGTGTAGTTTTGGTCTTGAGTGGGTGAATATTCAGTAGGTTCTGATTGGTAGGTTCTCTCCTCTGGCCCCCTGTCCTCTCCCTTTCCCACTTCTGGCCCCCCTATCCTCTTCTCCAACCCCCTTCTACTCTGTCCTGCCTTTCCCATTTCCCCTTCCATTCTGGATCTCTTCTCCCCCCCTTCCCCCCCAGGCACCCCCCCCTCCATCCAACAAAAAACAAAAGAAAACGCCACCTTATACTACAGGCGAATGCCAAGTTTTCTTGGTCGCAGCCGCAATCTAAAAGCCCTCCTCAGCGAGCAGGGGATGGGGCCACATTCGGCAGCCATTGAGCTACTGCTGCAAAATTGCACACAGCTCTCTTAGTGGAAATGAGATCCCCTTTTGCAGCTACCAGTAGTTTTGGCCACAGCCCATGGCCTGGTACACTGCTCTGCCAACGGGGGATGGGGTCCCCTCCAGCAGGCACTGCCGTTCATTGTGGCTTGTCCTTACTTATAGGTTTGTTTGTGCAAGCGCAGACAAGCCTATACATATGGACAGACAACCAGATGGGGCCTCAAAACACCCCCAATAATAGAACTAATCATTATAATAAATCTATAAATGTAAACTAACAAGCTGAAGAAGGGCTTTTGCCGAAGAGGCTTCCCTTCTCTCAAACACTCACAAAAGGTGCAAGTTTTGCATTGATTTTGAGCAGTGCTTGTGTATGATGAATGGATTAAAACAGCCTATACTGAAGTGCTCCATCATGTGTATACTGTACCTGATTACCTGAAGGTAACTCGCCTTGATCTCCCCGTGGAAAGGCATGAGCTAAATACTAGAAATAATAATAACTAATAGTACTGCATGCATCTGCTATACCAATTATCATCGTCATAATATTAACAGATGATTTCCAGGAACATATGGTGGAGAAGCAAAATGGCATGTATTTGGCCAAGCAAGTGTGTCATGTTCACAGTTCTATACCCCTTGCCCTTCTGATTCACGTGTGCAGTCTTTCCAGCGTCTACTTCTGTTCCCAGTTTCTAAAACAAGATGAAATAAATTCGAAATAACAGAGTAGTTCAGGCTCATTACTCTGCAGCTGGTAGCATGCTAGAAGAATGAGGTAGACTTTGGCTCATTTGAATTCCTGATGTTTTTTTTCTTTGGTTTCTTTATAATTAATTTACTGTCAGGTAAAGGAGAGTTGAAGAGAAGTAATGCCCCATAGCCGTCCCTTGCAACAGGCTACAGCAGACTGTGACACTTTCCGTCAGCGAGCATACCAGAGTTCCATGGGTTGCAGTAATGACTACATCTACAGGTTCTAGTGTGCCATTATTATGCTGCTGAATATCCTGGATAGAGGGATTAATGCAGTTAGCAGATCTAATCCCTTTGCATATCCCCTCCCCCCATAGCATCTAGTGATCCATTAACCTAGTTTAATTTTGGGTCAGTTTATGATTTGATCCAGAGGAGATGCTATGTTCTGTCTCACGGTGGGACAGAGGTCTCCTGCTCCCTGGATTGGCTGGGAATGTTGCAGAGGCAACCCTTAGAGTCCCTGAAAAAGATACAGAAATATTTCCCATCATACTGGGTGTCACAAGCTTGATTAAAAGCGATTTCTAAGCACCCTTTCATATCGATATTATATCTTATCAGCTCCGGAAAGAAGGTGTGTGTGTGTATATATATATATATAAAATGTGTGAGAGAGAGAGAGAGAGAGAGATGTGTATATCTGTGTGTACCTATAGAGAGAGAACATGCAGCTGAAATCTCTTTATTCTTGAAGTTAATCCTATTTTTATTTTGCTTTGCTATTTGATGAGGTCTGAAGGAAAAAAATATATGTTTTAAATTGTGTTCTGTATCTTAGGATTCCAGGACAAACTACAAACATTCACAGAGTAGCATCTTTATCTTTATTTAGCTCTTGATATATCGCTTTATAGTAAAAACATGAAAGTGGTTTACAATACAGTAAAAACAAATTGCCGGAAAAGGAAAGGAACGCCATAGTTGTGGTAGGAGAGGTGAGAATAGAGGAAGGAGAGAGAAGGCAAAGTAAAAAGGAGAGAGGAGTCAAGGGGAGGAGAGAAGGGCGGGATTCTCAGCTGGATGCAGGGGGGACAGGGAGATCAAAAGCAGAATAGAAGAGATGAGTCTTAAGAAGAGATTTGATTTTGTTGAAAGAGAGTTCCAATCTAAGGTCTGGAGGGAGGGGGTTCCAGAGTTTAGGGCCGAGAAAAAAAAGGCTGAGTTTCTGGTGGATTCCTTCTGAGCAAGAGAAGTAGGGGGAAGGAACATATGGTTGATATGAATGTGGCGATGTGAACCGGGGGGCGTGGAGATGAGCCAGGTTGGATAGGTATTGGGGGGAACCAGAGTGGATGGCTTTATGAACAAGAGTTAAGACCTTGAATTGGATACGGTGGGTGACAGGAAGCCAGTGGCGGTGAAAAAGAAGAGGGGTGACATGATCGGTGCGGGATGCATGAGAGATGAGTCGGGCTGCGGTGTTTTGTAACAGTTGGAGTCTTTGTAATTCATACTGAGGGAGGCCGACCAAAGCAATGTTACAATAATCGATCCTGCTCATAACTCTGGAAAGGAGATGTAACCAAGGAGGAAGTGGGGAGGAAAGGACGGATGGCACAGATCTGGCAAAGGGAGCAGAAGGAACGGTGAATCATTGATGATAGATAGTTATGGAATGTCATAGCAGAGTCCAAAGTAACCCCTTAGTAACGTAGGGAAGGGACCAGAGGGATGGAGAAAGAGGAAAGAGCAGGTGCAAGGGCAGGGATGGGGCTACCAAACGTGAACCAGATGGCTTGAGTTTTGTCCAGGTTGAGGTGGAGAAAGTTTGAGGTTAACCAGGTACTGACAGAGGAAAGACAGGAATTGAGGGGGGTAATATCAGGGGCAACAGGGTCGGTATTGTGGAGGAGGATGATGTCATCCATGTAATAGTATGCGGAAATGCAATACTGCTGGATGAGACGTGTGAGGGGGGCCAGAACGACATTGAAGAGAAGAGGGACAAGGATGGAGCCTTGGGGGACGCCATAGGGAAGAGGAATGCTGGGTGAGGAGGAGACACCAGAGGAGACTGAGAAACACCTAGTGGACAGAAAAGAGCAGAACCAGTGAAGCACAGAACCGCTGAGATCGGCATCGGAGAGACGGGTGAGGAGTGTGCGATGATCCACAAGGTCGAGGGAAACTGCAATGGAATACTGACCCTGATCACGGGAGTAGTGAAGTTTGTTGAGGAGGGAGGTGAGAATGGTTTCGGTACTGTGTCCCAGATGAAAGTCAGACTGACGAGGATGAAAAATAGTTTTTAATTGCTTTAATTCAAAATCAGAAATTGGTATCACTTTACACAGTTGTACTAGTACAGATTATTATTTCTATAGCCCTACTAAATGTGCATCATGCTGTACACATATGCATGAGAGACAGTCCCTTCTCCATTGAGTTTACAGTCTAGTCAATGTTACAGTTCTTTAAAAGGAAGAGAAACCATAATGTAACTTGGTATTCAATATTGAATGCCAACCCAATCTGAGTCTGTTTCAGTCACAGACCGAAAAAAATTAAAAACTGAAATACTGAGGAGGCAGAATTGACCAGCTGGATATTTTATCTTGAGAAACACTTTGAGGGTCATTCCAGAATGTGTTTAGCAAGGATGGACGTCCAGTCTGGATGTCCAAATGCCAGGGTGCCGATTCTGGTAACTGAGCTCTTCGAACGTACAAGGGAGATGTGACAGAGCTTGGTACGGGGGCAAGATGGGGCGGGCAGGAGGAGGAACAAAGGTGGGCCAGAGGCGGAGCACCCAAACTGGACGTACAGGGCTGATTCCAGTGACGGCCCTGTATGTTTGGGCTGGGTGCCTTAGACGGGGGACTTATTCCACCCTGGAGGTGGTCATCAGTCGCCATTGTGGGGGACTTATTCCACCCTGGAGGTGGAATAAGTCCCCCACAATGGCGGCTGATGACCATTTATTTATTTATTTATTTAGTAAACATTTATATACTGCTACTTCCAGCGATCAGAAGCGGTTTGATTATAATTTTGGGATTTGTCACAAATCAAGACAGAAAATTTGGGGCATAGATAGAGAGAATAGGGGTAATACACAGCACACATAATAGGGTCTAAATATAGACCTTAATGTACCAACATACATTTACAAAAGAGATTGTCCTTCATCTATTTACATTTTTACATACAGCTACTCACTTCATCTTTTATCTTTTTGGATTTACATCTGGTCGTAGTGACAATTGAACAGATGCGTTTTCAATTTCTTCCTGAAGTCAACTATGCCATTTATTTATTTATTTAGACAGTTTTATATACCACCTTATCCTTCAATCAAAGTGGTTGCAACACACATGGGTTCACATTCAACAGATAGGGCAGGGCTCACAAACGTAAATACAGAGTAATTAAGTAAAGGTGTGAAGGATGGAAGGGGTCAGGTATTATAGGTAGATGTTGGGCCGAGCGGGTGATATAAGTATAACAACTTATGGTGCTTGTGTGTAGGCCTCGGTAAAGAGAAAGGTTTTTGGTGCCCTACAGAAGTCTTTAGAGTCACTGAGTGTCCTTAATTCCATAGGGAGGGAGTTCCACATTGCAGGGGCTAGCAGCGAGGGTGCTCTCTTGGACGTTGCTTGTTTAGTTCTGTGATAACCTGCTGGTGTGCTTATCTTGTTGACATTGTTGGTTCTTCTGGGTCTGCTGCTGGTGTCTTTGGCTATTATATCCTGGAGTGCATCCGCGGAGAGGTGGTGGAAAATTTTAAAGATGTTCAGGATTGTTTTGAATTTGGCCTTGGCAATTATTGGGAGCCAATGTAGCTGTTGTAGGACCCCACACTGAGGTGAGGAGGGGAGGGGTTTCCCTGCAGCCCCACCCCGGCCTCGGAAGAGCCAATTGGGGGTCAGGCTGTGGGGAAACAAACAGATTGATGGTTGCGGCCGATCGTGTCTCCTGCATTAAGGTGCAGTGCCATGGCAACGGGATGCCACGGCACCATAGCTCCATACAGGAGTCTGGCTGAGCTAGCAAGGGAGGTGCCTGGACGTCTGGAGGCATGGAGTCAGGGCACGTCTGGGACATCCAGGCCCTATGCCCCGATTCGGCTCCTGTGGGGCCATCAAGCTCCCTGCAGGATCAGAATTGGGTGCATATCCAGGCTGTCCAGATTTCTGGACATCTGGATGGCCCGGACGTGCCCCATTGGAACTGGTCTCTTTGGCTGTAGATAAGAAGTTCATCTGTTGTTTTCAAATAGTATCTGCATAGTGTAGGTGAAAATCTATTATCTATTAAAGATGCTCCTTACATTGCAAGATTTTTTTATTCAATATAATAAAATAAAAAGCCTTTTACGGTGTGTATGGATATGTAATGTACAAAATATTAAGGGTGGGGATTTTCAGCAGTGGCAGCCAACACACTTAAAGCAACTGGCCATCAGCACTTAAATTTCAGCCCAGATATTCAATACTAGGGTCTATCCGGACTGCCGGATTGCGATTTTGTAATCCAGTCAGCGGCAATATTCAGCCACTGGCTAGACTGCAAAACCAGTGTTAACCAGGCAGTGGCTGAACATCTCTGCTGCCCGGTTAATCTGCAGTGACACTCCTGCTCTGCCCTCAGAACACCCCAGCTCTAGCTTAGTGTTGAGGCGTTCAGCAGCACATACCAGGGATATTCACGGGGAATAGCCCGGTAAACGGCATTTACATGCTTTGCAGTTCTGGATATCCCCCTAAATGTTCCTAAGTTAAAGGAATTCTGTTCTGCTTTGTGCATCATAGATGCCTAAAGCAGCACACTTCCTGTCTTTGATGTCTTTAGTATTAGCAGCTCGGCATTTCAGCACAGCCAATTCTGTAGCCTGCCTATATGGAAGTGCTGTTCTAAGTTACTGGTACTATCTTCTATTATCTATTCAGTGCATACTGTAATGCACCTTGGATGCAGTTTGCTGGAAGAATTGTACATAATGTCAAATGAATAAAAGGGAAACATGAACTGGGTGGCCCTAGGACTGCTACATATCACTCGGTTCCTTCAAGAAATAATGATACAAATTAGAAGTTCATTTAATAAACTTAGAAGATGGAAATAATTGATCAGATATGCAGTTGTTTATCTATTGTGGCTAAAGGAAAACATAGAATGCATATCAATAGAGGAGGACAGGAACAGTTTAGATGTTTGGTTTTCCAGGCCCTTTTTTGTGATGTGGACTTTGGGTCAGCAGATTATTGCAAGAGCACCAATATGGCTTCTGTGGCCTGCAGACCACCTTGTCCAGGGGATGATCTCATTGTTTTTACATGTTGCCTCTCTCCTTCTCCCTCTGCAGGTGATTCACATCACTGGACGGCTGCGGCTGAGAATGTCACTGTCCCATGGGCGGACAGTCCCTAGCCAGATCATGGGGATGGTAATAGTCGCTCATGCGTTGCCACCTCCTACGATTAATGAAGTGAGGATCGACTGTCACATGTTTGTTACGCGTGTAAATATGGATCTCAATATCATTTACTGTGAAAATAGGTACAGTACTTTTACTCTTCCTTTAAACAAAAAGGTTCAGATTGTGTGTACTGCCTTCCCTCTCCTACTAAATTACTGACTTCCAAAGGTAAAACTAAGAACAGGGACAGATTCTTGGCTGTGCTGCTGTTTAGCCTCATTTTCCAAATCGCTTTCGCTAGGCTTCTGCTGGACAATCCATTCACACACCTTCAGGATCTCAGGTGAAAGTGGTCAGTCAGAAATTTCTTAGGTACAAGGGAGAAAGGCCATAGCTAACAATTCTAGAGGAGTTTATTATATATTTCATAACTGTCTTGCTAGCATTTACCCTGCATAGCTTCCCAAGAGATGAGGTATTGCAAGCCGAGAGCTGTCAGGGAAGTCTCCATTCTGGCACATAATGTCAACAAATGGGCAAAGGATGCCCCTGGAAGAGCGATGCCCACATCCCAAGGGACAGGAAAGCCAGTACCTCAGGGATACTAGCATTACAAATACATTCTGAGGCACATTCATGTCATTAATGCTTTCTCCATAAACTCGCAACACCCCCTGACCCTTGTGCCGGCTCTGTATTTTGCTTTTCTTGTATTAATCAGTTTATGCAAAACCTTCTGAGTCTTCTTTCACACATAAATTACCAATGTGCATAACAAAATTCACAAGCATAGAGATAATATTATAAACTCCCAAGTAGTTAACGTGCATTTTATGTGTGTCAATAAAGCTTATGTTATAAAATCAAGTATACAAATATTTTACTTTATCAAATAAGAGCGTAAGTGTTCAAAGATGTGTGTTTACTCTAGATTCGAGCATGTATGGCAGTCCCACAGCTTATATAAATGCCCACACACATAAATTACAGTATTTTATAATTTAAGGTGTAAATTTGCCTATGTGCATGCCCACACTGAAAGAACATGCGATCAGCCCAATGCATGTACTTACAGACTAGCAACCACCTACTACATGCATAGGTTTGTGCACTTAAGTACTGAAAATACATCACTTATGCATGTAAATGACATATAACTTTCCGCAGTTCCTTATAACATTACTCCCATAAAATAAAATACTTCAGATCTTATATAATCAAGCCACACAAAATTGGCCATGTGTCGGCATGAAGCCTGCATCAAGGATATACTTGGTTACTACGCATTCATAAACAAACAATAGCAAAGCTGTGGACACCTGATGCATTTTACTTTATACATTTGGGGTACCTCCAGTCCCATGCTTCCTTATTTCCTGGACGGTAGTGGTGCAGAAGCTTACCTCCCTTCTGGTTTCTTCTTTAGAAAGCAAGAACACTGACATAATTCAGAAAAAGCATGAGTGAAGCACAATTTAGCTGCACAGTAACCGAGGATAGCGGACGCGGTCCGCCCCTCCCCCCCAACCCTCCTTCTCCCCCCACTCCCCTTTAATAACCACAATACAACAATAATTTGGAATTCAACTGGTCGCAGCTTTATTAATCATAACACAACTTTATCCAACAACATTTGAGATCCCACATCCTAGCCGTCCCATCCGCGGCTTCAGACATCATCAGCCATATGATTAGCAAAGTGACTTCCTTTTGCTTCCGCTGCGGACAGCCCCATCGGCTATCTTCAATACCCACCCACTCTTCTGGCTTCACCATATTACTAGCAAAAGCCCCCCAGGGGTTATCCGGGTCAGGGGTACCCCACCCCCGCCCTAGGTATTGCCTAAGGCTCCGGACCCCGGAAACCTCCGGGATCCCACCACCGGCTCAGCAGACACTTGCCTCTGAGCCGCCCCCCTCCCACAAACATCTAAGCTGTGACCAGCGAACCTTCCTACACTCTACTACGCAGAACATACTCCAAAGCCTCTTGCCAATCATTCAGGAGCAAGTCTAACCCTATCGGGGATAAATGTACTCCATCTTGCCAGAATAATCCCGCACACACCACCTCCGCCCAGGGATGTAGGATTTGGTATCCCCCATGCTCAGCTACCCAGTGGCCAATCTGACGATTGATTTTTATCAATCTCCTCGACCACCGCCGCTGAGCCCAGCAAGAAGGCCTTTTGAATAATGTTCGACCAAAACAACATTACCTCAGTAAACATTAGTAAAACGTCCGCCAAATCTCGCTTTGCTGCTCGAATCAATTGTTTACATGTCCATGCGCTGAGATCGTTGCCTCCCAAATTAATTTTATTTATTTATTTAGTGTACACTTATATCCCGCTACTTCCAGCGATCAGCAGCGGTTTGCTATACATAACAGTATGGTTGTGCAGGCCATGGATTAAAACATACATAATGATTCAGTACAAGACACAAACATTCAGATTACAGGTTTACACTTTATTGCAAGACATTGATTACACATGTATGTACATATTTACAGGTTGTCGGAGTCTATAGGTGTTTGACGTGTAGTGCTCTTTTCTTGTGCATGGTGAAAGAGGTTATGTGGGATTGAAGTGTGTCTGGAAAAGATGCGTCTTTAGCTTTTTTCTGAATACCAACAGGTCACTGATTGCTCTCAGTTCGCATGGTAGTTGGTTCCATAGCAGTGGCGCTATGAATGAGAATGCTCGGTTGCTGGTGGTTGCAGTGACAGATCTCAGGCTAGCTGGAACAATGAGGGTATTGAGGTGTGTGGTTCTTCTGCTTCTGTTATTTGGCTGCGATGTGATAAGGGCATTGAGAAACGAGGGTGCTATATTATGAATGAGCTTGAATGTGGTGATTAGGATTTTGTATTGTATGCGTGCAGTGATGGGGAGCCAATGTAGGTCCATTAGAATTGGTGTGACATGCTCCTTCAGGCCTTTCCTCATGATTAATCTAGCTGCCACATTTTGCGCCAAATGCAGCAATATCATTGCCGGGAGTTTCTTATGGCGCCCGAGGTGCCGAAGCAAAGGCAACAACTGCGACCATCAAAGACCGCGTTCACTCAGTCATAAGATGGTTACCTCTTTGTCATCCAGTCCAATATTGGGCCCCACCAGCCGGCACACTGCTCATTGCCCAGCCCAATGAACAAAGGAATGGAAATCAACCAGCAAACACGTGGACAGCTTCCCCCATCTGAAAGAAAATTCACAGTTATCAGCTAAAAAGGCATCCCTGTTTCCAGTCGCACGTATCCGTGAAATGCTCGAGACTGCCATCTACCTATCCGCTGTATCTCTTGCTCCCCAAGACCCACCGCCGCAGCACTGGTGGCTGCACCTATGCGAAAGGAGCGGGGTGCAAACTTATGCGAGTCCAGACCTAGGTTGCACAGTGCCAACCACAAAACTGCTGAAAACTGATATCGTGTCAGCGGTCGTGCGTCAGCATGCACAAAGAGCTCTCCCTCTCCTATCGGCCACACGCTCAAGTACGCTTGCATTGCTGCCACCGGGCAAGTGGAAGACCCATACACCGCCCCCATCACCACCCATGTTCCCTTTCCCAGCTGATCCATCTTGGATCGAGTCAACCATATCCTGAGATCCCCACCCCCTATGCACACATGCTGACGGTGCATCCCACCTCCCTTCCTTGTCCTACTAGATTCCGCCACAAGCTTGGCGACGCGAAATTCCCCGAAAAAAGCCACGCAAAACACCGCTTGAAAAAGGGTGGCTTCATACTCCAAAGCCGCAACTATGGGCAAAGCGGCACACAACCGCACCAGCAGAGCATGTGTAATTGGTCGTCTGCCATCACTCGGGGTGGGGCATGGACCGCTCCCAGCCCTGTAATAGCCGGCGAGTCAGAAACCCCCCTACTGAGATGCTCCAACCGAATGCTCTGGCGAAGAAAGCAAACTCTGCCAAATGCATACGCACTGTGGCTCTAGATACCCCCCCCCCCCCAACTTGGCTGCCACCACATATTGTCCCAAGAGCTGATCAGACCCCCTTCCATACTGCCATCCATGGGCTCTCAAGAAGTCCACCACTTTGCTGCATCCCCATCGGTAGGCCACCCAGGTCGCCGGCGACACTGAACTCCGCAGCAAAGTCATCATTTCCTCAAGCCAATCTGCCATAAGTGGTCCGGTACCATCGCTCCCTCGACATCCGCCTCTGGTGCGAGAGTCCGAAACAGATCCCACTTGAAATGGGAAAGAGCATCCGCAATTCTGTTAGTACAACCTGGAATGTGCTGGGCTCTAACTACTACATTCAAACGTAGACATGCAAGCACTAACTCTCTCATCAACGCCGCAACCTGGAGACAACAAGGCACATATCTGTTAACTACACTAACTACCACTTCATTATCGCACCAACATACTACTTTGCGATTGTGCAGCTTGTCCGGCCACAATTCCAACACTACCAACATTGGAAACATCTCTAAAAATGCTGTTTGCTGTTAATCCCTCCTCACGCCACACCTGCGGCCAGGCTTGCGCACACCACGTACCCCTAAAGTAGATCCCCAGTCCCAGCCCCCCCACCGCATCGGTGAATAGCTGCAAGTGGAAAGTGGAAATCTCCGCCTCCCTCAGGACCATCGTTCCATTAAACTCTTCCAAAAACACAGCCCACACACCCAAATCGGCCCACAGTTCATTTGTCAGCCGAATATGATGATGAGGTTTTTTCACTCCCGCCGTAGCCGCCGCTAATCACCATAAAAACACACGACCCATCGGAATCACTCTACAAACAAAATTCAAAGAGCCAATCAAGGCCTGCATCTCCTTCAGCGTTATCCTGCGCGATCCCAGTACACTAGCCACTAGCACGCGCAGACGACCCACTTTCTCCACCGGCAGTCGGGCCTCCATTGCCCCGTATCCAGCTCCACACCTAGGAACATAATACACGTCACCGGGCCCTCAGTTTTCTCTGCAGCCAGTGGGACACCCCAGTCCCGAGACAATTCCACGAATCCCTTCAGTAACTCCTGGCATTTGTCTGACTTAGCCTCCCCCACAGAAAGAAAGTCATCCAGGTAATGCACTACATTCGTGCATCTGACCAAATGTACCACCGCCCAGTGCAGGAAGGTACTGAATTTTTCAAAATATGCACAGGAAATCGAACAACCCATCGGCATACATTTATCAAAATAACTCTGCTCCTCAACACGGAACCCCAACAAATGAAAACGAGGACGGGTGCACCAGGAGTAACCGAAAAGCAGATTCAATGTCCACCTTAGCCAGCAGGCACCCGGGACCACATCTTCTCACCAATTCCACAGCCGCATCAAAGGAAGCGTAACGAACCGTACACAATGTCCTCGGTATGTGATCTTCACTGACGCTCCCACTGGGCTAGATAGGTTATGAATCAGCCTGAAATTCCCGGGCTCTTTTTTTGCTATGATTCCCAATGGGGAAACCATAAAGTCCGCGAACGGCGTTGCCGCAAATGGACCCGCAATCCAGCCCAACTCTAACTCAACCCGCAACTTTTTCCTCACGATGTTAGCAAAGCACTGCACCGAGGTTGAGTTCTGAACCTGTCCCCTCCCCCCCCCCTTCGCAGGTATCACAAAACCCTCTTTGAACCCCTTTCCTAGCAACTCCCTGTCCTTTTTCCGTGGATACCGCTCGAGCCATGGCTGTAGCGCCTCCCACCATATAGGCATCGAGGCCAGGCTCAGCAATTCATTGCTGTTGGATCCCAATGGGGTGGAGGGAACTGGACCTTTTTTTAACACATTTGACTGCCACGTGTCCTCCATTACAGATGGAGCAAGCCTGTCAGAACTTTCAGTCTGGAAATGGACATGACGCTTTGTTAAATCGCCAGCAGACATCGCCCCCCCCCCCCCGGCCAGTTGCTGTAGGGGCGAAGGCCCCCCTGTTCGAAAGGACCACCCCATCCCTGTCCCTCCCAGTGCCCCAGTCTTAGCACCACTCCCTCCCGGCCCCCTCCCTTACTGACATTTGTGTTAGCCATAGATTAATATCCTGCATCCCCCAGGATAATGACTTATTCTCCTCCATTTTATCCCGGAACTTCTCATCATAGTTGAGCCATGCCCAACCCTTGTGTGTCTGCGCTGCCTCTAAGATGGAATCCACATAGGCCAGCAACATACCATGATGCTCAGGATGATGATGGCCCCACACACTGGCTAAACGCAAGAAGGCTATCGTCCAGTTGAGGACGTTATGCATCACCTTTCTGACCCTCCCAGCCTTCTCATCCTCCTTCCTCTTCTTTCTACTCTCATCCAACTGCTTCCTACCTTCCAACATCTGAAAAATGTTGATGTAGCGCCTTTTCAGAATCTTCCTACGCAGCTTCCTCAGAACACCTTCCCATAATTCAGCGAATGAGGCTAGCGTAGTTGTCCCCCCCCGGACCCCACCTCGTCGGTACCCCCCACCTGAACCACCCCCTCCGCCCCTGAAGAGGCCAACAAGGCATCCTCCGATGAAGAAGAAGAGGACTCCGAACTGCGATGTCGCCGACATGCATGCCTCTTCTTCCTTCGAGCCTTCCCCCCATGGATCCCCCCCCCCCCACGGATCCCCATCTGGGCCCCTTCTTCCCGCCCCACGGATAACTCACTGGCCACTGGCATCCTGGGCTCTGCTCCTGTTTGCTCCTGTTTGCTCGCTTCCTGGCTCCTGTCGCTCTCATCGACCCAAAGGCGCACTGTCTGGATCCCCAGCTGCCACCTCCATCCACTCGCTCATCCCTGCCGATCTGCCCTCCGTACTGCCTCCTGGTATTTGACTGGACGCTATTCTTCCAGGCACCTGCCGCGCTTCTGGTACCTGTGGGGGCAAAAATGAAAACACCGAGGGGGGGGGGACTGCCAGAGGCCAAGGAGGCTGCCACGCCCCTAGCCACTTCACCCTGGATGAACCCTGCCCCCTCCTGCGCCACTGATCCCAGGCTGCCGGGTAGAAGCCCCCTGTCATCACCAGCCACCCCCCACTGCCCTGCCTGGCCCTGCCCTTCAAAACTGCCCCGGCCCCGTCCTCCTCCTACCCACAATCCATCACCCCCCCCCCGGCAACCCCACCCGCTGATAACAACCCCTCCTTCCCCACCCTCCATCCCCTCCACAATTGCACTCCTGCTGCCTGGTGCAGATGCAATCCCATCCCCAGGCACAATATCCTTGCTTTCACTAACCCCAATGCGACATGCTCCTCCCATAACCCCCCTTCTCCGCCCCCCACCTCCCCTCTCTGGAATCCCCCCCACCACCCTGAAATGAGTGCGCTGCCCCACCTTGGCTAACCCTGGGTAACCCAGCCCTAGCAGACCTCCAACTACTCACTCCACTCCCCCTACCCCGCCCCGGCCCAGCTCGTGTGGTTGAGGCCTGCCCATCGTGTGATCTTCCCAGTCCTCCAGCCCCCCTCCCCCATGTGGATGAGGCCTGCCCACCTCGCGACCTACCCAGTCCTCCAGCCCCCCTCCGACTCTGCCGCCCTCTGCCAGGCATCACTACTGCCTGCGATAGCAACCCCACTTGTCTCCTTGTTGTTATTTATTAAGATGATTTTTATTATTATTTTTCTTTTTAATGTGCTGGCTACTACCGATACCTGCCTTTTTCCCCCGCTCTGCTCCATTCTCGACTTGGCTCCGCACTCCACGTGCTCTCCACTCCTCCTCTCCTCGGCTTCATGCCCGTTCAGGGAAATTCGCCCCGCCATCCACCTGCTTCTGCCCTGCCGTGTCTCCCGTTCCTTCCCTCGCCCGTCACTGCTCTTCGGTCTGCTCAATTCAACGAAGCCGTCTCGTCCTCCCACCGCCCGCCAGCACACTGATTCCCCGATGGCCCCACTCTCCCACTGCCTCCAGCCTCGGCCTCTCATTGGCTCCCGCGCACCTCCATCAAGCTCGGGAGGCAATTGATTCAAAGAATGCAGCCATGCAC
This sequence comes from Ichthyophis bannanicus, assembly GCA_033557465.1. Taxonomy (NCBI): domain Eukaryota; kingdom Metazoa; phylum Chordata; class Amphibia; order Gymnophiona; family Ichthyophiidae; genus Ichthyophis; species Ichthyophis bannanicus. Next base: position 221,026,498 of record CM066037.1, on the reverse strand, counting down.
CTACCTTCCTACCCCCCCCCCCCCACGCCTCCCACTTGCCGGCACCTCTGCCACCGGAAGAAGCTCCCCGCACTGCCTCCCCCGGTTACCCATGGCCAGTGAGTACGTGGCCCCGCGGCCATTCCTTTATGAGGGGAAAGACTGAGATCAATGAGGCTGCAGGCACAGTAACAGAAAGAAAGTTAGACAAGATATGTGCGTCTTAAAGTGTTTGTTTGCTATCAAGTCTGTGTTTCTATGCCAGACAGAACTAAGAATGCCTTGGAAGAAAATTACTGTATTAATGATTGTCTTGTCCTTGTCTGCTCCTAGCCCCTCCCTACCATTGTGTCTTATGGCATTCATTTGATTTGTAACCTAGCCCCCCTCATCCTCGCTGTTATCGTCGTCCTGGCCTTCCTGTGGTTGTTTGGTTGCTTTCTCGTTTATATTTATTTTACACCACCTAGGTGTGCTCATGATGAGTGGTTTATCAAATATAATTAACTGTAAACAGTACCTATTCTGAAAGTCAGTCTTATACATGCTATTGGGTAACTGAGCTGTTACATATGAATATATTAGTCTTGTAGAATCCAGAACTCTTTTGAATAAACAAATACTTTTACAAAGAAAACAGATATGGGTGTGAGAGGGAAGGGGGCAATAAGGGCATATAAGGGCCAAAGATCAGAGTTACTTTTCTTTTCCCTTCCCTTTGTGATTTCTGGTTTGGCTGCGATGTGCTCTTACATTTCTAAGAGTACATCACATGCTGGGAAACAATGCCATCTGCTGAGTGTGTTTGGATTAAAATGGTTTCTGAGAGTTCATAGTATGCTGATCAATGTAGAAGACTGTAGCAACAAGCTCAGAAGGTCTATTTTCCAGCTTTACCACATCCCACTCCCATCTTTACACATAACCATTTTACTCCTCCTAACTGCAAAGAAATAAAACAAATAAATGATATAAAATAATTTCACCTAAGCAGTAAAGGAGAGGCCAGCCTTTAGACTAGACGACAAAAAGAAGAGCCAAGAAACAGATAATGTAATATTCTGAGAGAAAAACCAGAATGGCTTCAGTTAGAAAAAGATTGACCACTTGATGTTAAGAGGCAGGAATCTAACATCTAACATGCATGTTGTATCAGAGGACAGCAACATCTGTGTGATCAGAGCTATCCGCCAACAACCAGCTGAAAAGCACAGAGGCCTGTCATGGCTCCTGATATGGTTTAGAAAAATGAGCAAAAAAAAAGTTTCTAAATAACATAAATCATGAAGACACAGTGAAAAAGACCAAGGCATGAAAGCTGAGTTCCCAACTGAACAACAATAAAAGAGATGCCCCCCACCCACACGTCTGCCACGGCAGGAAGGTCTCTTCTTGAAATGTCAAGTGGGACGATGTGTTGAGAAATGGCTGAAAAGCACTAATGTGAAAAGTACCCCTTAGAAGACCAATTTGTCTAAACGAAAGGTGTCTCTAATCATTTGCTATAAATGATAGAAATGATTTCTCTGTTTTGTTCTGTAAACCTTGACTTCCAGGAAGCCTTTGATGCCCTGCACGCTGCTGTGCTTCAGAAAGCGGGTGCAAGACCATGTGATTACCTCTGTTAAAAAGCACACCTTGAGTGACATACAGTGAAACCTTACGAGTTTTACCATGTGAAGTTGTAATTATTTTAAACTTGGCATCATTCACAGATGCAAAGTGCTGATTTTATTTTAAAATGTACTGAGGTACAGTCATGTCAGTATCTCTCTAGTCTAGCACCAGAATAGCAATATCATGCCACTGATTTATACTGGTTTAATCCATTCACTCCCTAGCCTGTATGAGGATTACATCCGCCTGCAGGATTCTAATGAAAATCCAGCCTCAGGCAGAACCAATGTAAGCAAATATGCAAATACATTTAAAGAGGAAACACCTATTACATGCAGTCATTTATTGCTTTAAGTGGATTCCTTTTATAGCAATTTGTAAAATCAGCAAACCAGCAGGGATAATTTTTGTAGTCTCTGCTGAAGCCCCACTCACAGCAATTTCTGATTTCATTAATTGTTTTGGCTCAGGATTCATTATTGTGTTTAATTTTATGTGATTTATTTGTTGTTGATTTTTATTTGGTTTTATTATTTGAAATTATACTTCAGTTGTATACTGCTCTGGTTGGATTATGTCCACTGTAGCGGTATAAAAGGCATTTTTTTTAATAAATAAATACATTTCTTGTGGCTGAAGTGAAAGATGGGCCAGATTTATGGCTGAAAAAGGGGGTTACTCTGGAATGAAAAGATGATCCCTATATAACTGAGAATTGAAGAGACATCCACTGGACCCATGATCTCTCTTTTCAATTCATAGCAAATTTGAATTTTCTTATGGCATTAGTGTGGAGTACTGCTGCTTTTAAATGGCATTTTGCCACTAGGGTGCTTTCATTTGGAACCAGTAAGAGTATAACTAGCACCAATGGGTTTTAGTTCAATGTAATTGTAAGGTATGGACTATCAAGTTATTCTTAGTTTATTCAGAAGGGTACTTCAGCTCAAACAAGCACAACCAAAATACAGAAAACTATAGAAATTTCAGTCCTTGCCAGTTTCTGTCATACAGATAGGGCCCATGCCTCTGTGTGCCCGATCGGAATCGGACGCACCGGGGCAGATGCGATTCTGATCCCGCGGAGCACGTCTAGCCCCGTGGGATCAGAAAGGCAACTAGGCTTGGGACCCGATCCTGGTCAGCCTGCATGTACAGGTCTCTATCTGGCAAACCCAGTCAAGGCTCCTGAAAGGATCTGCGGCACCATGGTGTCTGGTTGCCATTGCACTGCGGCTCCATTCAGGAGCCACGATCCCCGGACGCCGCCAACTTAATGCATTACCTGTAGCTAGACCCCCAATCTGGCCTCCCAAGGCCAGGGTTGGGCTGCGGTGAATCTCCTGTGCCTCCTCCACCTTTTCATGTACCCTGGGCCTGCTGTATCTGCCAGTCCTGGATGTAATGGGCTGAAAGCTGTATGTCCGGGGCTGCAGGCTGCCCACTACCCACTGCCTGCCCTAACTCCGCCCCCTTCCCGTCCCCATCAAAGCTCCCCCTACAAACACCTTATTCATACGGGGAGGTTAGCGGGGGATGCAGAGGGGGCCAACTAACTATGTGTGGCTCGGAATGACCCTGATACTGTTTAATGGACTGATCACAAACAGCCTATATAAGCGTTTGGTTCAATATTATTTTTATTGAAGAATCAATCATGGTGTGAAAAATGAATCTTATGAATAAGAATTAATATAAATAAATGGACATGCTACTGGTACAGTAAAGATAACTCACAGTGAATATTCAAGAGTTTTTTGTTTTAAAGATGAGTAGGGTCAGTCCCCTCATTTGCAGCATTTTGACACAAAATCTTTCCTTGTCCCCCTCAAGAGAATGGAAGAAGAGAATCTTATGGAAATAGTCACTTGCTGCTAATGATCATTTATAATTCTTAACTGTTCATATACATATTTAAGACCAATCCAGCCCATAAGATGACTCAGATTTCTGGGATGAAACATTCCTGTAAGCATATCTGTGGTTGCGGGTTCAATCACCGGTGCGTCTGACATAGTGGGGCCTGAGTTATGGCATAGTTTAGCCATAATTCACTACTCCTGGCTTGGGGAGCACACCAATGATGAGTTAGCCTGCGTCTTCCATATTGGCATGCATTGAACAGCCCTGATTCACCGGGCTGGCCCCATATCTAGCGTAATAGAATTTTATCAAACATTAGGCAGGAGGCATTCAAATACCTCCATGGTATCAAGGCACAGGAGGAGAGCCTCTTTCAAATGAAAGGGTGAATGTGAAAGAGGATAGGCTCAGGAGTAATTTGAGGAACTATTTCTTTATAGACAAGGTGGTAGATGCATGGAACTGCTTCCCAGTGAAGGAGGTGTTGGAGACGAGAACTGTATCTGAATTCAAGAATGAGACAAGTACAGAAGATCTCTGCAGGAGAGGAAGGCATTGTAGGGTTTAATAGTACTTAAGGATGGGCAAGGTGGATAAGGCATATGGGGCCCGATACTCAAAGGCATTTGCACAGTTTACAGACCTGTAAACAATGTAAATGCTGCTTAGAGAGATATTCAGCCCTGAATAATCTTGATTATCTTCATTACATGCCCCGATGTTAACTGCTTAGCATCAGGGCATATCGTGGGGGTTCCGGCAGTGGCACTACTTGCTAACCAGGCAGTGGCGATATTGCATCACTGCCCAGTTAGCACCTGCGGGTAAAAGATAGGCCGGCTTTTGCTGCACCTATCTTTACTCGTGGGAGCTAACCGGGCAGCGGCTCAATATCACCGCTGTCCGGTTAGCTTCTGCAGGCTTGTGGGCTGCGCGGCGACCCTGGATATTCAAAGCCGGGGCTGCATATGACCCCTTCATTAAATATCCGGGGTTAAAGGTTCGCAGTGATGGCTATGCGCCGAAGCAGCACATAGCTGTCCCAGAAGAATATCGAGCCCATGGTCTTTTTTTGCCATCGTTTTCTATGTTTCATAAGCGCACATCATACATAGAACATGACATTGCATTCAGAAAAGGGAAAACAGAGAAGAGGAGATTGTTGGTTTGTTCTCATAACATTTTGATTTGATAAATAACCTGTGATGCTTTCTTTCTTATTTCATTGATCAAGTTCATTTTAATAGCTCTAACCATGGCAGTCTATGATAAATACTGCAATAATGGTTTCACTTTGCCTGCTTTACAGATTCTTGAAGCCCTTACCCCTCCATTTTTTGCAGCCTGTTTCTCAAAAACCTTATAAGTCATATGCTAGGCACCCATACAGGGGGACATACCAACTAATGCAATTAGAAACCAAAAAATGTGGCAGAAATATACAGAAATGTTCCCTGTTGTATAGGACATCACTGGCCTGATTTAAAAAAAATTTCAAACGCATCTTGATATGTTACCTCTGCATATTACACCTTATGAACTTCAGAAAGAGGTTCTCTTTGGAACAAGGCAAGTGTTGATAAGCATTAGCAATGAATTTGAAAGACTGAGACCATTTCCTGTATACCCTGACATAGGGGTGACGTTTATTCCTGTTATAGGGATGAGTGGCCTAGTTGTTGGGGCAAGTTACCTCAGGCTATAAGGTCAGAGGTTCAAATCCCACTAGAGGACAGCAACTTTGGGCTGGAAGAACTGGGGTTTCTAGTCCCACAGGTGCTCCATGTGGTCTTGGGCAAGCCACTTAACCCTCCATTGCCCATGTTCCCTGTAAAATAGTTATCTCCAAGTTATAATGCCCTGTTCAATGTAAACTGCCTTTATATCATGAAAGGCAGTATATAAGAAATGTTAAAAAAATAATGCTTTGTGCAAAATTAATCCATTTATAACCATTATGCTTTGAGAGACATCTGGACTAGTGAAATAGTTAAACCCAGGCTGGAGTTATGATATATATTTTCATATTTTTTTCCAGTAGCTCAAGAGTTCTTTGTTTGCATTTACATGATAAATGACAGATTTTCTTTTCTTTTCTAGGATTAGTGATTATATGGACCTGACTCCTGTAGATATTGTTGGAAAGAGGTGTTACCACTTCATCCATGCCGAAGATGTAGAAGGGATCAGGCATAGTCACTTAGACTGTAAGTACTTTACTTACTGTGCATCCCTCTGAGCTATCACAAGCTATATGTACCGTAACCATGCCTCTGACAGAGTATATACCTTTAAGAACCAAATGCAGGACCTCCTCTTCAAGAACAATGGCAAAGCTTAAATGAAGAACCCCCAAGCAAAATCTCAATAAAGACCTCCAAGGGAGGAGGTATCCACCCCAAAAGATGAGTAGCTCCCCTCCTTCCCAGAACCCCCTACATTGCAGGGGGGCTGCTTGGTTTGAATTCACACTGTTGCTGCAGGCTGTTAATTTTATTCGGTGCCTGCATATTTTTTCCACTCAAGAGTTTCTGTTCAGTTTTAGAATGTGATAGTCAAAAATTGTGCAAGTTAGATATAATCCTCATCTACCTTTATTTGTGATGAAAATAAGAGCCCAGCTTTTGAAGAGAATAAATTTTGGAATTCTTTGTCAGCTTTGGTAGTTTGCTGACGATGTATTTTACTGCCCCCGCCAGGCTTCATGCCAGTGATTACTTATCATGTTTCTCCTTTTAATCCCTTTCCTCTATTTACTTCACCTCATCTCACCTCCCCTTGTATATTTCATGCTTTGCAACAAAGAGAAACAGATTTGCAGACTGTCAAAATGTTTCATTTACTACTCGTCTTGTTTAAAGGAAAAATAAAATATTCACATTTCCAAACATCCATATAGTTTCATGGTCACTAAGCAATAACTCAGCTTCACTACCCTAATGTGTTCTCTCATTTCTAGAGTCCAGTTCTCAACAGAGGGAATTCTGTCCACTGTAACTGCATAAAATATTGTAACAGAGCTATACCGCAACTGTTAATTCAACCAGTAATACGTAAATCCCATTCACCTTTTTTTTCCTCCCTCTTAAAAGAATTCTTGTTTAAAGAAACAACTCCCACACCCAGGCACAGAAGTAACATAGTAAGATAGTATATGACTGTAGATAAAGACCAGTATGGTCCAGTCTGTCCAGCAAGGAGCAAGAGGAGGTGCGCCTGCCGCTCCGTGCAGGCCACCCCTCCCCATACCTTTGTGTAAGGGTGTAACCACTGCCCCATGTAGGTCACCCCTATTCGTTGAGGAGTGGAGGAGTGGCCTAGTGGTTGGGGCAAGGTACTTCAGGCTGGAAGGTCAGGGGCTCAAATCCCACTAGAGGACAGCAACCTTGGGCTGGAAGGACTGGGGTTTCTAGTCCCACAGGTGCTCCTTGTGGTCTTGGGCAAGCCACTTAACCCTCCATTGTCCATGTTCCCCGTAAAATAGTTATCTCCAAGTTATAATGCCCTGTTCAATGTAATTTCAGTTTGTTCAATGTAAACCGCACTGATGCAGAATAGCACAGTATATAAGAGAATGTAAATAAATAGATAGTTATGTTTATTTTTATTTTATCCTGTTGCCATAACGGGATCCACTGTGTCTGTCCCATGTGATTTTGAATTCTGTCACTGTGTTTGCCCCCACCACTTCCATTGGGAGGGCATTCCAAGAATCCACCATCCTTTCAGTGAAAAAGTATTTCCTGACATTGCCTTTCAGTTTACCCCCTTGTAGCTTCATGTTATGCCCTCTAGTTTTACAGCTTCCCCGTCTTTGGAAGAGGTTTGTTTGTTTATTAATACTCTTTAAGTATTTAAAGGTCTGAATCATATCTCCCCTGTCCCTCCTCTCCTCCAGTGTACATATTTAGGTTTTCAAAGGTTTATGTTTATTGAGACTTTACAAACCGCTTTTCTGTACAGAGGCAAAGCGGTTTACAAGTACAAACACAAATAAAAAGGGAAGAAAAGGAACACCTTAAACTGATAGAAAAGAGAAAACCAGAGATACAAGAGGACATATAGTAGTAATAGAGAAGAAAGGGGGGGGGGGCACTTTTCTTTGAGCAAACCTCACACTTATATCTATGATGGCTGGACACCCAGCTGCACAGACTGTTCCTAACATTCCAGCACAGCCAGCTACACAAATCAGTGAGTCAGCAGTGCTTTTACTAAAGCCCTCTTCTAAAGAACCCCTGCTAGACCGAACATTTCCTGCTGCTCTCCTTTTCTCAGCGCTGCTTTTCAATAGCCGAGTAAATCCAACTAGCCTATGCAGCAGCCTGAGAGTTACAGTGGCTACAGAATGTATACAGCTCCTTGAATGGTTTTTCATTTTTTGTGATATCAATGCATCAGACTCGCTTGCTTTTAAATGATTTTTTCCCCGCTAATCAACATATCGTACTCCACTCCTTTCAAGAGTAAAATGACTCACTGGGGGATAAATGTCACTGAAACAGACTCCCTCATATACTAATAAGGAGTTTATCACCTATATGTGTCCCATAAATTAGTACCTTCAAAAAATATTTATAAGAGTGTGTGGAGAACCATCAGAATGGAGCCACGGGAAAACTGCTAGGAATTTCTTTCAAGTAGAATATCACTTGATGCTTCCCTTTTCCAATCATCAGTACGGCAACACTCAATGTTCTTTGTTTCTTACGTTCTTACTGCCCCATTAGCTTGATAAATACACAATCTGTATTAAAATTTAAGCAAAACCGTGGTTAGATTATGCACTGTTCAGTACGGACTCATTTACAGGTTTATCCTTTTGTTCTGGAACATATGCATCCAATGCGGTGTATACCTTTCGAATTTCCACCGCATAACTTATACACTGCATTGGATGTGTATTTTCTACAACAAAAGAATAAAAACCTGTAAATCAGTCCTCATTGAACACAGCATAATCTAACCAAGGTTTTATTTAATCTATATTAAAATTGTCAAGCAAATGGGACAGTAAGAACATCAGAAAAAATGAACCTTGAGTGTTACAGAACTGATGATTGAAAAAGGGGTGCAGTGAGTAATATACGTCTTGAAAGAAATTCCTAGCAGTTTTCCCGTGGCCCTATTCTGATGGTTCTCCACACTCTTATACATAAATTCCTTATTAATATATGAGGGAGTTTGTTTCAATGGCATTTGTGTTGTGATTTCTTCCTTCATTACAAGGGGTCCTTTTTGCTTCATCACTGGGGGATAAAGCATATCCTCAAATACAACATTGAAATGTATTTATTTATTTATTTATTTATCATTTGTATACTGCTACTTCCAGTGATCAGAAGCGGATAACTTACACGTCAAACATAACTATGGTTACATCTGTAATGAGTCAAAAATTTAAATGCAATAATTTGATATGTCTCTACCCCCTCTGAGTCCAAACTTCATAAAAGTACATCTGGCAGCAATTCCAGATGTAGGTCTGTTAGGATAGGTCTCCACCAGCTTTACACATCTTTATTTGTGAACAGATTTTTTTTTAAAAAGTATGCACATTCAACAATCTCCATATACATAGAAAAAGCCAGGAAAAAATGGTTACCCACAAAAATTGGGAGCAAGATACAGGAAATATCAACACACCACAAGCAGAAAACATGGTTAACAGTAACCGAGGTAGCTCGGACACGGTGCTCCGGGCCCCTCCAACCGTTCACCCTTGCCCCCTCCCCCATTTTAGCCCCCCCCCCCACCCTCCTTTCCCAAAAAATACACACATACACCACTCTTGGGAAAAGCACCGGTCGCAGCTTTATTAATTTATAACATACCGAACATTACAGTTCAAGAATAATCCTCTTAACAATCCAAGCATCGGAGTAATGCCTCACCAGCCATGCTATTAGCAAGGTGACCCGCAACGGAGCCATGCTATTAGCAAGGTGACCCCGCCTACGCTTCTGCCGCGGTCATGCCAACCGCAATCTTCCTAATCCCCTTTCCCCGACCTCGCCATGTAATTAGCAAAAGTCAGCCAGGGGATGTCCGGGTCGGGGGCACCCCGCCCCCGGCCCAAGTATAGCCTAAGGCTCCGGACCCCGGAAACCTCCGGGATCCCGCCACCGGCACAGACGACATTAATGTCAGGTCGAAGGCGCCCCGCCCCAGCCCCAGTGCGGCCTAGAGCTCCGGATCCCGGACACCTCCGAGATCCCTCTTCCAGCACTGGCGACATTAATGTCCCGAAGCCGCCCCCCCCCCCCCAAAACCAAGCGCGACCAGGTGCACCCCCTGCCGCATCACACATACCCAACCCACCGGCCCTTGATGGCTAAGCACTCCGCCACCCCTAGAGGAGAAATATGTCCCCCCCGGACAACCGTATGCTCGCACCTCAGGAATGCAGGATTATCCCCCTGCCGGATACGCACTGCCGAGCCCTTCCCCGCCCCCCCCCCGCCCTTTTCCTTTGGTTTCTTCTTTTTTTGGGGGGGGGGGATTATAATCCCGCAGCCCATGACTAGATAACCGACCACAGCCGAAGGCGGCTGCACGACCCCGTCAGCGCCACCCCCAACACGTAACCGGAGCCAAACCGGCTCACTCCCTGCTGCCCCAGCAAATGTATGGGCTGCATACAACTGCGACCATACTCCCGCGCCATAAAATGTTGTCCCCGCCAGATCAGGAGCTGAGGGGTCCAGACCGTCCACACAGACTCTCCCGAACCGTCCCCGCCACGAGGGAATTACCCACGGGCCAAATGGCCTTAGTTTTTTTTTTTGTCCCACCGCCAGCAGACAGCGAAAATCATGTGACCCCCACCTCCCGGGAGCCTAAACCAGCCAGAAACCCTGGCACCACGACCGCCATGGCCGAAAAACTCCTTGCTCAGCAACCCCGCCACGACCCCACACGAGTCGCCCCCCAAAAGCTGTATGAACATGCAACAACCACCGCCCCGCCAAAGTACGGCCTCCTGTTTTCCCTCTAGACCACACCCCACTCCCACTCTGCTGGAGCTCACCCCTGCCCCACCAAGATAGAATGCCCCGAATTATACCAGACATCCCAGCCCGGAAGAGGGAGGCCGCAGACTTCAACATCCTTCCAGCATAGCAGAGCAGCAAGACCCCGGTAGCCCCCAGAGGCATTGAGCCGAATGCCCCCCCCCTTGTCTCCAGTCGGCATGCCCGCCCCTTGCGTTTTCATGCTGGACCTCCCAACCCTTTTGGACCGCCACCGACCCCCGATGGGGACTGGAAAGCCGTCCACCACCCCAGGCGACCCAGAGGAGATACGCAAGACTGATCCCAGCATTCGGCCGCAACGGGCTCACACCTCTTCACTCCACTGCCCATTGGTGCATTGTCACTCACCCCCCCTGCTCGTGGCTGCGCTTGACTCTCCAGCCCCCCCTGGTGACACTCACGTAAGGCTAGTTAGCCTGAGACTGGCTGCAAACCAAACTGGCGATTAGCCGTCCATACGCTACACGACCCCTGACGGAAGACCCGGGCCGATAACTGACGGTCCCAGCCCACATAGCCGTCATGCCCGTGAAAGTCTCTCCCCAGACATCACCGACCCCAAATCCACACGCCTGCCACTGAATCCAACCTACCGCGGAGCAGTCCCCCCCACTCCGGAAGTTGTCACCGCCCACTGCCTCGGCAAGTCCGAAGAAGCCGTAATCCGCAGCACCGGGACTTCCTCATACCCTGAGCATACCATCACTCTACCCCACAGTTAAATAGTTCTCCACACCCCACTGATGGTACTGCCCCCAACACCCATGCACTACCCCAGAACACCCTCCGTCCGGCCCATCACCCACCCCCCAGCCATACCGGGACGGTCCAAAACCACGAAAGGAACAAAGCACAGCCCCCTAGTCATGCAATTTCGAACAAACTGCCCCGTTCACAGCTGTCCCCCCTCCGATCCCGAAGGCGCATGACCCTCAAACCCCACCCCCGATCAGCAATCCGGCCGCGTAGGCCCCCGGAACCAAGTGACGACCCGGCTGAAATTACCGAGGGAAAACAATGTTTGGGTCCTTTTTTTTAAATATATATTTTATTTATTTATTTATTTATTTATTTATATTTTGTTTGTTTGTTTTGATATACACCCATAAGGGGGCTGGGTTCCGCCTACCGTCAGCTCGACCTCCTACTCCCTTAACCAAGCAAGGAAATCGCCACCACCGAGGCGAATTTCCCGCTTGGAACGCGCCAGCAGGTGCTTTGCCTGGACCCTCCAAACCATCCAGAAACACCCCCCCCTCGATCCCTCCGCCGCTCAACCGTAGGTCTTGCCGCAGCCTATTTTGTATGGCCCGTAACCACCTGAGAGTAATAGGCCAACTACCCCTCCCCGAGAGCTTGATTGACTGGTCCGGCAGCCCAAGGGGCCCCGCCCATTCAAATTAATTACGCTATCTATGCCCGGTCATTATTATTATTGTTGTTTTAGTTTTGTTTTTGGCCCATCTATTCGGTAGAGTATTCACATAGACTTAAATGTTCCCCCCACTAACCGAGGAGACAGGTTGATAAGTGCAGTCCCAGGTGGGCCAGAAGACCTCTGCCCCGCTGCCTCCTAGCTGTTAAATCCCCAGCACTCCTGCCCGCCCAGAAAGACCCCCCCTTCCAGCTCCTGCGCACGCCGTAACTGCCCTAGCCAACCTTCCGCCGAGGCCCCCCCCCCGACCCGAGCACCGTCTCGCCACCTTCTCCGACTGACAACCGTCCTTGATAAGGCTAAACAATCCGCAGAACACCGCTTCCAACTCCGCCGGCGCACAGTCTGGAGACCTTCCACCCGCCAAATCTCCTCCAGCACGCCGCTGCCCACCCCGTGCCCTTACCGCCCCCCTCCACGCGGACGAATAGTCGGTGCCGCAGAGTGGACTCCTCCGAATAGCGGCGCTGCCCACACTAATACCGCTATGGCCAACGCACTGTATCCCGCTCCCTCCCGCGATCGCAGCCCCTTCCCCCCGGTCCACAAGCACTCACCTGCTGCCCCGATGTCACCCCTCGGCTGCCACTGGATGCAGCATCCAGTGACCACTGCCCTTGGTCCATCGCCGTGTCAGCAAGCCAAGTTCTGAACGCCACCTGCGGAGACATAAAGAGAAAACACAGAGAAACCCAAGGTGGGGAAATCACTGAAGACCCGAGGGCGCCACGACCTCAGCCCGTCTGCCCCACCCAGACCGCGGTCCACCCCAACCCCACGCCCCTGAGCCAAGCCCCAACTGGAGCACAAGGCATCCTAGTCCCTAATTCATAGCCATCATTGATATATTGGGTCCGTGTGTGTTGTTTTTTTTTTTTTTTTTGGCCATCGACCCCCCAGACACCTGGAGCACCATCAGAAACGAGAGCCCTTGGTCTCCTGGGCACCGGGCAGCTGCTCAACCACTAGGCTAGTCCTCCCTCCCGATCGGCCCAGGGCACTACAGCCATCCCCCCGGACAAACTGGCAATCTGCCCCTGGAAGCTGGGAACCCCCTGCCCCGACCCCCCCCCCTCGCATTGCGCACCACCACAGCAGCCACTGCCCCTCCCCGTCCACCTCCAAAGCCCCCCGGCGCACCGCAACCAGTGCACACACCTCCACCTCCCGGTGAACCCCCTCAGCTCCCGAGCTCATGCCGCTCCCCATGATGCGCCAAGACAAACTCCCCGCTGAGCCCGCCAGCCAGGGACTTCCATCCCGCACCGCCATCCCTCATGCCGAAAGGCAGACGGCAAGCATTTTAACCTTTAAAGCAGGCTTGGATTTAGGCATAGGCAACAGCCTAGGGAATCAAATACCCAGACCAAAGAAAAGCCTGGTCTCACTTACTTGAGATGTACCTGAATGTACTGGTGGCGTTACTATCTTCCGCTGGCTCTCCAGGATATGCTTCCTGGTCCTACCTATGGCCCAAAATCATAAATCTCGCCCTACTTTAAAGTGGACCATACAGCCTAGTCGACCACACTACTAATGGTGGGAGGCACCGAAGAACCCATGGTTTGGGCCAGTGCTGGTATACCTGCAAAAATGGAGGGAAGGGACTAACAAAATCTTATTAATATGCTGATTACTATACTTAGGGGCATGTTTACTAAAAGCCGTACAATTGCGTGCCGCACAATAGCGCACGGAAACGCGGCACTCAAACGCTCAGAAACGCTCTTAAACGCCCCGCACAAGTGCGCTTGGGCCCCGCACAATTGCGCGCTGTACTAACGTGCCCCGCAAAAGTACCCGGCCCGCAAATGTCCGATAGAGGCGTGGAAAGGCATTCTGAGGGCGGAGGAAGGCTCCCGAGGGGCGGAGAGACGGGGTCAATGGGCGGGGAAGGGGAGGGGAGAGGCTCCCCGCACAGTATCGGGGACGAATTTGCAGGTTAAAAATAGCGCGAGTGAAACACTCACGGTAGAGGGCATTTAAAGGGAAGAGAAACCATTTCCGTCAGCAATGTACAGGGAAACCGGGGAAACCTGCAAAACGTGAGCAGTGTGATACATGTGCACAGAACAAAAGTGCAAATAAAGATAGAAAAAGACCCAAACAAACATATTAAAAATAGGAAGTCAGCTGGGGAACCCTGATATTAATGGGCAAACATAAGAAACACACCCAGGAAAGCTCCAAAAACATGAAATGAGGTATGGAAGGGGCTACGGAGCGGAGACCCTTCCAAAAACCATTTCCTTTTTTCTGAGCCTTCCTGGGAGTGTTTGCTATGGTTGCCCATTCATATCACTGTTGCCCAGCTTGGATATATTTATCCCCAGTTCGTCGTGGTCGGTTGAGGGGTTTATTTGCACGTTTGTCACCAGACAAGGTGACTGAGCCCACAGTACAAATGTGCAGAGCAGGGTTTGTGACTCATTTGGTCAGGTTACCCACCCCCAGGGACTGCACTATCACTGTGGCCACAGTGTGGTGCAGCAGACAGAGGCAGTACCTCTAGGACCAGAGGGTCACAGGTTCAAATCCAAGCTAGGGCTCCTGCCAACCCAGTCCCCATATTTTACCCACCACTAAACAGAGATAGTAAAGACACTCCTTTATTGCAGAGAACATAAGCATGGTTCACACACCCATTTTGTACCCAACACCGCACACACACCATAACAATGGGCATTACCGACAGCCGAGTCCCCCAAATGCAGTCCTGGAGTGCCACAACTCAATCAGGTCATATGCTTTTCCAAGATACGGACATGCCAGCATGTTGGCGGTAGGGTACAGGTGGTGGAGGGGGCAGTGGCTGCTAGCCACAGAAGACAGTGGCCGAGCCATGTGCAGGCTGGCACGTCCACTGCAACATAGGCCCTGTCAGATGTACAGTCATGGACTTCCCAGGGAATTCAGCACATCTGTGGTAACACAGTGGTGCAGTGCACACAGACAGTGTGTGCAGGAGCAAAAGGCCACAGGTTCAAAGCCCAGCTGGGGCTACTGCCAATCCTGTCCACATATTTTCCCCACAACTAAACCATGTTAGTAAGGGCAATCCTTTATTGCTGGGGATATACGCATTGGTCATACGCCTATCTTTTACACCACCAAGCACAGACACCATGACCAGGGGCAGTACCTAGAGCAGAGTCTCACAAATGCAGTCCTGGAGGACCACACACCATTCAGGTTCCATGCTGCCACTCATACAAATAACCGTGCTGTATATCTATGCACCACCCCCATGGCATGTAGATGTAGCTCATGCATATTCATGAGGGACAGCAGGAAACCCCAACCAGTGTATTGCAAACCTGGACTGGATTTGGGAACCTCTGCCGTACAGCAGCAGCCAACAGGGACAGACACACCCACACCCACACCCACAGGCCCCATTGGCCAATGCCTCCTGGTGAGGCAGGACATTGGGCCCTGCGTGCATCTCCCAATACCAGCACTTGCATACCTTAGCAATGTCACCCTACACCAGGGTATATGGCACACAGCTCTCAAACGTTTGCTATGAGTACTGGCAGATAGATATCCCTATGTTACGCACAGTCTGCTCTATGAGCTCCATCATAATAATCTATCTGATGTCTGCGGTGTGTGCGTCAGGTCTGGCCCCTGACAGTGTTTACCACCCTAAGGAGGGACCCCCAATGGTATTGCATACCATACCCATGCCTGTACTGTGCCCAGGACTGGTGTGGTGGGCAAGGATTCTGAACCCCTCTATAGTAGCACAATGCTGGCATACGTGTGGGAGTGTGTGTCTGTCTATACAGTGTGTGTTGGCTGCAAACACTGTCCACAGTTTTGGCCTGATGATGTGCATAATGAGCAGCATGGTACCATGGGTATAGCTCAGACAGGGTGGGCTGGCCAGGATGCATCTGCACAGGGCATAGGGCACTGGCAGGGACATTGTAGTGGCCGTCCACCACCTCCACAGACAGGGTGACCTCTGTATGTGCTGCTGGGCTTTCACTCCACCCTGACTGTGCAGTGATGGCAGCATGGCTAGGCACCCCCATAGTGCTTCATAGCACTTTCCTCATGTGATATATATGGGTCACCTGTTGGGGCCTAGTCACTGATGTATCTGCTTGTGTGTGCTGCCATCCCAGTTGTGGGTGCATGCATTTCCAGTGGGACTAACCAGCAGACTGTTCACAGCTGGTATGTGCCCTGCTGGAGTGCCTTGCAGGGTGCAGTGGCTGATGGCTTGATGCAGGGGAATATCAGATAGTGGTGGGGTGCATCTTAGCATATCCAGGCCTACTGTCTGTCTGATATTGTGGTCTGGGTGTGTGTGGGGCTGCTTGGACTGCCCTGTAGGGTGTCTGTTCCCCAACAGGACTGGGGTTGATGGTCCACTCTACTGCCATCATTGCGGGGGGGGGGGGGGTGTGTTTATAATGGGGATCTGTTGATAGGAGACCCTGCCTGTTTGCCACCCTCAGCTGGGGGGGGGGGGGGGGGGGTTGGTGGTACATGGCCCACCTAGGGGTCTGTGGGGTTTCCCCTGACTGAGACAGACAGAGATATCCAAGGTGTTCCTGCAGAAACTCACAGATTATGACTGTTTTGGAGCTCTGCCATGGCCTCTCTCAGCTGTGGACCTGGTCCAGGGCGCCTCATCGCACACTCAGGGTGAGCACAGTTCCCGCACAGTGTGACTGTGTGTAGCTACTCTGTGCAAATTAAACACCCGGTCAGTACCTCCTACCAGGCCAAGGTGCTGTGTGGGTGCACACGGACACGTCCCCCTACCAGGCCGGGGAGCTGTTGGGGTGCATTCCCCATCTTGTGTTCATCTGTGGACAGCTGATTTGCATGTGCAGTGCATCATGGGTATGGGTGGCCTAACCCTATCCTGGTTCCCACAGCAGACTGTCTGTGAGGTGACATGCAGGCTCTCTGCAGCCAGCTAGGGGCTTGCTGGCAACTATATAGCTGTAGCCCAATGGTTACTTCACTGCCTGTGGAGCCAGCGGTAATGGGTTCGAGCCCACAGTGGGGTTCTTTGATAGGGTTGTCCAAAGCTTTTGTTAGATTTAATGTACATATGTTGCTGCCATCAACCACACCCTCAGTGTACTGTACCCATAAGGTGCCTCTGAGGGTGCTTTATAGGGCACCCTATAGGGCACCTTATGGTTGCCGTCCATATAAGGTGCACTATACATTATCCTGTGACGCAACATATATGGTGCCCTATAGGGGACATTCAAGGGTGCCTTGGCGGACAGTGAACTTTAACATGTGCCTTATGGGCCGCCTTATGTTAACACGCTTTGTGAGTGCGTTTGCTAGTAGTGATAACTGAAATCAAAATAGCTTGCCCCCTACAGCACTCATCCCCATAATACACACTGCCTCAGTGAGCCTTCTTCATTGGGCACTGTGGGGGATTGGACCCCTGATCTCTGCACCATTGGTCAGTGTCTTAACCATTGCGCTGTGGCTCTGTTCCTATGCTTGGGCATCTGCGCACCGCCTTATGCCGCCCAAACCTAACAGTGCACCGCCTTATGCCGCCTGAGATTAACAGTGCACCGCCTTATGCCGCCCAAAATTAACAGTGCACCGCCTTATGCCGCCCAAAATTAATATGCCTCCTAAAGCACTTTTACCCATTACAGTTAATGCCTCAGCCAGCCCTTTTTGTTGTGCACAATGGGGAATTGAACCCATGGCAGCTGCACCCACAGTCAGTGTTTTAACCATTGTACTATGGCTCTGCTCCTTTGTGTGTGCACATCAGGCGCCACTTAGCCTTCCCACGCACGATTGTGCCCCGCGCAAATGTGCGATCTCTTACTCCCGTTTTTTTTCTTTTCTCTGCCTGAACCGCCCACTCCTTATATGGCACAGGCACACTACCACGGCCCCGCACATTAGGAATGTTTAGTAAACAGACCCCTTAGTATACAGATACCACAGCAGTTTACATCATTAAAATCAAGTACCTATAGCTATAATAGTCCGAGAGCTACAAGACTAACACACACTATCAGCCAGTCTGCATTCTAAGACTCCAAGGACCCTCTCAACCCCCCGCAGCAACACAGCAAGAGGAAAAATTCCAAATTATCCCTCCCCCCGTTGCGATTGGGTCTCTCTAATTGTACAGCCTCACCAGTACTGTGCCAGGCACAAGGGACCTACCCCGCGCTGTCACTAGGGAGTAGCGCGTACTAGAGTTGAGAATTTAAAATAAAGGAGCAGCAAGAAGGGCACAATAAACCCCATAAAGCGGGTACACACACAACGGCTACTGGCGCTTGTCTGCTAGTGACACACGCTGTTTTTTCCCCTCCCCCCTCCGCGCTGGTGGCCTGGGATGGTAGTTGCAAAACCGTCCATTTACCTACAGGCAGAGGAAGCTGCGTCCGCAGCCGGCTGCGAAGCTGAAGCCGCTCGCTTGGCTGCAAACGCGGGAGGCTCTGTCAGTCAGAGCGCGTGAGGAGCGAAATGCTCGCGCCGACTCCGGGAGCCGTTCTGTCGCTGCCGGCGGCGGCCGCCCCGAGGCACGCGCCCTTCCCCGCTCGCGCCTAAGCAGCCGGGCTTCTCACACAGACTCCTCGAGTCTTCCTGCCAGGGATCCGCGACTCCAGCCTCCTGCGAAGCCCTCCAAACAGCGCCGCCTAGTGCTTTCGCGCTTCCGATTCTGCCCGAATTGGCAACGCGAGTTTCCCCTTCGCGGAAGGACGAGGGGGTGCACAGGAGCAGCCGGCCTCGTCCCCGAGGAGGAGCAGGAGCTTCGGCAACCGTTGCCGACTCCTGGCTCCTCCCGATCCAAGCCACGCGCCTCCCGCCTCCCAGACTCCACTGCACTCCCGCGCGCGGCTGGAGCCAATCAATGGCACCGGCGCCCTCCACGTCATCGTGCTCCTGCCCCCCTCCGCCGATGATGTCCGTGGGCCAGGGTCCCCGCACCGGCCGAGCACCCGGTTACCAATGGCCGCCGGGACCCTGCCCCGCGGCCTATGAATTTATGACACATATTTATTTAACTAGGCTTATATATTGCTTTTCTACAATTCAAATTGGTGTACATTCAGGTACTGTATATATATTTTCCCTTGTCCCTTAAAGGCTCACAATCTATTTCTTGTACCTGAGGCAATGGAGGGTTAAGCGGCTTGCCCAAGGCCACAAGGAGCACCTGTGGGACTAGAAACCCCAGTCCTTCCGGCCCAAGGTTTACTGTTCTTTCTAGTGAGATTCCAACCCTGGCCTTGGTAACTTGCGCCAACCACCAGGTCACTCCTCCCTCTAGGTGAGGTGATAAGCATCCTAGCCAGCAACATCATCAGATTCCAAAAACAAAAAATCTTTACTGTGAAAGGAAATAATACAACAGCAAGGAAATTTCATATTAAATTTAGCTGCCAAAGCAAGGAACCTGTGTTTTAAAGCCAGGAATTCCTGACATTGCAGCTGTTTTTCCGAGAAACATCAGGGAATATATATTTATTTATGTCCGCTTATATACTACCTTTCCAGCATCAAGGCAGTTTACATAAAACCAATAACTATTAAAAGCATAGAAAAATGATGACAGAAAAAGACCACATGGCCTATCTAGTCTGTCCTTCCATATGAACAACTACAACAGTCCCCTTTTTTCCTTTAGAGATCCCCTGTGTTTGTCCCATGCTTTTTTGAATTCAGATACAGTCCTCATCTCTACCACCTCCACTTGGAGACTATTCCACGGATCCACCACTCTTTCCGAAAAGAAATATTTCCGCATATCACTACTGAATCTATCCCCTTTCACCCTCATCCCATGCGCCCTCATAGCAGAAATTGCTTTCAATCGAAAGAGGCTCTCTCCCTGTGCATTTATGCCACAGAGGTATTTAAACGTCTCAATCATATCACCTCTAGCCTGCCTTTCCTCTAAGGTGTACATATTAAGATCCTTAACTCTGTCCTCATATACTTTATAATGAAGACTACTAACCATTTTAGTTGCCACCCTCTGTACTGATTCCATCCTGTTTATATCCTTTTGAAGGTGTGGTCTCCAGAATTGCACACAATACTCCAAATGAGGTCACACCAAAGACTTATAAAGAAGCACTATCACCTCCATTTTCTGCTAGCCATTCCTCTCCGTATGCACCCAAGCATCCTTCTAGCTTTTGCTGTCGCCTTTTCTACCCTTTTAGTTACTTTAAAATCATCAGACACAACCACGCCTAGGTCCTGCTCCTCTTTAGTGGACAAAAGTACTTAACCCCCTATACTATATTGCTCCCTTGGATTGCAGCAGCCCAAATGCATGACCTTGCATTTTTTAACATTAAATCCCAGCTGCCAAATTCTAGACCATTCTTCAAGCTTAGCTAGATCCCTCCTCATGTTATCTACACCTTCCTGGGTGTCTAATCTATTGCAGATTTTGGTATCATCCGCAAAGAGGCAGACCTTACCCGACAGCCCTTCCGCTTTATCACTAACAAAGATGTTAAAAAGAATTGGACCAAGGACAGTTCCTTGGGGCACACCACTGGTAACTTCCTTCTCCTCAGAGTGAGCTCCATTTACCTGTACTCTTTGTCGCCTCCCACTCAACGAATTTCTGACCCAAGCAGTAAATTTAGGGTCCATTCCTAGGGTGCTCAGTTTGTTTATAAGTCGCCTATGAGGAATGGTGTCAAAGGCTTAAACCACATCTAGAGCTCTCCCTCGGTCCAACTCCCTGGTCACCCAGTCAAAGAAATCAATCAGATTTGTCTGACAAGACCTGCCTCTGGTGAATCCATGCTGCCTCAGATCCTGTAATCCGCTAGACTCCAGAAACCTCACTTTTTTCTCTTTCAGTAGTGTTTCCAATAATTTACTCACCACGGAAGTTAAACTAACTGGCCTGTAGTTTTCAACCACATCCTTACTTCCGCTTTTGTGTAAAGGCACCACATGAGCCTCTCTCCAGTCCTTTGGCACCACTCCTGACTCCAACGAGGCATTGAAAAGGTCAGTCAGTGGAGCTACAAGAATGTCCCCAAGTTTCCTCAGTATTTTAGGGTGTATCCCATCTGGTCCCATCACTTTGTCTACTTTTTTAGCTAGCTTCTCACGAACACAGTCTTCTGAAAATTGTCCAAGATGCCCCTCGCTTCTGTTCCTCGCTTGTGGGTGTTTTCTGTGGTCCTGTTCCTGGTTCTTCATCTGTGAACACAGAACAGAAATATTTGTTAAGCAATTCCGCTTTATCCTCATCAGCTTCTACATATTCCTTCTCTTCACCTTTGAGTCTGACAATACCACATTTGCCCTTACTCTTCTCACTAACATATCTGAAAAATTTCTTATTCACCCATTTTATTGCATTGGCTATTTCCTCCTCTTTTTGAATCTTTGCTTTCCTGACCATTTTGCTAGCTTCTCTAAGTTTTTCCATATATAGATGCCTGTCTTCCTCTCTCTGTGATCTCTTGTATTTCATGAAGGCCTCCCTCTTTTTCTTCACCTTTTCAGCTACTTCTTTCGAAAGCCATAGTGGTCTCCTATTCCTTTTACCTTTATTTACCATTTTAACAAAAAGGTTGGTTCCCTTAAAATATTCCCTTTCAGTTTTGCCCACTGTTTTTCTACATCCCCCAGTTGTTCCCATCCCGCTAATGACTCCATGAGGTATTGGCCCATCCTGGCAAAATTGGTTTTCCTAAAGTCGAAGACCCTCACTTTTGAATGGATTCTAAGAGCCCTAGTCCTAATACTGAACCACACCATCTGGTGATCACTGGATGCAAAATGATCTCCCACTATAATATCAGAAACACTTTCACCATTGGTAAGCACCAAGTCCAGTATGGCCCCTTCACATGTGGGGTCTGTTACCAATTGCCTGAATAGTTCTCCCTGTAGAGAATCCAGGATTTCCTTACTTCTAAATGATACTGCAGCAGGAATGTGCCAGTCAACATCTGGCATATTGAAATCCCCTATCAGTAGCACTTCTCAATTCCTAGCAATGTTGCGTATGTCTTCAATTAACTCTCTGTCCACCTCTTGTTCTTGTGAGGAAGGTCTGTATATCACGCCAATGCAAATAGATTTCTCTTTCCCTCTTTCTAGTTTAACCCACATTGCCTCCTCTCTCTCTTTTAAGCTCTGTAATTCCAAAGCTTTAATATTATTTTTTACATATAGTGCCACTCCTCCTCCCCTTCTTCCTACCCTGTCCTTTTGGAATAAAATATAGCCTGGTATAGTTACATCCCAGTCATGGTTTTCTGTGAACCATGTTTCTGTTGCTGCCACTAAATCCAAGTCGGCCACTGCCACCAATGCTTCAACATCAGGGATCTTATTTCCCATGCTACAGGCATTTATACATACTGCTTTCCATACGTTACCCCTTTTACCCATTTCCATAAAGGTATTGAATGTTTCACTTACCTGGGGGCTTTCTTCACCCATCCCCAATAAATCTAGTTTAAAGACCTCTTCAGTAGATTAACCAGTCTACTACTGAAGACGCGTCGACCTTTCTAAGTCCCTGTGTTTTGTTATTTTTGGAGGTGCCCTATAAAGCAAGACTGCTCACTAGGGGTGGGTGGGAGTTGGGGAGGGGGGGTAGGGAGGGAACTAACAGCTGATTAGGTGTCAGTAGCTCCAAAGAGCTGAGAAAGCTACTAAAGCAGAGTTTTAAATCTACCCCACTAAAGAAAATATTTTTCCTTTTAAACTAAAGCCCCAAAAAGAATAACTTTGTTTTAAAAATGTACCAAAACCCTTTTAAGAGCTCCCAGTCAGAGAGCTAGCAATTAAAAAAAACACCAATCCTTACCTTTGTTTGAAATGTATAGCCCCTGTTGGGAATGCCTCAACAGTGTAGGGCTCGGAAGCCTTTTATGCAGACCTCCGTTCTTTCACAGACTAATCAGGCCCACTAACTCCTGATTAGGTGTCAGTAGCTCCAAAGAGCTGAGAAAGTTATTCAAGCCGAAGAAAATATTTCTCCTTTTAAACTAAAGCTCCAAAAAGAATGTAACTTTGTTTTAAAAATGTACCAAAACCCTTTTAAGAGCTCCCAATCAGAGAACTAGCAATTTTAAAAAACACAAATTCTTACCTTTGTTTGAAATGTATAGCCCCTATAGAACAAAGAATTTTAGTACCAAAAAAACAGAGCATCCAGTCCATGTTTCTATCCAGCTCAAGGACAAATGTCACCAGCAGCATTGATCTTTCCATGACAACCTCTAATGAACTTTCTAGAAAGTAGTTAAGTCCAGTTAGTCCTGAGAAATTCCAGGGCCCCCAGACTGCAAGGGAGTATTTTTCAAGGATAGGTGCTGGGCCCAAACCACTTGAGAGAGGGACTCCATAGGAATCTTTAACACTTGCATCAGGTACTAGCAAAGCATCTCAACAGGCGCTACAACTGGAGACTTTGGAAAATTCAGGAAACACAGATTATTATGTCTGCTCCAGTCTGTTAGCCACCAGCATCTTCTCCTTGACCACAGCCACAGCAAAGTCCTGTTGTTCAGTCGACCAGACCTCGAAAGGCCCAGCCATGCCCCCTGCTGGGTCTGCTCATAAGCAAGACCTTCCACAGTCAAATTAATAGTACCAACTTCCTCCTTTAGACAAACTTAAGTTAATAGAAGAATTTAAACTGGAGATGGCCTCCCAAAGGAGGTCTAAAGTACCACCATAGATTTTCCTCCACCACTTGCTGGAACAACAACAACCCAGTCACCAAAGGGCGATTTCTTCACCTCCTGTGTGTGAGATGCTATTTCATTGACCGCAGGATCTCCCACCTCCTTTGGGGATGAGGTGTCAGCTGGGGCTTCCTCTACATGCACTGAGCGCACTCCCTCAGTGCTAACCTGGAACCGCTCAATGCCCCCCTGCAAAGAGTTTCAGGTTGCAGCGGTGCAGGTCATTCATCAGGACTCAGAGAAACCCGGCACTAATAGAGTCCAGTGAAGCAGCATCCACCAGACCAGCTGAAAAGACACCAACACCTCCCCAATGAACAAACTGAGCTAGGGACTTCTCTTCCATAGCCACTGTCATTGTCATAGATGGTGAGGAGAACCTCTTCAGTTTCTGCTTTCTTGATGCCATATTGAGAAGCGGCACCGAAAGCTACTACTGCTACTACTATTACTTCTACTGAGCATTTGTGTAGCGCTACAGGATGTATGCAGCACTGCACAGACACATGTAAAAGAAGGTTCCTGCTCATTAGAGCTTACAATCTAGTCAAGACAGACAAAACAGCAGCGGTAGCGAAGAGGTGAGGTTTCATCCTGGATTTGAAAGGGCCAGAGAATGCGCCTGACGTACAGACTCAGGTAATTTGTTCCAGGCATAAGGAGCAGCAGGGTGAAAGGAGCGAAGTCTGGAGTAAGCAATAGACGAGAAGGGCACAGATAGAACTGATTTTCCAGAAGAGCAGGGTTCCTGAGGAGGGGTATACAGAGAGATAAGAGAGGAAAGTTAGTGAGGAGCTGCAAAGAAGTTTGAACTGGATGTTGAAACGGATTGAAAGTCAATGAAGTGACTTGAGAAGAAGGGTAATATGGGCATGATGAGGCTGGCAGAAGATTAGCCATGCAACAGAGTGTTGAACAGATTGAAGGGGAGAGAGATGATTCAGAGGGAGACCATCAAGGAGTAGATTTCAATAGTCTAGATGGGATGTGACTAAAGATTGGATAAGTGTCTTAGAAGTATGTTCAGAAAGGAATGGGTGGATTTTGTTGATGTTATAGAGAAAGAAACAGCAGGTTTAGCTATCAGATGGATGTACATGGAGAAGGAGAGAGAGGAGTCAAAGACAACCCCAAGGTTACGAGCTGAGGAAACAGGGAGGAGTAGAGAGGTATCCACAGAAACTAAGAAAGGAGGAAGGTGAGAGGAGGGTTGAGGGGGAAAAATACTAAGTTTGGCCATGCTTGATTTCAAGTGGTGGTGAGACATCCAAGCAGCAATGTCAGAAAGGCAGGCCTGGATTTCTGGAGAGATCTCAGGTGTAGAGAGGTAGATCTGGGAGTCATCAACGTAAAGATGGTATTGAAAGCCGTGAGAAGAGATGCATGCACCATGGGATTGGGTATAGAGAGAGAAAAGGAGTGGACCCAAGACAGACTCTTGGGGTACACCAGCTGAGAGTCGGATAGCAGCAGAGGAGAATACACCAGAACAAACACTGATGGGAAAGATAAGAAGAGAACCAGGATAGCACAGAGCCCTTAAAACCAAGAGAGGACAATGTATCGAGGAGAAGGCTGACGTCAACAGTGTCAAAAGCAGCAGAAAGGTCAAGAAAGATGAGGATGGAGTAAAGACCCTTAGATTTTGCAAGGAACAAGTTGCTGGAGACTTTGGCAAGAGCCATTTCAGTAGAATGTAAAGGACAAAAGTCAGATTATAAAGGATCCAGGAGGGCTTGAGAGGAGAGAAAGTTGAGGCAACAGTGGTGAACCGCACGTTCAAGTAGTTTAGAAATGAAGGGGAGGAGGGAGATGGGTCAATAGTTAGAAGGACAGGTAGGATCTAGTGAGGGTTTCTTGAGGAGAGGTGTAACCACAGCTTGCTTGAAGGCTGCAGGACAGTTGCGGTGGAGAGCCATAGGTTGAGAATATGAGAGATGGAAGGGACAGGGTGGAGATGGGGTTTACGCAATGGGTGGGAATAGAATCAGAGGAGCAGGTAGTGAGTTTGGAGGAGGAAAGAAGATTTGTGGTTTCCTCCTCAGAGATCATGGAAAAGGGAGAAAGGTTGGGGGGGGGGGGTGGAAGAAAGTTGGGAGTAGGGGAAGTAGCTGACGTCTTGGAGAATTGGAGTGTGATCTTGTGGATTTTGTCATGAAATAGTCAACCAGGGTTTGGGCAGAAAGGGAAGGAAGAGTCTGAGGCAGAGGCACCTTGTGGAGACAGTTGAGAGTTGTAAAGAGACGGCGCGGGTCAGAGGCAAGAGAGTTAGTCAGATGGACATAATAGTCTTGTTTGGTGAGTGCTATGGCTGACTGGAAAGAGGCAAGCATGAATTTGAAGTGTAGGAAGTCCGCAAGGGTGCGGAATTTTGAACCAAGTGCACTCAGCTGAGCGGGCATAGGAATGTAGGTAATGGGTAGTGGAAGACAGCTAGGGCTGGAATATAGTACGCCTCACAGGATATGGCATGGGCAGAACAAGAGCATTCAGAGCAGAGGAGAGTGCTGCGTTATAGAATCTCTCCGGAGCACATTCATGGGAGCATCATAACATGAAACCATCTTGTTGCCGTTAATATTTGATTATTATTCTTTACAATACTGTAAAGCTTTGTCAGGTTCCTTGGGAAGCATTGATGAACAGCAGACTTCAAGCCATGCCACAGATTGGATTGAAGGCAGGGTTCTTTTTTTTTTTTAACTTTTATTTTCATTTTGCAACAAACAAAAGAAACAACACACCAAAGGAGACAAAACAAGTATACAATAAGGAAAAGCAAACCCAATTACCCCCCACCCCCATGCTTCTTCTCTAGCTGATTATATCAGCATGTGAGCGCTTCCAAACAACAGTGATTGTACATCAAAACGAACAAAAGAGTATCTACGATACAGAATGATCATGGGACAGAGATATATACAAATTTAAACAGTCAGATGGGAGCATTTAGCAGAGTGAACATAGTCATTGAGCATCTTCCATTTAGACAGATGATGAGGAGTCTGAACGGAAGAAGCAAACATACGAGGTATTTGTTCATATTTACTGTAGAGACAGACATGATTCCACCATTCATTGGGGCTCAGATGGGAGCTATTTTTCCAGTATTTCGTAATTAGGGAAATAGCAATGCCAAGCATAAAGTCCAAAAGGAAGTAAGCCGTTTTTGGAAGAGAGGGGATCCCCGCAGCTGAGCGAAGTCCCACTATCCTCCAAGAAAGGGGCTCTTGAAAGTGCAAAATAGACTGGATACGACCCCAGACCCGACGCCAGTAATACTGTAGTGCGGGACATTCATACATAACATGAGGTAGTGAACCAATGGCCGCATGGCATGTCCAACAGCTATTGCCCTGAGTGGTGTTCCATTTGGCTAATCTGTCAGGAGTGTAAAAACACCAGTGGGCTAGAAAGAAGAGTGTCTGAGTGAGTGAGGCGGATCGAGAAACCCGTGTCACTCTACTCCAGACAAGGCTCCATTGCTCCGGAGTCAAAGTTACATGCAATTCTCGCTCCCATGCTTTCTGCGCTATAGGGGTATCTCTAATTATAGCATTACATAAGGTTTTGTAAAAATTGGATGCTACACCCGGTGAACTACCGATAGATCGGATAGTCTCCGACCAACCTTGTGTAGGGGATGCCGATGGCGGGAGCACCTTAGCACTCCGAAGACAATGCTGAAGTTGCACCAACTGAAAGTAGTGTTTTCCTGGGAGACCAAATTCAATTTGCAATTCACTAAAAGTTTTCCAGCGACCATCATGGAACAACTGGTTAGGAATCCAAATGCCCCTAGTGTACCAGGGGCTCCACGCCATCGGTTTATTTTGTATTCGAAATCGAGTATTGTACCAAAGCGGGAGCCTGTCTAACGGACAGAGTCGGGAGTCTAAAGATTGCATAAGAGTATTAAAGGCACCTAAAGTGTCTAAAAGCATTGGTGGATAGTGGGAGTCTGATGGGAGAGTCATACCAGGGAGAAAAGTAAGAGGAATCGGTTTGCAAAGGTCCTCCTCTATGTCTAGCCACACAGGTCTACTCGGTACTAGATCTTCCAGCCAACGAGCGCCTTGTTTGAGAAGAAAAGATTGATGGTATTTCAGGAAATCAGGGAATCTGACACCCCCATTTTCCTTATCTGCTTGCAGCTTATGTTTCGCTATCCTAGATGTCTTGTTTTGCCATAGGTATCTAGTCAGAAGGCCCTCTATATCTTTATATGTACGTCGAGGTAAGAGACAGGGCAACATTTCTAAAATATAATTCACTTTCGGAACAATCATCATTTTTATGGTTTCTAGGCGACCCCACCAGGTAAGTGTTAAAGGAGTCCAACGGTGAGTAAGCGCCCGGACTTTAGAGGTTAAGTCTTTGGCATTAAAAGAGATAGTGTCTTCCAAAGGAGAGCAATAGTGAACCCCAAGGTATTTGACCATGCGAGGTTGCCATAAAAAGGGAAAGGGTTGCATATCTGCCTGATGAAGCAAAGGGTTTAGTGGAAAGGCTACCGACTTGGTCCAATTTATCTTATAACCGGAGAGTTGTGAGTATTTACCAATTTGCTCTAGGACAGCCGGTACTGAGTCTATAGAGACAAAGAGCATAAGGTCATCAGCATATGCTGAAATTTTGATTTCCCTATGAGAGAAGGGGACTCCATGAATCTCCTCCGATTGCCGGATTAGTAAAGCTAAGGGTTCGAGTGCAAGATCGAAAAGAAGTGGAGACAGTGGGCATCCCTGGCGAGTACCGCGTTGAAGGGGAAATGGCTGAGACTTTAAAGCATTAGCACATATACTGGCTGTAGGCTGTGCATACATGGTGCGGAGACAACGGAGAAAACCTTCTCCGAATCCGTACCAGCGGAGGGCTGCAAACAGGAAGGGCCATTCTAAGCGATCAAAGGCCTTCTCAGCATCAAGTGAGAGGCCAACAAATGGGCGATCAAGATTAACTGCGGCAGTCAGTACATGACATAGAGTCCGAGCATTGTCAGCAGTTGATCTACCAGGAATGAAACCGCATTGATCTGGGTGTATTAAGGTAGACATCCTATCAGAGAGCCGGGTGGAGAGAATGGTGGCAAATATTTTATAGTCCGCGTTTAGGAGGGAAATTGGACGATAATTAGCTGTTAGTTGCGGGTCTCTCCCCTCTTTCTCAAAAACTACTACATTTGCCATTGAAAAGGACCCAGAAGGAGAACCCTCCTCGGCCAGAGCAGAAAAATAAAGTTTCAAAACTGGAGCTAAGTCAGCGTTAAAGGTTTTGTAGAATTCAGCAGGGAGACCGTCTGGGCCTGCAGCTCGACCTGTGGCACATTTCTTGATAGCAGAATGAATTTCTGATAAAGTGAATGGTTTGTCCATGGCCACTCTATCTTCGTCAGATAGGGTCGGTCTTTGTACCCCTGAAAGTAAGCGTTCAAATACTTCTGGCTCAAAATCACATTCAGATTGATAAAGCCGAGTATAAAAATCACGAAAGAGTTCTAAGATTTCTGTATCTTTAGTGACCAAGCCCCCCCCCCCCCCCCGACGGATTACGGAGGGCGGCAACACGCTTGGCTTCTTTTTGACCTTTTAGGGCATTTGCTAACAATTTGCCAGCACGGTTATTTTCCCGGTAATATATCCCTTGTTGTGATTCAATATTTTTAGCAGCAGCAGTATACAAAAGCTGATTGTATTGAAAACGCAAGCGTTGTAAACGGAGTAAAATACATGGGTCAGTACGGGACGTGAGGAGACGCTCCCCAGCTTGTATCTGCTGCTCTAGAATCAGTAAGTGCTGCTTTCTTTGTTTCCCCTGCCGAATTTGATAGCTAGTTATAGTTGCGCGGATAGATGCCTTAAAACCCTCCCACCAAGCCCAGCTCGCTGTGTCATGGGGTGAGTTAAAATGAAAATAATCTTGGATAGCGGCCTTTATATCAACCTGAAAATCTTTTTGATCTAGTAGGGATCTATCAAAAAACCAAGCTCGGGGAGAATCGTCTCGCGCAGTGACATGTAATGATAAAGATATGGCAGCATGATCGGAAATATGGAGAGGATGAGTCCTAGCCGTGTCCACTTGAGAAATCAGTGCTTTGGAAATGAGAAAGAAATCTATTCTAGATTGTGAGTGATGGGGGGCAGAAAAAAAGGTGAACTCTAAGTCGGAGGGGTGAAGCAGCCTCCATATATCTACTAGCGCAAGATCTTGCATCAGAGCTGTAAGGGTAGCAAGACTCTTGGGTGGACTACTCGTTCTAGGCGGTTGTCTATCTATCAAAGGGTCTAACACTTGATTAAAATCACCACCAAGTATTAATGGAGTATTGGCAGAGGCCTGTGCCAACTGCGCAATACTTGCATAGTAAGCAGGGTTGTCCACATTCGGGGCATAAATACAAATACACGTGAATTCACTATCTCCAACCTTAAGGTGTACACGGGCCCATCTACCCTCCTTGTCAGAGCTAGTATCCATTACAGTAGCTTGCAGAGACTTCTTAACCAGAATGGCTACCCCACACCGTTTGGAAACGGCGGGAGAATAGGCAGCCACCATGTAAGGCTTAGCATTGAGTTTCAGTGTTTCAGCAGAGTTTAGATGCGTTTCCTGAAGAAACACTAAATCAGCATGCTCATGGCTAAGATAGCTAAGGATTTTCTTTCTTTTGATTGGACTATTGATGCCTTTTACGTTGAGTGATAAGATTTTACATAAGGCCATTCAGAAAGGTTAAAAATTCTGAGCATGATAGCGCACATAATTTCACAATGTCCCTCATATTAACTGTAACTGGCTGTAAACATGAAATGAAGAAAATAAGCTAATATAATACAATGAAGCGCCCCACATTAAAAAAGAAAAACCGCAGTGCGGTAGAGAGAAGAAGCAGAACCCCAGAAATTACTGGCGACCATGTGTCTGCGGGGAGAAGCCCCAGAGAAGGCCGACCTTGAAAAAACCGAGAACCTGTAGAACTGTGCGTGCTCCGAATCCGACCGAGGCACACATCATGGAGGGATAGGAGACCAAAAAACAAAAAGTCATATAGAGAAGAAAGAAAGTCCAGGTAGTCTCTGTGCTTGGCTATGACCGCCGCATCGGGCCCTTCAAAATGGCGGACAGAGCCGGCAAATAATAAGTCCAAGTTGTTGGATTAGCGCATCTGCTCTGCTTCTTTGGAGTCTAAAAATGTTGATAGTAGATCAGGATCTTCGAATGTCCTGGTTTGGTTGTGGAGAGTCACTCGGAGCTTCGCTGGATACAACAGGCCAAAGCGAGCCTGTAGCTGTTGAAGTCGAGGGCGAAAAGCAAGGAGTTTCTTCCGACGGTCAACGGTAGGCTTTGCCAAATCAGGGAAGAAGGAGACTTTATGACCTTCAAATTCCAAATGATGATTCGCCCGGGCAGCATTTAAAATTTGTTCCACTTGTTGATATCGTAGTAATCGAAAGATAATAGGCCGGGGGGTCGTTCGGTTGAGCGCCATGTGGGTAGGAACACGGTGTGCTCGATCGATTTCCAGTTCTCTATGAAAAGTGATCTTCAGCAAGGAGGGAAGAGTTTTGAGCAGGAATTCTCTTATATCTCCTGCTTCCACCCCCTCCGGTATTCCAATGAGC
This sequence comes from Ichthyophis bannanicus, assembly GCA_033557465.1. Classification (NCBI taxonomy): domain Eukaryota; kingdom Metazoa; phylum Chordata; class Amphibia; order Gymnophiona; family Ichthyophiidae; genus Ichthyophis; species Ichthyophis bannanicus. The sequence goes on along the minus strand of CM066037.1, from coordinate 220,995,246 downwards.
CTCACATTGTTGCGACGGGCTCGATTATTGCTATCTTCTAACTCCTTTTGAAGATTCTGTATCTGGCGCTCAGCCTTGTCCAGTTTGCCCAAGCGCACCGCGTGCGAGTCGAGGACCCCCGCCATGTTGTCCTGCCGTAATGAAAGACTTTCAAGTCGGTCCTGGAGCACTCCAAAGTCTTCTCGCATGGCTCGAAGCGCTTCTCCATTGGACTGCACCAATTCCTTCACGCCGCGTATTTCCTCTAAAATCTCCAGGTGCATTTCGGGGTTTTCACGAAGTGGAACCATCTTCTGTGGGGAAGACACCTCTGTTTTGGAACGTTTTCCGTGTGAAGAAGAAGGAGACCCGAAGTCCAAGCGCACTGGTTTATGGGCCGCCATCCCCCCCGAGGTACCCCGGTAAGCTCGGAGCAAAATAGTAAGTTTGTATAGGTATTAAGTCAGGATTCTGAGTAGGCCTCTCGGGAGCTTCAGCGCGAAGCGTCTTACCCGCTGGACATCAGGCTCCGCCCCCCCTGAAGACAGGGTTCTAACTGGATCACTCAAGGGCATTTATCTTTTTGTTCCTTAGCTACTGTAATCCACTGTAGGTTTGACTGTGTACTTCTTTGGGTTGTTGGCATACTGAAAGATGAACTGCCATCCAATTTTTGGGGGGTTTTTGCAGAGGGCAGCAGGTTTTCATTAAGAACCTCTCTATTCATGTCCCTTTTAGCTTGAAAAGTGTCCAAGTCCCTGCGGTTTCAGATTCTCCAAACGTTTCTCCTCAAACAGACTTAAATTTCACACAGTCATATAATATTCAAAGGTTATGCCAATAGATGCCATAAAATAGTACAACACAGACTGGGTTTACCCAGCTAAGTTAGAATCTTGAAGGGTTATCCTCCTGCAAAACATCAGTCCTTTGCTTTTCCTCGTATCCAATACTTTGGTTCCAACATCCAGGCTATATAAACAAATAAGAGTAATTCAATTCTCCCTCCCATTAACAATTCTGGGCCACTTTCATGGTAAGGCAAACTTATGATACCTAGATGTCCCATCACCTTCTGAAATTGAACATGGCCAAAACCGAGCTTCTTATTTTTCCTCCTAAACCCACCTCTCCCCTTCCTCTTTTCTCTATTTCTGCAGATAACAAAAGCCTCACCAATTGGGGGGGGGCAAGATCTGCCTTGACTCTGTCCCAAGCTCTGCCCTAAGTCTGCCCCTAGCCCCCTGCAGCCTTCCCCTCTTGTTCTGCCCACGGGGATCCCATCTCCTGTGGGCAGAAGAGAATGGAATGGCTGCAATTGTGGCTGATTCCTGTCGCAGCAGCCTTCCCCTCTTGCCCACGGGAATTTGATCTCCCGCAGGCAGGGTTGAAGGGCATCACGATTGTGATCGGATCTCCACAGGCAGGAGGGGAAGGCTGCCATGATCACAGCAAAGACCCCTTCTGTCTGGCTGTGGGGATCACCCGTGAGCAGACAGGAGTAGTTTTTACCATGATCACGATGATCTTCTACTTTGCCACGATCATGGCTGCTCTCTGCGGATGGCGGGCACAATTTTGGTGGGGCCAGGACCCATGTGACCCACCCTGTTTTGACGCCTATGGTAGATAGCACTATTCCTTCCTGTTTCCTTAGCTCACAGTCTTGGAGTCAGTGTTTGACTCTTCCTTCTCCTTCTCTACACACATCCAACAGATAGAAACGACAGATTTTAGCTTTCTCTATAACATCCCCCTCCTTTCTGAACACACTACTAAGGCCCTTATCCACTCTCTAGTCACCTCCCTTCTAGACTATTGCAAATGCCTCCTTGCTAGTCTCCCTCTGAATCATTTCTCCTCACTTCAATCTGTTCAAAACTCAACTGCACGGCTAATCTTCGGTTAGTGTCGCTATGCTCACGTAACCCTATTCTCAAGTCCTTTTATTGGCTCCCTATCCGCTTTCACATTCAGTTCAGACTACTCCTCACTACCTTTCTTCTCTTATCTCTCCCTATACCCCTCCTTAGGAAATCCTTTTCTGGCAGACCCCTTCTATCTCTGCCCTTCTCTTCCACTTTCAACTCCAGATTTCGTTCTTCCCACCTTGCTGCTCCTCATGCCAGGAACAAACTACCCAGGTCAGTACTCCAGCCTCCATCTCTGGCCCTATTCAAATCCAAGCTAAAAGCTCTCTTCGAGGTTGCTTTTGCATCCTAATCCCTCCTATGTGTTCCCTTAGCATTCCCTTTGATATATCCTATTCCCCAGTTGTTGTGTTGTCTGTCTTGACTAGTCTGTAAACTCTGATGAGCAGTGACTGTCTCTTACATGTCTTTTTACAATGATGCATATGCCTTGTAGCCCTGTACAAATAAGTAGTAGTAGTACCAACCACACACATGAAACTGTAGTTTTTTAAGGCATATCTCTGTTCTATTGCCCACACAAATCATTCTATGATTCTTTGGTGGTCGTTAGTCTCTCTAATGATACTTCTTAACATGCCCCCAGCAATGTTCCCTCTAATTTTTTATAGGCTGTGTGTGCAAAAAATATCTATGCAGATTTTTAAGCAAAATTAAATTTTTGTGTGCTATATAATGATAGCCGGAGTTATGTTATGGGCAGGCCTTTGAGTTTTGAATGTACGACAGAAAATCATATGTACACCGCATTGCCTTTAAGCAAACTAAATGAAGATAGATGATTACTAAAAGAAATGGCCAATTTTAAATAATAATTACAAACACAATATTATTTGAGTTGACATTTCACTTTTATTGAAATATTCATTGTTATTTCATATAACATTAATAAAATATAATGAATTTGCCAGTTCTCAAACTTTTTCTCTGCAGTCTTTCAAATTTACCCAATCTGAATAAATTTTATCAAGATCTACTAATCCTCCATCTTGAAAGTGGCCCTTAACATGCATCAGTATTTCCAAATGTTCTAACTGTAAGCGATGTCTTAATTTCATTTTTAAACTGTTCATTAAGCTAAAAGCATGCTCACAATCTGCACTTGAAACCAAGAATGTTCCACCAATATCCATTAATTTTGCTAAATATGCCTACTGATCATTCTGAAATGCAAATTTCACCATACCTGGAAAACTGTTTATCAGTTTGCTTCAGATTTTTTTTGCGACTAAGAACTTAAAGTCATTGTACTGCTAACTAATAACACATTCCTCCTGAAGAAATCATTTGTACTTTGAACAAAGAGATCGGTTGTGTTTGATTCCAAAGTCATAGTCACATTGTGCCATTGCTGTAGAGTCAAAAGCAGGCCATTCCTCGATTTCATTTTCGGGAAATCTTTCATCCAAATGCAAACATAGGATATTAATGAAAGTTAATATGGAATTAGTATCCACTGAAACTTTTTCTCCAGATGTCTTGTAAAGAAGACTGGTAACTTTATCATTCCATTTAACCGTGTCACCAAAGTATTGCATTAGAATTTTCTTCAATTTACCCTGTGCAAGATGATAAGTTTCCAACAGTGTCAAGCTACATTTTTGAAATGCCATATCATTCAAACCTTTAGTGTTATATGGAATTGCTGACTGTTTTTATAACAGTACTTTGAAATAGGATCATTATCCTTGTCTTCGTCAAAATATTCTAATAGGGGATCATAATTTCAAATAATTGCTTGACGTGCAAAGAGGCACATTCTGAATTGGCCGTCCATCCCCCTGTGCAGCTGACCAGAAGCGGGACGCCAGAGTTAGACCTGAATCTGATCCCACGGGGGCTAGACGTGCCCGCGGGATCAGAATTGGGTCTACAGCCCAAACATGCAGGCCGGGCCCTGATTCTGGTCAGTCTGCATGCATAGCAGATCCCTGGCTACCTCAGTCAGGCTTCTGAATGGAGCCACGGTGCCATGGCGTCCCATCGCCATGGCACCGCGGCTCCATTCAGGAGCCGCAAATGCAAGCTGCCGCTGACCCTCTTCTTTCCCCACAGCCGGCCCCTCAATCCAGCCTCCCATGGCCAGGGACTGGATGTGGGGATCTTCCTGCATCTCCCTACCTTTTTTCACAGCCAGGCGGCAGGATGTCCTGATGCCCAGGGGGACTTATTCCACTTCTGCGATGGAATAAGTCCCCCGTCCATGTTCATGGCCCCGGACGTACAGGGCCAACCTCAGAATCGGCCCTGTATGTCTAAGGTCGCGGCCCACCCATGCCCCATCCTCACTCTGCTTCAGTACCATCCCTCTCCCGCCCCATCTAAGCCTCTGTGTACAAATGAGCTGTTCATATGGGGAGGCATTAGCTGGGGCAGCAGGGGAGTGAATAGCGGGGATGGACATCCATCCCCACTATTTGTGCCACTGAATGACCCCCAAAATGTCTGTATAATCAACACACTTCATTCAGAGGTCTGAAAGCAATAGAATCACATTCAGAAGCATCCACTATTTATTGAAATTTGCATCTTTTAGTAAAAGACTAACAGAACACTATGTAGACAGTTCTCATTAAAGTTTCAACATCTTTCATCAATTTTACCTCTTTCCATGATTCAGAAATCCCCAAATCTTCCCGATGTGCAACACAATTTTGCTGTACTAGATGTGGAACATCATTTTTCAGCTGCGCTGCAACACCATTTACTCTGCCCAACTTAACAGAGGCACCATCCGAAGTAAACATGACCATTTTATTGAGATCAAGCTTATGCTTCCTATAGAATTCCCTGACTGCGGTTACTATTGACATAGCATCACATGCTTCCAACTGTAGCATCCCACCAAATAAAGTTTTATATTCATATGAATTCACTGGCCGATACTTAGAGTAATACGTATTTGTTGACAGAAATGTCTTTGCTTTCAGCAATAGTTAATGTACAATATGTTGCTGATGCAATGTCTACCATAAGATTATCTTGCACACTGCTGTTTATAATTTTAAGAAAGTCAAACATGTAGTTTTTGCTTCTCCAGTTTTCAGGTATGCTTTCATACTTCGCCATGTGTTCATTAATATCTTGAACAGAGAACATGGAAATATTCATCCTAATGGCCAGCAAAACACTATCAATAAGTACTTTACTAATACATTACTAATTTGCCTTTTCTCGTTTTCGGTGGGGCTTTCAAGCAACATATTAACCATTCCACCACTTAAAGTTGGATTTTGATAGATGGCGTTTTGGGAAGTCAAGTTTCCACACATCCCACTGTTTTGGCATCTCGACAGTATAAGCAAACTATTCCATCATCCTCATCATAGGTGAAGATTTCATGCAGTTGAACGCGCCTTGTACTTCGAGATTTCGGTGTCTCCATTTCAAGAATTTCTTCAAGCTATTCAGACATGAAAGCTGAACATAAGAACATAAGATTGCCATACTGGGTCAGACCAAGGTACATCAAGCCCAGAATCCTGTTTCAAAAGTGGCCAATCTAGGTCATAAGTACCTAGCAGTTTCCCCAAAAGACACAGGTTCCACAATGCTTGTAGTAGGTCAAGCAGTGATATCCTGGGTCCCTTTTAATAATGGTTCCTTTCCTCTGGGAACTTGTCCAAACCTTTTTTAAACCCAGCTACACTAACAGCTTTTACTATCCTCAGGTAACAAATTCCAGAGTTTGATTACATATTGAGTGAAAAAATATTTTCACTTACTAGTCTTAAAAAGGTTACCCTGTAGCTTCATTGCATGTCCCCTAGTTTTTTTATATTTTGATGATGTAAACAATCAATCTACATTTACCTGTTCCACTCCATTTATTAATTTATAGACCTCTATCATATCTCCCCTCAGCCATCTCTTTTCCAGGTTGAAGAGCCCTAACTTTTTTAGCCTCTCTTCATAGGGGTATCCTTCCATCCCCTTTACCATTTTGGCGGGTCTTCTCTGTACCTTTTCTAATAACACTATATACTTTTTAAGGTACAGCGACCAAAATTGCATACAATATTCAAGGTGTGGTCGCTGCTGTTCTCTTGCATTTTATACCGCTCGCCACTCTCGGTTTTGACATTTTAAAAATTTACTTTTTAAAATTCAGTTATAATACATAAATTTAATAAATCAGTTCATCAGTACTGCACACAACACGATAAACCTTCAAAAACGTGACTGAACCGGAGGTTTCTCGTATGGGATTCATGTGCCAAAGTTTACAGTTTCACGAGACTTAGGGGTATGTTTACTAAAAGCCCGGTAAAGTGCGGGCCGCGGTAGAGTGCGTGTGCCGTATAAGGAGTGGGCGTTCCGTCCTGAAGAAGAAAAGCCGTGATTGACAGATGCGCTAAGGTGCGCGGCGCCCGTGTGCGCCCCGCACCTTACCGCAACTGAGAGCTGAACGGGAGGCATATGTGTCGCGCTGATCTGCAAACAAAAGAACAGAGCCACAGCACAATGGCTAAAGCACTGACCAATGGTGCGGGGATCAGGGGTTCAAACCCCCACAATGCACAAAGGCTTGCTGAGGTGTTAGTTTATGAGGCAGAGAAATACTGGGCCAAATAAAGCAGCGTGCTGATTTTTTTTGGCGGCACATCAATACTGGACGGCATAAGGCGGCGCGCTGATGTTTTTATGCGGCATATTAATACTGGGCGGCATAAAGCGGCGCGCTGATGTTTTTATGCGGCATATTAATACTGGGCGGCATAAAGCGGCGCGCTGATGTTTCTGGCGGCATATTACTACTGGGTGGCATAAGGCGGTGCGCCGGTTTCGGCGGCAATCGCATACTGGAAGGTATAAGTGGGGCGCTGATGTGTAAACAGAAACACAGAGCCACAGCACAATGGTTAAGGCACTTACCAATGGTGCAGGGGTCAGGGGTTCAATCCCCCACTGTGTTCAATGAACAGGGCTTGGTGAGGTGATATTTTAGAAGGCATACAAATAATGGGTGGCATAAGGCAGCGCGCAGATGGGCATTAGGCTATTGCTTAAGGAGGCCATTTAATAATAGGAGGCATAAGTGGCGCGCTGATGTGCAAACACAGGAATAGAACCACAGCACAATGGTTATGACACTGACCAATGGTGCAGGGAGCAAGGGTTCAATTCCTCACAGTGCCCAATGAACAGGGCTAGCTGAAGCATTACGTATCATGGGGAAGGCTGCTTTAGGAGTCAATTTATGTTTATTTTAATTTACAGTACTAGCAAACGCACCCTTAAAGCGTGTGAACATAATGCGCCCCATAAGGCACATTGTAAAGTGCACTGTCTGCCACGGCACCCTAGAATGTTGCTCACAGGGCGCTGTAGAGGGTGTCGTATGAGGTACCGCAAGGTCAGAGTACTGTTTTTGATGGCAGCACTGTGCAGTTTAAGGAATGAAAAGCATAGGTAGGTGCGTTGACATGCAAGGGAGAGCAGCAGTGGAGCACAATGGTTAAGGCACTGACTGCTGATACAGGGGTCATGGGTTTGCTCCCCATGGTGCCTAATACGGAAGGCTGGCTGTGGCAGCAGGTTTGCAATGTACATATTTTGTCCTGCAGCACCGTATGTTTATTTTATTAATTTCTGCCAGCAAACACGCCCTCACGTGCTGTAATTGAAGGTGCCGTATAAGGCACCCTATACGGCACTCCATAGGGCACATTATAAAGTGCACTATCCGCCACGGCACCCTAATATGTCCCCCATAGGGAACCCTATAAGTTGTGTCACAGGATAATGTATAGTGCACCTTATATGGACGGAAACCATAGGGTGCCCGATAGGGCGCCATATAAAGCGGCACCCTATGGGTACAGTACGCTGAGGGTTTGTTTGCTGGCAACAAAATATGTACATTAAAGACAAATAATGCTTTGGACAACCCTAACAAATAACCCCAACATGGGTTTGAACCCATGACCTCTGGCTTCACAGGCAGGGACGTAACCATTAGGCTACAGCTCTATAGCTGCTAGCAAGCCCCTGGCTGGCTGCAGAAAGCCTGCACGTCACCACACAGACAGTCTGCTGTGGTCACCAGGATAGGGTAAGCCCACCCATACCCATGATGCACTGCACATGCAAATCAGCTGTCCACAGATGGACACAAGATGGGGAATGCACCCCCACAGCACCTCGGCCTGGTTGGGGGAAGTGACCGGGTGCACCCACACAGCACCTTGGCCTGGTAGGGGGGTACTGACCGGGTGTTTTACTGGCACAGAGTAGCAACACACCGTCACATCGTGCGGGTACTGTGCTCACCCTGAGGGTGCAATGAGGCGCCCAGGACCAGGTCCACAACACCTTCCATGGCTGATGGAGGCCATGCGGGAGGTCCAGAGCAGTGTTAATGTGTAAGATAGGTAGTGTCTGCACAAACACCATGGTTATCTCTGTCTGATTCAGTCAGGTGCAGCCCCCAGCCAAGGGTGGCAAACATGGTCTCCCATCAATAGATCCACACTCTACCTCCCTGCAAAGGTGGCAGTAGAGGGCAACATCAACCCCAGTCCTACTGAGGAACACACACCCCACAGGGCAGTCAGTGCAGCTCTATACACAGCCATACCACAACAGCAGACAGACATAAGACCAGGATAAGGTAAGCTGCACCCCACCACCATCTGATATTCCCCTGCAGCAAGCCAACAGCCACTGCACCCTGCAAGCCACTCCAGCAAGACACATACCAGCTACAAACAGTCTGCTAGTTAGTCCATAGTGCATGCTCCCAGTGGAGATGCATGCACCCAGAACTGAGCTGTCAGCATACACAGCAAGCAGATAAATCAGTGACTGAGCCCCAAATGGAAACCCATATCTATCACATGAGAGAAATACTATATAGCACTATGGTGGTGCCTAGCCATGCTGTGGTCACTGCACAGTCAGGGTGAGAATGATCTCTCAGCAGGACATACTGAGGTCACCCTGTCTGTGTTGGTGGTGGCCGAGCACTACAATGTCCCAGTCAGTGCCCTATGCCCTGTGCAGATGCACCCTGGCCAGGCCACCCTGTCCAGTCTATACCCATGGTACCTTTCTCCTCATTATGCACATTGCCAGCCCAATACTGGCAACATTTCTGGCAGTGTGGGCTGTAGAAGGTGTTTGCAGCCCCACACACTGGATAGACAGACAGCCACCCCCACACCTATGCCAGCATTGTGCTACTATAGAGGGGTTCAGCAGCCATACCCACCACACCAGTCCTGGACACAGTACATGCATGGATATGGTACGCATTACTGTTGGGGGTCACATCCCAGGGTGGTAAACACTGTCAGAGACCAGACCTGCAGCACACACCGCAGACATCTGTTTGAGTGTTATGGTGGAGCTGAATGAGCAAACTGTGCTTTACGTAGGACTGGAGATCTGCCAGTTATAATGGGAAACGCTTGATAGCTGTGTATCGTATACCCATACATGTGTAGGGTGGCAGTGCTGAGGTATGCAACTGTTAGTATTGGGAGATACAGGCAGGGCCCAATGTCCTGCCTCTCCAGGAGGCATTGGCCAATGGGGCATGTGGGGGGGTGTCTGGCCCTGTTGGCTGCTGCTTTACGGCAGAGTTCCCCAAATCCAGTCCTTGTGTTCCACACACTGTTCTGGTTTTCATGCTATCCCTCATAAATATGCATGAGCTACATCTGCATACCATGGGGGTGGTGCATAGCTATGCAGCACAGGCATCTTTGTTAGAGGCAGCATGGAACCTGAATGGTGTGGGGCCCTCCAGGACTGCATTTGGGAGACTCTGCTCCAGGTAATGCGCCTGTTTATGGTGTCTGTGAGTGCTGTGGTAAAATATAGACGTATTAATCATGCATATGTTCCTAGCTATACAGTTTTGTGCTTACTATCACGGTTTAGTTGTAGGAAAAATATGTGGACTGGATTGGCAGTAGCCCCCTCTGGTCCTACAGGTACTGGTTGTGTCTGCTGCACCACACTGTGGCCACAGAAACAGTGCAGTCTCTGGAGATGTGATACCTGGCCGCACGAGTCAGACACCCTGCTCTTCACAATTTTACTGTGGGCTCGTTGACCTTGTATGGGGACAAAGGTGCAACTAAACCTCACAAATGCCCTCCAAAAAAGGGGAAGAAAACCATAACCAAGCTGCGCAACAGTGATATCAATGGGCAACCTGGATAACACTCCCAGGAAAGCTCCATTAAAATGCAGTGCTTTTGAATGAGTCTACGGAGCGTAGACCCTTCCAAAAATCATTTCTTTTTTTGGAGCTTTCCTGGGAGTGTTTTGTATGGTTGCCCATTAATATCACTGTTGCCCAGCTGGATTATAATTTTCTTAGAATTTGTTGTGGTCATTTTCATATCATATTTGCTATTTTGTTCTGTGCACATGTATCACACTGCTCACGTTTTTTAGGTTTCCCCGATTTTGCTGTACATTGCTGACGGAAATGGTTTCTCTTCCCTTTAAATGCGCTCTACCGCGAGTGTTTCACTCGCGGTATATTTTCTCCTTGTAAATTCGGGCACGCTCCTGTGCGGGGAGTCTCTCCCCTCCCACATTCCACCCATTGACCCCGTCTCTCCGCCTCTCGGGGGCCTTCCTCCGCCCTCATTTTGCCTTTCCACGCCTCTATCGCACATGAGCGCCCCGCAAACGTGCGCGTTTTTGGCGCATGCGTGCGGGGCCCGTTAATGTGACGTGCACGCGTACGGGGCGCTTAAGAGCACTTAAATGCATCATTTTAGGGCGCTCAAGTGCGCCCCGCACAAGTACGCCGTTTAGTAAACATACCCCTTATAAGTTATAATATTACTTATATGAACTGGAAATCAGAACAACTGGCCTTCTGCAATATTTCATTTTAATGGTGCCTATGTTTTTTTAGTAGAAATTTAATTTTTATGCTCACTATTTTAACCTATGTGAGTGGGTTTGGTGAGTTGTGTGTGCGCACACAGCTTAGAGGGAACATTGGTCCCCAGGCAAGAGTCTGATTCTTCAACCTTGTGGCTTCAAACTCTGTTCATAAGCAGCCTTCCAGCATGCTTTTTTCTCCAAGCAAGTAGTCCAAATAAATTAATCTCCACAAACAATTTTTCCTACCTACTTCCTTTTGAAATGGCTCACATGGCTGCTGCACAAACTTCCATTTTTACCTCATCCCTCTCAGACTTCTCTGGATTAGCTGGCTCAAGCGCTTATCATTCCATGGTCTCAGAATCCTAACTCCATCCTTCTTTCTGTTCTTCCTCCACCTCCATCTGTACCATCTCCTCCAACTACCACAACTGTGGTTTTGTAACTGCTTCGGGGTTGGAATCTCCACCCACCCTATTCTCAGGACTTCCTCCCACAAGATCTCTCCTATCCCAAAACTCCCTCTAGTGACTTCTCCTGCCTCTAGGGATGTAGGGAAATGTAGTTTTGACTGTCCTTTCTGTACTTTTTGTCCTGCGGGTTGCAGCCGTTACACCAGTGGTTCCAAAACATGGGGTCGGGATCTCAAATGGGGTCATATCATCATATGGGGTCACAGAAACATGACTATTTCCCCTTCTCTTTGGACTTTCACTGAGATGGAGTGAGAGATATGCAAAAGCTCTCTAAAGAACACTTGGACAATAAAGTAATCTTCAAATAAAATATTGTGATCTCCAAAATTAAATATTCACAGTATAAAAGCGAGAGTAAAAACAACAAGAAAATCAAAAAGGGAATAAGTCAATTAGGAGCCCTTTTACTAATGTGCTTAAGCAGTTAACACGCGTATTAGCATGCAAGCACTGTAACAGTTACCGTGCTGACGTGATAGTGCACACTAATTTGCATGTTAATTGCTTACCGCATGAAGGAGTGGGGACTGTGTGGCTTATGGCGGAGAGTGGCTGTGGACTGCACATTGCAGTTAGTGGATGAGTGTAGTAAGTTACCTTCTTGGAGAGGGGGGGCCTGCACGGAGCGGCAGGTGCACCTACTCTTGCCATCTTGCTGGGCAGACTAAATGGACCATGGTCTTTATCTGCCATCATATACTATGTTACTATGTTATTTTGGTATGGCAGTTAATGCATGCTAATTTGCATGTTAACTGCTCACTGCATGAAGGGGCGCAGACTGGATGGCTTATGGGCAGAGACTGGATGTGGACTGCACTTTGCAGTTAGTGCATGGTAATTACTGCATGTTAACAGATGCACTTATGCCACCTCAGTAGGTGATGTTACATGCACCCACACTAATTGTGAATGAACCTACCTGCATGGAAAAGTCCCGTACTGTGCCTTAAGTGCAGGGAACATACCAAACACGTCCCTGATAATCACTGCATGGCTTTTGCACTTACTGCATGTTGGATTTTGCTTCTAACATGTGTACGGTTGCCAACTTTTTGAAAAATAAAAACCCACCATATGTTGCACCTCTGCTCCATCCCGCCCTTTGCCACACCCCCTGCCCCACCCTCCAAAATAACTGCAGTGATAGCAGCAGTGCAAGCTTCAGCACCTGCTGGCCACATCGGGGGTGGGGGGTGGGGGGGGGGGGGAAGGTGAGGAATACAAGAGGTTGCACTATCATAGTTGCCAAGTTACCTAGTTCCAGCAGCGATGTCCTGGATTTCTGACAATCTTATTCTGATGTATTATGGGACCTGCAGCACTGATTCCAATGGGAAAATTGGGGACTACATACTGCATTGAAATGCAAATTTAAAACCTGAACTGGAAAAACTTCTGAGATTGTCAGAAATCCAGGATTGGCTTAAAATCTCACCCCTGGAACCAGAAAATTTGGTAATTCTGCCACTACATAGAAAATCCAAGCTAACAGAATACCTGGCCTTAGTCACACATGCTGTACACACACAATAGTGCAGAAGAGGTCTGTGAAAATATTGAATGGCACTATCTGGATAGTACCACTGAATATTGCACCCTTATCCGGACAGCTTCCTGTTGACCATCCAGCTAAGGGTTATTTATTTATTACTTAAAATGTTTATACCGCTTTTTCCAAAAAATCAAATGTGGTTTACAATAAACAACGTACAACAAACAGTACATATTCAATTACATAGAACAGTTGAACTATATACATTTGAATTATTCTTGAACCAGTCAAATACATATTTTGCAACTCTCTCCTTTCCTGGCCTTTAACTACAGTAACTATCCCCCCGTCTCTCTGCCTCTTCCTCATGCCTCTTCCCCTTCTTTCCTCCTCTGTCCAGATTGACCCCATCCAGTATCTGCTGCCTCTTTCTCCCCCATCCAGTGCCTCCTCCACATTTTCTCACCCCAACCCCCATATGCAGCATTGTCCTTCTCTTTCTGTATCCCCCACCCATTTCCAGTATCTTCCCTCTTTCTCCCTATCCTCCCCTGTGTCCAGCATCTTCCATCTTTCTCTCCCTATCCCTTTATATCCAGGATCTCTTCTCTCTCTCTTCCCATATCCCCCCTAAGTCCAGCATCACCCCTCACTACCCACCCCCCATCTCCAGCATCTCCTCTTTCTTACTCATGTTCAGTTTCTCCCTTCTCTTTTCCTCTCCCTATTCCCCCTTGACTCCAGTATCTCCCTTCCCCCTCCCTCTGTCCAGCAGTCCAGCATAGTCCCTCCTCTCTCGATACCCTTCATATCTTCTCCATTTCCCTTTGTAAACTCCCCCTCTGTCTTGCTGCCCCCATGTCAAGCTGCTCTTGTCTCCCTCCCTTCCCCTTATTCAGCCTCTATTATCTTTAGTATCCCCCTCATTGCCGCTCAGCAGTATCTCTTATCTTTACCCAGAACCCATATTTTCCATGTCAGAGGGGGAGAGACCAGCAAGGCCTTTGAAGCTCGGGGATGTCTCAAAGGTCCCGCCACCATTATTTGCGTGGATTGTATTGCTACTGCTGCCGAGTTTGGGTCTGGGAGAAGTGGTAGAGATGACAGCACGAGGTGGGGAAATAAAAACTGCTGAGCACCGCCTCTGACCTTTAAGTCACAAAAAACAGCTTTTCAATTGCTGGTTTTTAGAGTTCTGCCTGCAGGTCAGCCTGAACATATAAAAGCCGGCCAATTGGGAACTCTAAGCATGTGATAAATGCAAAAAAAGCTTACCGCACTTTAGTAAAAGGGCCCCTTATAGTCCTAAAATGAAAATTTGTATTAAGTGGCTCCTCTGTTGATTCTTTTCATTTCTCCTGGGCTGGTCACCTCAGACTCCTTCAGCTTGCACAGAATACAAAACTCTCCGTCTTTAGATCAGTGTATGGACAGTTCTACTAAATCCCCAGAAATTCTTTTAGCAGTAGATATCCTGACTGCAGATGCTGAAGTGTGAAAAATTTACTTCCCTTTCCAAGAGAGTAACTTTAGAAAATTCAAATACCGCACCAAAGTTCAAAATCACGTTTGTCCTAATGGTTGGGATGCACGGGGGTGACCAGTCACTTACATACCAACTTAGGGTCTCTCAGTGGTAGAGATGGGATGCACGCCCTTGATCCCACTCACCTTACTGTGCTGAACACCTGGTACCTTCTGCTCCTGGGATTCCCTGTCAGCTATCCCTTCAGCCTAGACCTCTCATTGGTCACTTCCACCTCTTTTTCCCTTCAAACATCTTTCTTATTAAGCCTAGCTTGCTTAGAGCAACAGGCCTCCCTAAGTGTTACGGACTATCCGACCATCAGAAAGCTGCTCCAAGGCTAATTCCTGTAGCCCCCTCCTGTGTTCTGTAATCCTCAGAAGGAAGAAGGAGCCCCTGGTCACTGAAGACGGGGCCTTTAATCCTTCCCTACAAACTTAATGTAGGAATCACCCCTCACCATTAAAGAACAAGCAAGCCCATCCTCCATTATCTCCCACTACAGGGCAAGATCAGATTATGAGCAGGGACTCCAGAATCATCCTCTCTGTAAAAATCAAGGAACAATATGGATGTCCTACACATACCTTATGCACTCATAGGAATAAGCATAAAATAAAAACAGAAAATAATAAACACCAATGATTTTAAAAAAAACCTCCACTGTTATCCTATGATTGGCTCCTTCTCACTCTATAAATGCCTCCATAAAAAAACAGACTTTAACTTTTTTCCCCAAGAACAGTAAGTCTCTTGGGAAGTGCTTTGGATATTGTTAGGGATGTGCAGGCCAAAAATTTTCATTTTGTTTAGATTCCCATATTTGCGAGATTTTTCATTTTGTTCTTTTTTTTTTTATTTCATTTCAGAGGAAATGTAAACAGTGTGATTTATTGCTTAATAATGTGCACTAATCATTCAGTAGTTCATGCTATTAGCAAATAGTGTGCAATATTAAACAGTAGTAATCACCATCAGGCTTATTCTGAGCCACAAATAGCGGGGATGGACATCCCGACGGGACGTCCATCCTGCTATTCGTGCCCCCTCCCATCGGCGTCTAGCTTCCCCACTGGTTGTGCAGGGAAGCTAGATGGGGACGGGAAAGGGGAGGATTAGGGGTGGTGTTAGGGCAGGCAGTGGGTGGTCGCTGGCCCTGGACATACAGGGCAGATTCTAATGTCGGCCCTGTATGTCCGGGCTGGCGAGTTGAATGGGAAAGTTATTCCACCTCCGAGATGGAATAACTTCCCTGTATGTTGGGGGTTGGCGGACCTGGGGCCAGGAAAGGGTGGCATAGGACAGAGAGCATTCCCCGCAGCATGACCCTGGCCCTGGGAGGCCAAATCGGGGGTCAGGCTGTGTGGAATAAACTGTTTGTTCCAGCAGCTGGGATCGCGGCTTTTAAATGGAGCTGCAATGCCATGGCAACTGGACACCATGGCGCCACTGAGTCAGTCGAGCAGTGCCTGTATGTGCAGGCCGGGCTGAATCGCAATCCTGGCTTGCACATAGAGGCCTGATTGGGATTCTGATCCCATGGGGCTAGATGTGCCCTGCAGGACCAGAATCGCCACTCCCTCTGTACATCCGGTTGAGACTGGACAAACAGAGGGTTCTTTGTCTGGGACAGAATCGGGCTGTATTTGTCCATTTGTGAATAGTGTGCACTATTGCTCAATAATGGGCACTATTCAGAAATAGCATGTATTTTTGAGAGAATGTTGACTATTAAGACAGATATGAAACGAAATTTTGTGGTTATTACTTCCATTTTTGCTCAAAAATTAAATTATATAGGAAATGTTGTTGAAATTTCTTATGTCATCTCAAACAACTACACATCCCTAGTCACTTGTTTACATTGACCAGTCATGACCATAGAAATCTATAGCTTCTTCAGAGTTCCCATTTGCCTCTTCATTGTCTCCCTAATCAGCTGTCTTCTTGCTCGGTCATCTAGTTTGGATGGAAGGCCTGATCCAGACAGGCCACACACCTTCCACTTCTTAATTAATTTATTTTATTTAACAGGTTTTATATACCGCCTTATCGTCAAATTCAAGGCGGTTTACATGGAACAAATGGAACAAACATAGCAATAAGCTTTTACATAGAACAGGGAGTAGAAACTTGGAGGAGTATATGGGGTATTAGATGCATTTAACAATGGTTAACTATGTACAGAAATATTGTTGCAATTGATGTGATAAAGTTACATTAATCAGTTGTCCATTGCAATGTCTGTAAGGTCTGACTGTGGCATCAGTTTTATTAAGTAGGACCATAGTATTCACAGAATAGATGGGTCTTGATGGCTTTTCTGAAATCAAGTAGGTCTTTGATTGCTCGTATTGGGGAAGGTAGCTGATTCCAAAGTTAGGGAGAATACAGAGAGAAGGCTCTGGTGCAAGTAAATTGCTTTGATGTTTTGTAGTTTTTGGGGGTTTCAATGATGTTAGTGTCTGTATTTCTTCTTGTACTTGTAGTTGATTCATGGATCAGTGGTTGAAGCATTGGTGGGGATAGATTATTTAATATTTTGAAGATGATTACTATGCATTTGTATTTAGCACGTGTAGCAACAGGAAACCAGTGCAGTTGTTTAAGAGTTGGAGTTATATGATTGTATCTTGCAGTTCCTGTAATGATTCTCGCCACGGTGTTTTGCACGAGTTGCAGAGGGAGGGTTGTTTTCTTAGGAAGTCCATGATATATTATATTACAGTAATCATTTATAGGAGTTAGTATGGCCTGACATACAGTTCTGAAGTTGTAATCTGATAGTAGTGGTTTCAGTTTGCGGAGAGTTCTCAACTCGTGGTAAGCTGATCTAGTTTTCTTTTTTATATGCAGCTGGAAGCTGAGATATTGGTCAAACATAATTCCAAAATATTTCACCTCTTTTTTGTTGGTTAGGGTGTGTTCTAGTATCTTGAGTGAGTCTGGTGCAGTGAATTTAGTATTTCTGGTGATGTGGATCATTTCAGACTTTTTAAAGTAAATGAGAAGATCCTGTTGTTTGAGCCATTCAGACATTGCTTCAAGGCATGTTGTGATTTGGGAGTAGTCCAGTTTGTTGATGTCGATCTGGGAGAATATCATTATATCGTCTGCATAGATTCTATAATGGATGTTATGTTGTCTTATGATGTTACATATTGGTTTAAGATATACCATATTTTTCGCACCATAAGACGCACCGGACCATAAGACGCACCTGGTTTTTCAGAGGGGAAAATAGGAAAAAAAATATTCTGTTTTGATTGCCTTATGCATCCTACGGAAAATAGGAAAAAAAATATTCTGTTTTGATTGCCTTATGCATCCTACCTATTTGCTGTGAAAGTGCTTATTATTGCTAGTAATATTGATGTTAGAATACCCCCAAGAGCCTCTAATTTTTAACCCTAGCATATGAAGTCAGGAAACTGGGCTGGAAAAAGAGAAACGATGATTTCCAAGTCTTCCCCAATCCCTGCCAGAAGCCACTTACAGGAAGCTGTGTTCTGCTCAAGTGTAGCTATCGTACGTCCTGCTCTCCTATTACCTCATGATATCAGTGGCTTCTGGCAATCTGGGAAGCGCTGGCACCACCACAGAAGATCTCCTCCTTAGACACTCACCGACTCCTTCTTCTGCAGCCGCGGCTCCCTGCCTCTTAGGGAACCGCGGCTGTGCTTTTAAAATCATCTCGGAGCCCTTCCTGTCTTGACGGGCTCCGTGCAGCATTGTCCCGCCTCTAAAGGAAGGCAGGACAATGCTGCACAGAGCCCGTCAAGACAGGAAGGGCTCCGAGATGATTTTAAAAGCACAGCCGCGGTTCCCTAAGAAGCAGGGAGCCGCGGCTGCAGAAGAAGGAGTCGGTGAGTGTCTAAGGAGGAGATCTTCTGTGGTGGTGGCTGGCACTGGTAAGCCTGAACACGGGGCGGGGGAGGGATGATGCAGTCCCCAAGGACACGGAAGGTCCCGGGGGACCCGCTGCCGCTCTGCAACTTCTTATATTCGCACCATAAGACGCAGGCACTTTTCCTCCCACTTTTTGGTGAACAAAAAGTGCGTCTTATGGTGTGAAAAATACGGTATATTAAATAATAGTGCAGAGATTGCTGAGCCTTGTGGAACACCTTGATGCTGTTTAAATGGTTTGAATTGTTTGTTTTTTATTCTCACTCATTTGTTACGGTGTGACAAGTAGGAGAGGAACCAGTCTAGAACTGTTCCATTTATCCCTATTTCCTGGAGTCTCTGTAGTAGTATGTTGTGGTTGACAGAGTCAAATGCAGCGGTGATATCTATAAAGCATAAAACGAAGCCATGTATTATGTTGTCTATGCCTGTGACAACAGTATCTAGAAGTGATGTAATCAGTGTTTCGACACTGTGATTTTGTCTAAATCCATAATGATATGGGTCCAGCTGGTCAAATGTGTCTATGAGGTCTTGTAGTTGATACTGTACTGTTTTTTCAATTATCTTCATTATGAATGTTAGACTTGATATTGGGCGAAAGGAACTTGAGTCCCTTTTGTCGAGATTATTGTTTTTAAGGATAGGTCTGATGGAGGCATTCTTAAGATGAGGGGGGAGGTATCCTTGGGTAATCCCTGCTCGTCGGAGTCCTGCTTGTCAGAGCTTACAATCTAGTCGAGACAGTACACAATACAATTTAGTGCAAAGCATAGTGTGGTCAAACAGTTAGGCTATGCAAATGATGAGGGTTTAGGTTACGATGAGGGATAGAAAATGATGGGGTTAGATTAAGATAAAGGATAGAAGTCAGGATCTGAACGCGACAGTGAAGAGGTGGGTCTTTAACCTGGATTTGAAGAGGACCAGGGAGGGTTCCTGGTGTATAGACACAGGTAAGCTGTTCCAGGCGTAGGGTGCAGCAAGGTGAAAGGAGTGAAGTCGGTAGTTAGCAATGCGAGTGAAAGGATTAGATAGAAGTAGTTTGTTAGCGGAGCGAAGTTGTCGACGGGGGATGTAGGGAGAGATGAGAGGTACTGAGGGGCCGCAGAGTGAATGCATTTGTAGGTCAGCAGGAGAAGCTTGAATTGGATGTGGAATTGAATGGGGAGCCAGTGAAGTGATTTGAGAAGAGGAGTAACGTGGGCATGGCAAGGCTGGTGGAAGATTAGTCGAGCAGCATGATTTTGTATAGATTGAAGGGGGAAGAGATGGCTCACGGGGAGACCAGCCAGGAGTAGGTTGCAATAGTCGAGGCAAGAGGAGATTAAGGAGTGGATAAGCATTTTGGTGGTGTGTTCAGCCAGGAAGGGGTGGATTTTGCTGATGTTGTAGAGAAAGAAATGGCAGGTTTTAGCTACAAGCTGGATATGTGTGGAGAAGGAGAGAGAGGTGTCAAAGATAACCCCCAGATTGCAGGCCGAGGAAACAGGAAGGATCTTAGATCCATCCATGGAGACTGAGAAAGAGGGAAGGGGAGGGGAGGAGTTGGGGGGAAAGACGAGGAGTTCAGTCTTGGCCATGTTCAATTTTAAGCGGCGATGAGACATCCAGGCAGCGATGTCAGAGAGGCAGGCAGAGATCTTGGTCTGGACTGCTGGAGAGATATGAGGTGTAGAGAGGTAGATTTGGGAGTCATCGGCATAGAGATGGTACTGAAAGCCATGGGAGGAGATAAGCACGCCAAGGGATTGGGTATAGAGAGAGAAAAGGAGGGGGCCCAATACGGATCCCTGGGGTACGCCAATATGGAGCGGGGTGGGAGAGTAGGAGGAGCCGCCAGAGCATACACTAAAGGAGCGATGGGAGAGGTAGGAGAAGAACCAGGATAATATGGAACCCTTGAAACCAAGCAAGGAGAGGGTGGTGAGGAGAAGATTGTGGTCAACAGTGTCGAAGGTAGCGGAGAGGTCGAGAAGGATGAGTACAGAGTAGAGGCCCTTAGATTTAGCATGGAACAGGTCATTGGAGACCTTAGTAAGGACTGTTTCAGTGGAATGTAGGAGAAGGAAGCCAGATTGTAGTGGGTCCAATAGAGCCTGGGAGGTGAGGAAGTCGAGGCAGTGGCGGTGGATAGCTCATTCTAGTAGTTTAGATATGAAAGGAAGGAGGGGGATGGGTCGATAGTTAGAAGGACAGGTGGGATCGAGTGAGGGTTTCTTGAGGAGAGGTGTGATAACAGCATGTTTGAAATCTACGGGGATGGTTGCAGTGGAGAGTGAAAGTTTGAGAATATGAGAGATGGCGGGGACAACGGTGGGGGAGATGGGGTGTAAGAGATGGGTGGGGATAGGATCAGAGGAGCAGGTGGTGGGTTTGGAGGAGGAAAGAAGGAGTGCAGTTTCCTCTTCAGAGATTGTAGGGAAGGAGGAGAGGGTAGCAGAGGAAGTATGGATGGGGGAGGGAGAATTGTGGAGGGGGGGAGGTAGATGAGGGAATGGGGAATTGGAGGGTAATCTTGTGGATTTTGTCATGGAAGTAGTCAGCTAGGGTTTGGGCAGAGAGGGAGGGAAGGACTGGTGGTGGAGGGACCTTGAGGAGGGAGTTGAGGGTATTAAAGAGGTGGCGAGGATCTGAGGCAAGGGAGTTAGTCAGATGGATGTAGTATTTTTGTTTGGCAAGTGTTATGGCTGACTGGAAGGAGTCAAGCATGAATTTGAAGTGTATAAGGTCTTCTGGGGAGCGGGATTTGGTCCAAGCACTTCAGCAGAATGGGCACAGATGCGTAAATAGCAGATTGTGGATGAGAGTCAGGGCTGAGGAGCAGAACATCTAACAGGACATGGGGTGGGTGGGGCCAGGGTGTCAAGAGCCGAGGATAGTGCAGTATTATAAGAGGATACTGCCTTGTCGACGGACTTGGATGACATAATGGAGGAAAGAGATGGAGAAATGGTGGAGGAGAGAGTCAGGGGATCAATATTATGGAGGTTTCTAAATAGGTTGGAGGAGACAGGAGGAGGTTGAGACAGTGGAAGCTAAGATTAAAGGTTAAAAAGTGATGGTCATGTGAGGGAAGGATTGAGTTGCGAAGTTTGAGGGAGAAGAATTAGAGAAGAGTTTCAGGTCAAGGCAGTGGCCGTGCAGGTGGGTGGGGGCAGTGGAGCAAAGTTGGAGGTTAAATGAGGAGGTGAGGGCGAGAAACTTTAAAGTATGGGGATCGGAGGGGTTATCGACTTGAATGTTAAAATCACCAAGAATAAGAGTGGGGGAAGAGGGATCCAGAAAGATGGAAAGCCAGGAGTCGAAGTCGGTAAGGAAGGTTGATTTGGATTTGTCGCGTGGGCGATAGATAACAGCTACTCAGAGGAGAAGTGGTGTGAGGAGGTGAATGGAGTGGACTTCAAAGGAGAGGGGGGAGTGTGATTGAGGCAGCAGGAGGGATTGGAATTGACAAGAGGGAGAAAGTAGAAGCCCAACACCACCACCGCGGCCAGTGGATCGAGGTGTATGGGAGAACTGGTAGCCCCTGTGGCAGAGAGCAGCAGCGGAAGCGGTATCGTTTGGGGGGAGCCAGGTTTCAGTTAGGGCAAGAAGGTGTAGTGCATTAGTGATAAAAAGATCATGAGTAAAAGCAAGTTTGTTAGAGACTGAGCATGCGTTCCATAGGGCACATGCGAACGGGAGAGCAGAGGGGGAAAGGAGAGGGATATGGATAAGGTTGGATAGGTTCTGTGAGGATTTCTTTCCAGAGTAAGTCTGCGATCTAGGGGGACCATTACGTGAGGACCTATTTTCAGAATAATACAGGGCTCTAGAGGGACTAGGGTACAGGTGGGTGTCACTGGGTGAGTGTTCTGTCCACGTGGTTGAGAGATTGGGGAAAGAGTGAGGGAGGGCGGAAGGGGAAAGGAGGGGGATTTGGATGAGATTAGATAGGGTACATGAGGAGCTCTTCTTAGAATGGAAAAGATATCGGGGGGGCATGGTTGGGGTTGATATTACCTGATGAGAGAAGGAGTAGTAGAGAGCGGGGTAAAGCGGAGGCAGTGTGGCAGAAGCAGGGTTGGGGTTGCCTTAAAGAGAGAGGGGCTGATTGAATAAGGGGAAGAGTGTGATGAAGCTCAAGGGCAGATGCTAGGTTAGAAGACAGAATGGAGGGAGAGTGAGGAAGGTAGAAGGGGAGTGGAGGGAGAGGAGTGAGGGTGCTGGTAGGAGGGGAGGCAGTTGGGGAGTATGAGGAAGAGAAGGACAATGTGATGTGGGGCCATGGCTGAGGAATAGTGGGGGCTATGCAGTGTAAGTTATCTTGCAAGTAATGAGAAGGCTACGGATTCTAAACACTATGCAGTATATGTTGCATTACAAGTGGGGACTACACGCTGTGCGATATAGGTTAAGGTACAGGCAATGGGTAGGGGGGAGACTATAGCCTGTGCAGCATGGTTCCGTGTAAGCAGTGGGTAGCAAGTTTAATGTAAGCAATGGGTAGGAGGTACAATGCAGGTAATGGGTAGCCAGTTCATTGCAAGCAATGGGAAGCAAGTGCTCTTGAACTGATTTAGCACTGTATCCATGGGCGCCTCTGGTGGTGTCCATAATTTCAGTGCTCATGAAGTAAAATATTTTGAAAGTTAAATTGGAACTTGCAGCTAGTTGTCTGGTGTCTTTATTAAGCTGGTACACCTCTCATCAGCAGGTGAGAGCCGGATCTCAGAATATATTCATAAGCCTTTCACTGCGTATGGGTAAGTTGCAAATTACTCAATCGTGAGCATTTAGCTTTTATGCTGTACAAGTTTGGAACAGTCTTTTTGATATGTTGAGAGATATGGTAGATCTAATAGGCTTTCGGCACCATATGAATACTTATTTTGTCAGGGAGGCATTTAGCTTGTCTGATAATTAAGTGATTCTCTTTTAATGTCTGTTTTTGAGAATTTACTGTGTTTTTTGTACTCCGCCTTGAACTTTGTACATTGATGGAATATAAATAAATAAATCCATCCCTTCTTTCGAAAGTGCTGAAATCTGTTATCCTTGAAAATGTCTCCTTGTTTTCTTTGTTGCCCATCAGTAAAAGCACTGCCTGTGGGGCTTCTAAAGGGTCAACGAATAACAGTCCAATTAGGGCTTCTGCTTCGGCTTTGGGAGATATCAGTGTTTTAGATGATTCTACTGCTACTCCGGGTGTGCATGACCAAAAAAAAGTTCTATTTGTGTTCATTTTAAACAAATTTTCTGGATTCTTGGGCATTTTTTTGTGTTCATTTCACTTATTTGTTCTTTGCATGTGCATTGTATACACAATGAAACTTTAAGCAAGTAAATAGATTGCATGTACATTAATTCATAGGCATGCATGCATGCACTTGAAATTTTTAAGCGCCCAATCAAACTGAATAGATGCTTTCGAATGCCCATTTCTAACTGCTGCCCTGCTAAAGAAGTCAGAACAGAGAACAAAATCATACTGCTAATGTGAAAAAGGAAATAGATCACGAAGCATTTGCTGGTTTTATCTTCCATTGAGTTGGCCTCTTAAGCATTGCAAATTAGCCAGGCACCATAGGTGAACTTTGGGAATGTAGCACTCCTTGGGTGTGAAGGGGCAATGGACATTAGAATGAACTGCATTGCATTGAGTGATTCTATGGACTTGTGAGATAAGAATCTCTGTAATCACCGCGGCTTGGGGATTAGCCCCAAGGATCAGGAAATGTGGTCTCTTCTTCTAGGAGCTTCGTTATGGGTATGAAGGGGAAACTGTTTTGCATCCATGGATTGTGTGAACTTTGTGGTTTGGGTGTGTGTTAGTTATGTGTATGAGTAGGAAAGTGTTTGGGGGTAGAGGATTAGGAGATGGGAAGGCTTCTTTGGGTCAGTGGAGGGGGAGTGTTCTGTAGCCTTGTGGGTGATGTTGGAAAGTTCTTAATGATGGTAAAATGCTAAACAAATATTTCTGTTTTGTATTCACTAAAGAAAATCCTGGAGAAGGGCCACATATGATTGACAAATATACAAATGGGAATGGAGTAGATTCCACACCATTCACAGAAGTTAAAAACAAAGTGGACAAGGCCACAGGACCGGATGGGATACACCGCAGGGTACTAAGAGAGCTCAGAGAGGTTCTGGCAGGGCCTTTAAAGAATATTTTTAATAGATCCTTGGAGTTGGGAGAGGTTCTGCCGGACTAAAGAAGGGCTGATGTGGTACCTCTTCACAAGTGGTAATAGGGAAAAAGTGACAAACTACAGGCCAGTAAGCCTGCCCTCACTGGCAGGAAAAGTAATGGAGGTGCTCCTGAAAGAAATAATAGTGGACTTCCTAGAAACTAGTGGGTTGCATGATCCGAGGCACCATAGCTTTACCAAAGGATGATCTTGCCAAACAAATTTGATTGCGTTCTTTTGACTAGGTGACCAGAGAACTAGATCAAAGGCATGCGATGGACGTGATCTAACTAGATTTCAGCAAAGTCTTTGATGCTGTTCTTCATAGGAGGCTTATCAATAAACCAAGCAGCCTAGGGATGGGTCCCAAGGTGGCGAACTGGATCAGAAATTGGTTGACTGACAGGCGAGAAAAGGTGGTGGTAAACAGAACTCACTCGGAAGAAAGGAAGGTGAGTAGTGGTGTGCCCCAGGGATCGGTGCTGCGATTGGTACTGTTGAATGTATTTGTGAATGATATAGCTGAAGGACTGAAGGGAAAAGTCAGCCTTTTTGCAGATGACACAAAACTTTGCAACAGAGTGGACTCCTCTGAGGGAGTGGACAACATAACGAAAGATCTACAAAAGCTGGAAGAATGGTCTAATGCTTGGTAGTTAAGATTTAATGCAAAGAAGTACAGAGTCATGCACTTGGGATGCAGAAATCCAAGGGAATTGTATGTGTTAGGGGGTGAGAGGTTGGTGTACATGGATCAAGAGAAGGACTTCACAGTGATTGTTTGAGGATCTCAAGGTGGCAAAACAATGTGACAAGTCAGTGGCCAAATCCAGAAGAATGCTTGGTTACATACAAAGAGGAATAACCAACAGAAATGAGGAGGCATTAATGCCCCTGTGCAAATCATTGGTGAGGCCTTACTTGAAGTATAATATTCAGTTTTGGAGACCATATCTCACAAACAATATAACAAGACTTGAAACGGTTCAGAGGAAGGCGACTAACATGATTTGAAACCTGTACCAGAAGACATATGTGAAGTGACTTGAAGGCCTAAATATATATACGGACAGGGGAGATATGATATAGATGTTTAAATACTTAAAGGGTATTAATGAACAAACAAACAAAGAAGGAGAAGCTGTAATACTAGAGGGCATAAAATGAAGCTGCAAGGAGGTAAACTCAAAAGCAACATCAGGAAATGCTTTTTCACTGAAAGGATGGTGGATGCTTGGAATGCCCTCCCGATGGAGGTGGTGGGGGCAAATACAGTGACAGAATTCAAAATGGCATGGGACAGACACAGTGGATCCCTTTATAGCAAGAGGATAAAATCAAAATAAACTTAACAATATATTTTTTTATACCTCAACAAATAGAGATGGGTGACCTGTATGGAGCGGCAGGTACACTTACTCCAGCC
Organism: Ichthyophis bannanicus; assembly: GCA_033557465.1. Classification (NCBI taxonomy): domain Eukaryota; kingdom Metazoa; phylum Chordata; class Amphibia; order Gymnophiona; family Ichthyophiidae; genus Ichthyophis; species Ichthyophis bannanicus. Next base: position 220,969,476 of record CM066037.1, on the reverse strand, counting down.
GTCTTACTGGGCAGACTAGATGGACCATACTGTGCTTTATCTGCCATCGTTTACTATGTTACTATGTCATGTTGGTTCCTGGGACTTTCTGGCCATATGTAGCATCAGGAACTCTGGCTTGGACGCTCTCTCTGGGATTAGGAATTTTCTCTGAACAAATGTTACCATTGTTTTGGGATTGCAGCAAGTAAGCTACTAGGAATGTGGCAGGCTTAGGGGTCAACTGAAGCAGACTAAGGTACTGCCAGGACTGTACCAAGCTAGAAATGCGCCCTGTGTGACTAATGAATCTAGTGCCCCCTTCCGCCCAATCACATCCAGTAATTCACTCTTTTTGAACTTCCTGGAAGCCCAGTGATGATATTGGTGCTCCTTCTGCACTTGTGCCTTGTGCGGACGCACCACTCACACAGTCCTTGGTACGGCCTTCAGTACTGCAAGCTCTGAAAAGGAAGGGAGCACATGTTATGCTACTCCATGAGACTATTTAAATGATGTTGGACATAGCAGGTTAAAGAGAGATCGGATAGCATAGGTACATTTTGGTGGTGGAAGGCTGGTGTAGCCATACTGATTCATACAATGGTACCTTGCAAAGTCTTGCAGATGTCCAAGGACACTAAGGGCAGATAAAGTCTGGCTAAACTGAAGGTGAGAAGTGAGTTGCTATATCTAGCTAATGTGTAGGTGCCAAATGAATATGATCATGCATTTTTGCCTGCATTGTGAGGGCGCTCCCTGATGAGCGCCGTCCTTCTCTTATTTTGGCAGGAAATCTCAATTTGGTCCATGATCGAGAGAAGGATGCATCACATGTGGATAGGGCAAGGATTAGCCCTGCCAAAGGTATCCTGTATTTATGTACAATGGGGGAAGAACTTGATGTGTGGAAAATGTTGCATCCAACTGAAAGACTATACTCATTTGTCCAGGACAGTTGATGTAGTCCCATCTAGACTATATATTAGTAACAGAAGAGTACTCCAACTGAGTATTTTTGGCCGAGACTGAGTCTCTGGAAACCTATCTAGTCACTTGATGTTATGGATATTATCTGTTATGATGAGGTACCGTAGGTCTGTGCTATGTTATTTGTTCTTATTATGCATGTAATTTGGAACCTGCCCTGAGCAGTTTGAGAGGACAGGATAAAAATCAAATAAATAAATAAAGGTTAAGGAGGGATTCACACCGTCTGTGGCTGTTTCTGGCCTGTCTTTTGAATGATGTAAACTTTTAGAAACTTCTTAAAAAAGAATAAGGAGAATAGGTACATTTTAATGAGGCCAATATATTTTGGGGAATTAAGAAAGCTATGTTAAGGGGGACTTTAAGTACCTTGATCATGGTATCCTTGTTTTAGAGCATCAGCTAAAGGCGTTGACGCATGAAGTATTACATACATCCTCTAGGCAGAGCTAAGGTAATTATCTGGCAATGCAGACCTTTCTAAACACTTCATTACAACACAAGGCTAATGTTTCCCAGCAATTTCATAAACTCATTTTATCATTATAGCAGTAAGGCAAAGTGATTCCTGGCGAAAGTGAGAGGCCAGAAGGGGGTGTGGTTTATCAATATTTTGAGTTTGTGTGACTGTCCAAATTTGTTTTGTTTTGACTGCTGCTGTTCTTTGTTGCCCGCCCCCCACCCCAGAAGCTGCCGCCCTAGGTGCCAGCCTAATCTTACCTAATGGTTGGGCCAGCCCTTGGAAGAAGTGCATTCAACTAGGTCTCATGCATGTTCATTGTGGAAAGCTTGAAAAAGACAACTTTCCATCCTTGAAGACTGAGTCTAAGGACCCTATTCAAACAGAGTGGAGGAGTAGCCTAATGATTAGAGCACTGACTTGGTAATCAAGAGATCAGAGTTTGATTCCCACTAGCACTCCTTGGGGCCTTGGGCAAGTCACTTAACTCTCCATTACCACAGAAAAATCCAAGTTATGAATGTCCCCGTTTTAAGGTACATTACCAATTTTAAATTACAATATAAACCACATTGATTGAAATGATAAAGCAGTATTAAAAAAAAAACTGTTAAAAAATGGGTGCTTCGTGGCATGTCTTAGGGGTATGTTTACAAAGCATGTCACATGGAGGCTGCTTTATAAACATACCCCATAAAATAAGTTATCTCCAAGTTATAATGCCCTGTTCAATGTAATTTCAGTTTGTTCAATATAAACCGCACTGATGCAGAATAGCGCGGTATATAAGAGAATGTAAATAAATAAAATAAATAAATACCCCTTAGTCTCCATCATACATGCATTTGAAGAAAGGACCAATGAAGTCTTTGGAATATAATTTACAGCATCTTTGGATAATTCTGATATTGCTGTAATAAAAGGGAGTACAGCTGGCAAAGAATTCAGTTTATGGCAGGATGAGTATGACTGCTGAGCCTTTGCCCGACAAACAACATGCACAAGCAGTTGAGCGTTTTTAAAATGCTTTAGAAAACAATGACCTTGTGAGGCATTATCCTGCTCCTTAAGACATTGAGGAAATTACAGACCCTCTCTCTATTTATGCTGACAGGGAGCTCTTACCAGAATACAGAGGGAACAATTTCCCAGAATAGCGCAAGGAAGAACAGCTTGCCAGAACCACAAAATTAATATCTTGCTCATATTAATAAGATTAAGCACTTTTTATAGATTTTTTTATTCTAATGGAGGTCTAAACTCAGAAATCTCATGCTGCCAGAAAAAAATGCGTTTTCATCCTCTGACATTGAAAGGATCATCCAGTCCTCGGATACATACATACAGCTATAGCGAGCTCCTCTTCTAGTAGTCATTGCTGTAACAGGAAGTCAGCTGTACTGCTCCTTCCTAGCAATAGTAGACAACTTCATTATCACATGTCCTCCTTCCAGTTACAATCTTATAAGGCTCCCTCTCAGTTCTGTTTAATTTCCCACACAGACATTTGCTGGAGACGTTTTGTAGTAAGACCTGGTCTGTACTGGGTGTGTTCCCATTAACATGGCAGACTGTGCAGAATGGAGGCAATGTTGAATACCCGCATAACGGCAAAGTGCACGTGACATGTATATTTACTGTTTAGCTAATTTTCATAGCAAAATAACCCAGGTAGTTTTCTTTGAAAATTAACTAGTATAAGGGTTAAGACATTAAACATTAAGTACTTCAAAATCAAAAGTAATGTAGATAACCGATCATGATCTTCTCCAATTGCCCCTATATTAGCAGGCCACACACTCCCATTATCACCTTTTCTGAAAAGTCGTAGTTGTTATATTGACTATCACCCTTTGATAATCCATGCTATCAAATCCTCTCTATAAACCTGACAATTACCTTCATCCTTTCTCTAGTAATATGCTGGCTCAATTATTGCAATGCTCTTTATAATGGTTTAACTTGTTCAGATATCAAACATCTTCAATTAATTCAAAACGTAGTCATAAAACCTATTACCCACTCTAAAAGGCCTTCAACCCCCCCATGCGATACCCTTTGTATACCCTATTTAAATTTTGCTTTTGTATTATCTGCTAATGATCTATTACTTCTATCCTTTTCTATATTTTTATGGCGTTCTTTTCTATTTCTTATAGTGTAGACATGTTTTAGTTATTGTAAACTGCCCTAATGTCTTGACAAGGGCGGTATATAAAGTGCAAAATAAAAATAAAGATAAAAAAGATAAAGATCTTTTTATACTACTTCCAGATTTTTGTGATATACAGGGTGGCCCAAAAAAGTGAGAACATCTCATAAATTAAAAGCTTAAATAGTTTACTTATTTACCTTTTTTAGCTATATAACGTCTTTATTTCGACAATTTCCGGTCGCCATCTTTTTTTAAAATTTGTCAATCGTTTACTTCTGTCTTTTTGAAATTTTAAATAACTTATATGCTACGAGATGTTCTCACTTTTTTGGGCCACCCTGTATATTATTGTTTTATTAATTTGTGTTTTGTGTATTTTTATGCGTCTTGTTTTACAAAAGTCGATATATCAAGTCTTCAATAAACTGTAAAAATACTTGCTCACTTTGTGCCTCCTATTTGCATAGGCAGCTAAGAGAGATGAGAGTTAAAATAGCACTTGCATTTTTGAAAATCCCATAGGTACACCTTATTTTCCTCCCTACACTAAACAACCTCGCGTCCCACCTCCTCACCGTTCTCTCAGAACTGGCATATTTTTTTAAACCAGTTAGACGTATGTATGTTATGAAAGTTCACTGCTACTTTCAGCTTCTCTAAGGAGGGCAGTTTTACGACAGGGCATATTTTATAATAGTGACTGGGTATTTAAGTAAATAGCTTTGAAAATAGCCCTGGCATATCATTGCTTTAGCAGAACTCATTTCTGTTTGTGTCTTTCATCTTGAGTAGAAGGTATGGCCCAGAATAAAGTGGACTTTTTTATTACTAACAGTGAAAAGTGAAAAAAATGGAATTCTTTGACAACAACAGAAAAGAAAGCAGGAATAAAGGTAACCAAGTAAGGCTGGCCTCATGGTTCAGTGACAGAACGGAGCATTCTCATGCAGAGGGTCGTTAGTTCGATTTCTGGGTCAGGGCTTCCTCGTTCTGGATTGCGTTGAGGTGAGACAGCGTTCAAAACCCCCTGTTGGAAAGAGTCATGGTAATCAATAAGGATAACATATGGTAGCTGGCTTTAGGAGTCCGGGCTGCAGGGTCATGAAAGGAGGTCTGGTGCCTAGTTTCCAGCAGCAAGATGGTTGCTGTAGTGACCAAATTAGAAGCAGTGAAGGACAAAGGTCTATTAAACACAACAGATAAAAAATCTCTGGGTAGTTGCAAATAAAGGCTTATGGTGCCAGCCCAGTAGAAAAACAGTAAATGGGGATGAACAATGCCAGCACTTCCATTATGTGATCTAGACTGTCACCTAGAGCATTGAGATTTTGGGAACAGTAAATAGCAGTGGGCAGCCCAGGCAGGTATTAATTTCCCCCTCCGAATCAGCAGCAGGTGGAACAGCCAGAACTAGCAGGCAGGCCAACAGCTAAACAACAAGAAAGAGCAGAGTTTCATAATATGTGCTCACTGAAGACTGCCACATTCTTGCCCACTCCGACACAAACTTCCTATTATAGAATGGGCAGAAACGTGGCTGCCTTCAGCACGCTCATGTGTTGAGGCCCTGCGCTTCCTTGTTGTTTAGCTGTCGGCCTGCTTTCTGAGCTCCGGCTGATCCATCTACTGTGGCACTGAAGCTGCAGTGAAAAGGGACAGGGGAAGGAGAAAGTGGAGATGCCGGAGCATCAGGTAGGGAGGAGATGGGAAGCAGGATGCTAGACTGCAGTGGAGGGGGAAGAAGAAGAGAAAGGGGAAGATTTATGGTCCACAGGAGGGGGGTAGGAGCAGGCACAGGAAGATGAAGGACTATGGTTGAGGAGCACATCATTGCACCAGTCCTGAGGGTGCAAGATGCCAGCAAATGGATATATTAAGGGACAGTCAACAAAGACTTCTTCATCAGCAACATCCTGCCTATAGCCCCAGATGACCCAACCAATCTTGACTCCATAATATCCTAATGGAATAACTTCATATCATCCTATGCCACTAAACCTAATAGTCCATCTGGGGTCAAGAGAACTCACCATGTTCCCTGGTTCACACCTGATCTCAAAACTCTAAAAAACAAATTCAGGCAACTACAGCACAAGTGGAGGTACAACTCTGCATACATAGTCACCCAGGCTGAATACTAGATACTCACCCTTCTCAGAAAGAAAGAATACCATACCAACCTAATTAGATCCTTTCTCAACCGGCCTAGAGAACCTTTTGACCTAGCCTTGAATCTGCTCAAAAACCCAACTGTTACCAAGTTGGATTCCACATTGCCTCCCGCTGACATGGCACAATTTTTCCTGGCTAAACAATCACTCATCACCATTGAATCCTGCACAGCCTGTCACACCATTGAATCCAACAATGCCCAAGTAAGCATATCTGGTCAAGATATTTAGCCCTGTGTCCACCCAGCGACTAGAAAATATTATCCCAAACCTTAAAAGCACAACCTCCCCACTTGATCCCTGCCCATTTTCCTGGATCAACGTGGCCAGGCAGTACCTCATCCCAACCATCCTTCCTATGATACAGCCTTTACTATCACAGTGCTACATGCCAAAGGCCCTCAAGCAAGTATCCATCAGACCGTTAATAAAAAATCCTACACCTGTGAGCAGGCACTGTAGAGTGGGTGGGGCGGCGAGACCTGCGTTCTGAAAAGGGAGGATCGCTAACCATCTTAGGATGAGACTGGCGATCCAAAAAGGGAGGATTGCATTGCTCCGGCCCTTCTTATCAGGGATTGAGATCTCACCAGGGTAACGTAGCAGCATGACACATGTCGCTCTGAGCCATGGCAGGAAATTTCCGCTTCTCGGGGGGAGGGAGTGGGCAGGCCAGCTACCATGTTAAGCAGTGGGCCCATCGCACACGCTCTCCGGCCCCTTGGATGTTGGAATGATGATGATACTGTTGCATAGTCTGAAAATGCAAGAAAGGAGAGAGAGGGACGGAAAGTTCATGTTTGTCTAGGGGGGACTTACAAAGAAGACTGCATGCACGAGAAACTACATTTTTCTGCATTTGTAAAACCAAATCTAATAACAAAATCTTCAGAAATATCCAGAATCAGTCACGCTTGATCCTGTAATCATAACTAAAAGAAATCAAACTGTTTTTTTAAATCTCTGAGCAATGAAGACAGCCAAATGGGCTGTTTTAGGATACACAGTGGCACTTTCCTTCCGAGTTTCAATAATGACATTCCTATAAAGCATCAAGGACTGACTGTGCAGGGAAAGAAATTCTCTTCTCTTCTCTCAGCCTTCTGCTAGTTCCCATTCCCTTGTCGCCAAAGGGTTTCAAAACACAGAGAGAAATTAATCCAGAATTTGAAAAGAGACTGCATTCTGGGAATGAAGTTTCCTCTGTCTGCTCACCCTGGGTCTTTTGTGGAGAAAAGCAGATTAAAGAGCCTGTATTCCTTTTCATTTTTGACTGCCAGGTTTGTGACTAGCAGAAGGAAAGACATTAGTGACTGTAGGGCAAGAATCTGGCTGTTGTTCTAAGTAAAGAGGTGTCTGTTCTCTTTTCCCGAGTAAGTGAAGAAAAATAGTTACAGCAGAGCTGAAATGTCCACAGTGGAGAAAAAAAGATTTTGTTTACACGAAGGGCCACATTTACTAATGTGCATTAATCCAATTTAATCCACATTTGAAACACAAGCTCTTTTATTCTCAATGGAACCAATTTACTAACTAGACATTTAAATTAATGTGCATTAATAAGCATGAATGTGTTAACACATTAGTAAATGAGTTCCTAAATTTCTGTGTATTGCACATTTTTGGCTATAGAGCCATACTTCATCCCTTACCATTATTAAACAAAGGAGGGTAATGTATTAGCAATTAGCTCATTTTACTGCTGTTAGCACATTTTACCTACTGTAAGGCCCATTTTATGCAGTAGGTCCCTTGGTAGGTTCGTGCATGTCTGCTGTTAGTAAAGGACCCCAAAAGTAGGATGATTGCCATGTTAGTTCACTTGGATATGTAGAAAAAGATCAAGAAACAAGCTGTTGGTGATGCCCTTTTACTGGGCTAGCTTAATATGTTTGTGACTATTTTTCAAGAGCTCTGCTTCTTTCCTCAAACCAAAAGAGAATGAGCTGAGATGATGTTGCCAGATTGCCCTTCAGTGATGGAGGTGTTTGTTTTCAAAACTGCAAAGAGTTATAAAGTAAAAGATTTGGGAAGGAGTGATATGCTTCAAAAAGATGAGATATACCTGTACACATTTTGGACACAAAAAGGGGTTGAATTAACAAAACCTGAAACTGGTGAACAGTACCGCTAATCATCAAGGCTTCAACATGGCTACTGTCATTCATGTCTCTTTCATATATATTTATAATTCGGTCATCTTAAAAATAATGGGTCCGATATTCAGCACTGGTGACTAGCACTCCTATAGCGACTAGCCGCCGGTGCTGAATTTAAACCTGGATATTCAATACCGGGCCATATCCACACTCTGGCATTGAGTATTCAGGTTGCCTGGATTGCCATGAAGCTAACTCAGTAGCAATGATATTCAGCCGCTGCCTGGTTAGCTTCTATCGAGAAAGATAGGCCAGCGTTTCCTGGGCCTGACTTCTGCCAGATGTTGCTTGCTACCAGGCAGCAGCTCAATATCATCGCTGCCTGGTTAGCAATGAGTGCCACCCCAGAAATCCCCCAACATGCCCTGTGCTAACTGGTTAGCACAGGGGCATGTAGCGGCAGCACCCGCAGATATTCAGCAACAGCTTTCTTTGGGAAACTAAAAATAACAATGGGGAGCAGATTTGTAGGTAGAGAAGAGGTGAGAACTGACAGAGAATCATTCTTATTGTAGCAGTAGGTTCTGTTATTTCTGCTAATGGATGAGGAAACTTTGCCCCGATCCGATTATCACTGATGCAGTGGTTTAGCCTGGAAAAATGTTCTACCACGAGAGTGTCATATATGTCTCATACTCTTAGAATCCCTGTGTTTTCTACAATGCATCGATGAAAGCTCAAACCTTATGAGACCCTAACATGCCTATCTGTACATCATACAGCAAACCAGCCCCAGGCAGCAAAATAAGTTTTGTTTCTTGTGCCTAAAAGGTCTATACTGAAGTAGTCCTGGGATCTCAAAGCATTCCTCGCAACTCTGAGCTGGCAATATCACAAACTGTGAATTGAGATAAAGACTGGGGTTTGTATTACGAAATCTGGAACTTCTGGTAATTCAAATCCAGTGCTTCTGGAAACCTAGGCAGTTTTGGCCATTTGCAATGGTATTACTCAGGAAGAATTGATTTGTAATTAGCTTGTGTTATTTGAATTTCGATTGGTGTTTCATGGAATTGGGGTGGGAAAGTGTATTCCTGGTAGACTAATTATATGCATTAGATAAACGGTTAGGTGATACATAAATGCTATAACAAAAGCTGTCCCCGGTATTATCTCTACTCTGCAAGATCTCAGCATTGCTGGTATTAAAGGTAGCATCACCCATGTAAGAAAAATATACAGAAGTAATTATTTGCAAGTATATCGGTAGTCACAACTCTAGCATCTTGAATTGACTAAAGGTTAATATTGCAAACAGTAGATTAATGTTGTAGGCTGATACTATCAGATGTACGACAAAGGTGTCAGAATGAACACAAATGAGCTTGAAGAATTCCAGCCCAAACTCCTAATACGCCAAGACCAGAGATGCTCAGATCAGTCAGCCTTCCTTTAGGTTTGACTTTCCCAAAATGTGAAATGCTGATATGTTGACCAGTTTGTTCTATATGTTAGCACCTTGAATTACCTTCTGGATCATACAAGAATTCTCCTGCCATCTTCTTTGCTGAAATAGCTTGGCATTATCATGTGATTCTTATACAATGCGTACCTTTGAGTCAATGCTGATCCCTGGCAACCCAGCAATTCTTGAGTTTTCTTGGCAGTGTGACTGGAAATAGATTGTTGGGCCTTTCTTCAGAGGCAATGGAAGATTAAGTGACTTGCCCAAGACCACAAGGAGAGCCAATAGGAAACAAATTATGGTCTCTTCATCACTAAGCCAGTGCTCTAACCACTAGGCTACTCTTCCACAGACCTCCGTTTAGGCATAGGTAACAGACAACTGCCCAAGGCACTGAATTTTGAAGTCACCACAGACCTGAGCTAAATAGGAGCTTGATTCCACTTGCTTTAGGATCTGCTCTATAATTTCTGGAAAAGAAACCTCCCCTCACCAGCACTCTCTGGTCATGCCTATGAGCACCAACATTTTAAGTACTGTTACAATTCTGGAGACCGCACCTTCAAAAGGGTACAAACAAGATGGAGTCAGTCCAGAGGGAAGCTACTAAAATGATCAGTGGTCTTCATCATAAAGCATATGGGGACAGATTTAAAGATCGCAATATATATATACTTTGGATGAAAGGAGGAGGCTGAAAATTGCCACTATTTGAATAAATCACATCTCTGTCTCTGGACTATCCCTGGTGGATAAATGTCGCTATAGCAGATATTCAGCAACACTTTCCAGATAGTGCCATTGAATATCATAACAGACCACCTCAGCGCTATCCAGATGGTGCTGCTGAATAGGATGTACTGCCATCTGGATAAATGTTTCAATATTAGCCCCTAAGATATTAATATGCAAAGAATGTGATTGATAAAAAGAGGCCAAAACTTTGTAATTGCCCACTGCAGAGGAAAACATCTAATCACAACCATATTTTGTAAAATAAAATATCCTCTGAAAAAGTTGCTGAGAGTATTCTTTCTTCTTTGGTAATAGCGAGCTGTTGTATTAGCATCTGGCCTCTGATCTGACTCCTGCTCACTGTATTTTCCCTAGGTTTAGCATGAGGATAAGAGGATCCTTCTCCTCTAGATCTGGATTTGCATCATCTTGAATATCATACTTAACTGCAGGATTATGACGCATACAGCAGGCAAACTGCAATCATAGTATATTTTAGTTTCTGTAGGGGAATACTCTAAAGAACCATTGTAGTGATCCATGCATCTGAGTCAACATTTTAACACTCCAAATGTGAGCTCAGTGACAGAGTGAGTAGACATGCGAGCCTCATCGTACTCCTTTGGTGCTAAAAGTCAGGATCAACATCCTTGTCCTGCATCCCCTAAGAGAGTATAGCACTGTCAAATCTAAAAGATGACCATTAGACAATGTGAGCAACAGTGCAAGTGTTAGGTTTCCTTATCATGGGCTGCTGTTCTCTACTGCTGTTTCTCTCTCCTCTTTTTCCCTTTTTACTGCCTCTTTCTCTCCTGCTTCTCTCATCTTTGGTCCAGCTTGTTTGCTGCAGTATATCCTGCTGTAGCAGTCAAAAGACCTTCATTTTCTCCTCCAAATTGCCTTTGGCAGCTGTCTTTATAGTATGTGTGACCTACTCTACTTATAAGTGCTTAAGTTCTTGAGTGCTCTAAAAAGAAAGCAACCTCCAAGACTACTTTGGTGAAAACATAAAAGATAGCTCATGTTTCATGACAAGATGCACATGCCTGACAGTGCATACACAGCTGATAAGTCCCTAGGAAAAAAAAGGCTTGCTACCTCCAAACCAAGCATGAATTCAAACTAGAGTATGGTGAATGAAAATAAAAGGTGGACAGAGAAAAGTAGAAAACTGAAGGAAACAGCAGATAAACACATCAAACTTTTCTTTGAGTTGTTTACAGCCCCATATCAAATGTTAGTAAATCCATTCATTCAAGAGCTGGTGCTAACGCCCTGGTAGAGAAGACTAAAATATTGAACCACTGGGCAGACCATTTAAACTGTCTTCTAAATTTCCAATCTAGTGTGTTTCAAGACACTCAGAATAATATTTTTTGAGTAAGTTAGGCAGACTTCAACAGGAAAATCCCAGAACCAAGTGATATACCCATAGGGGTATGTTTACTAAACTGCGGTAAACGTACATAACGCGCATTATGTAACGTTAACAATTGTAAGCGCAGCATAACACGCGTTATGCTGCACTTACGATCGTTAACGTTACATAACACGCATTATGATGCGCTAATGATCGTAATGCCCCGCGGCGCGGTAAAACACCGCAGAAGGTGGAGAGAGGGCGGAGAAAAGGGGTCAGTGGGCGGAGAGTGGGCGGGGAGAGGCTCCCTTTACACTAACGCGCTGATCTGAAGAGCTGAATTCCAACGCGAATGAAAACCTGCCGTTAAATGCACATTACAGGGGAGAGAGACCATTTCAGCGTCAGCAATGTACAGCCCAGGCAGGGAAACCAAAAACAAGTGATAAGTGTGATACATGTGCACAGAACAAAAGGGCACAGAAACACTAAAAATGACCCCAACAAACTGGAAAAAAAACATAACCAAGCTGGCCAATAGTGGTATCAATAAGAAACATCAACCCCTCCCCCCCCGAGTAAGCTCCATAGAAAAGATATAAATCGTGGAAGGGTCTATACTCTGTCCCCATACAAGGTGAAGGAGCCCACAGTGAAATAGCGCTGCTCAGGGTTTCCCCCACAATTGGACAGGGTTCCTATGGCATGCACATGTCCTGCAACATCAGGGCGGGCATGTCGGAACGGCAACTGGACAGATGCCGGAGAAGGGAATACAGAGGGCCGCAGGCGGCACATGCTGTGGTGGAGCTGGGCCACAGTGCAGACTAGGGTGATGCCTAGGTGGCCCATACGAATGCTGAAACAGCAGAGCAGCCAGACAGCAACTGCTGAAGGCCCAACATGGGCACAAGCGTGTTTCCCACAGTGTCACAGGGGATAGTACCCAACAGCTACCCCCAAGGGCACGGAACATTGGCAGGCGGGGCTGGGGGGAGCGTGGACATCTATGCAGGCACCCCTACCCCAGAACCTGCACCATAGGCAGCCGCCTACCTGCGCACCACCAGAACCACCAGCAGAAGGGCATGTCAGTATGGTGGCTGAGGGATACTGGTGGTGGAGGGGGCAGAGGCAGCTGCCCAGAGCAGACCGTGGCCTAGCCCTGTGTAGGTGGGTGCTGTGTACTGCAATAGACAGGTCCCATCTGACGAACAGTCATGGTATCACCAAGGAATATACTGACTCTGTGACAACAAGGTGGTGCAGTGCACAAAACCAGTGTATTCAGAAGCAGAGGGTTACAGGTTCAAGTCCCAGCTGTGGTTCCTGCCAACCCACTCCCCATATTTTACCCACTACTTCAACGTGCTAATACAGACAGCACCTTTAGTGCAGATGACGTAAACATGACCAAGACACCTACATTTTACCCTACAGAGCACGGACACCATAAACATGCACATTACCTAGAGCAGAGTCTCCCAAATGCAGTCCTGGAGGGCCAAACACCATTCCGGTTCCATGCTGCCTCTGATAAAGATGCCTGTGCTGCATTTCTATGCGCTACCCCCATGGTATGCAGATGTATCTCATGCATATTCATGAGGGACAGCATGAAAACCCGAACAGTGTTTGGCACCGCAGGACTGGAGTTGGGAACCTCTGCCGTAAAGCAGCAGCCAACAGGGGCAGACACACCCGCACCCACAGGCCCCATTATCCAAAGCCTCCTGGAGAGGCAGGACTTTGGGCTCTGCGTGCATCTCCCAATACTAGCACTTGCATACCTTAGTAATGCCACCCTAAACCTGGGAATATGGTACACATCTTTAAAAAGGTTGCAGATAGCAATTCCTAGGTTAAGTACAATATTCTGAGTGAGCTGCATCATAGCAACCTTTCTGATGTCTGTGGAGTGTGCTACAGGTCTTGTGTCTGACAGTGTTTACCAACCTGGGGAGTGACTCCTACAGTATTGCGTACCATAGCCATGCCTGCACTGTACCCAGGACTGGTGTGGTGGCCTGGGCTGCCCAACACCTCTATAGTTGCACAATGCTGGCATAGGTGTGGGGAGTGTGTGTCTGTCTATCCAGTGTGTGGTGGCTGCCAACACCCTCCACAGCCCACACTGCTAGCACTGTTGCCAGTATTGACCTGCCAATGTGCATAATGAGGAGCAAGGTACCATGGGAAAAGCCTGGATAGGGTGGCCTGACCTGGCCGCATCTGCACAGGACATAGGGCAATGGCTCGGACATTGTAGTGCCCGGTACCACCTGCATGGACAGGGTGGCCATAGCATGTCCTGCTGGGCGGTCACTCTCACCCTGACTGAGCAGTGACCATGGCATGGCTAGGTTCCCCCATAGTGCTATATAGCATTTTTCTCATGTGATATTTATGGGTTTTCTTTTGGGGCCCAATCACTGACTTATCTGCTTGGTGTGTATGCTGACATCCCCATTCTGGGTACATGCAGCTTTTCCAGGACCATGCACTAACGACTAGCTGGTGGACTGTCTTCAGCTAGTATGTGTCTTGCTGGAGCACCTTGCAGGGTGCAGCGGCTGGAGGCTTACTGCTGGAGAATGTCAGATAATGGTGGGGGGCAGCTGAGCATTTCCAGGCCTGCCATCTGTCTGCTATTGCATTACGGATGTGTACCGCTCTGTCTGTTCCCCAGCAGGACTGGGGTTGATGGTCCCCTCTACTGCTACCATTGCAGGGAGGTAGACTGTGGATCTATTGATGGGTGATCCTGTTTCCCACCCTGAGCCCCAGAGGGTGGGTTGTGTGGTGGTACATGATCTGCCCATGGCTCCATACACCCCCCCCCCTTCACCTACAGCAGGTAACCATGGCACCAACACAGGATATGCACTATTCTGGGTGCATCATCGCCCATAAGGACTAGACATGACTGAGACATACAGCAGGGCACAGATGTATCCTAGGTGTGTCTAACGGAACTACCTATCACACACTGATGGGGACCTGCAGCATGGCGTATTTCAGCCATGAAAGGTGCTGTGGACCTGGTGCTGGGCGTCCCACCTCAACCTCAGGGTGGGCACAGTACCCGCACAATGTGACTGTCTGTGGCTACTCTGTGGCAGTACCACACACGGTCTGTTCCCCCTACCTGGCCGAGGTGCTGTGGGGGTGCATACCCAATCTTGTGCCCATCTCTCGACTGCTGATTTGCATGTGCAGTGCATTATGGGTACGGGTGGGTTAACCCTATCCTGGTAACCACAGCAGACAGTTTGTGTGGTGACGTGCAGTCCTGCAGCCAGCCAGGGCTTTGTTCACAGCCTTATAAGGTGTCCGATAGGGGACATTATAGGGTGCCTTTGTGGACAGTACACTTTATAATATGCCCTATGGAGTGCGTTATGGGGTGCCTTATGCAGCACCTTAGGTTATGCCACCGTGAGGGTGTGTTTGCTGGCAGCACAAATTAAAATACATGTCACATGCCTCAACAATCACTACTTAAATGTAAAGGGTGCTGCCTCAGCCAGCCTTATACATTAGGCCCACTGGGGAATCGAACCCATGACCCCTATACCATCAGTTAGTGTTGTAACCATTGTGCTACAGCTTTGTTGCTGTGACTGTATGCCTGCGCGCCTTCTTAAGATTAACGCGCGGTAATGTGCCCTGTAGCGCTCATTCATATATGGCGCCTTGTAGCGCGCATTCTCGGCGCGTTCTCGGCAACGATGTACCGCTCATGTCCTTATTTGGGGTTTCTGTCTCTACCGCGGCTCCTAACGCGAATCACACTAACACAGTTTAGTAAACATACCCCATAGTTTCCTTGCTTAGTTTGAGGAATGAGAGGGCAAAGCAAGAGTTTAAGGTGGGGGGAGGACAGTGGAGGGGGGTGAGTCAATTCAGCACTACCACCTGGAGCATGTGTGGGGTAACAGCCACATGTCCCCCCAAACTACACCTATAGATACCTGAGATCTTTGAATAAGCTGGTGACTACATGCTCTTAAAACTCACACTCTTTCAGACATGGATCTGTGCCCCCAGTCATCCATCTGTATAATATGAAGTGCAACATAACTACATGTGATAAGTACTTCAGGCCGGAAGGTCGGGGGTTCAAATACCACTAGAGGACAGCAACCTTGGGCCGAAAGGACTGGGGTTTCTAGTCCCACAGGTGCTCCTTGTGGTCTTGGGCAAGCCACTTAACCCTCCATAGCCCATGTTCCCTGTAAAATAGTTATCTCCAAGTTATAATGCCCTGTTCAATGTAATTTCAGTTTGTTCAATGTAAACCGCACTGATGCAGAATAGCGCGGTATATAAGAGAATGTAAATAAATAAATAAATAAGTATTATGTACTTTCTCTGTTGTCCATTGCCAGGAACAAACTGGCAAGAGTAACTCCCGAAAGACTGATGGAGCAACTCATGAATCACAGTGTAGATTCAGAGCCCCCAGATTCAGAGCTGCTTGAAGGTCTATAGACTTGGGGAAACATTGTTTAATCTTTCAAACAATACTAAAACAAGAGGACGCTCCATGAAACTGACCACCAGAGGATTGAAAACAAGCATAGAAAGCATTTTTTTCCATGCAGAGCATAATTAAGCTGTAGAATTGTTGCCAGAGGGCATGATCAAGACGAATAACATCAAGGGGTTCAAAAGAGTTTGGACAAGTCCCTGGAGAAAAAGTCCATAAAATATTATCCAGGTAGACTTGGGAAAGCCATCTCTTATCCTTTGAAATGAGCTATGAGAAATTTGATCTTTGTTTTTGGGATCTGTCAGTTACTTATGTCCTGGATTGGCCACTGTCACAGACAAGATGCTGGGCTTGATTTAAGAAAAACAAATTTTTGTCTAGGTGGATACAGGAGAATCGTCTTGAACATAACTAAAATCTCTATCTGATCTTTGCAGACCAGACAAAGCCCTTTGGTGCAATTAATCTGTCTGCCTGTACTATCTTATCATTGTTAGGGTGCCTTACTTTTGAGTATTTTTGCTTGTGATCTTGTTCAGCTCTCCCTCTCTGTTTCCCACTGGATTTGAAAAGGTGGCCATAGATGAAGCCTGACGTACAGACTCAGGTAGTTTGTTTCAGGCATAAGGAGCAGCAAGATGAAAGGAGCAAAGTGTGGAGTTAGCAACAGAAGAGAAGGGCACAGATAGAAGCGATTTGCCAGAAGAGCGGAGATCCTGAGGAGGAGAGGAGGGGTGTAGGGAGAGATAAGAGGGGAAAGGTAGTGTGGAGCTGCAGAGTGAATGCACTTATAGGTCAGCAGGAGAAGTTTGAACTGGATGCGGAAACAAATAGGGAGCCAATGAAGTAATTTGAGAAGAGGGTAATATAGGCATGATGAGGCTGGCAGAAGATTAGCCGCACAGCAGAGTATTGAACAGATTGAAGGGGAGAGAGATGATTTAGAGGGAGACCAGCAAGAAGTAGGTTACAATAGTCAAGATGGGAGGTGACTAAAGAGTGGATAACTGTCTTAGCAGTGTATTCAGAAAGGAATGGGCAAATTTTGGTGATGCAGAGAAAGGAATGGCAGGTTTTAGCTATCAGTTGGATGTGTGTGGAAAAGGAGAGAGAGGAGTTGAAGATTACCCCAAGGTTGCAAGCTGAGGAAACAAGGAGGAGTAGAGAATTATCCACATAGGCTGAGAAAGAAGGAAGGAGAAAGGAGAGCTTAAGGGGAAAAATAAGAAGCTCAGTTTTGGCCATGTTCAATTTCAAGCTGGGGGAAGACATCCAAGCAGCAATGTCAGAAAGGCAGGCAGAGATCTGGACCTGGATTGCTGGAGAGATTTCAGGTATAGAGAGGTAGATTTGGGAGTCATCAGCATAAAGATGGTATTGAAAGCCAAGGAAAGAGATGAGTTCACCATGGGACTGCGTATAGAGAGAGAAAAGGAAAGGACCCAAGACAGACCCTTGGGGTACACCAACTGAGAGTGGGATAGCAGTAGAGGAGGATCCACCAGAGCAACCACTGAAGGAGTAATGGGAGAGACAAGAAGAGAATCAGGATAGCACAGAGCCCTTAAAACCAAGCGAGGACAAGGTATCAAGGAGAATGTTGTGGTCAAGTGTCAAAAGCAGCAGAAAGGTCAAGAAGAATGAGGCTTGAGTAAAAGCCCTTGGATTTTGCCAGGAACAGGTCACTAGAGACTTTGTCAAGAGCCATTTTGGTAGACAATACCCATGGTTATTTTAGCAGTAGATTGATTCCCTTCTCCCCATGTTGATCCTTTTCTGGGTCTCAATTAGTATCAGATCAATGGGGACGACACTTTACTGTGGTTTTCACTCTGCTGGGGGAGGGCGGTGCGCTATACTCATACTTCTAACTGTATAAATGGTTTGCTTGCAGCTCCTGATCTTCCTGTGAAGCTTCAAACAGTCTTGCCAGTGAGTTAGTTAGCCTCTATCCTGTCTATTATACATGCAGCAACTTCTTTCTTCTGTTGTACACTGGCTACTGGTGCTTCTCTTAGACTGCAACTCTTACACCTCACAAAAGATTCTGAGGCTATTCACTGCTGCACTCCTGTGATCACACACTCTCCAGAATCTTCTCAAGGATTACCGAGCTCTAAACAAAAAGCACTAAGGATCTGAAACATGGGGGTATACTGCCAGGTACTTATGAACTGAATTGACCAATGTTGGAAATAGGACACTGGACTTGATAGATCTTTGGTCTGGCCTAATATGGCATTTCTTATGTTCTTATGTGCGGACCTTTTTTTCTTCCATGTGATTGACTCCTTAGGAGGATTTATTTCCAAAATTTGGAAAGTCCTTCTAAATTTGGACAAATAGAATTTTGAATTGAAGATGCAGTGTTAGCTAGTGTCTCAAAAAAAAACAGAGAAATATAATGGTAAATGAAGACCTCATGGCCCATTTTCTCTTCCTACCAAAATATTTTAGACCTTACGTCATCTCGTGATGCACTAGTGATGCAGTCTGCTATCTCATAGTTGCTTCAGTTCCAGCATTGAGCATTGTTTGGCCTACACTGGGAAGCTGTTCAATGCATCCCACTACCCTCTGCAACATATCAGGTTGTAATTTCTTGGCTTACATCTTTCCTTGGTATTAGCCATTGGTCGCTCTGTCATTTGTTTTGGGCTTTTTTGCACATTTTTGAAGTGTACCATTTTATGGCCACACATGGTATTTTGGGAAAATCTACCCATATGCACTTTACAGTTGTTTGTGCTGTATTCATATTGAATAGTGCCCCCATGATGGTCAGCACTGCGGTGTCAGGCTTTACTTAAATTCATAATGATAGGAAACGTTTTAAAAAGTATCTCCCCAGGAGCTGAATGAATATCAGAATGAATAGCTTAATGGTTCTGTTTTACTGCCAACTGAATTCCCTTAAAATGTGTTTATTTGGTGTGGTTGCTTTAGTGGTCAGTAGGGTCTAATCTAAACCAAAGCTGCAGATAGCATTTGACAAAATGAAGCAATAGCCAACCATCAGCAGTTCCTTCCACCCCCATCCCCCACTCCCCTTTAGTGAAAGGACAGAGTAAATCCCAACACAAATGACTGATTACATTATAGGTATGTGTGCTGTATGTGCTGTTTTAGCTGTTCTTGCCATCTTCAATGCTGTTTCAACTACATTTATGCACATTTAGCATGGAACACGCTGCACCCAATACTATCTCATGCATCTTGTTCCTACTGGATGAGTTGTTTTGAGTGTTTTGTATGAGGTAGTGCTGATAAATAACCTCTCTAGTGGAATTTAGGGATAAGGTAGCTTATTTGTAACGCAAGATCCACCTAAATTAAGATTCATGGGCACATGGAAAATCCTTTGCAATGCAAAGTTAATATCTTTACAAGATATTTATAACAGATTTAGGGAAATTAGGCTCCTTGGGTTCAATTACAGAGCTTCATTTGATAGGTGTTTGCTTTCTACCCATGGAGGCGAGCCACAGAATTGCCAAAACCCCTGAAACTGTCAGACCTGACTGCTGCAGGAGGTGCACAGTAAGAGCAAAGTTATAGGAAACTGTCAGCCCTAGGAGTTATAGTGATCAGTAGCTGGACTGAGTGAAGAAATCTGCACTCCTAGTGGCTTAAATGCAAAGCCACCTCAACAACCTAATCTGTAGGACATTTACAGTAGAAACATGTGAACAGGCTAAAAAAAAGAGGGGGGGGGGGGAGAGGTGTTACAGATGTTAACTTATGCTAATTGCCATCTAGCTATTCATTGTTATACTGTGGATGACTGTTTCCCTACTTCCCTTGTCATCAACTTTGACTTTCTGATGTACTACATCATGGTTGTGATTAAAACAAGAAAAAGAAAGTTGAGAACGCAGGACCAGATGAAGGGAATTCAAGTGAGTGGGGGCAGCCACCTGAAAAGAGGAGAAATGGGCAGTAGAAGAACAGATGAGGCTGAGAAGCTGATCGAAGAGTATGGAATGAGTAACAGTGATAAAAAAGAAGGGTTGCCAAAATGAAGTGTCTGATATGTGTGAATGAGGAGCTTGAATCTGATGTGATAGACTACTGGAAGCCAGTGTTCGAGGATGAAGAGTGATGTGACATGGTCAAATTTGCGGCACCGTGGAGAAGTCTGATGGAGTTGTTTTGAATGAGTTGTAAGTGATTGATCTGATAGAGGGGAAGACTGGAGAATACAGCATTAGCGTAGTGAAGATGAGAGATTACCAAGAAGAGAAGGAGCAGGTGAGTGGATAACAGGTCAAGCAGTTTTTGAATAGAGCGGATTTGACGCAGAGTGAAAAAGCAGCATTGAACAGTGTAAAAAATGTGGTGTGAAAAAGAGAGCTAAGAGTCAAAGGTAACCCCAAGAATCTTAATAGTGTCATGGTAGGGAAGTGAGTTGCCATGGGTGGAGAGAGGTGGTGGAAGTGATGGGGAAAGGGTGTTAGAGAAAAACAGAGGTGGTTTTGCTGCTATTGAGCTTCAGAGCATGATTGGTAAGCCAGTCCACAATGGTGTCCAGTTTTTGAGATCTGAGGGAGCATCATAGTGGAGCAGGTGGGAAAATGGAAGAGAAGTTGGATGTCATCTGTGTAGATAAAGAAGGAGATGTTGAGAGTATGAATTAGGAATGCCAGGGGGGGCAAGCAACACTTTGAAGAGAAGGGTCCAAAACAGAGCCATGGGGGACACCACAGTAAAGGATCTTGGGGGTAGAGAGTTGAGAGTGCCATGAGACACGGAAGGTATGATCATGAAGGTAGGAGTGAAGCCAAGTCAGAGCCGAACCAGAAAATTAATAGAAGAGAATTGGGAAAGGAGAAGAGAGTGATTAACTAGATCAAAAGCTGCGGAAATGTCAAGAGAAACAAGAAGATCATCATGTTGAGATGCAAGAGCCATATGAAGAAAATCAGAAATAGCTAGGAGGGAGTGCTTGCTGGACAGGTAAGGGTAAAAACCAGTTTGGGCCAAGTGAAGGGCACCAGAGTGAAGAAAGAAATTCTGAAGTTGCTAAGCTACCACCCGCTCAGTAACTTTAGAAAGTGTAGGAGGGGGGACAGGCCGGTAATTGAGGGGGTCAAGGGGGTCAGTGGAAGCAGGTTTGAGAATTGGAAAAACAGTGGCTTCCTTTCAACAAGTGGGGAAGGTGCCAATAGAAAAAGAGGTCATCATGACAAAGAGAAACTGGGAAATAAAAAAAGCACTCACCAGTTTAAATAATTGAGACAGCATGGGATCAGATGAGGCAGTAGTGGAACGAGAGGTAAAAATGATATGGAAAAGCTAGTCAGATGTGGGAGTTTGGAACTCAGAGAGAGTCGAGTGAGGCAGGGAGGAGGGGGAGGCCGAGTAAGGTGGGAGCATAGATGTAGGTAGTAGGGAGGCCTGAATATCGATGACTTTCTGGTGAAATGCAGTAGCAAAGGACTGGAGCTGGAGGAAAGAGGGAATTGGAGGGACTTGGGGGGGGGGGGGGATCCGTGAGTTGGTGCAACAGACAATATAGGTGAGTGGAAAAAGTGTCCTTGTGAACCAGAGTAGAATAATATGATCTTTTGGCAGAAACAAGTGCAGAGTGATAGTGGTGGGATGCAGATTTGAAGGAAGAATGAGAGGAAGGAGTCCGATGTTTGTGCGCTGCTCCAGCTGGCATAGCTGGCACTTGAATAAACGGAGACCAGGATGGAACAATGGGTTGGAAAGCACATAGGAAAGGTGGGTTGGCCAAAGAAAAGCAACAGACTCAAAGGCTGTAGTAAGGATGGAATTGAAGAGGGGTACTTGCTTATCAGAAGGACGAGAAGCAAAATCGGAGGGAAAAGAGGAGCAACGGGCCACAAAGTTGTCAGGAGTGAAGTGGCAGAGATTGCAATGTTGCAAAGACATCTGAGTGTGAGGGGGCCCCTGTACTGAAGAAAGAGGAAGGGAAAAAGATACAAGCAATTGTCCATCCACATTAAAGGGATAACAGCAGGAGTAGAAATCAGAGTCAAAGCTGTCATAATGATCAAATCGAGGACCTGCCCAGCAGAGTGCATGGGGACTGTTACATGTTGCATCAAGCCAGAAGAGGACAGGAAATCTAGGAAGTCCCTAACAATCAGGTCAGAGGAGGAGGAGATGTGAATATTTAGGTCTTCCAAGAAGAGCATGGGAGAGGAATCAAGGAGATAAGGGGAGAGAAAATCATATAAAATCTGCAGGGTCGCTAATGAGACTGAGGAAGGCAAGTAAATGAGCAGAATATAGATAGCTGTTCCAGGAGAACCTTGGATGCAAGGACCTCGAGGGAGGGAGACATCAGAGAATCCAATCGAAGGACTGTAAATGGCGAAGAGGACAGCAGTGCAAGATTACCACTGCACTGGTGGGGGTGGCCCAAGTGCAGATAATTGAAGCCATGAGGGCAGGATTGACAGAGATAAGAAAGCTGAGAGTCCACTAGTCAAGTCTCTGTAAGGCAGAAGACGTCAAGAGGAGGAGGAAAGGATTAAGTCTGAGACTTGTTGAAACTTGTGTTTAATGGAGCAGACTTCAAGAGCCCAAAGGATAGACAGCTCCTTGAAAAAGAAGAAGTGGGAGAGGAAAAGGATAGGCCAGAGAGGAAGAAACCATAATGGGGCAGGGAGCAATTCCCGTTGCTCTGGGAAAGAGGACAAGGCAGAAGTGGGAGGGCATTGCCACCAGTGAACAGGGATGGATTGAGGGGGCATTACTGACCAAGAGGAAGAGAGGAAGCAACCGTGAGGGGCACAGAGAGAGAAGAAAGCAAGCAGCAAGTGAGGGCACTGAGGACGGCATCTGGGAGCACAAAGGACACATGAAGGAGCGGACAAAGGGAGCATGGTGTGCTCCTTTGTCACGCACCTTTGGCATGTGCTGCTGGTTGCAGCACAGGAAGAATGTATTGAATTTAAAGAAACCAGTAAGAGAGCATTGCAGTGATATCACTTCCTACTTGCATGGATAGGTATCCAATAGCTTGCACAGGTAGGCGGGAATAGAGTGGGAATGTTTACGTGAATGAGTCTGGATCAAGATAGGGAAAACAACAGCCAATCACCTGCAGGGGGTTTTGATGAGTCTCCAGTTTGAGACTGGGTAGGTGGTCTATCTCCTGTTGCAATTAGGGAGAAAGAGAATCATTTTAGAGACAATTTATTGTAATTACAGCATGGTTATCTTCACGAGCAAGCCAGAGTTGCAGAGGCCACCTGCATCCCACCCTGCGTGTATGGTGGGATACAGGTGGTGTAAAGGAGTTGTGGAGTGGTATGTTTTAGGGGTGGAACAGTTTGCAAGGTGATAGGACAGTTATGATGTTGTGGCTTTTGGGATGGGCACTTTGCGGGTGGGGGGGGCAGGAGCAGCCTTTGGGTGGTGGGACAGTTGTGGGGGTAATTTTTCAGGGTGGGACAGTTGTGTAAAGTTGTTTATTGAGATGGGTCAATTGCAGGGGAGATAGTGGATGGTAGTTTGTGGTGTGATGGAGTAGATTTTGGGGTTGAGGCAGTTTGTTGGTATTTTTTTCATGGTGGCAACATTTAGTGGATTGAAAGGCAGTTGTGAGGGAGTATTTTTGAAGGGGTGGGATCAGTGTGCAAGGAGGTAGACAATTGTATGTGAGAGGGAACAGTCTGTGGGCTAGGAGAGTAGAGAACAGGAAGAGTGAGTTTGAACGGAGCAATCCCCTAACTACTATTTTTCACAGTATGTAAGTTTCTATGCTACAGAAGCTGGATCAAATTTGTAGATGACAGAAAATTATTCGAAGTTATTAAAACAAGAGGATTGTGAAAAATTGCAAGAGGACTTTGAGAAATTGGAAGACTGGATGTCCAAATGGCAGATGGAATTTAATGTGGACAACTGAAAAGTTATGCACATAGGAGACAAACAACCCAAATTATGGTTACATGATGCAAAGTTCCACATTAGGAACCTCTACCCAGGAAGAGGATTTAGGCATCATCATGGATGCCCAGTGTGCAGCGGCAGCCAAGAAAGCAAATAGAATGCTAGGTATCATAAGGAAAGGGATGGAGAATAAAATCAAGGATATTATAATGCCTCTGTATCGTTCCATGGTCGACTACACCTTGAATATTGTGTGCAATTCTGGTCACCGTATCTTAAAAAGGATATAGCGGAATTAGAGAAGAGCCACCAAAATGGTAAAGGATACCCCTAGCAGGAAAGGCTTAAAAGGTTAGGGCTCTTCAACTTGGAAAAGAGACGGCTGAGGGGAGACATGATAAAGATCTATAAATTAATGAATGGAGTGGAACAGTTAAACAAAGATTAGTTGTTACTCCATCAAAAAATAGAAAGACTAGAGGAAATACAATGAAGCTACAATGTAACCCATTTAAAACTAATAAGAAAAAATATTTTTTCACTCAACACATAATCAAACTCTGGAATTCATTACCAGAGGATGTAGTAAAAGCTGTTAGTGAAGGTGTGTTTAAAAAAGGTTTGGACAAGTTCCTGGAGGAAAGGTCCATAAATCATTATTAAAGAGGACCCAGGAAATCCTCTGCTTGCCTCAGGACAAGCATTGTGGAACCTGTGTGCCTTTTTGGGAACCTGTGTGACCTGGATTGGCCACTGTTGGAAACAGGATACCGGGCTTGATGGACCTTGGTCTGACCCAGTATGGCATTTCTTATGTTCTTATGAAATCTTTCTCCTATAGAAATAGAATGGGCTATTTTTTAGTGAGCTTATTTCTCTGGAACCTCTACTCCGATTTGGCCCTTTTTTTTTTAATTTACTATTTATTAAATTTAAAGAATACATTCAAACAAATGAATGAAGGCAAATCGGTAAGTAGGAAACAAACAAACATAAAAGCAAATACAACAAAGTTATATCAGTACATTACCATAATCAGCCCACAAATTAATAGGAGAGGCATCAGGAAAATATAATAGGAAATTATAATATAAACATAATTATAATTATAAATTATAATTATAAATTAAATTATAATTATAAACATAATAGGAAATTATACAATAACATGGCAGTGTGAGGCTTATACGTCAGCCATATGAGATGCAGGATCAACAACTGGTTCCTCCCTAGCTAACATAATGACCCACTTAGGAAACGACCCTTACTTTCATTATGATATTGTTACTCATTGCCATGTAAATATATCATGTATATAGATGACCCCTGTTATCCAAGTTTGTACCCCTGTTCGATGTAAAACCAAACAGCTTGTTGTTATGGTCGTTGTGTTATAATGTGAACCGCGCTGATGCCGAATAGTGCGGTATATAAGAAATTGTAATAAATAAATAAGAACATAAGAACATACTGGCTTATCTTATGTTCTTAACAGAAACTCAGAAATAACAGCTAACAGAAACTCCAGCAGCTGGCGGGGCTCAAAAATCTGAAATAATTTTTCTTTATAAGATATAGAACATCTAGCAGGAAACTTCAACAGAAATGTCCCGCCGAGGGAAGGTACTCTGGGCTTAAGACCCAGAAATTATTTTCTCCTCAGCTGGGTACCCCTAGCAAGGTCAGGAAAAATACGGACATTTGAGCCCATAAACTGCTCACTGAAATTCCTAAAATTTGACTGAAGAATTAAAGCTTTATCGGTTTCAAGGGCCAATGTAATAAGGACAGTAGTACGGGCAGTGACCAACTCTAGGGAGCTCTCCAGAAACCCCATAAGGTCTCCAGGAACCCCAAGAGCTCCACTACTAACCCCCTGGATACCCCTACCCACAGAAAGATACTGAACCCTGGTTAATGGTGGGAGATCCTCCCTAGGGATCTTCAGGACCTCCTGGAAGTACCTACGAACCATTTCCATGGGGGAATGTAACGGAGATCTAGGAAAGTTAATCAGTCTTAAATTGTTCTTCCGGACTTGATTCTCGAGATATTCCATCCTCCTAGAAGTTACACACCGATCTTTAATGTGGGCACAGTGTAAATCCTGAAGTTGCTCCAGTTCTCCACTCAGCCAGGCCAGCTTCCCCTCCTGTTCCTGTTGAACCCTGGAAACCTCTTGCAAATCTATATGTAGAATGCAGAATGCAGCAGGTCCACTTCAACGATGAAAAGGCAGCTGCTTTCCCCCAAACCCAAGGCATTCCTCAAGGCTCAGCGCTGTCTTCCCTCCTATTCAATTTATACATACAACCAGTTTGCCAAATCTTCCAGAAGCACAAGATCAGTTACCATATTTATGCAGATGATCTAATGCTTTATGCTCAACTCGATGTAAATAAACCAAGTTAAAACCAACTAGAAGAATGCCTAAGCAAGCTGCAAACCTGGTTGCAACAAAACAACATGTCGATAAACCATAAAAAAACGGAGGTGATGTACATCTCCAGGAAACCGGACTTCAGCCCTCCCGCCACAGTCACCCTGAACAACAACGTCTATCACACAAAGACCGAGATAAAATATCTAGGGGTAATGCTTGATAGCAACCTAAAGATGGACAAACACCTCCGGTTAACCAACTGGGCCATATTCCATAAATTAAAAGTCCTTCAACCACTACGTAATATCATTGAACAATCCTACTTCAGAACAGTGGCGCAAGCTCTCATCACTCCCCGCCTGGACTACTGCAACGCCATTCTACAAGGCTTACCAAAGAAAATCCTAAACATCCTGCAAATGGCGCAAAACGTTGCTGCAAGAATCATCATGAAAAAAGGCTTCAGCGAGCACATCACACCAGTACTAATTGAACTGCATTGGCTCCCGATTACTGCCCGCATCAAATACAAAACACTAGTAACCACATTCAAACTCATACACAACATAGCACCTTCATACCTCACCAACCTAATCACCACACAACCACTCAACAGAAACAGAAGAACCGCAAACCTCAACACCCTCTGCGTCCCAAATAGCATAAGAACTGTCAAAGCATATACGAGTAACAGAACATTCTCATACGCAGCACCACTACTCTGGAACCAGCTGCCTTACGAGCTACGTTCAACCAGCGACTTAAATGACTTTAGGAAAAAGCTCAAGACTCACCTATTCCAGACTCATTACAACCTGTCCTAGGCAGCGAGCCCTCTTCCTACTCACTGCACCAAAGTGGATTCACTTTACCCCCGACCATAGGTCAAAAGAAATTGCAATCATGGACCTGTAATAATGTATATATGTATATATGTAAAGGCACCCCCATCAATCGAGTGTAAATTTAGTAACCTAGCTGCTGTGTTGTGTGCCAAGCCTCATAATCAAAATGTATATTTTGCTAATTCCTGTCCTGTACAATCAACCCTGATATGTAAAGTAAACTGCTGCTGATCCCTGGAAGTAGCGGTATACAAATGTATACTAAATAAATAAAATAAAATAAATAAATAAAAATGTAACGTCTTAATTTCAGTACTCACAGATGCAGCAATTGACACTAGGGAAGAATTCATTGTAGAAATAGTGTCCCACAGCACCTCTAATGTAACTCTAGAGGGCCTCAACAACCCGCCAGCACCTGCAGTGACCAACGGGGAAGATACCTCCTGGGTAGGGCTGAGCCTCAATTCAGACCCAGCCTCCACTCGTAATTCACATCCAGGAGCCCCACACGGATCAGCAATGCCGGCACCGGATCCCTCTCCACCTCCCTGCTATGGTGTGCTGGTCATCACGCTGGAGGGAAGCACTCCTCTGTCGGCAATAACGCTTCTGGGGCATGGCGGGGGGGCCCGCTGTTCCGGGGATAAGAAAACCCCGGATGTGCTCAGGTCCAGTGAACACACCGTACCCGCCAAAGACGCCGCTCCAACTCCCGGGGCAGAGAATCCACACATCTGCAGCATTTTCTGGGTGGCGCTGACGGAAAAAGCCTCACCCGAGGGTAGGTAGGCTTGCTTCCGCTTTCTTCTGCCCATAGCAGCTCCCAGCAGCAAACAACGTGCCAACACAGCACACCGCCGAAGCGAGACTGCTCACCAGGAGTATCTCACCGCAGCCATCTTGCCTCTCGATTTGGCCCATTTTTTATCTTTTTTTTTTTTTTAATTTGACTGGTTTTTATACTGTTTTTCACCAGGCAACTTGAACTTGTGTCTTTTTACTAGTTTTTCACACATGCCAACTTTCATCCCATCCCATTCCATTCCATTTTCAGACAGGCACATGTGGACAGAGATTCTCAAACCCTTTTGTATAATTTTTTCCAACTTCTAAATTTTCTAAAGTAGCAAAGGTATGCTTTTTTTTACCTGTCAGCTGAGATAGGTTTGGGTGTTTTTTGATCAAAAAGACTTTGTATCAAAGTGGCAGTCTTTAATTCTTACTAGGCTGGATTATTGTACTTCTTTGTATTCTGGCCTCCTTGTGAACACCTCGAGTCATTTGCAGTGGGTTCAGAATGCAATCTCTAAGTTGTTAGTAGGAGCTGAGCCAAGGGAACATGTCACTCCTATTCTACACTCCTTGCATTGGCTGCTGATAACAAAACACATTAAATTTAAGATGTTATTGGTAGCATTTAAAGTTTTCCATCGTCTAGGTCCTTCTTATTTATCTGCTTATTTACCAGTTTATATAGCTTCATGAGTGACACGTTCTCAGGATGCTAGACTTTTTCAGCTTCCAGGGGCTACTGTGTTCCATTTGAGTTGGCTACGGGATAAGGCGATATCTAATTCCCTTCCATTCTTATGGAATGCTTTTCCTATAAATCTGTGCTTCATAGATGATCTTTTGAGCTTTAGAAAAGCACTTAAAGCCTACTTGTTTCCAAGTGAGGGTATCTAAATGTATTATTAGTTGGAAGGTTAGGTCGTGTCTGATGTATGATTTTGTCAGTATTTTTGTGTAGTATATGTATGAATGATTATGTATGATTTATGATACCCTGCCTTGGGCTTTTGAAAAGGCAGGTGAAATATCCAATAAATGAGCTGAATTTCTAATGGGTCAGAAAGAATAAAAACAAAAAACTAGAATCCATTTCCTATCCACTGTCAGTATAAAAAACAAACAAACAGATTTCCCTGGGAAAGTATCCATTGTTTTCTCAAGTTCCCATTTAAGATTAGAATCCTTGTCTGATGATCTAGCAACATACTTCAATATCTTTTCCATCTATTTCTCCAACGTATTCTGCTTTTCAAATCTGGGAACTGCTAAGTAGTGTACATTTGAAACTGACAGTAGGCTTTTAGATACTTCCTGTTATTGTATCATAATATGTCATTCGGTATCTCATTATGAGGGGTACTTACAAAGCTATGGTAAAATAATGCACTTTACCACAGCAAAATTTTCTGCGGGAGTCACTGACCTTTGGTACCAAGGTACCACCTCCCCATTCCCTCCCTACATGCCCCCCACCAAATCTGGGTCCCCATCAGACACCTACTTCCTCTGACCTCCCCCCCCCCCCAAATCTGAGTGCCCCCTCCCTGCACCCTCCCTACCCCCGTCCCTGCAACTCCTACTTCCTCTGACACCTAGTGGAGGCCTCCCTGATATCTAGCAAGGGAGGAGTAAGTGCAATCCCGAGTTCCACCCTCCCCTTTGGGTCCTGATATCAAAATGGTGCCTCTCGATTGCTAGCAGTAGTACCGTGAGACTTTAGGGGGTCGAGAGGCACCATATTGATTCCAGGAGCCGAAGAGGCAGAAGCAACTGTGGAACACTCCAGCTCCCACTCTTGTGTGATGCCAGGGAGACCCCAGCAGAGCCAACATGACCATTAGGCAAACTAAGCAGCTGCCTATGCGCCAATGGTCTGAGGGCCCCCCATTGCCACTGCCGCTACCACTCTCTGGGACCTGCAGTGGTTGCAATGGTCACAAAACAGCCTTGCATCACTTACCTTCAACCTATAAATAAATAGGCTGTTTCCATTCTGCCCCTGCCAAGGCCTGATGCCGACTTCCTGATTGCATAGAGGAAGTCAGCATCAGGCATCAGTGGGGGCAGTACGGAAAAGTCTTGCAGTGCTGTGGGTTGAAGGTAAGCACTGTGGGGCTGTTTGTGACCACTGCTGCCGCTGCAGGTCCCAGAGAGGAGAGGTGGGGGGGGGGGGGGGTCAGGGGTGGGGTAGGGGCAGGAGTGGGAGTCAGGGATGATGTAAGAGATGAGGCTTGCCTAGGGCACCTCATCTCCTTGCGCTGGCCCTGACCCCCAGTAGTTGCCAGAGGAGGGGTTCTGATTTGAAGGGGGGGGTCAAATGGAGGAGTGTGTCTGATAGGGAGAATGGCTTTGGGAGAGGTATTCTAGTGGCGGGGGGGGGGGGGTATATCTGATTTGGGAAGGGTGATGAGGAAGGCTATTGGGGAGGATTAGGATGTAGGCACCACTAGTCCCTTTAAGACAATTCCTGAGGAAAAAAATAATGCCAGCTCAAAGTTGGCATTATGTTGTCATGAATTGCATAGCTTGTTAAGTTAAATGAAATCTGTGTTATTCGCTTTACATAATAATGAAGTACTTTGCATGCTTTGCATTTCATTAGTATTTAGCTTGCATTGTACTGCCAAATCATGCATTAAGGGCAGGTAACATATGATTTGGCCATTTAATGCATATTATTTGAACAAAATTGTGCATTATTCCCTTATTACACTATATTAACTTCCTTTCTATACAGTTGTGGTCAAAATTATTGGCACCCTTATAGTTCAACCCCTTAATGGTCAATATCTCCTAAAAAAAAGTGGCCAGTGAAATGACTGTGCACTCATATTTGACATATAAAGAATCAAATAAAACAAGACCAATTTAAAAAGGAAACAGTAGGAAATAGTCTAAAAACTGGGACATTGCCAGGACATGATTATTGGCACCCTTATAAGCAATTCAAATCAGTTTGAACAGAAGAACCATATTCCCATTGCAGTAAAATTAGATGCACCTGTGATCAATTGTCAGTATTCGCATAATTTAAATCAAACAGTGAATGATGGTTCTAATGTTTAAAATGGTCACATTCACTCCCTGTTCCATTTTCACAATGGTGACGACAAGAGAGCTGCCTGAGATCATCAGAAAAGCTATTATCACCAAAAATCAAATTTCAAAGGGATACAAGGACATCTCCAAAGACCTTGGAATTCCTGTGTCACAGTTGGCATTTTTATTAAGAAGTTTTCTGCTCGTGGAACTGTCAAGAACCTCCCAGGACGTGGTGGGAAGCAGAAAATTAATCCAAGAAGTCTTTGAAGTTTAGTGTGAACTGTTGGAAAAACACCACATACAACATCCCCCCTCCCCCCCCCCCCTTTAAGGCTGACCTGGAGCAATCTGGAGTGGTGATTTCAACCCACACCATATGCCGTGCACTAAACAAAGAACTTCATGGGCGAAGGCCAAGGAGGACTCCACTGCACAAAGACAGACATAAAAAGGCATGCATGATCTTTGCCAAACCCACCTTGAGAAAACATAATCTTTTGGGGAAAATGCTGTGTGGAGAGATGAAACCAAACTTGAGCTCTTTGGCAATGTAGGCCAGCAAACATTTACAGGTGAAGAAATGAAGCTTATAAGCAAAAAAAACTATCCTTCCTACAGTTAAATAGGGTGGAGGTTCCATAATGTTGTCGGGCTGTTTTGCTGCCTCAGGAAGTGTAGACCTGGAATATATTGAAAGAATCATGAAGTCAGAGGACTACCAAGGTATTTTAGAGTGAAATGTGCTACTTGGTGTCAGAAAACTAGGTCTGGGTCGAAGGTTATGAGTCCTCCAGCAGGACAATGACCCAAAACATACATCCAAAAGTACAAAAGAATGGTTAGAAAGGAAGAAATGGAGTGTTTTAAACTGGCCAGCAATGAGTCCTGATCTCAGTGCAATCGAGAACCTTTGGAAAGAGCTGAAATCTGCCATCGGTAAAAGGAATCCTGGAAACATTCAAGAGCTGGAACAAATCGCATTTGAAGAGTGGGAGAAACTACCAGCAGACAGATGTAAGAAACTTATAAATGGCTACAAGAAACATTTGGAGAGTGTCATCACTGCCAAAGGTTGTGCATCCAAATATTAGTGAAGGGTGCCATTAATCCTGTCCAGGTCATATTTTGTTTGTTTTTTTCTCAGAAATTACTATGTCTACATTGCACAGGCATCTTTTTTTTGTTGTTGTATACCTTTGAAAATGCTATTAAAATATTATGATGACATACAGTTGGAATATTTCCAATTATTTCTGCAGATATTGTACACAACATACCTAAAATGCAGGGGTGCCAATAATGTTGACCACAACAGTATTTGCCATTTTTGGAGAGATTATCCAACTAAGATCTCAGTATCATACATTTCTCCATATTTTCAATTTTCCTTCTGAGAGAAACATTATCCTTTAACAAAGCATTAATTACTGACAAGAGAATCAGCACTTTTCGTCTGCAGCATCTATGACCCCTCAGGTATAACAGTAGGGATATGAGGTTGACCCCTAAAAAACAGTGTAACCCATTGCTATTTGCTTTTGAATGTTCCTTTTGCACGCAACTAAGACACATGTCACCCTGCAGGGAGTCACTGACTTTTGGCATGTAGAAGAGAGGAGGAGTTTCAAAATGCCCATGGACAGCAGGGTTGCTTAAAGTGACTAGCCAATTTTATCCTAAGACAAGATTCCATCACAAGGAGCAATTAACTGACAGGGTGTATAAAAGAAGGGCATGTTTACTCTGTCTAAGAGTTAATAGTTTATAGTTAATAGTTTAAACATGTACTTGTGTAACCCTCTAACTTGGGGTGCTTTCTCCTCCATCTTGTTCCCTGGGTGATACTGACAGCCAGGACCGCGCCGAGCTAGAAACGCACTCTTTGCAACTAATGAATCTGGTGCCCCTCCTCTACCCAGCCACGTTCAGGAACTCACTCTTTTTGAACTTTCTGAAAGGCCAGTGATGATATCAGTGCCCCCTTCTGTGCTTACGCCCTGTGTGGCTGCACCACTTGCATAGCCCTGGGCCCTGCTGACGGCTATCTGGTTGTCATGTACTTTCCTCACATTTCACCAAATCCCTCAAAAACCCACAGAAGTCCAGTTTCTCCTCATAAGCAACTGTTGTGCCAATAGGCCCCATGACAAAGGGCACCATTTCTGTGTAATTCCCCTCCCCTTTGTCCTAGAGTAGCAGTATGGTCCTGCAGGGGCCAATTCACAGAATAATTTTATCCCAGGCTCTCTCCCTTTCTTTTGCTCAGCTAGCACACACTCTTACCACCAAGGAGCAGGTCTCTAGGGGAGGTGGGGGTGGGATTATCCCTTCAGTGCCCTTGATGCATAAATCAAAGAGGCTCGTGACACCAAACCGGATGCTCCAGTTCTCTTTACTGCAACAAAAATGCCCATTTCAAACAGTAACAAGCAAATGAGTTCTATACAACAAATAAATAATCTTGGGCAATATGGGTTATATTTCTTTCAATTATTTGGGTCTGTGATCCCAGTTTAACTATTTATCAGTTCTGTTGCTGGCAGAAGGATCCTTGGTTAGGGGTCCAAAGCAATTAGATTACAGTGTCTTCTCCCCCTCCTCATTGGGATCCTAGTCTTTTAATCCTCTCTGTATATCTTGTAAGCACAGTCACCTCACGGTACCTCTTCCAGGCTGCAGGCAACTCTTCTGTAGAGAAAACTATACTGTTAGATTTGGGTAACAAGCCAGCTCCTTCACTGTCTCTCCGTGCTCAGGCAGAAGGCTGGGTAAAATCTTTCTTAGACTTTCCAGTCTTCACAAGCAGATAAGGACACCACATTAAAAAAAAAGCCCAGAGCAGAACTTCTGCACACACACTAAATTGAAATCAAGCATAATCCACAAATCACATCTTACACCCTGTGAACTGAGGTTATATAGAGGGCAGGTAAATCCAAAGCAACTATCCCAAAGCACATGGAATTAATGCATGTGGGATTGTGTAAGAGACCTGAAGGGGATAAGAACATAAAATATGCCATACTAGATCAGACCAAAGGTCCATCAAGCCCAGTATCTTGTTTTCAACAGTGGCCAATCCAGGTCACAAGTACCTGTCAGGTTTCCAAAAGGTATACCGATTCCATGCTGCTTATCCCAGGGGTAAGCAGGGATTTCCCCAGTCCATTTTAAAAATAGTTTTTGGTCTTTTCTTCCAGGAACTCGTCCAAACCTCTTTTAAGCCCAGCTACACTAACAGCTTTTACTACATATTCTGGTAATGAATTCCAGAATTTGATTATGCACCAAGTGAAAAAATATTTTCTCTAATTTGTCTTAAATGTGCTACATTGCACTGTCCCCTAGTCTTTACTTTTTGAAGGAATAAAGAACAGATCTACACTTATTAATGAAACTGACCAATGCAATATCAGCTGAGTTCCCCTTTTACTAATGACATTGACATTATCTGCTATCATGGCCCATTTTACTCATATAGGTAAGGTGGTAGATAGTGCAAACTAATGCCTGTTAGCTCCGTTTAGTAAACGTAGGGGTTAGAGTATACCAATGGTTAACCTGGTCCATCTGCAACTAGGTCCCATTGAATAACATGAGAATTAATTGCAGATAGCCCAGGTTAACTGTTAGCCCGGTTTAGTAAACATATCCCTAAGCGTTAGTAAAAGGGGCTTTGCCTGTTGCTTTGCTATGACTCAAACATGAAAAATAGTAAATTATGGATACATACAGACATAGAAATCATAGATAAGTAGGGTGATTATTTTGACTTTTGAATGCTTTTGTTGGACATTTACAGTAGTTGTCTAAGGTTCCATATTACTATTCAAATATTTTTAAATAATTTTGAAAAGTTAGAAATGTAATGATTTTTTTATTATTACAATGGTGTTTTGTATGTTTGGTTGAAAAATATTAGGCACCCAGAAACATATCTCTGTCATTTTTATGTACTATATAAAAGCTGGTTAACTAATTAGAGACTGCATGTAGCTAACAACTTGGCAATGTGTTTGATCGCTTTATTGTAGGAACTTTAACAAAATGAGACCTCTTCCAAAGTGACTTCTGTCTCTTTTGGGGGAGTGGGGTAGGGGGGAGCCAGTTGTGTTCCATAGCACTTTTGTATATGAAGTACTTATTAGCCGTAATTAAATGGACAATACGAATTTACTACGTCTTTAGGACTCTGGCTTGTTCTGGTTTAGAGCAAGATGATTAATGTAAATACATATTACTTGAGATAACCATTTAGCAGCTAATTTATCCAAATTTATTACAGCAGTTAGAGCTCTTTCATTTCAGCAGACAGAGACAAGGACATGCCAAAAAGGGAAGGTTTTTGTGAATGCACACTGCCCTCTAGTGGCCAGCCTTTTTTTTTTTTTTTTTTTTGAGAATAAGCGTGGATGATGAAACAATGTTCTGGAGTCACAGCAAGTGTAATAATGCCCCAAGATAATATAGTAGTGTGCTGCACTCTGTTTTCCCATCTCTCTCCTGTGTTCTCTCTTACACATGCAATTTCATATAGATTTCAGTTTACCGAGACTGCAGTCAGATCATCACCATTCCTTCATCAAGTGAGGTTTTAATAGTTCTGGCTTACTGGCATGCACATTGCGACTTCTGCCATGCAGTGATCTCTTATTCTAGTCCTGTACTGTGCACCTCAGTACAGATCTGCAGGATCCCTTGCTTATCCAGTACTTGAGTTCTGTGGAGCTACAGCGCCTTCTAATACCATATAGAACAATGCCAGTTCACCTGCACCAGCCCTTATTTCAGTCCATTACACATATAGTGCTCTCATAATGTACTCCTCTGACACCATAGCAGAAATTGCCAATTGACAGGATTGTGATGCTTTGAAATTCTTAAGCTGATATTATTTGAAATCCACATTTCCACAGTAGGTCATATTGCACAACTACTACTGAACTATATTTGACACAGGACATATATGCATGAGATGGTCCCTACTCTACAGTTCTGAAACAGACTGAAGTAGCTTTGCTGTACCTTTGGGAAAAATAATGCATGTACTCCCCAATTCTGAATGTTTCTTGCTGAATAGTCTGATCTTAATCTGCTGCTGTAGGCCGACCTCTCATATAACTCTTTGTCACTGCTTGTCTATGGTCCAATGGCCAAACAATGGAAGCTGGAGATTGAAAATCCTATAACTATCTAAAGGTTCTGAAAATCCAGAGTTGGTCCAGGAAGATTTGTCAGACAGATAAATGCCAGGAGACTTCACAGAAATAAAAGATTCCTTTGTTATTAGCATGTAATATCATTTAATCTTTCCGACAGCCCTCAATATGCTCTTTAGATTGGGAAGTCTTTAGATTTTTACAGTTAATTTGTAATAATTTCCTCAGTGGTTGTCTCTTTTCCTAACAGTTGCTCTTGCATTCATTAGATCAGAGGTGGTTCTGAAGGACTGTAAAAGGTCTGGTTTCTGGGTAACCAAGCTATGCAAACTTACCTGGTCTTAGACCAAAACATACGCAAATATGCATGATGCTTCGATATTCTTAAAACTGTTTGCAGGGTTGTGTACTTCTAAATTAGATTAAAAGAATAAATGTTATTATATATGCCTAATAAAGTTGGATGTCCTGTAACTGAATATCTTTGCTCATCTTTCTCCTTAGCAATGCAAATACTGGTTGTATTATGGTCTCCAGGAATATATGAAACTAATAGATGCTGATAACAAGGCTGATCATATTCATCATTCAGTATTTTTTCTGAGAATTATCTACGAGTTGTCCCCAGGGTGGCTTGCAGAAGTGTCCGGAAGGTTGATCTTTAAATCCTGAAGACTCTGGAACAGTCTCAGAGAGTTAACAACCCTTGTGCATAAGAAGAATATCAATTAGTACACATGCAACAAAATGTGTGTGAATCATATATGTATTTTGTGGCTTTAAAGTGTGGAAAATAATGCATAGTTAATATTTGCATGTGTGCCATCAGTTCTAACTTAGCTGAACAGCCCACAAAGTCATTATAGAATCTCAATAATGCAGCTAACACATTTTGTACCTGTTCTAGTTCTTATACCATTAGCCTTGTTGTAACCCAGCAAAAAGTGTGTGTAAATGTTATTTCTTTGGGTTTAGGAAACCTCTAAGTGGCTCTGTACTTTATATATCGGACACGTATGATACTAAACCTATCTGGAACACTTCTGGAGATCTTCTTTATCGTATATAATATAGTAAATGACATTGCTTGGTTACTGTATGCTCTGGAGTCCCTTAGTTTCTCCAAAAGTCTCTCTCAAAGAAAAGGTCTCTCAGAAGATTATATCCTTTATTAGTCCCAAATAATGTAACAGTAAGACACAGCACGTGCATATATAGCCAAGTTAGCCCCGCAGGACTCTTGGTTAATGCAGAGTTGCCAAGTTACCCGGTTCCAGGAGTGAAATTTTAAGCCAATCCTGGATTTCTGACAATCTCATTCTGATGCATTATGGGGCCTGCAGCACTGATTTCAATAGGTAAAATCAGGGACTACAAATATCATACTGCACCACAAGTCAAATTTAAAACCAGAAAATGGCAGAATTCCTCATTCCTGGAAGTGGGTAACTTGGAAACTCTGTTAATGCTAATCAGGTAAGCTCTACTGCATTATATCCTAGCAGTCTCGCTTCAGCATTTCTCCCAGTCCAATGAGGAACTGAAGGACTTTTACTTATATCTCCCTCTCAGTAACTGAGCAGCACCTTTTATGCTTTCTTCTGGAGTTTACTCTGCTGTTGTACAGACCTTCATGACTTCCTCTGGATGATCCGCCTTTACTGGCTCCACAGTCTGTAGTCTCCAGCTTCATTGGTTCTGTATCCAAGGGTAGTTTATCCAGCAGCATCTCCTCTGTCTTCTCACTTCCAGCCCACTCCAACTGACTTACTTGGTAGTTTATTCTCAGATCTGATGGACTTGAGGATCAGAAGAGCTGACCAGCAATCACAACAGGCTATGAACAACATTGTCACTGAAATATCAGGACAGTCCAGGACTATAATATTTTGAAGAAGCTAGCAGACTGAGAGCAATTCTTTATTTCACTAAAAAGGTTTGGGAGAGGTTTCTAGCCATATAAGTAATGTGAATCCATCCCGTGGAACTCACAGGCCAAAGAATGGAAATAGCAGTGAGAGGACTACATTTCCCTATGTCCCTAGGAGGTAGAGGTGGGTCCCAGAGGGAATGCTGGGATAGTTGGCGGCCTATGAGCCGAGGTTCTGAGAGTGAGGTGGGCAAGGCTTGCGGTCAAAGAGAAGTTATAAAGAACTAAGTAAGTCAGTTGTAGAAGCAATGCTCACAGCCCCTCAAGTGAAGGGTGTCATATTCATTCCACAATGACGACTGGTATAGGACATTTCAGATTTCGAGGGTTCTGTAAGGGGCCCTGCTGCATGATCACAGTTTAAGGACTGTCATTGTAATGACTGGATTGAGTACACAGGAGGATATATGAGATTCCTGTGTAGTTGTGTGTAAACATATGGCCCCACATCAATATAGGGTACTCACCTGTATCATAACTCCTACTACCAAGGTCTTGTCCTCTGATTTGGAGTTCATCCTTGCTTTTCCTGCTGATTTTTGTGTTCCTTCTTTTTCCTTTTCCCTTTCCACCTGCTTAGTTTCATCATTTTGGTGTTCTCGTAACTTACTTTGCTTTTACTACAGAACTGTAGTTCATAGTTATACTATTTTTTTCTAGGGAGAATTACATAGAATGGAAACAGTGTTGTCATTATCGAGAAAGAACACTATAAAGAAAGAATTCTGAACACTAAAACATCCTCAGAGTTTTCTTTATCAAATGCTGATTAGCTTTAGCCAGAAACAGTTCAGAGTTCTGCAAGATTGTTTATGATCCGTGAAGGTTGGCCTTTAGCACACATTTTGTTCAGGCTCTCTGAGTTAATTTCAGTTATAGGGTGATACTGCATGCTAACATGCATTGACATGCATTATTTACTGCAGCTCCCACTGTACGCAATGGGGACTATTTACTAATAGTATTTGTTAGTGGTGGCCTGGTTGTGTGTTGATCTGGCAGCACACTTGAGTAAATCTAGCCCTTAATGTGCCAGTCCCCCAAGGGTCACAGAAGCTTCATTTCAGGAAATGCACGGTTCTCTCTTTTGCTGTAGCTAAGTCCGTTGTACTACAGAACTTTTATGCTGCTATTTGTTTCTCAATGTATTTGTGAATTTACTGCCTCCAGAAGTGAGCAAAAGAATTGGAAGACTATCTCAGCTCTTCACCAAAGGAGATTTGATTCATTTGAGAACCGTAAATTTTATCTGACAAGATTAAAAATAAGCGATAGAGAGGGTCATGAGGCTGACTTTTCCAGCATTACAGAGAACTGATCAAAGACAAAGTATATGACATTCTCACAACACCCTTTAGACATCTGAGATGACAGCAACTGCTAAGTAGGAGAAATGAACAAATCACTTATGTAACCCTTGTCCTGTGGGGTGCGGTGTTTCTGCCATGCCACATAGGTTACTTTAGGGAGACGATGGGGGAGGCAACATGTCCCAAGCTCTCCACTGCCTGACTACACAACAGCATTTCTTCACACTGTTGACAAACAATAGCAGTCCACTCACCTGGGTCCTTTTCTAAACACTCATCTTGATTAGGTGAACGTCCTGAAATGTAGCAAATTACACATGACAATAGAAAAACTGTAAACAGATAAAGTTTGCTTTCTCCTCTCACTCTAATCTTCTCCTTTAAGACTATACTCTTTACTTCTTCCTGCTCTTCTTCTAGGGCCCCTGGGAGGCACCCAGTCTCTTATCTTCACTTGAAAAACACTCTCAAGACAAATCACCAAAGCATTTAATACTTCTTCCCTTGCAGCACCTGGCCAGAGTACTTAGTGATTTCTGTGCTAGGACCTTTTCTTTAAAAATCCACTTGCTTGTCCAGTCTCTGCTTCTGGAGCATCTAGGAAATGGGCCCCCAACTCCTCAGGAACACAAAAACCAGCAGCTGAAATCCTGAGAGATGGTCCCTCCATACTTACAGTAAGAGCTGGATCACTATACTTCTTCATCCCACTATCCAACTCTTCTCCTCTGTTAGGCATAGCTGGTGTGGGACATCTCTTCTCGTTCAAGGTCTAACCAGTTATGGAGAAAGGAAACATCTTCCTGTTGCCTGAAAGCAGTACACTCCCTAAGCCCCTTGGTCCATAGGATGCCAGACTCTAATAACCAACACTAACTCCCCCAAGAATTTTATTATATAAGGCTTTTTATAGATCCCTTAAAAACCTACACAGGAAACATCCATTCATTTAGATAGACATCTTAGCCCCTTCTCCATTACATCACTGAATCATTTAGCCCAAATTTGGAGTACAGACTCCAGAAAATTCTTCATTCAAAAGAAAGGAATATTTTGTGGCCTTGTTTACTCTATACATAAAAAAGCCTTTCACTTACCTACTTGGAAATGTCTAAGTAGTGTGGAGGTTCTTGTAACTGAGATAGAGCTTTAATCCTTTTATCCTCTTCTGCTGACCAGTATGCTAAAAAGTAAAACCAGTAGCTAAAATCACATCTGAACAGGCCATATTGATAAACTGTTTATGTATTAACATTACTGTATAAGCAGGACCCTACTGAGTTTGAAATACACCCGGTACAATTTATGAACTTGGAGCCCCCTGCCTCCCCAGTCATATGTAGGAACTCACTCGTATTGAGCTTCCTGGAAGCCCGGTGATGAAATCAGTGCTCCTTTGCTTCCGCCCTGTGCAGCCGCACTGCTCACACAGTCCTTGGTATGGCTTCATTTATAAGGGTAATCATATAACAGGGCACCTAGGTTTAGAGGGCCAGAAGAAGCCTATTTTGGCCCAGTTGTATAAAGACACATAGGCATCTATGTTAGTATGTGAAATACTAACACAAACTCCAGCAGCAATTGCAGCTACATTGAGATCATGGACATTTGCGTCTGCTCAAGGCCAGTTGTAAATGCTCGTGAGCAAGGTACACGAGTACTTGCATAGATTTGCTTATTTTATAATCAAGCGGATCAATATACAAACTCCAGGGTCAGTGTATTTTTCAGTGCTGGCTATGGCATTTAAAACTGAAACGGGATATTTGCTGTCAACCACTATTGTCATCTGGATAGCGGCGATATTTAGGTATCCTCTGGATGGCAAAGCCGTAGAAAGATGGGACAGTCTTTTTTGTGACTGAATTTTATGTGGCCACTTATGCAGTTAGTGGGCTGAAAATTGCTGCTCACTGGCTCAGTGCTGGGACTGCCCTCACCCATGGACCGCTCCGGTGCTATCCGGATAGTGCCGTAGAGGGGCTATTCCTCTCAAGCCTTTCTAACTGGATAAACCCTTTTGAATATCAGGCCCAGTGTGTATATTTCACGACTCCACTTGCGCTGCGCTCCAAGTACGTGCCCCAAAATACCTAGAGTAAGAGTATGCACATATATGCCACTGTGGCACTTTAGTGCCTGAGGTTGTTTTATAAGAGACATCTTACATGTGTGTTACCAAATATGCACCAAAATGACTTGATAGAATATTTCTAAATCTTCTTATGCTGATCAAAATTGATCGCATTGCTTTTATTGAATATGAGCACTGTAGAGGCCATATTGACGATTCAAAATATAACCAACATATGCATGACGTTTAGTCTACTGTGTTAACAGAAACCAAAAAACGTTGGCCTTGTGTATTCCTTTGATATGAAAACCATGAAATCCATGTCCTTTAATATATTATTCAGAGCATCTTATAAATACCATTAAAATACATGGATGATTTTGACATTTTCACCTTTGGCAGCCAACTCTGAAATTAGTAACCTCATGTGATATCCTTTAGTAGAGCTCGGAGGGCTTTATTTATGTAACCCTCTTTCTGTGTGGTCCTCGCAGTCACCTCACAGCTGCCTGGCAGACAAGGGAGCAGACCAGTCCTATGAGTTTTTACTCTGGAGCTCAGGGATTTTTAAGTATCAGGGTTTTTGTTGATGGGTACTAGCCAAAGCCAGGAGGCCCTTGCCACTTGACATTCTCGCACCACTTATTTCTCAAATAAACGAGTCCAGGCCAGAAACTGTGTTCCAAACTAAGAGTTTACTTAAACTTTAGGGTTACTGGCAAGAACAACAATAACAATTTGCAGAAACAATGAATAAGTACTAGGTTACAAGCAGATAACTCCTTCCTCTTATCCAAAATTGCTCATAAACAGATTATTCCTTTCTCTTCTCCATTTGCAAAGCTACACCTTTTCTTTAATTACTTTTTAACTTAAGCTGATCAGTCACTTATCACTTTACCACTCTTGCCACCTCAGTTAGTGAATTTTACTTTTTTTTTTTGTTTCATTACTCTTTAAGTGTAGAGACTACTTGGATGCTGCACTTCAGGTAGTAGCACCATCCAGTATCTCTACTAAAAAATACTACAAGAAGTAGAGAGGAAGGGAGATTCTTACTGCCAGTCATTTCATGCTGGGAGGAGATTCCTCTAAGAAGGAAAATCCCAATTAGTATACAAACCACTCCCAAAAGTAGAACTCCGTCTTTGGTACACCGGTGGCACCAGATCCAGGTGTGACATCCAGCACAGTATCTGAGAGCTGTGGCTGCCTCATATACAGATTAAGGTACATTGGGATAAAGTACTATAAGGAGGAGAGAGGGATTTCCACTAAAGGTGCGTGAGTGGCAAACTCACGCACCTTTAGTGGAAATCCCTCTCTCCTCCTTATAGTACTTTATCCCAATGTACCTTAATCTGTATATGAGGCAGCCACAGCTCTCAGATACTGTGCTGGATGTCACACCTGGATCTGGTGCCACCGGTGTACCAAAGACGGAGTTCTACTTTTGGGAGTGGTTTGTATACTAATTGGGATTTTCCTTCTTAGAGGAATCTCCTCCCAGCATGAAATGACTGGCAGTAAGAATTTCCCTTCCTCTCTACTTCTTGTAGTATTTTTTAGTAGAGATACTGGATGGTGCTACTACCTGAAGTGCAGCATCCAAGTAGTCTCTACACTTAAAGAGTAATGAAACAAAAAAAAAAAGTAGTAAATAAAATATTGATTTTATCTCTGGCCTAAAACATCCACCATATGCAAGACATTCAAGAATTTTCATTATAATGAAATATTCTTTCACATTTATCCAAACAAGTATGAGCTGATAAAAAAAATGGTGAGCCTGATTTTCAGAGGGACCTGCAAACCACGTAAACCCCACAGAGCCTGATATTCAGCGACATTACCAGGCTAGTGCTGGGGCAGTCCCGGCACCAGGTGCTTTAGAAACGCTGACCGTCACGGGCTCAGATTAGCCCTTGTATTCATAAACATCCCTAGAAGAGTGTTTTATGTGAGTATAAAATGGATTGTGAAGGTTTTG
This sequence comes from Ichthyophis bannanicus, assembly GCA_033557465.1. NCBI lineage: Eukaryota > Metazoa > Chordata > Amphibia > Gymnophiona > Ichthyophiidae > Ichthyophis > Ichthyophis bannanicus. The sequence goes on along the minus strand of CM066037.1, from coordinate 220,926,170 downwards.
GTTCATCACTTGCAAGAAGGGAGGGTCATGTTAGTGATGAGGCCTTTCTCTTTGAACTGAAATCCTACAATGGAATGTCTAACTTAGCTGAGAAAACTACTACTTGGAGTTGAGTATGTTCCTCCCTCAATATCCAGCCCTTTCTCCAAATGGCTTTGTCTTGTACATACTAGAAATGAGGAACATAAGTGAGGGCATGTCATGTGTGCTGTCCATTTCTCAAAATAAGATAATCACCCAGTTTTGTCTTTTTCTTACAGTGCTCAATAAGGGTCAGTGCGTAACCAAGTATTACCGCTGGATGCAGAAGAACGGAGGGTATATCTGGGTACAGTCTTGTGCTACAATTGCCTATAGTGCCAAGAATGCAAATGAGAAGAATATCATTTGGGTCAATTATATTCTGAGGTATAGTAATTTATGCTTCTTTGAAAATTAGTATGTCATAATTTTTGCCAGCTTTCTATTGTGTACACAAACATACTACCAGGATACCAGAAATGTACACTTGGTACCATGCATTCTTTTCATTGCAAAGCAATGTGTGTCTTTGAGTCAATGCTGACTCTTTGCAACCTAGCAGTTCCTGGGTTTTCTTGACAGTATGACTGGAAGTAGATTGCTAGGCCTTTCTTCTGAGGCAATGGAGGGTTAAGTGAGTAGTCCAAGACCACGAGGAGTAGTAATGGGAAATGAACCTGAGTTTCTTGGTTACTAAGCCAGTGCTCTAACCACTAGGCTAGTCTACCTTAAAACTGTTGTGCACTCTAGATCAATTTAGTGCACATCGCCCTACAAATTAACATGTACTAAGTTGATTAACACATGTTAAACCTTCTATCACTGTTAAATGGTTTTTATTAAAACAAATATGTGAAACAACCTAAAAATATCTGAAAATTGGGAAGAAAGCCCAAAAATGACCCAAAAATGGGTAAAATGTGTTTCTGTGCACATCCCTGGAGAATAAAATCCAGGGTCACTCATAGTTTAGAGATGAGGACGTGCATCCTCTTTTGATTGAAAGGTTTCTGTTGACAGTAGCTGGACTGTGAAATATGCTGTCTTATAAGATGGTTTTAGCCACTACCGTGAATACTTTTAAAGTTAGTTTGATGAAATCCTTCAGATTAAATTACTATTATATTTAAATTTTCCCATTAATAGGTGCTGATCATCTAAGCATCTAGGGATTTCAGCTGATAGGCCAAAGTTGCATATGATTTCTGCCTTCATTTTAGATCTTTAGAATAACATTAAACTTGATGGGTTACATGTAACTGTGAAGCAATCACTTTATTAGTCATAAGCAAGAAAATTTAGAAATGCAGTAGAAGGGGGTTGTCCATGTGACTTAGTGCTAGTGATGTCTGCTACCCTGCAGAAAGCCTGGACTCAATTCCCAGCTTAAGTCTTTACTTTCTCAGATTGAGGGGTCTGTGGATGCTATAGAGGCAATGTGCACAGGCCCATTGTACAATGGCAACAACCAGTTGGAACTAGCACCCATGATTATAGGGATCAAGGAGAAGCTGTAGTAGATGATCTCCAGCAGAGGATGGTTGCTGAAGTGACTGCAAAATAAGTTGGGTAGAAGGATATAAACACCACTCAAATTGGTAGACAGAAATTTACTTTACCATTCCTTCTCTGTTCCATAGCCTGCAGGAATACAAGGACATTGCCATGGACCTTGCACAGCTTCCCCATTTGCCAGAAAAAACCTCAGAGTCCTCAGAGACCTCAGATTCGGAGTCTGATTCAAAGGACAATTCAGGTAATTAAATGTCATCTATGTATGGATTTCCTCTGTCCCAAACTTACACAATGGTTGCACCATACAATTTGAGATTAACATTCTATAACAAGCCACAGGGCAAAATTATATTGTCGTGCAGTAACTAATCACAAAATAAGATTTTGGTTCTCCTATCAAACTGCAAGAATCTGAGAGAATTGGTGACTATAGCAGAATTAATGTTTTCTCTCGTTAACTGGCTCAGTTCCTACATCATTGAATTTCCTTCATGAAGCCCTTCTTCTCGGTTTTATTTATGGGGTGGATGATCTCAGAATCTATTGAAATGGAGTATTACTCCAATATGGCCTTCCATTGTACAATTTAAATCAAAGTCATCTTTGACCACTTATGGAAACTAAAAGATGTATATTAAACCAAATCTTAAGAAAAAAATTACCAACAATATTCTGGGTGAAGTTTCACAATCCCATATGATAAATAGAAGTACTTGATACCTGTTTTAAAATGTTTAATTGATACAATTCAAGTTTGTAGTTCCTGAGCACCTTGAAAATGCCATGTTCTGAAATGCTGTCGCAAATTATGTCATATAGAACAGAGGTTCCCAAACATTTTGGTTGTATGGAACTTTTATTTTCTTCCAAAATGTTCAGGGATCACCAGATAATTTCCACCATTCTTTCCAGACCCCATCCCTTCACTGCCAAGCCTGTCGCCACTAGCCTTCTTTATCTCCCTTCCCCTATCTGTTTCTACCAGGTCTCTATTCCCCCCTCCCCCCCAACCAGTCCCCACCTGTTTGTCTCTTTCTCTCTCTGTCTCCAAGCCAATTCCCTCTAGTTTCTCTCTCTCTCTTTCTCTCTCTCCATAACCAGTCTTTACCAATCTCTCTCTTTCCTACAGCCTCTCTCTTTGTTCTTACAGTAGCTTTAACATTTTACTTCCTGTTAAAGTATTAATACACTCTGGAATGGCTCACAGCAAGTTGTTTTTGAGTGAGGTTACCAAATGTCCCCGACTTTGAGGTAGAACCCCTGACTATGGCTCGTAACTACTTCCTGTCCCTGGTTTCAGTAGGGACGGGGCAAAGGACTTTTCTTCTCCTGCATATCCCTCTGATGTGGTCTTCTTGACCTGGTAGAAGATGTAAAATTAACTTCTTTTCTGAAAAAAGAGGGGCAATTTTAGAACTATATAGAATATTTATCTATATATATATAAGATAAAGTTTAAGCATATATGTATGTATGTGCATTTATAAATCTAGAAGTGTTGCTACTGTCTTTATTAAACTTTTGAAATTACTAAATGCTATTTTGAAATATATGGGGAAAAGGTGTCCATGGAGGGAGGACACTAGCCCCAGCCAGCTAAGCTCTGCCCAGGTGTCCCAGATCTGCTGTCCAAAAATCTGATGGCCCTATTTATGAGGTAATGATGAACTATTTAGCATTTTAATCTGCAGTGAAGTTTTTTTAAAATACAACTGTTCTTATGAGAAGCCAAAACAAGTAGTTTATGGGTTAATTAGGACCAAAGCCCTCAGATGACCTAGCTTCAACTTTTAACTGTTCAGCCTTTGATCACGATTAAAGAACTATTACAGAATTGGGTCTCTCTCAGTCAGTCTTATAGATCACTGGTGGAGCAGCATTTGAGGGAATTAGAACTCTTTCTATTAACCTTGTTGCATAGACAGATGGAAAAGCCCCAATCTGGCTTTATCTCAAGTTCATGCGTTTCCCACACATTTTAAAAGGGAACAATATTTCATTAGTAGGCTGACATCTAAATGGATTTTTAATATTTTATTCTTATTGCTGAAGTAATTTTTCTTTTCTGTTTGACCTTCAGAGGACAATGAGAACTCAAAGTCAGATGAGAAAGGAAACCAATCAGAGAACAGCGAGGACCCAGAGCCTGACCGAAAGAAGTCTGGGAATCAATCGGATAATGAAATGAATTGTAATGAAGATGGGAACAGTTCCAGCAATCAGAACAGCAGGGACAGCTTTGAAAACTCTGACTTTGAGAATCAGAAGACCACGGAGGAAAGTTTTGTCTCTCTCAGTTCTATGCAGATCAAAGTGGAGCGCTACGTGGAGAGTGAATCGGACTTGCGGTTACAGAACTGCGACTCAATGACCTCAGACAGTGCCAAGGACTCGGACAGTATGGGGGAAGGAAATGAACAGTCTTCCAGCAAGCATCAAAAGAGGAAGAGGAGGAGGAAAAAGCAAAAAGGAGGTAGCACTACCCGACGAAGGCTGTCAAGCACTTCAAGCCCAAATGGACTTGACTCAGCATTGGTAGACCAGCCACAGCTGCTCTCTTCGCCAAACAGTGCCTCAGTGCTCAAAATTAAAACCGAGATCTCAGAACCTATCAATTTTGATAATGATAGCAGTATCTGGAATTACCCACCCAACAGGGAAATCTCAAGGAACGAATCACCCTACAGTATGACCAAACCTCCCAGCTCAGAGCACTTTCCCTCTCCTCAAGCCAGCAGCAGTTTACATGTCTCCATTCCAGACTCTGTTCTCACCCCACCTGGGACTGATAATACTGCCAGCAACCGTAAAACTCAGTTCAGCTCCTCATCCAATACAGCCTTGGCCCCCGTGTCTTCTGACCCTTTGTCACCTCCACTTTCAGCCTCACCACGGGACAAACACCCAGGAGGACCTGGCACTTCCAACTCTTTGCTGTACACTGGGGATCTGGAAGCTCTTCAGAGGTTGCAAGCAGGCAATGTGGTGCTTCCCTTGGTCCACAGGGTAACCGGAACTCTTGCTGCCACCAGCACTGCTGCTCAGAGGGTCTACACCACTGGCACTATTCGGTACGCTCCAGCGGAGGTTACCTTGGCCATGCAGGGCAATCTTCTCCCAAATGCCCACACTGTTAACTTTGTTGATGTTAACAGCCCCAGCTTTGGGCTGGATCCTAAAACACCCATGGAAATGCTCTATCATCATGTTCACCGACTCAACATGTCAGGACCATTTGGAAGTGCTGTGAGCGGAACAGGTCTGACCCAGATGCCTGCAGGGAATGTATTCACAACTGCCGATGGACTTTTTTCCACTCTTCCATTTCCTGTGTATAGCAATGGCATTCACACTACACAGACTCTGGAACGGAAAGAGGATTGAAATATGACCACATGCTGTGTTCAGTGTTATACTCTGAGGCATTGACTTTTGTTTTAAGTTAGACCTTTAATTCTAGCACTTTGAATTTGAGCAGGTCACCTTATTCTCTAAATACAATGGCCCATCCCTTTCTAGCTTGATATTCTTTTAACGAGTCCCTCCGGTGATATCGCTTTATAAAAATTACACCTTCGAGTTGCCTGTTTTCAGAAACTCAGGTCACATCTGCTTACGTCACTAGTTGAAACATTTCATTGAGATATTTTAAATTCATATTGCACAGTGAAAACTGAACATAAAGACATGTTCTTTCTCAAATCAGTATTCAAGAGATACCATTTTTGTGGTTTGTTAACATCAACTCTTGAGATCTGAATTTCCAATTTCACTGTGTAAGAACAGCAACAAATTCAGCCTAAAATTTAAAAAACAAAATAGATTTGGAAATTACCAATCAATCCATCCATAGGTACAACTCCAAGGTCTCATTTTTAACAGTGGCTTTTATTACCAAAGGGATATCATAATGTTAACATTTTGCTATTGTTTGGTTGTTTTTGCCTTCAGAGAATCAAAGTACCAGTTGCCTGCCATTTTGTTGTCTTTGAAGATGTGTGCGCGTATGAGTGTGTGCGTGTTTTTATTATTTTGCATCTTCATTAAGATGCCTTTAGTATGTGTATGCCTCTGCCATAGGATACTCAACTGTTGTGATGATGAAATCGGAAAATATGGCAACTGTCCCTTTTACTTTACAAAAGATCTTGATGTGATCAAGGTTAAAGTAAGAGACAAGCGTAGAAAGCAAAAATGTACCCTGTTTGACTAAGTCAGATGAAAAGGGTTTTCTTTTTTTTCCTAGTTCCTTTAAAAATAGAGAATAGTATTTTAGAATTTTATGCAGAGTTCAATTCTCTTTTTACAGTTAAGATTTTTTCTTACTTGCACATAAAATGAATTTGGGTTCTTAAAAAAATAATTAATTTTCTGGCCTGTGACTAGAGTATTTAAAAAAAAAAGTTGGACTAAATGTTAATTACTGAGAAGTTATTTTAATTTCTATAACCATGGTGCTATCATTTAATAATCTTTCCTGGTGTCCTACAGTAAGCAGCTCCTGTGCTGACTTTCTTTTCTTGTCTTTGGGTTTTGTTTTGTTTTGTTTTATGTTGTTTTCTTTTTTTTTTTCTGGGGGGAGGGGCGGGCAGTCTACTAATTTGTAAGAAATCTTCTCTATATAGAGGTCTATAGTCAGGTCCTTGAAGCCCTCATTATTCTTTGGGGCAGGACTTATATTTTTTGTAAACCCCAAGCTAACAAAAATAGCCTCACTTAAATCTGAATGGGCCAAGTAGAGCCATTTGTTGGAAAAAAAAAACTCAATGTAATTGGGTACAGGAATGGTTTAACATGCATTTGGTAAGTCTGTTTTTTCCCTCAGTGCAACTGAGGCTAATTTCACAACTTTGACATGAAATTAACACTGCGGAGTAAAAAAAATAATAATAATAATTTAACATGTTTTATCTTTTGTACTTTTGTTTGTTTATTATCAAGAGAAGGTTGCTTTATTTTGGTTTTTCTTGGAGGGATGGTTTAGATTTATCTTTTATTTTTTAGTACTGAAACCAATATGTTTAAAAACTAAAGAATGGGTTAATAAGCTTGAAATAGAATAATGAAAACTGAAAAACTGCACATTAAGTAAAAGAGAGAAAAAAAAAAGAAAAAAGAAAAAAACATCTCCTATTTTTGTCTGTTGCCAGAAATCACAATGTAGTGTTAAACACTCCAAATGACTGTCAAGTATAAATTCTTCTTCCTCTCTGTCTCTGGCAGCTGTTGTTAAGGCATCTATTAACAGATGTGAGAACTGTAATGTGTACAATGTGTAAGTGTCCTTGCCTGTCAGTCCCATTGCAGTTTCAATGTGTGTTACTATATGCAGTATATACGAAGCTAATGTAGTTGTTTTGTCCTATGTCTTCTCTGTGCTTAATCTCTAGTCTGGAATGGCCCAGTCCCATTCCTGCAGTCCTAGTGAACCAGTGATTCTTGGGGGTTAGTGGTTATTTGTGTGGTGGCCTTCCTCTGTAGTGTCACCTTATGCTGCTTCCACTGTCCTTATACTTTTTGTTTTTTGTTTTTTTCCTTTGATTTTCTGCTATTTGCTTTACTGTTGTGTACTCTCAACTCTCACCTCTCGCTCTCTCGCTCTCATTCTCAGAGATAAAAGACTCTTAAAACTAGCTCAAAGTTAATGGAGCCATTCTTTCCACAGAGGAATTCTGGGTATGACTTGTTCTTGTGCTGTGCCATGCCAGGCATTAAAGAGTAATGCTCAGATGTATAAAGCAAATTGATGCCACATAGCCTCAGTTGTTAACATTCCCAGACTCCCTTGTACTCTGACTATAAGCAGAAGGTTCATTTCTCTGGTTTTCTTCCAGATAGGCTGATGGAGTAAAAAACAGAGGAATTACTAGTTAGCAGCAAGTGGATGCTTTCCAAAGCTCAGCCAACAACATTAGAAATTTTTAAAAATTTGAAAATGGGTTTTGAAATGTGATATATTTGCTTAATGCATACAATGGTGGTATAGTGTTGAGCCCACTCCCATGTGAAAGTCACACACTGTGACATAACCCTATCCAGGAAAAGAAGGGAATTGGCCATCATACATTGTGGAAGTAAGGAGGAAGGGAAACTTTCCTAAATACCTGAGAAAGGTTAGAAGTAAGGCAGAAAAACATGTTGTTTGCAAACTCCCTTACCAGCCATCAAAAATAAAATTAGAGGAATGCACCTTCCAGCTACAGAGATCAGCTGGGCAGCTGCTGTGCTTTTGGTTTTAATTTTCATTTTTTTTTTTTTTTTCACGGGGAGGGGGTTGGTTATTATTATTCTTTTTTTATTAATAAATGTTTATGTGTTGTGTCAAAAACAAAAGAAAAAAATTCCTGGTGATTTTAACTAACTGATAATCACAGCTGCTGTCTATAAATCCATAGTGTTTAAAACTGATAAAATGAAAAAAATGTCATTTCCTGTGAAGACTGTGTGTCTGTGTTTTTAACTATTTCTTGTCAAATGATATAAAAAAAGAAAAAAAAACATAAAAACCTTTATGAGGAGACTGGTGCCAAGTAGCTGAAATAAGTGGGAGTGGGAGGGGCAAAGGATTCTGTTGCATCTAAATCGTTAGCAGGTGTTACCAACTTCTACAGCATAAAAAATATTAAAATATTAAAAAAGTGACAGTTATGGTACATTTATTTCGTGTTAAAAGCTAACTGGATCTAACTTCTTGAGTGCCTGGCTTATTTTTTTAAACTTTTCTTTTTTTCCCATTGATCATCAATAATGCTGCATTAAAAAGAAAAAAATATGTACATAACTCATTTACAACAGGGTTCTTTTTATACTTTTGTAGATTTTCACATACATGTCATACATGGTTGTCTTTATGTAAACTTAATTTTTATTTTCATCCTGCAGGAACCATCTTCATAATAAAACTTCTCTTGGATTTCTTATTATCTGGCATAATTTCTTTTGCATAATGGTCATCTAGCGTCAATGAAGGCTGGTAGTATTTGTTTACGCAAGCTGATGTTTCTTTTTAAATTTTAAATAAAACAAGAATCAGTAAAATAGAAAACATCTCTAAAATGTTTTGGCTTCTGTAGCTGAGAAAAATAAACTTATGGCCAGAAGCAGATGCAGTTTGAGATCAGCGGATGCAAATACTACATATAAAGTGCTACCATCCTAAACTCTCTGCTCCCTCTCAACTCATCGCCATACTAAATTTATTTATTTTATTTTATTTACATTCTCTTATATACTGCGCTATTCTGCATCAGCGCGGTTTACATTGAACAAACGGAAATTACATTGAACAGGGCATTATAACTTGGAGATAACTATTTTACAGGGAACATGGGCTATGGAGGGTTAAGTGGCTTGCCCAAGACCACAAGGAGCACCTGTGGGACTAGAAACCCCAGTCCTTCCGGCCCAAGGTTGCTGTCCTCTAGTGGGATTTGAACCACCGACCTTCCGGCCTGAAGTACCTTGCCCCAACCACTAGGCTACTCCTCCACTCCACTCCACTCCTCCACTAAAGCATTTGTGTGCACATTATCAAATGCCAAACAGTGGGCCTACAACATTATTCCACTGGATAAGGGGCACATTTATTTTTCTTCTTGATCAATGCATTGAGGTCATCACAGTATGGAATTTTTTTACTTTTTTATTTATTTATCTCATTTGATTACTCGCTTCATCAGAAAATATTTGAAGTGAGGTACAATGCAAACATAATATAGGTTACAATAAAACAATAAAATATCAGTAAAGCAATAAAAGCTCACCCCTTCTGCCTGCTACACATTTTTAAATAATGGCACCTATTCATAACAACCCCTGGTCTTCCACCTTGACCCACCCCACTAAGGGGTATATTTGCTAAAGTGCGATAAGAACTTAACATGAGTTTTACCATGCAATCGCACTGCAAACAGGACTGTGGTAAAAAAAAAAAAAAAAAGAACTGATCTATGCTTAGCGCAGGTTGTGCCAGGATCAGGATAGATTTAGGGCAGAGAATGGGTGTGACTATCAGTTATAGCCAGTGTACGCGAAGTTACCACTCGCTAGCTGCAACGACTGCCAATAGAGAGGCTATGAATACCACCTCAAGAGAGGGAGTAAGGTGCAGCCATACTATCAGGAGTGGCCCACGGATGATGCGGGGTTATGTGCGGAGATTCACTGTGGGGCCTCACTTGCATAAAATATTTGCATAAATATTCATACACAAGAAAATAATCTTGGTAGCTGTAAATTCAGGATCATGGTGCACAGACTGGATTGGACCCTGCTAAAGCTGGAGAAGCCCAGAAGTCAGCAATAGTGAAGCTATTAAACCACAAAACAAAATTTAACTAAAATGTTCCCTTCAAATGTATTGTTTCCTCAATTCTGAGCTAATAAAATATTTTAACTTTTAGAGTGGCAGCATCCAGAACATAAAACTGCATCTAAAGATTATCTGTACTCCACTACTCCCCACCACCACACTACAGTTGACGAAGAACAAGTGAAAACCAGAGCATAGGACCTATAGAACAAATCTACGATTCCATAACAACACTGACTTCCAGAACTCACACACTGAGGAGCCTACCTAAAAAAGGGCACCAACATAAATATTGCAGTGAGCCCAGATCAGTAAAGATCCCTCCATAGAAACTCCATACTAACAGAATACTGACCTCAGTCACACACTCACAAAGCACCACATAAGTGACTACAAATTTAAAAAATAAATGCATAGACAAATATTAAACTGAAATCCCAAGAAGGCACACTCTAGTAGTGCAACACCAGAGAAATAGAAAGAGATGCAAATGAAGAGCACATGTAAATTACAAAAGATATCAAAATGTCTTTCTTTTTCCCCTAATTTTGCCCAGTCCTTAAGTCTAGTTTTAAAAGTTTGGGAGGCTATTCATTGATATAACATTAAAATCAGTGTTGGTCACCAACACTTTGTCATAGTGTTATTCTCTGAAAATAACTCTTTAGCCATTAAGAAGGGAGTTACCATTGTCGTCTTATCTCAAATTGCCCTCATTCCAGCATTTTGAGGTGAGACGGCTATCCTATGGATGGTACACAAGTACAGAGGTATTAGGGAGAGGATAGCTGTCTCATTACAAAATGCCCCCGACCCCCTGCTCCTTTCCCTTAGGCAATTACCTGGCTCAGGCCTCTCTGTGTCTCAGGTCGCAAAGGCTCCAGGGCTGCAGGGGCAGTCAGAGCCAGCAGGCTGAGGTAGAGGCACCCCATCTGGGCCTGCCTGGTTGACAGTCCCAGGCCTGTGACAGGGCAGCCTCCGAGTCAGTCGACACTCAGAAGCACTGATAGCACATACCATAGAACTCTGCAAACTTGTTTCTTCTCCCCCCCCCCCCCACAACACACACAATATCTTCCCCTTTCCTTTTTCACCCTCCCCCAGTTTCTGCCTCTTTTCCCCACCTGACCCTAGCATATATAAGCATCAGTTCCCATCCAGTTCCAGCTCCTTTCCAGTTCCCCCTACATCAGCCCATTTCCTGTTCAGCCTCAGCATCAGCCCCCTTCCAGTCCCAGTACACTCTCAGTATCAGCCTAGTTTCAGTCCTAGTAATCCTCCCCAGTATCAGCCCCCCTTTCCAAGTTCTCCCCTCCAAGTACCTTCCAATGTCATCCCCCCAGCACCGCCACTGGTTTCAGTTTATTTATTTATTTCAAGGCGGCTTTCACATCAAATGATTTAGATTTGTGGTAGGGTGGGGGTGTCGACATGCAGTGGTTGAGTAGAAATGTTTGTGAGGGGGAGGACCTGTAGAGTTTAATTATTACATGCAATATATACAGCGTGTGCTATTTACACAATGTACTATACACAGCTGTGGGGAGGGGGGTTGGAGAGAAAAAAGGGGGGGAACTTTGAAGGGAGGGGGATTGTGGTGAAGGGAGCAGGGTCTATGGACAGTTTACGTGATGTCGCCATAGTGTTCTATGTAAAGTGTGGTCTTGAGTAATTTTCTGAATTCCTTCAGGTCGACAGTTGATCGTAGGCTGGCGGGGAGGGAGTTCCAAGAGGGATGTTGCTCTCTTTGACGTGGTTTGCTTTGTTTCAGTGAAGTCCTTGGGGGTTACGATGGTGTCAGAGGTGCCTTTCCTCCTCGGCCTGTTGCTCGTGTCGAATTTGATGATGAGAGGCCCTGTTTGATTTTGTAAATGTTCAATATGATTTTATATCGGATGCGGGAGTCAATTGGAAGTCAGCGATGGGGGTGATGTGATCCTGCTTTGAGGAACCAGTTATTATGCAGGCAGCGGTGTTCTGTGCTAACTGCAAGGGTCAGAGTGTTTGTTTTGGGAGTCCTAGGTAGATGTGATTGCAGTAATCCAATAATGGTGTGATGATGGCTTGACAAACAGTCTGGAAGTGGTCTTGGGAGAGGATAGGCTTGAGGCGTCTGATGATTCTCATCTTTAGATAGACGTTCCTGGTGGTTTTGCTGATGTGGGCTTGGAAGTTCAGCTCTCTGTTGAGGGTGACTCCGAGGTATTTCACCTCTGGTTTTATGGGAATTGTGATGTTGTTGAGTTCAATGTTGGGTGGTGAGATGAATGTGGGGTTTCTTGTTATGAGTAGTGCTTCTGTTTTGTTGTAGTTTATGGTCAAGTTGTTTTGTGTGACCCAGCTTGTCATTTGTCTGAAGGCTGCTGGATTTTCCTTGCTCAGTGTAGTGTTCTTTGGGATGGGGCAGATGGTTGCTCGTTTTAAGGCATCTGGCATTTTCCCGAGTGTGAGGGAATCTTTCACTATGTTGTGGATGAAGTGGTTGAGTTCGTCCTTTGCTGATTTGATCCATGTTACTGTCGGAGCAGTACTGCTGTTGAGGTTGGTGATTATTTGGGAGATCTGTTTCGTCGATGGGATGTTGAACTTGTTCCAGTTTTGATGGAGTGGTGATGGTTCGGAGGGGATGTTCGGAGTTGGTTTTGTGGGGGTCGAGAATTTGTCTTGCAGATAGTAGGCAGTCTGCTATTTTTGAGTAATCTGGGTTGTCAATGTTGATCGGGGTGTATATCATAATGTCATCAGCATAGATAGCGTATTGGATATTGTGTTTTCTGATGATTGCACAGATGGGGTGTATGTAGAGGTTGAATAACAGCGCAGAAAGGGCTGAGCCTTGTGGCACTCCTTGTTTGGCTAAGAATGCTCAGGATGTTACTGGGCCACATTTGACTTGTAGCTGTCTGTTTGAGAGGTAAGAAGTAAACCAGTTCAAGGTTGTGCCATGCAGTCCAATACTTTGGAGTCGTGCTAGCAGGGTGCTATCGTCGACTGTGTCAATAGCTGATGTGATGTCAATGAAGATGATGAGGACCCTTCTTTTGATGTTGTCAATCGTATGAGTTGGCTATCGAAGAGGTGAATCAGCAGAGTTTCAACACTGTGTTGCGGGCGGAACCCGTGTTGATGTGGCTCTAGAGGTGCATGGTTGTCGATGTGGTCATGGAGTTGGTGTTGGACAGCTTTTTCGATGACCTTCGCCAGGAACGGAAGGCTAGATATAGGTCTGAAGGCTGCTGGATTTTCCTTGCTCAGTGTAGTGTTCTTTGGGATGGGGCAGATGGTTGCTCATTTTAAGGCATCTGGCATTTTCCTGAGTGTGAGGGAATCTTTCACTATGTTGTGGATGACGTGGTTGAGTTCGTCCTTTGCTGATTTGATCCATGTTACTGGACATGGGTCTGTCAGAGCAGTGCTGGTGTTGAGGTTGGTGATTATTTGGGAGATCTGTTTCGTCGATGGGATGTTGAACTTGTCCCAGTTTTGGTGGAGTGGTGATGGTTCGGAGGGGATGTTCGGAGTTGGTTTTGTGGGGGTAGAGAATTTGTCTTGCAGGTAGTCGGCGAAGGTCTGAGGATGTATCATCTCATCTTTGTCAGGTTTCGGTTCGTTTGTGAGTGTTCTTACAATCTCAAATAGTTCTCTGGATTTGTTTGCTGATTTGAGAATGAGGTTTGTGTAGTATTCCTTTTTCTGTTGGTTTATGAGTTCATTATATTCCTTCTGTTTTGTTTGGTAGAGCCTCTGGGTGAAGTCTGATCTGGTGTGTCTCCAGCGTCTTTCTAGTCTCCTTAGTTCCCTTCCAGTCCCCTTTCCCCACTGTCCAGCCCCTTCTAGTCCAAGTACCATCCCAGGTTCAGCTCATTTCCAGTCCCAGTGCCCCCTCCATATCAGCTCCCTTCCAGTCCCTCTCCCCTCTATCCAGCCCCCTTACAGTTCCATCCCCAATGTCGGCTCCCTTCCAGCCCCATCCCCCATTACCCAGCCACATTCCAGTTCCATCCCCTGGTGTCAGCTCCTTTCCATTCTCCTCCTCCCCCCTTCATCTGTTGTGATCCTTGCATCAGTCACCTGTATCAGCCAATTTAAGCAGCCATGGGGACACTTCTCTTTGCTACGGTGGTTCTGCTGCCTTACAAGCTGCTAGACTGTGGCATTTCTAAAGGTGGTAACAAGCATTTCCCTTTTTCTAGCTTATTACCGCTTTTAGAAACGCTGCAGTTCAGCAGCTGGTAAGACAGCATAGCCACGGGACCAAAGAGAAGTGTTCCCACGGCTGCTTTAATCATCTTCAAAGTGGTGAATCAGTGAGGCAGGCTTCAGGCACCTTTAAATGTTGTGCTTCTCAAGACAGTGCCTTGTTGGATTGTCTGTTAAGCCAGGTACATATTGTTGGTGAGGAAGATGGTCACAGCACACAGAGCAATGATGGAAGCTGGAAATTGGGTTGGAAGGTCAGTGGCAGCAGCAGTAAGTTGGCAGGGACAGTGAGCAAAGCGAGGCGCCCAGGCACTACATAGCAGCAGCATGTGGTTAGCGTGGGTCCTCTTGTTCAGTGGAGCCCTGTGCCAACAACATGCCTAGGGCTGTCCCTGCATGCTATCAGCAGACTAGTAGCATGGCAGCTACCAGCTCTTTAATAAAACAGAAAGCTGTGGTCACAGTGGTACATCCGATCAACCCCTGATTCAATCCCTCCAACGTGACCTTTGGTCTGATGTGACCACCATCCAATCCTTCCCAACAATATTCCTCACCTGATCTGCCCCCACAGTTCCACCTGATCAGTGCCAAATCCCCAGACAGCAATTTCTCCTTATCAGCCCCTCCATGGACTGCAAGACCCCCAATCCCTATCCCCCCAACATGACCTCCCATCTGATCTTCCCTGACATAATCCCTCCCCAAGGATCAACCCTCCCATGAACATTTTCCATCTCTGAAGATCACCCCTCCTCTAATTAAAGGTGCCCCAAAAAGGAAGCCTCCTGTAAAGAAGGCATTCTCATGGTCCATTAGGCGACCCTACCCCTGCTTCCTGATCCCCCCACCATGACTCACCCAAGGAATAATTCACCTCCGCTTCTGCTCTGAAGCTGCCAGGATTCAAAATGGTAGTGATGACCGCTAGTAATAGTCTCATGGTGCTACTACTAGGGGTCAATCTGCCATATATGAAATTGACCCAGAGCGTTAATACCACAAGACTACTGCAATAGGTCATTGCTGTCATTTTGAAGCCCAGCAACTCTGGGGGCAAGAACAGAGGATCACTGCTCCTGCCCTGGCCCATTAGAGACTAGGGAGATCCTTGGGTAGTCCAGGGGGATTCTTGAGGTGGGGGTAGGTTGCATGCTTGCTGAAAAGACCAAAGTGTTCTAACTAGAATGTATGGGTATAATTTTCCCTAAGATACACCTGATCACTCTGATTTAGGACATTATAAATCAGAGGATCATGAATTCAACCCAGAAAACTACCAGCAGCCAGCGGAGACCCTGTAGCAAAGGGGTCATGTGATCACAAGCCGCAGTATTCTGCCCCAGCTATAGCTGCCTCTTTGATATGTCCCATTTAAATTGCTACAACAGTCTAATTGGGTAGGAACAACCACATAAGTCAGTGTAACACGCTCCAGTTCCAGAATAAATATCCAAATCCTTCTCAGTGCCTGTAAGACTATAAATGATATGCTAAACGCCTCTGTAATTTGAGTAGTCCATGACAGCTCCTCATCCTCTTTCACCCTGGAATCTTTATTGTTTCACTTTTCTCTCACTTACAACAACCCTGAAGATCAGGCAATATCATCAAAATCCCTCTTACATCTGCTACACCTTAAAAGTTCCATCTTTTCATGATTCAGATCTAGTTGATTTCTTTCTGTCACACCTTCCAAACAACCATTCCCCACTGTTTTCCTCAGTTGAATGTTGTCCAAAAGAAATAACAAGCAACTCCATAAAGAGTAGTTACTCACCTGTAACAGGTGTTCTCCAGGAGCAGCAGGAATCAGTCCTCACATATGGGTGTCATCGACGCCGATGAAGCCCCAGCGGAGCTTTTCCCCAGCTTTCTATGAAAGCCTTTGGGAATGCAGGCACGCATGCGCAGTTCCCTTCCCGCCTAAAGGTGCCATCTTACCTCAGTCAAATGACATAGCTAAGAACAGCACACAAAAATGAAAAATAAACTATGTACAACTGCAACTCCCAGGGGAGGAGGGAGGGTTGTGAGGACTGATTCCTGCTGCTCCTGGAGAACACCTGTTACAGGTGAGTAACTACTCTTTCTCCAGGACCAAGCACAAAGTCAGTCCTCACATATGGGTGACTCCCTAGCTCTGGGCTACCAAGGAACCTAGGCTGAACAAGAGGACTCCCTCTAGTCCCAGCTGCAAAGAAAGGCTTTTCACTGACACAACCTCCACCGGTAGCCCAAAAGAGGGCAGAAGGGCAGGAGTTGCCTAAACCTCAAAGAGATTCCGGAGTACTGCTTGGCCAAAAGCACTGTCCCTACGGGACTCCCTCTCCAGACAGTAATGGGCCGCAAAAGTCTGGCTTGAAGACCAAGTTGCAGCCCTACAGATGTCTACCAAGGGCACAGAGCAGAGATGAGCCACTGAGGCAGCCATTGCCCTGGCACGGTGGGCCGTGACCCGACCCTGCAAAGGAAGGTCAGCCGCCCTAAAAGCCCAGGTGATACAGTCAGCAACCCAGATGGACAAGGTACGCTTGGACACAGCCAACCCCAACTTATTAAGGTCAAAAGGTTTCCTTCTCCTCTTCATAGATCTTTCTGCCGCATTTGACAGCATCAACCATAATACACTCATTAACAGACTAGAAAATCTAAAAATAGGAGGTACAGTCCTTGAATGGTTCAAATCATACATCACACACAGATTAATACGGATACAATTAGGTACAGAAACATCAGAAACTTTCCCACAAGGTCAGGGTATCCCCCAAGGATCAGCCCTCTCCACCCTCCTCTTCAATTTGTACCTCCTGCCCATCACAAATATATTCAAGAAGCATAAAATCAACCATTTCATATACGCAGATGATATCATGCTTGCCATCCCCATAAACCCTAACAACCCCAAATATGATAGCCTTCTCCAGTGCATGAACGAGACTACCACATGCCTTGAAGACAATCACTTAAGCATTAACCTCAAAAAAACAGAAGCAATGTTCATAATGAGGAAAACAGACACTGACTGCAACTACCCCACCACAATCACAATAAGTAACACACCTATACCTGTTAAAAAGGAGGTAAAATACCTTGGAATAATTATAGACCACTCACTCACCATGATCCCACACATAAAACATACAATAAAAACCATATTTTATAAACTCAAGACAATACAACATCTGAGACCCCTACTTAACACAGATGACTTTAGATCAGTAGTCAACACCCTCATCACCCCCATTTCGACTATTGTAATAGTCTCCTAAACGGACTTCCATTAAAGAGCATATACCTTCTCCAAAGAGCCCAAAACATATGCGCCAAGATGATCACAAAAGCTAAACTAACAGACCATGTGACCCCAATTCTGTTAGACCTACACTGGCTCCCTATAAACAGCCGAATAAAATATAAAATCCTCCTAACTACTTTCAAAATCATTAATAAAATCTCTCCCTCACAACTATCTACTCTAATACACCCCCCAGCAGAAACTAGAACGTGCAGACGGAATGCAATCCATTCCCTCAACATAAAAACAAATTTCAGAAAAACTAAAGCGACAACAAGCGATAGAGCTTTCTCCTTTGCTGCCCCCACCCTCTGGAATGAAATACCATTAACACTACGCATGATAAAAGACCTTCATCAATTCAAAAAGGAACTAAAAACCTACCTCTTTACAAAACACTTTGAGATCCCACATCAACAAAAAACCTCTCCAAAACAATCACAGAAACACATCCACAGTACCCAAGACAGAACAAACGACTAACTCAATAAACCTTACATATCTCACACAACATGCAAAACATTTCACACAACATGCAAAAGATCTACTCAAACTGTCGGCTATATCACTATTGTAAATAACCACTGGTAATCAACTATGTTGTGCTCCATGTTATTATAACCTGTACATAGTCTGATAAGCACTGTTCTAGTTAACGTTCAAAAATATGTTCCCTGTAATTACACTTGTAAATAGTTAAAAACATAATGTTCCTTGTAAATGTATACAGATGTATACAAATGTTCTGTTCACTGTTTAATGTAAACCGCCCCTGATCTCTGGAAGGGGCGGTATAGAAGAAAATGTTAAATAAATAAATAAATAAATAAATAAAATAAATAAAAGATACAAAGAGCTGAGTAGCCCTTCTATGCCCCTGCGTACGGTCAAGGTAGAAGGATAAGGCCCTCCTACAGTCCAGGGTATGCAGAACTGCTTCAGTCTGGCTTGCATGAGGCTTAGGGAAGAGTGTTGGAAGAACCACCTCTTGGTTAAGGTAGAAGGAGGAGACAACTTTGGGGAGGAACTTTGGATGAGTTCTAAGGACTACCCTGTTCCTATAGAGGCGAGTGTAAGGCCTATCACAGACCAGGGCCTGAAGCTCACTCACTCGCCTAGCCGAGGTAAGGGCTACCAAGAAGAGTGTCTTCCAGGACAGGAAGCGTAGAGGGCAAGTAGCCATCAGCTCAAAGGGTGGGCGAGTCAGCTGCTGCAAGACCACATTCAACTCCCACTCAGGAGCAGGAGGACGGGTTGGGGGCTTGAGCAAAAGCAGGCCCCTGAGAAAACAGGACACCAAGGGGTGAACTGGCAAAGAATGTCCTTCCACCAGTGAGTGGTGAGCTGCTAGAGCTCAGAGGTGGACCCGAACAGAATTGGACTTAAGTCCCTGATTGGACAAGTGCAGTAAGTACTGAAGCACTACTGGCACAGTACAGGAGAAAGGATCCTCTGAACGTAGCTGACACTACACAGAAAACCTTTTCCATTTGAGAGCATAGGTTTTCCTAGTGGACTGTTTCCTAGAGGCTAGGACAACCTCCTCAACTTCCTGAGGTGCCCCAGGGAGCCAAAACTACCCTTGCAGCCTCCAGGCCATCAAATTGAGAGCTTTGAGATTGGGATGCAGAAGGGAACCCTGCTCCTGTGAGAGACGTTCGGGTTGCAACCCCAGAGGTAGTGGGGGATCCACCGCCAGTTGAAGCAGAAGTGGAAACCAAGGCTGTCTCGGCCACCTGGGAGCCACCAGCAGGACCGAGGCCTTGTCCTGAAGAATCTTGAAGAGAGTTCGGGCCACTAAGGGCGTGGGAGGAAACTCATACAGGAGGCCCTGAGACCAGGGAATCAGAAAAGCATCCACTGCTATTCTCAGAGGATGCGGTTGCCTGGAGCAGAACTTTGGCAGTTGCTTGTTCAGTGGACTGGCAAAGAGATCTATCAAAGGGAGACCCCATTTTAGGAAGATCTTCTGAACCACTAAAGGATGCAGCTGCCACTCGTGGGACTGTAGAATCCTGTTCAACCTGTCGGCCAGGTAGTTGTCCTGACCTGGAAGGTACACAGCCTTGAGGAGCATGTTGTGCTTGAGGGCAAATGAACAAAGGTCCTGAGCCTCCCGACAGAGGAGTCTGGACCCAGTCCCGCCCTGTTTGTTCACATAAATCATGGCTACTTGGTTATCCGTCTGAACCAGGACAGATTGATGGACCAGGGTAGGAGAGACAGCTTTGAGTGCTAATCGAATAGCCCTGAGTTCTAGGAGATTGATCTGCTGTGCAGCCTCCCAAGGAGACCACAGGCCCTGGGTGCACGTGTTCAGACAATGAGCTCCCCAGCCCTGCAGGGAGGCGTCTGTGGTCAGTACCACTGTGTACCCAGGAATTTGAAAGGGCACCCCTTTTAGTAGATTGGGTGGGTGCAACCACCAGCTGAGGGAATTCAGAAATTCTCTGGATACCCTTATCCTGTCCCTGAGGCTGCCTGTGGCCTGGGACCACTGAGTCTGAAGGCACCACTGTGCAGGCCTCATATGGAGCCTGGCATTGGGGGTCACATGTACTGTCGAAGCCATGTGGCCAAGAAGCCTCAGGCAGAGTCTGGCGGAGACCAGTGACCTGTTGAGAAACTGGTTTGCTAAGGCTATCAGTCTTTGTGCTCTGTCTTCTGGCAAGAAAGCCTTTGCCAGCAGAGAGTCCAGCCTTGCTCCTAGGACCACGTAAGATCTGGGAGGGGAGCAAAGTGGACTTTGCGAAGTTTATTACAAACCCCAGGCTTTGAAGAAGAGCAATAGTTGTGAGGGTGGCTTGTCTGGCCTCCTGGCACGTCTGACCCCTGATGAGCCAGTCGTCCAGATAGGCGAAGACAAAGATTCCCTGATTTCTCAGGTAGGCCGCCACCACTGCCAGGCATTTTGTAAAGACCCTGGGAGTGGAGGTGAGGCCAAAAGGCAGTACTCTGTACTGATAATGGTTTCCTCCCACAATGAACCTGAGGTACTTTCTGTGGTCTGGATGAATGAGGATGTGAGTGTACGCATCCTTTAGATCTAAGGAGCATAGCCAATCTCCCTGCTGGAGGTAGGGCAGAAGTGTTCCAAGAGTAAGCATCTTGAACTTTTCCTTCTCTAGGAACTTGTTGAGGTTCCTGAGGTCCAGAATAGGTCGAAGGCCACCGGTTCTTTTGGGCAACAGGAAATACCTGGAGTAGAATCCGTGACCTTGCAAGTGGGGAGGCACAGGCTCCACCGCCCCGTCCACCAACAGACCTTGAAGCTCTTGAAGGAGAAGGTCTGTGTGCAGGGGAGGCCTTTGAGGTTCGCCTGGGAAGTATGGCGGAGGCAGTTGGTGAAAATGCAGTGCATAGCCCCTGTGGACTATGTTCAACACCCAACTGTCCTCAGTGATGTGGGGCCACTGGTGGGCAAAGAGGGCGAGGCGACCTCTTGTGCAGGGTTGGGAGAGCAGGGACTGAGAGGCTACGCTCAAGGAGTCAAAAACCCCCACCCTGCTGAGTGGGAGCAGGGGCCGGAGGCTTGGAGGTCCTCTGCCTACGGGGCCCATTACCCTGCCCCTTGGCTTGCTGACCCTGGGGGCAGCTTGGACAGCCTGTTATTGAGGGTACTGTTTGTAGGCAGTTCTCTTCCTCGGGTAAAAGGGCTTCTTACCCAAGGCCTTGTTCTTGTGAGAAGGGGCAGAGGTCTTCCTAGACAGCCTTGTCCTTGTAAGGTGCTCAGTCTCGAGCTGTGCAGCCTTCTCGGCCATGGGCTTGCCAAAAAGGTTTTCACCTCGGCAAGGGACATCGACCAACTTGTCCTGAACCCACGACTCGAGGTCCGATGACTGCAGCCATGCCTGGTGTCGAGCCACGATGCCGGCTGCCGCAACTCGGGCCGAAGCCTCAAAGCCATCGTAGGCGGCGCGGGACATAAACTTCAAGCAGTCCCGAATCCCCGAGGACAAGGACTTGAATCTCTGCAAGGGTTCCCCGGAGAGACCAGCAGAGAACCCGGCCAACTCCTTGGCCAGGTCCCGCAAGTACATGCCCATGTACAGCTGGTAAGACTGGACATGGCAAGCAAATCTGAAGAGTAGCAAATCACCTGGGCCGGATGGTATACATCCAAGGGTGTTGAAAGAACTGAAATATGAGATTGCAGACCTGCTATTAGTGATCTGTGAACTATCATTAAAATCATCTCTAATACCTGAAGATTGGAGGATCGCCAATGTAACACCAATTTTTAAAAAGGGTTCCAGGGGTGATCCGGGAAACTACAGACCGGTGAGCCTGACATCAGTACCGGGAAAAATGGTAGAAACTATTATAAAGAATAAAATTACTCAGCATGTAGATAGTCATGACTTAATGGGAGACAGCCAACATGGCTTTAGACAAGGAAGATCTTGTCTTACTAATCTTTTATGTTTTTTTGAAGGACTGAATAAACAGGTGGACAAAGGTGAGTCAGTTGATATTGTGTATCTGGACTTTCAGAAAGCCTTTGACAAGGTCCCTCATCAGAGACTTTTGGCAAAGCTAAAGAGTCATGGGACAGGAGGCAGTGTACTATTGTGGATCAGGAACTGGTTAAAAGATAGAAAGCAGAGGGTAGGGCTAAATGGCCAATTTTCCCAATGGAGAAAGGTGAATAGTGGTGTACCCAAGGGATCTGCTGGGTCCGCTGCTTTTTGACATATTCATAAATGACCTGGAAAGTGGAATAACGAGTGAGGTTATCAAATTTGCAGATGACACAAAACTATTTAAAGTTGTTAAAACCCAAGAGGATTGTGGAAAATTGCAAGAGGATCTTGATAAATTAGAAGACTGGGCATCAAAATGGCAGATGAAATTTAATGTGAACAAGTGCAAGGTTATGCACCTAAGGAAGAACAACCCAAACTATGGTTACACGATGCAAGGTTCCACATTAGGAACCACCACCCAGGAAAAAGATTTAGGCGTCATTGTGGATACCATGTTAAAACCCTCGGCCCAGTGTGCAGCGGCGGCCAAGAGAGCAAATAGAATGCTATGTATGATAAGGAAGGAATGGAAAATAAAACAAAAGATATTATAATGCCTCTATATCGTTCCATGGTGAGACCGCACCTTGAATATTGTGTGCAATTCTGGTCGCCGTATCTTAAAAAGGATATAGCGATTTTAGAAAAGGTTCAGAGAAGAGCCACCAAAATGGTAAAGGGGATGGAAGGATAATCCTATGAAGAAAGGCTAAAAAGGTTAGGGCTCTTTAACCTGGAAAAGAGACGGCTAAGGGGAGATATGATAGAAGTCTATAAATTAATGAACGGAGTGGAACGGGTAAACGTAGATCGATTGTTTACCTTATCAGAATATAGAAAGACTAAGGGACATGCAATGAAGCTACAGGGTAAACTATTTAAGACTAATAAAAGAAAATATTTTTTCACTCAACGTGTAATCAAACTCTGGAATTTGTTACCGGAGGATGTAGTAAAGGCTGTTAGTGTAGCTGGGTTTAAAAAAGGTTTGGACAAGTTCCTGGAGGAAAGGTCCATAAACCATTATTAAGAAAGGACCCAGTATATCTATGCTTGACCCAGTACAAGCATTGTGGAACCTGTGTCTTTTGGGGAAACTGCTAGGTACTTGTGACCTAGATTGGCCACTGTTGGAAACAGGATACTGAGCTTGATGGACCTTGGTCTGACCCAGTATGGCATATCTTATGTTCTTATGTTCTTAAGCAAGCATCGAGCCCTGGAAGCACTTTCTACCGACACTATCGAGGTTCCGGCCCTCCCTGCCGGGGGGCACCGCAGAGTGCATCTTCTGACTCTTCAGGCGATGCATGGCCGATTCCACAGCCATGGAATGGTGTGGTAGCTGCGCCTTCTGAAAGCCAAGGCTCTTCCGGGGTCGATAAATCGAATCGACTCGCTTGCTTAGAACCGGCACCGAGGCCGGTGCCTCCCACATCCGGAAGAGGAGCCGTTCCAGCATCGGAGGAACTGGGACAGTAAAGGCCTCCTTCGGAGGAGAGTCGTACTGCAGGGCCTCGAGCTCCTCGGCTCGAGGCTCTTCCTCGGGGGCCGCCGGGATAGCCAACGCGGTGGCCATATCCCAGACAAACTCCGAGAACCGGGTATCCTCCGGAGGGGATCTACTCCGGGGCTCAGACTGCGGTGAGTCCGACAGGATGCACCGAGTCTTGAATGTGTCGGGGGACTCCTCATCCTCTGTCTCCCAGGCGGACTCGTCCGAGGAGGAGTCAGGATCCGACCCCGTGGGGCCCTGGAGCACCCACTCCGATGCCAGAGGCACCAGCATCGACGCCCTCGGTCCCGAACGGGAGGTCGAGGGGGACCGCGACCGAGGTCGACTGCAAGCCATGATCGACTCGAGTACGGCTCGGTCTCCGGGGTCGACTTCGACGTCGATGTCCCGGTGGTCGGGGCAGATGCGCCAGACAGGCTGGCCTTCAGTGCCCGCTGCTGCTCCATGAAGGCAGACAATCTGCTCTCCAAGGCTGTCATCCTGAGACTCAGCTCGGGAGACGCAGCAGCCACCGACTCGGGCCGACGTCGGCTCTCTGGGAGGAGAGTCCTCGAGGATCACAGGGCTTACATGTTCAGCAGACTCCGGCTCCACGCGAGGGACTTTTGCAGGATTCTTTTGTTCCACAGGCCCGGGGCGACGGTCGGGGGTCTTAGACCTGGCCCTCGAGGAGCCAGGGACCTCTTCCGACGACGCCCTCATGAGCCGCTTCTTCCTCTTGCGTTCCCGGTCGGGGGACCCCCTGTCCGATGAACTTCGATGGCGCTCGGGATCCGAATCCCGAGATGTCGAGGCCTCAGACAAGGTCCGGGCCCGGCCGGAGGCTGAGTCCAAGAAAAGCCTTTCTTTCTGCTGCTGGCGACTTCGGAGTGCATTGGAAGACATCTTCCCACATGGTCCGCACGTCTTAGTGTCGTGATCAGGACCGAGGCACCAAAGGCAGCAGTCGTGTGTGTTGGTGAGAGACATTAACTTGTTACACCGATCACACTTCTTGAAACCGCTGGAAGCCATTGGGGAAAAAAGAGTCCCCGCGAGGTCAAAGGACCGGCCTTCCAGGGAAAAATCAAAAAAGGGCACGAATGCCAGCCATGAAGGGCAAAAACCGAAAAAGAAGAAATGGGCTCAATAACGTTGTACCGAACCCGGCGGGAGGGGAACCGGCGTCGAACCGGGAAGAAAAAACAAGCGAAAATCACGGAAAAATCTAACTTTTATCCGGGATGACAGGACACACGTCCGGTGGGCTTCTCGGAAAAAGAGAGACTGAGGTAAGATGGCACCTTTAGGCGGGAAGGGAACCGTGCATGCGTGCCTGCATTCCCAAAGGCTTTCATAGAAAGCTGGGGAAATGCTCCGCTGGGGCTTCATCAGCGTCAATGACACCCATATGTGAGGACTGACTTCCTGCTTGGTCCTGGAGAATCAAAAATTAGCTGTACTAGAGAGCTCAAGTTATTTTTTCCATTTTTCCAGATAATTTTAAACAAAATTGCTTTTAAATTTTTATTTTTAAAACAAACCTTTTCTTTCAGAGTCATGCAGCTCCACACAGATGCTGACATTAACAGGAAGGTAGAGAGCCAATGTATTGACTGGTGTAGTATTCATGTGCTTGGATTCTCAGGCGGTCACATCTACCACTGTAAGAGGGTATACTCTCAAAAGACTGCTATGTGTATGATCTTTGAGGAGAGCTGCAATAGCCAGTGGAGATTCAATGTTAAGATCAAGCATTCTGCTTAGGATTTTCCTCTGACAACATCCCATATTTTTGTTTTCTCCTGAGCTTCTGCCCGCTCCTTGACACTTCCAGGTCAATTAGAAACAGCATCAACTATCTTGGACTCAGTTACAAGCAGCCTCATAACTTCCTGGAGTTTGTTTCTCAGTTTATTTTCTTACCCTCCTTCTTCTGGAACCCAATCATCACAGCAGTAGTCAGCAGTAGGTTCCAGAGACCCCAGTTTCTCCAAAAAAGAATATGTATGCACCCCTGAATGCCACCCATAGGAGTCACTGTTGCAAGATGGCTGAGATTTCCATTGGTGTTATTGAACACTTCCTCTTTAGCATAACCAGTCCCTGCCAGTCTATTGAGAAGAAACCCAGTAAGGGAATTGAATCCATGTCTCCCAGCTGCTCCAACCCCTGCGTGGAAGTCATGCGCGTGAGGGTTGATCATATGGGCTATGCTGGGAGTGCAAGTGCAGCCTGCTCAAATTCTTTCTAGCAGATACCAGTAGGACAAAAATGGGAGGAAGACTTTATTCTATGTCTGCCTGTGCATAGCTGAAATTGTGAGTTTTGCAGGCAAAAGGTCTTTTAGTTGAGTTTGAAATGTTTCTATTTGGTACTTTCCTTTTTCCCTTTTTCTTCTTTCTTGATGTGTGCTGTGACTGGAATATTCTTTTCTTTTTCTTTTTGCATATTGAGTTTTAAATATTTCTTGTTTTCTATTTTTTTCTCGTAAAAATGTGAAAATTTAATAAAGCGTAAATTAAAAAGAAAAAAGAAGGTAATTTTTAAATAAATAAAATGGATGGTAGCTCTGTCATGATGGAATCTAGAAGAAAGGCATAGTGGCAGAGAGTGAATCTGTTGGGTTTGGGACCAGAGGAAGGGACAGTGGCAAAGAGTGAGTGGCTGCATCATGATATGGACTGGGAAGGAGGGAGGGACAGCGTAATGAGAGTGAGTGTATTGTGATGAGAACCGGAAGGGAGGGTTAGCAGCAAAAGAGTAAATGGCTGGGTCATAATGGAGAACTGGAAGGAGGGACAAAGGAAAGGAGAGCAAGTAGCTATGCTGGGCAAGAGTAGAGGAAATGCCATGAAGCTAATAAAGTGCTTTTTGACATATTCATAAATGACCTGGAAAGTGGAATAACGAGTGAGGTTATCAAATTTTCAGATGACACAAAATTATTTAAAGTTGTTAAAACCCAAGAGGATTGTGGAAAATTGCAAGAGGATCTTGATAAATTGGAAGACTGGGCATCAAAATGGCAGATGAAATTTAATGTGGACAAGTGCAAAGTTATGCACCTAGGGAAGAACAACCCAAACTATGGTTACACGATGCAAGGTTCCACATTAGGAACCACCACCCAGGAAAAAGATTTAGGCGTCATTGTGGATAGAGTGTTAAAACCCTCAGCCCAGTGTGCAGCGGCAGCCAAGAGAGCAAATAGAATGCTAGGTATCATAAGGAAAGGAATGGAAAATAAAACAAAAGATATTATAATGGCTCTGTATCGTTCCATGGTGAGACCACACCTTTAATATTGTGTGCAATTCTGGTCGCCGTATCTTAAAAAGGATATAGCATTATTAGAAAAGGTTCAGAGAAGAGCCACCAAAATGGTAAAGGGGATGGAAGGATACTCCTATGAAGAAAGGCTAAAAAGGTTAGGGCTCTTTAACCTGGAAAAGAGACGGCTGATGGGAGATATGATAGAAGTCTATAAATTAATGAATGGAGTTGAACGGGTAAACGTAGATCGATTGTTTACGTTATCAGAATATAGAAAGACTAGGGGACATGCAATGAAGCTGCAGGGTAAACTATTTAAAACTAATAAAAGAAAATATTTCTTCACTCAACGTGTAATCAAACTCTGGAATTTGTTACCGGAGGATGTAGTAAAGGCTGTTAGTGTAGCTGGGTTTAAAAAAGGGTTGGACAAGTTCTGGAGCAAAAGTCCATAAACCATTATTAAGAAGGGACTCAGGATATCAATGCTTGACCCAGTACAAGCATTGCGGAACCTGTGTCTTTTGGGGAAACTGCTAGGTACGTATGACCTAGATTGGCCACTGTTAGAAACAGGATACTGGGCTTGATGGACCTTGGTCTGACCCAGTATGGCATATCTTATGTTCTTTTTTTTTTTTTTTAATTCTTTATTTTCGTTTTACAACAACAAAGGAAAGGAAGACATACAGCTAAAAAACAAATACATACATGGAATGTGATACATACACCAAAGTAAACCCCTGCCACCCCCCTCCCCCCTGCTTCTTCTCTAGAAAACTAATCATTCCCAAAGCGGGCGTGTACTGACATTATTGTGTTACAAAACCTAACGGTGATCGGAAACATGATGAGTGTACATTAAACAGACATGTCGGAGCAATGAGCAGATTGTACATAATCATTGAGCATCTGCCATTTAGACAAGCGAGAATGAATTTGGGTATGGAAAATAGCTCTCCGAGATATCTGCTCATATTTACTATATAAGCAGACAAGGTTCCACTATTCATTGACAGTAAGTCGAGAGCTATCCTTCCAAGTCCTCGTGATTAAACATATGGCTATACCCAGCATGAAATCAAGGAGAAAGCGACCCTTCTTAGGAAGAGAGGGGACCTCCGCCACTGAGCGGAGTCCCACAGTCTTCCAAGAAAGAGGCTCGTGAAGGTGTAAGATATATTGAATACGACCCCAGACCCGCCCCCAGTAAACCTGTAGTTAAGGACATTCATAAATAACATGAGCGAGGGTTCCCACATCAGAATGGCAAGACCAACATTGGTCCCTAGCAGTTGTGTTCCATTTGGCTATTTTCCTGGAATATAAGAACATCTATGTGCAAAAAAAAGAAGAGAGTTTGGGTAACTGAGGCAGATCGGGAAACCCGCACTATTTTGCTCCAGAAAACGCTCCATTGCACAGGGGTTAAAGTGGTTTGCGGTTCGCGCTCCCAGGCTTGTTGGACTCTACAAGTGGCAGTATCTGTACCCTGACATAATAGTTTATAAAAGTTAGAGGCTACCCCATGTGTACTACTAATAGAGTGAATTAGTTCTAATAGCCCGTCCTCAGTAGGGACAGAGGGCGGCATGATTGGAGCACTTTTGAGGCAGCGTTGAAGCTGCATCAATTGAAAGTAATGTTTCGCTGGTAACGCAAATTCCTTTTATAAATCAGAAAAGGTTTTCCAACGAGCTGCAGAGAAGAGCTGTTGGGGTGTCCAGATCCCCCTAGAGTACCAGGGCCTGGAAGTAATCATGTATGGCTGCTCGAATTTCTAACCGGAACTCTGGCTGAGTTAATAGGGCTCTATCAAAGAACCAGGCCCCCGAATTCCTTTGGAGTGCAGTAGTGTGTAATTGAAAAGAAATAGCAGCATGATCTGAAATATGCTGGGAGTGAATCTTTGCAGCGTCCACCTGAGGAACTAACAGTTTTGATATTAGAAAGAAATCTATGCGAGACTGGGATTTGTGAGGGGAAGAGAAGAAGGTAAAGTCAAGCTCATTGGGGTGTAGTAACCTCCATAGATCGACTAAAACAATATCTTTGATCACAGAGGTAAGCGCGATGTGACTCTTGGGGGGACCACTTGTCCTAGGCGGCTATTTGTCAATCAGGGGATCAAGAACTAAATTGAAATCCCCCCCAATTATCAATGAAGTATTAGCAGAGGCCTGCGCAACCTGAGCAATAGTAGCAAAAAAAAAAAAAAGGCAGGGTCATCCACATTAGGAGCATAAAGGCATATACATGTAACTTTAAAGTTACCTATCTTGAGGTGAACTCTGGACCATCTACCTGCTGTATCTGAGCAAGTCGCAATAATAGTAGCATGCAGAGATTTCCTATCCAATATGGCAACCCCACATTTCCTAGAAACGGCTGGGGAATAGGCGGCCACCATGTAAGGTTTAATATTGAGTTTGAGAGTTTCCTTCGAATTGAAATGTGTTTCTTGGAGGAAAATCAGGTCCGCAGCTTCATGACTTAGATAGCTTAGGATTTTCCTCCGTTTTATCGGATTATTGATTCCTTGTACGTTCAATGAGAAAATCTTACATGGTGCCATCAATCGATAATAGACATTTTAGGTAAGGGCGCTTGAAAACTTACAACATAATCAGAATCTGTACAATAATGACATAAGCACCAAGTATGCTGGCCAATACACCCATATTGAAAAGTATGTACCAAAGTAACTTAGAGAAGAAGCAAAACCCCCAATGAATATGGCGACCATATGTCTGCGGGAGGAGGCCCTAGAGAGGAAGATAGAGACATAATAAAAGAAAAGAAACACCAGAGTCCATAAGTAACACTGTCTCTGATACTCATCGAGGCTACTATGGGTAGATGGAGTCGGGTCACAGATATCTTCAAAAATAAGGCAACAAACCGCCCTCGACAGACTCTTCGCTGAGCCGCAGTAAATCCAATACGGCAGGTACAGCGGATATGAGAGTACTGGCAGGAATATTCTGGAAGTCAGCGCATCAAGTCGGCTTCTTTAGAATCCAAAAACTCCGCTAGTAGATCAGGGTCCTCAAATGTTCTTGTCTGATTGTGAAGCGTGACTCGGAGCTTGGCCGGGTACATCAGGCCATAGCGTGCTTGTAGTTGTTGAAGCCTCGGCCGAAATTCCAGAAAGCGCTTTCGGCGGTCGACCGTGGGTTTAGCCAAGTCAGGATAGAAGGAGACCTTGTGGCTCTCAAACTCCATATGGCCCTTTGCCCGAGAGGCACTGAGAATTTGTTCCACATGTTGATATCTCAAAAGTCGAAAGATGATAGGCCGCGGGGTCTTCCTGTTGAGCGTTATGTTTGTGGGTACACGATGAGCGCGATCGATCTCCAATTCTTTGGTAAAGGTGATTTGGAGCAGGGAAGGGAGGATTTTACTTAAAAACTCCTTCATGTCTCCCGATTCCGCTCCCTCCGGTATGCCCACGAGTCGTAGGTTGTTGCGGCGTGCTCTATTATTGCCATCTTCCACTTCTTTCTGCAAGGCCCGCACCTGACGTTCAACTTTGTCGAGTTTGGACAGCCGGACCGCATGGGAGTCTAATATACTCTCTATTTTGTCCTGACGCGAAGAGAGCCCCTCTAGCCTGCCTTGCAGTACACCAAGATCTTCCCTCAGCGCTCGAAGTGCTTCACCGTTTGACTGCACGAGGTCCTTAACCCCTCTAATTTCTGCGAGGATTTCCTGCTGCATTTCGGGGCCCTCGCGCAAAGCCAGCCCCTTCTGCGGGGACGGGGGTTCAGTTTTGGAGCGTTTGCCGTGAGAAGCCGCTGGAGATCCAAATTCCAGGCGCGTGGGTTTGGTCCCCGCCATCTCACCAATGTGCCCCGGCAAGATCAGAGCAGAAATTCAAGTATGTCCGGTGTTAATTCAGGATTCTGAGTAGGCCTCTCGGGAGCCTCAGCGTTATGCGACCATCCCGCTGGACATCGGGCTCCGCCCCCAGGCATATCTTATGTTCTTATGTTCTTAATATACATACTGTTCCTCCAGAGCTGCCATATATAATGTGGCAATCAATGCAGCAACCATAGCCCCCATGGCGTTGCCAAAAATCTGTTGGAAAAAGTCCCCCTCAAATAAAAAATAATTTCGAGTGAGAACCAATGTAATGAGATCCAAGAGAAAAGATCTGGGTAATCCAGAAAACTGGAATTGAAGTAATTGCAAAGCCTCTTGCTGGTCAGTGTTCGTATATAACGCTGTGACATCCAAAGTCACTAAGAACAACTAAACTGATGGCAGTAATAGTGTATGCAAAGACATAAAAAAATGTGTGGAGTCCCGAATAAAGGAGCGTACCCCCCCCCCCCCCCCAGCCTCTTCCTTCAAAAAAAGTCACAGAACTTAGACAGCGGCTCTAAGACTGAGCTGCGACACAAAACAATTGGTCTACCTGGAGGATGTTAAAGAAATTTATGTATCTTCGGTACCATATATATAACTGGTATGTTAGGATTGGTAACCAACATAAATCTAGATTCTTTTGACTTGATTTATTTTTTAGAAAGCGCTTCTGTTATCAAACAGCGAATATCCATTTGTAAAGCCTAAGTGGGGTCCCCATTCAGCCGCTTGTATACTAACGAGTCCAATACATGAGCTTTCAGCCCCCTCATATAATCTTCTGTGGTCTGCAGGACGATGGCTCCTCCTTTATCCGCACAGCGAATGGTCATGGACAAATCATGTGAAACATGATGTAAA
Source organism: Ichthyophis bannanicus (assembly GCA_033557465.1). NCBI lineage: Eukaryota > Metazoa > Chordata > Amphibia > Gymnophiona > Ichthyophiidae > Ichthyophis > Ichthyophis bannanicus. The sequence continues at coordinate 220,894,794 of CM066037.1, read as the reverse complement.
CATTCCCGATCCTGTTTAGTAATATTGGCTTGCCAATGTGAAAATTTTTTTCAGATTCAACCAAATCCCGCAGAAACAATGATTGAAATGTCTCAATGGCTGGATCTATTGTGCCCGGTGGTATCCACCTAGAGGCCAGTCTGACTACTGACGCTTCAGAATCAGTACACGAGTCCATTGATTTATCGCCAAAATGTTGAATAATTTGTAATTTCCGGAAGAATCTATATAATGCCACTCTCATTTTAAATGGATCATACCCTACTGTGGGCACATAAGATAGTCCTAAATTAAGAATCCACTCACAAGCAGGATCCAACATATGACCCGTTAAATTAACCACTAAAGATTGCGGGATTGTTTGGCCCGTTGCCTGGTGATTGGGGGATCCCACTGTTCGAATTCATCGGTCCGCCGTGCCCTGTGGCCACGAGACCAAGTGGACCGAAAATCCCGTTATTCCCCTTTGGTTTGTATAGAAGATGAATTAGAGCTATCATCCGTATCATCCGAAGAGACCTCAAATGTCATTCCCTTCCAAATCTCCTCCATCTCCTGTTCATACATCCAACGGTATACTCACCCAGAGTCATAATCTGTCTTGTCCCATGTGAATTTACGCATTTTAAATTATTTCAAATAATCAAAAAAGCCTTTGAGTTGGCGATTAATTTCCTCAACCTTTAATTGAAATACCGAAATAGACTCCGAAATAGATTTATCCAAAGATTCCTCCTCTTGAATAGTCCTCTCCAAAATTAAGGCTATTAAATCAAAACTACATTTATTACAAATTATGTTCCATTTAGAAGTAAACTCAGTGTCAGACACAAACATCTTCGGTGCACAGGTCATTCGTAAGCCACGAGGCATAATACGTGCTATCAAATACCATGACATTGAGGCATCATGCAGTTGAGCATGAATCCATCTCTTACGAAGTGCTTTGAATTCTGTCCAAGAAGGACCAGCTAATTCATCAGTAGCGGAAACCTCATCAAACAATGTAGGATGCTGACACAAAGAGTCTTATTGTTCTTCTGAAAAGGGAAAAGTATCCGTAGCCATTTAGTAGGGATAAAGTTAAGCCTAGAATCCAAAATCCCAGCAGTGATAAATATAGATGAACCCCAAAATTATCACTGTATGAATCCCAAACAATAAGTAACAATCTTTTTGTCGGGCAAAGCTGAGGGAGGATAATACTTCAATGTATCCCCACCAGTCAAACAGTGTCTATTTTATTCATTCAAAAGTTGTGAGAAAGCATTGGTCGGTGCTATCCCTACATTCTTGCTTCAATAAATCATTACAGTTGGCATATTCACAGGGTGCGAACCTGCGAGATATTTTGATAAAATCGGTAGTAATACAGGATAGAACGATTTACCCTGATGTGTGTCTTTTGGGGAAACTGCTAGGTATATATGACCTAGATTGGCCACTGTTGGAAACAGGATACTGGGCTTGATGGACCTTGGTCTGACCCAGTATGGCATATCTTATGTTCTTATGACTTTCACCATACCTTTGATACATACCGTGGAGGAGTGGCCTAATGGTTGGGGCAAGGTACTTCAGGCCGGAAGGTCGGGGGTTCAAATCCCACTAGAGAACAGCAACCTTGGGCTGGAAGGACTGGTGTTTCTAATCCCACAGGTGCTCCTTGTGGTCTTGGGCAAGCCACTTAACCCTCCATAGTCCATGTTCCCTGTAAAATAGTTATCTCCAAGTTATCATGCCCTGTTCAGTGTAATTTCAGTTTGTTCAATGTAAACCGCACTGACGCAGAATAGCACGGTATATAAGAGAATGTAAATAAATTGGTCTGGATTGTTATTGATCTTGTTCCGGAGGATCCTAGAGGCGGGAATCAAACAGCCCGTTTACGTTGGCTAGAACAACGCTGGATTTTTGACCTGCATTTGGTTCACCTGACTGGAATGAATCGTGAGATTGATTGGACGGGACTACTTTGACACTGTACCACTTACCGATGGGTGTTCCCTGGTTGGTGGGAATCCCCTTGGTGATTGGTGTGTTCTAAGATGATAGGCATTCTTCTGATAGCCAATCCAGAGACTGGAGTCCCTTATTTGATTGGCTGGTTGTACCGGCGTGTTTCAGCAGCTATGAGAAACTACGGAGCACTTGTTCAGGAAACTTCAGAGCACTTGATACAGGGGTTGGAGTACCCCGAAACGTGCACATCGTGCGAGTGATCGCTTTTGTTTGTGATCAACTGGAATCAGATAAGTGCTAACTTCATGGATGGACTTTTAAATATAGTTCTTAGACACGTTTGAATGAATAAAATGGACACTGTTTGACTGGTGGGGATACATTGAAGTATTATCCTTCCTCAGCTTTGCCCGACAAAAAGATTGTTACTTATTGTTTGGGATTCATACAGTGATAATTTTGGGGTTCATCTATATTGATCACTGTTGGGATTTTGGATTCTAGTCCTTGGATTGATTGGCTATTAGTGCTGGTTTATCCCTAATTTTGCAGAGGTGGCAGAATCATTAACCAATCTCTGGAAGAGAGAACCTTAATGGATTCAGTGGTAAGTGGAGCTAGACCTGCCCTGGCAGCACCTCAAGAAGGTTGAGTGTTCTGAACCCATCCTGATTAGCCCTGATTTCTTTCTACCATTTATTGTACAAACTGATGCCCCAGAAGTAGGCCTAGGAGCCATTCTGGTCCAGGAAGTCAGAGATGAATTACATCCCGTAGCATTCATCAGCAGGAAGCTGCTTCCTTGGGAACAGCATTATGTGGTGATTGAGAAGGAAATCCTGGCTGTCAAGTGGGCATTTGAGACCTTCAAATACAACCTGCTCAGCCATCCATCTATGCTGGTAACAGACCACCAACCCCTCAAGTGGCTGCCTCAACATTAGGAGTCCAACGGTAATAATGTGTGGTGACTTTTGAGTCTCTAACCCTACCAGTTTCAGGTCTGCCATAGGGTTGGTTGGGCCATCTGAACATGGACTTCCTTTTCCAGGTGGGAGTCCCAGGTGAAGCAAATGCTCAACGGGGCATGGTTGAGCTGAGGGGGAGGGTATATGATGGGGTCTATAGAATGTTACCTGTCCACAACAGTCCACTTTAAGAGATTCTGCAGCCTAGAGTTTAGGGTTGGGAAGGCATGGCTCACACGGAGAGGTTAAGAACCTAGCAGGCTGCAGGAGGGAGAGAGGCCCTTGGAGCCAGAAGTCCTTCCAAGGCAAGCCATGCAAAGGAGTTCTGACATAGGAACTTTAATTGGGGCTGGAGGAAGGGCCGGGAGAACCAGCTTGTGGAGGTTTAACAAGCTGGGAGAGAAGTACAGCAGATTTTGTTGTCCCTGAACTGCTGTCTGTTCTGGATTTTGCTTTGTAGAGGTTTAACAAGCTGGGACAGAATAAAAACTGTTTTTGTTTCCATGAACTGCAGTCCAGACTGTGTTTTAAAGAAAACCCCTTCCCACCACGTGCTACACTACCACACTTCCAACAATTAATTCTTAAAGCAATATGGTTTGGCCACAGGAACAATATTTTTCCCTGCTTTCCCTTCAATTAATGGTGTACAATTGAAAATATGAAAGTCAATTCATATCTTAAGCATCTGCCTAACTCTGCTTTTTCATTTAAAGTCCAGATTTCAGCAGTAGTATGTTCTTCCTTCATAGTATTGTACAGAATTAGATGACAGCCCCAGATGTAAAACTTAAATTAGTCTAACTCTCTTTATCATGTAATTATTTTGATCTAATACAGGGCTCCTTTGGTAGTTCAATTGGTAGAGCAAAGGACTGCAGAAAGAAGGGAGACATTTTTAGAACTATTTTGGCTGGGAGGTGGCTGCTTTGAACAGATAATTGTACGCCAAATAGTATCCCAGCACTACTCTGGAAAAGGGCAAAAAACCCAAATCTCCAGATGCAAGTATTTTTCCACAACACATCAGAATATATCCTAGGATTCTGTGCTGTTCTTGTATGCCTCTGAAGCTGCAAATTTAAATACTGCCTCCCTGCATCAGTCTCTACAGTTTCTCTCCTGAAAGACTGCTCACTAAAGAGATCCTTGCACTTCCCCCAGACCTGCTCTTCCCCCAGCACATTCAATGCTTTCCTATGGGGCCAGGACTTGTTTTTAAATTAAACTTCATTTTTAGCATTAAAATAGGCCTTTTAAAGCCTGCAAATCCAGGATTACACTACTTTAAATTTATCTGAGATTTCACTCCTCTCTATGAGTCCTGGGAGTGAATCCTGCACCCCTCCTGGTCCTCAAATGGGTAATCTATTTTAACCTACTGGTTACAATAAGAACTTAAGAAATATCATATTATGTCAAACCAAAGGTCCATCAAGCCCAGTATCCTGTTTACAACAGTGGTCAATCCAGGTCACAGGTACCTGTCAGTTTCCCAAAAGGTAGAGAGGCCAGACTGGAAGTGGGACTTCTCTACTATGTCCCTATAGGTCTTGTCTATATACCTTTCTGCCTCAGCTCCTTCAAGCTAGTCTCCAGAGATCAGACTAAGCTCCCTGAGAGCAAAGAGCTCTTTGCACCTAGTACACACATGAGATTTCTCACCAATTGGGAGAAAATCACACATGTGACACTCTGGACAGAAACAAAAGATTTTGACCATGTTACCTCCCTTCTGATTACACAGCACTGGCTTCCAATAACCTACCAAATTAAATGTACGATATTTGTTTTAGCTCATAAAACTCTTTGAACAAATCAGACATTATATTTAGATCTATACCTGTGAGTTTTAATCTTCTGAAATAAACTCTAAATCTTGGGAGAAAAAGGGAATTCTTGGGTTTTAGAATTCGGTGTTTTTGCTGAGTCAGTCAGGTCTTAGTACCACCAGAGAGCTTTGTATTTAAATCAAAGCAGAGTATAGCTTAGCAGAGAAAGTAAATTAAGAGTAAATAGACTCTGAAATTTGTTTCTAGGGAGCTTTTCTTTCCATCAAATCAAAGTATAGCTTAAACATATAAAGTTAAATAGAGTAAATATTTACTGAAATAAAGCTGTTTCTAGAGGGGTTTTTTATCTAAATCAAATCAGAGCATAGTTTAGCATACAGATAGAATAGTCCTGAGTAGGAAGAAATAAATTCATTAAGTACTTGAGATTAATTAATCTTGAGGTGAACAAGTCCATTATATGTATTAGATATAGTTTTATTAATATAAGTATTGCCAGCAAATCTGCATAAGTAAACAACCTAAATACATAAATACAATCTTAAAACTAAGGTGCAGACAGCAGTCCAGCAGCAAGATGGGGGCTTTCCAGTCTTTTGCACTGAATGTCATATATATGATTTTCTCCCAGTTGGTGAGGGGTCTTATGTGTGCACTATGTGCAAGGAGTTCTTTGCTCTCAGGGAATGGGTCTGATCTCTGGAGGCTAGAGTGGGAGACTTGGAGGACATAAGGAAAACAGAAAGGTACATAGACAAGACCTACAGAGATATAGTACTGAAGTCCCACCTCCAATCTGGCAGCATCCCTGTTGCCATGGAGGAAAGAGGTCACGTGATATGAACGCATCACCCTGGTGTAGCAGGAAGTGATCCTGTAGCTAGGACCTGTCCTCTAGGTGATATAAAACCTCTCACACTGAGGAGGTTTCTCCAAGACCATGTGCCCACGAGGGAAAGGTTAGGACAGCCATTACAGTTTATTTCTTTATTTATTTTTATTTTATTTAACAGCTTTTATATGCCACACTTTTTATTATCAGTGTGGTTTACAATTAACAATTCTTGCTCAATTCAGTCAAAACTGTCTTGTGCTTACATTTTAACAGGATAGTTAACTTGGAGCATTAACTGGGTAAACTATTTACATTTTGGACCTAGAACTTGGTATTCTATCATTGATCTAATATATACACTTCAGATTGGTATTGTTGCGCATATCAATGGATAGTTCTGCTATTAGGTTTGTCCTAATTTGTTTATGTAGTGTCAAGTGCTGCTTGAAAGGATTGGGGTGTGTTAAGTGGGGAGGGGTTGTTTGGTTGCAAGAAGTATAGGAGGAATAGGTGATGCTTGATTGCTTTCTTGAATTGTGTAAGGTCTTTGATCACTCTTATTTTTGGTGGGAGGTTATTCCAGCACTTTGGGGCATAGAAGGCGAACGCTCTGTTCCTAGTTGTTTGAGTACATTTTATGGATTCCTTAGGGATAATCAGCGTGTTGTCTGCTACTGTCCTTCTCGACCTGTTGTTGGGGGTGAGGGTGAGGAGGCCCGTGAGTGACGAGGGAGATAGTTGTTGATTCTATCATTAGGCATGTAGATAGCTGGGTGGCTTGTGGACGTGAGGATCGCCTGATAACATGCCTGCCTGGTGTGAAGGTAGCGGACCTCATGCACCACCTAGACAAGGTCTTAGATAGTGCTTGGGAGGAGTCTGCTGTCTTGGTACATGTTGGTAACAATGACAAAGGAAAGTGTGGTAGGGAGGTTCTGGAGGTCAAATTTAGGCTTTTTAGCTAGGAAGTTGAAATTCAGAACTTCCTGGGTACTGTTCTCTGAAATGCTTCCCGTTCCACATGCAGGACACAAAAGGCAGGCAGAGCTCCAGACTCTCAATGCATGGATGAGACAATTGTGCAAGGATGAGGGTTTTGGATTTGTTAGGAACTAGGCAACATTCTGGAGAAAGGAGGGGCTTTTCCGAAGGGATGAGCTCCATCTTAATCGGGATGGAATCAGGCTGCTGGCATTAACCTTTAAAAAGGAGAGCAGCTTTTAAACTAGATAACAGGGGAAAGCCAACATTTTCCCAAGAGTTCATGGTTAGGAAAGATGTATCCTTGAAGCCCGATTACGGGAGGCAGGTCTTTGTAGCACAGTCCTTCACTGGTTTCACTCCTTTCTCTCTTCCAGATCTTATTCCGTTCTCTCCACTTCCACCCCCTCAGTTGTCTCTGACCCTACTCCCCTCCCTTGCGGTGTCCCTCAAGGTTCAGTCCTGGCCCCTCTCCTTTTTAACATCTTCCTCACGCCTCTTGCTCTATTGGTTCAACAACATGGGATTTCTGCTTTCTACTATGCTGACGACCTGGTTCTTCTACACCACACCTCCCCCCTTTCTCTTGACCTCTCCCCTCTAAATTCTTGTCTTACAGCCGTTGCCAATTGGCTCACTACCCACTGTCTGCATCTCAATCTCACGAAAACCCTTGCCATCTGGTTCTCCCGTGATAGTACTCCCCCCCCCTACTTTCCCCCTCCTTCTCTGGCTCGCCTGTCCCTCTAGTCTCTTCCTTTTGCTACCTGGGAGTCCTCTTTGACCCCAGGTTGACCTTTCGGGATCACATTGCTCACGTTTCAAAGACTTCATTTTTCTTCCTTCGTCAGATTCGTGCTATCAGGCCTTTTCTTTTTGCACAGGCACTTACTACCCTTCTTCTGTCACTGGTCATGTCCCGCATTGACTTCTGTTACTCGGTTTTAGCTGGTCTCCCCTCCATGCAACTTCACCGTCTCCAACGTATCCAAAATACTGCTGCCCGACTCATTTTTCACACCTCCATGTGCGACCATATTATTCCTCTTCTCATCCGTCTTCACTGGCTTCCTATCAAATTCCGCATTCACTTCAAAATCCTGGTACTCCTCCACCGTGTTCTACACACCCACTCCCCTCAGTATCTGGCTGATCTTGTTCACTTTCATACCCCAGTTCGCTCCTTGCGATCCCTCCATCTCAATCACCTACATCTTCCCTCACCCGCTCGTCCTCACCTCCAGTCCACCTGCTCCTCTGCCTTTTTCTTCCTCGCCCCCGCTCTGTGGAACTCCCTGCCCTCCTCTATCCGGCTTGAGCAGGGACACACTACCTTCAAGAACAGCCTCAAAACTCATCTCTTTGCCCTTGCCTTTGACCTCCATGATCCCCTTACGTGACCTTGTCCTCCCTTGTCTCTTCCCTCTCTCTCCCCCTCTTAGTCCTGTCGTATGACTCTGTTTAGGTATGCTTTCCTATCCACCATTGTAATTTCCTTTCTTTTTCCTTTACCTTATGGTTTTTCTTTATTTTACATTATGTAAACCGCTATGATGTTTTTCGTTTAGCGGTATATTAAGTTAATAAACATAAACATAAGAACACTAGCAAAAGACTGAATTTAGGCATATCGACAGAGAAGTTCCAATAAAGACAAAAGTAACCCAAATGCCCTTAAGTATAGAGCAGACAGAACTTAAAGATTCCAAATTATTCCTGCCAACTGGTAACCAAAGTAATATCAATAAAATACAGCTTCTAAAATGTTTTCATGCAAATGCTAGAAGTCTAAAAAATAAGATGGAGAGTTAGAATATATAGTACTAAATGAGAAGTTAGATATTATTGGTATCTCAGAGACGTGGTAGAAGGAGGACACCAAGTGGGACACTGTGATACCTGGGTACAAACTATATCACAATGATAGAGCTGATCAAATTGGTGGAGGGGTTGCACTCTATGTTAGAGAGGGCATTGAGTCACACAAGATTAATGTTTTGCAGGAAACACAATACACTGTAGAATCTCTATGGATTGAAATTCCATGTAAAAAGGGGAAGGTGATGGCAGTGGGGATGTACTATCAACTGCCTGGCCAGAATGAACAAACGGATGATAAAATGCTCAAAGAAATCAGGGAAGCTAACAATATTTACAGCACAGTAATAATAACAGATGATTTCAATTACTCCAGTATCGACTAGGTCAGTGTCACGGCAGGAGATGCGAGGGAGAAAATGTTTCTAGATTAAATAAATGACTGCTTCTTGGAGCAGCTGGCTCATGAACCAACAAGAAGGGAAGCCATTTTGGACCTAGTCCTTAGTGGAGGACAAGATCTGATGCAAGAGATAAGGGTGTTGGGGCCATTTGGCAAAAGTGATCATAGCATGATCATGTTTGATTTAATAAATGGAGGAAGGACTGCAAGGAAATCCACAGTACTACCTTTTCATTTTCAAAAGGGAGGATATGATAAAATGAGGAAATATTTTATGAAAAAACTGAAAGGAGCAGCTGAAAAGCTTAAAGATTTACATCAAGCATGGCTGTTGTTTAAAAATATTATCTTCGAAGGACAGACTAGCTCTATTCCAAGCTTTAAGAAAAGTGGAAGGAAGTCCAAAAATCTGCCAGCAGGGTTTAAAGGTGGGTCAAAGAGGCTGTTGTAGCCAAAAAAGCATCTTTCAGGAAATGCAAAAAGGAGCCAAATGACAAAAATCAGGAAACAAAATAAGCACTGCCGAGTTAGATGCAAGACATTGATAAGGCAGGCAAAGAGATAATTTGAAAAAAGCTTGCTGTGGAAGCAAAAACACATAATAAAAACTTTTTCAAGTACATTCGTAGCAAAAAAAAAACATGTGAGAGAGTCAGTTGGACCACTGGATGATAGAGGGGTAAATAGGGCACAAAGATGGAACAAGGCCATAGCAGAGAGACTGAATGAATTCTTTGCTTTGGTCTTTACTGAAAAAGACCCATGCCTGAAATGGTATTTAAAGCTGATGCAGCAGAAGAATTGAAAGAAATATCGATAAACCAGGAAGACTCATTACAACTATTTGATAAACTGAAGAGTAGCAAATCACCTGGACTGAGTGGTATATATCCAAGGGTGTTGAAAGAACTGATATATGAGATTGCAGACCTACTATTACTAATCTGTGAACTATCATTAAAATCATCAGTAATACCTGAAGACTGGAGGATAGCCAATGTAACGCCAATTTTTAAAAAGGGTTACAGGAGTGATCTAGAAAACTACAGACCAGTGAGCCTGACATCAGTACTGGGAAAAATGGTAGAAACCATTATTAAAAACAAAATTTCTGAACATGTAGATATTTATGATTTAATGGGAGAAAGCCAACATAGCTTTAGACAGGGAAGGTCTTGTCTTACTAATCTGTTATATTATTTTGAAGGTGTAAATAAGCAGGTAAAACATAGAAACATAGAAATATGATGACAGAAAAAGACCACATGGCCTATCTAGTCTGTCCTTCCATATCAACAACTACAACAGTCCCCTTTTTACCTTTAGAGATCCTCTGTGTTTGTCCCATGCTTTTTTGAATTCAGATACTGTCCTCATCTCTACCACCTCCACTGGGGCACTATTCCAGGGATCCACCACTCTTTCCGTAAAGAAATATTTCTGCATATCACTCCTGAATCTATCCCCTTTCACCCTCATCCCATGTACCCTCGTAGAAGAACTTGCTTTCAATCGAAAGAGGCTCTACCCCTGTGCATTTATGCCACGGAGGTATTTAAACGTCTCAATCATATCACCTCTATCCCGTCTTTCCTCTAATGTGTACATATTAAGATCCTTAAGTCTTTCCACATATGCTTTATAATGAAGACCACTAACCATTTTAGTAGCCACCCTCTGTACTGACTCCATCCTGTTTATATCCTTTTGAAGGTGCGGTCTCAAAAATTGCACACAATACTCCAAATGAGGCTGCACCAAAGACTTATACAGAGGCACTATCACCTCCTCTTTTCTGCTAGTCATTCCTCTCCGTATACACCCAAGCATCCTCCTAGCTTTTGCTGTCTACCTGTTTAGCCACTTTAAGATCATCAGACACAACCACACCTAGGTCCCGCTCTTCTTTAGTGGACAAAAGTACTTCACCCCCTATACTATATTGCTCCCTTGGATTGCTGCAGCCCAAATACATAACCTTGCATTTTTTAACATTAAATCCCAGCTGCCAAATTCTAGACCATTCTTCAAGCTTAGCTAGATCCCTCCTCAAAGGTGGGTCAGTTGATGTAGTGTATCTGGATTTTCAGAAAGCCTTTGACAAGGTCCCTCATGAGAGACTCATGGGGAAACTAAAAAGTCATGAGATAGGAGGCAGTGTACCATTGTGGATCAGGAACTGGTTAAAAGATAGGAAGCAGAGGGGAGGGCTAAATGGCCAATTTTCCCAATGGAGAAAGGTGAATGGTGGAATACACCATGGATCTGTGCTGGGTCCGCTGTTTTTAACATAATCGTAAATGACCTTGAAATGGAATAATGAGGGTGGTAATCAAATTTGCAGATGACACAAATTTATCCAAAGTTGTTAAAACCCCAGAGGATTTAATGTGGACAAGTACAAAGTTATGCACCTAGGAAAGAACAACCCAACTATGATTACACGATGCAAAGTTCCACATTAGGAACCGCCACCCAGGAAAAATATTTAGGCGTCATCATGGATAACACATTGAAACTCTCTGCCCAGTGTGGAGTGGCTGCCCAGAAAGCATATAGAATACTAGGAATCATAAGGAGAGTAATGGAGAATAAAACAAATGATACTATAATGCCTCTGTATTGTTCCATGGTGCGACCACAACTTGAATATTGTGTTCAATTCTGGTCGCCGTATCTTAAAAACAATATAGTGGAATTAGAAATGGAATGATACCCCTATGAGGAGAGGCTAAAAAGGTTAAGGCTCTTCAGCCTGGAAAAGAGACGGCTGAGGGACAATATGATAGAGCTGTATAAATTAATGAATGGAGTGGAACGAGTAAATGTAGATTGATTGTTTATGCCATCAAAATGTAGAAAGACTAGGGGACATGCAATGAAGTTACAGTGTAACCAATATAAGACTAATAAGAGAAAATAATTTTTCACTCAACGCGTAATCAAACTCTGGAATTCGTTACCGGAAAATGTAGTAAAAGCTGTTAGTGTAGCTGGGTTTAAAAAATATTTGGACAAGTTCCTTGAGGAAAGGTCCATAAACCATTCTAATATTCATCTGGAATCTTCTGGGCAGACAGACTTAGCTTATTTGGCTTGGGCTCTCTAGAATTTCCCGTAGACCTTTGTCGAGAGCCTTCCCTTCAAAGCTTTAAAAAAAGGCCTCAAACATTTTTGGTCCTTTAATCGGCAAACAGAGATATTGCCATGGGGTCTGCAGCTGACTCTCTAATGAGCTCTGTTGTTGATTTTTATTGGATTCAGTGTTCTTCCAATTTAGTTTGTAAGCCACCTTGATGGTTCCATTGTCTGAGAGGCAGTCTAGTAAATGTTGTTAAAGAAATACAATTTAAATTGCTATTCATATGGTCCACCTAGAGATAAAGTTATCTGAATAAAGGCTGAATATTGCCACTGTCCATATAATTTTTGATCCCATTTTTCAGAAAACATTTAGCCCTTTCTCAACTTAAATTGATACATTTTGACTATATATTTTCACAAACTGGCCCCCCTAAGTTAGCTCTCTAGGTCAAGAACTCTGCAGTAATTTCCCTTTTCCTAGAAGAGGCAGGAAATTGGTGTACTATTTATGTTTTATTTACAACTTCAGTGGTGTTTCACCATTAGTTTCTAATTAACAACTTCCACAACTACCACACTGCCTACCTGCACAACTTAATACAAAGTGCTATAAAAGCAAACAATAATGTTCCCTAACTTCTACAGCAAACATACAGCTCCTTGCACAATTTCTCCAAAGTACACTTCCTAAACAGAAAATAGAGTTCCCTAATCACAGCTATTTTGATCCTCTGTGATACAGACTACTTTGCTTACACCTGGTGATCTTGCATCTCCTGGGTTTTCTTGGCAGTTTGACTGTAAGTAGATTGCCAGGTCTTTCTTCTGAGGCAATGAAAGGTTAAGTGACTTACCGAAGGTCACAAGTAATGCCACTGGGAATTGAACCTCTAGTCTATCAAGCCAGTGCTCTCACCACTAGGCTACTCCTCCACTCCTCTATGGATTTTAATATACCATTTAACTTTTATAGCAAACGTGCAGCTCCTCAATTGGAGTTTCTGGCTTGTATGCCTCTGCATGCAGTTGTGGTCATCATTATTGGCACCCTTGCAGTTCAACTCCTTAATGTCCAATATCTCCTAAACAAAAGTGGCCAGTGGAATAGCTTTGGACTATATATGCACACATATTTGACACATAAAAGAATCAAATAAAACAAGACCAATTGAAAAAGGAAATAGTATAAAAACTGGGACATATTGGCACCCTTAGAAATAATTCATATCAGTTTGAACAGAAGAACTACATTTCCACTGCAAAAATATGAGATGCACCTGTGATCAATTGTCAGTACCCACATGATTTGAATCAACCGATGAATAACAGTTCTAATGTTTAAAATGGCCACATTCACTCAACTTATTCCATTTTCACAATGGTGAAAACAAGAGAGCTGCTTGAGACTGTTAGAAAAGCCATTATCATCAAACTTCAAAGGGTACAAGGCCATCTCAAAAGACCTTGGGATTCCTTTGTCTTCAGTTTGTAATGTTATTAAGAAGTTTTCTGCTCATTGAACTGTCAAGAACCTCCCAGGATGTGGTGGGACAAGGCAACTTAATCCAAGAAGTCTTTGATGGTTACTACGAACTGTTGGAAATACACCACGTAGAACATCCCAAGAATCTGTCGCATTTGTTCTGGTGGATCCTCCTCTACTACTATCCCACTCTCAATTGGTGTAGCCCAAGGGTCTGTCTTGGGTCCACTCCTTTTCTCTCTCTATACGCAGTCCCTTGGTGCACACATCTCTCCCCATGGCTTTCAGTACCATCCTTATGCTGAAATTTCCCAGATCTACTTCTCTACACCTGAAATCTCTCTGGCAATCCAAGCTAGGCTCTCTGCCTGCCTTTCTGACATTGCTGCTTGGATGTCTCACTGCTGCTTGAAATTGAACATGGTCAAAACTGAGCTTCTTATTTTTCCCCCTAAACCTTCCTCTCTCCTTCCTCCATTCTCAGTCTCTGTGGATAACTCTCTACTCCTCCCTGTCTCCTCAGCTTGCAGCCTTGGAATCATCTTTGACTCCTTCTCCACACTCATCCAACTGATAGCTAAAACCTGCCGTTTCTTTCTCTACAACATCAACAAAATTCGTCCATTCCTTTCTGAACACACTACTACGACGACACTTATTCATTCCTTAGTCACTTCCCATCTGGACTATTGTAACCTATTCCTTACTAGTTTCCCTCTGAATCATCTCTCTCCCCTTCAATCTGTTCAACATTCTGCTGCAAAACTAATCTTCTGCCAGCCTCATCATGCTCATATTACCCCTCTTCTCAAATCACTTCACTGGCTCCCTATCCATTTTCGCATCCAGTTCAAACTTCTCCTGCTGACCTATAAGTGCATTCACTCTACACCTCTCCTTGGGAGCTCCGCTCTTCTGGCAAATCCTTCTCTTCTATTGCTAACTCCAGACTTTGCTCCTTTCACGTTGCTGCTCCTTATGCCTGGAACAAACTACCTGAGACTGTACGTCAGGCGCCTTCTCTGACCGTTTTCAAATCCAGGCTGAAAACTCACCTCTTCACTGCCACTTTTGGATCTTGATTCACCTGATCTCCTTTGTGTTTCCTTACCATTCCCCCTAGATGTGTTCCAAAACTATAACTACTGTGTTGTCTGTCTTGACTAAATTGTAAGCTCTGATGAGCAGGGACTGTCTTTTACATGTCTGTACAGCGTTGCATATGTTTTGGAGCGCTATATAAATAGTAGTAGTAGTAGTAATAGTAACATCCAAAAAGCTTAAGGCTTTCAATAGTAGTAGTAATAGTAACATCCAAAAAGCTTAAGGCTGACTTGGAGCAATCTGGAGGGGTGGTTTCAACCCGCACCATATGCCATGTACTCAACAAAGAAGGACTTCATGAGCAAAGGCCAAGGAGGGCCCCACTGCTCAAACATAGACATAAAAAGGCATGCCTGATTTTTGCCCAAACCCACCTTGAGAAGCCACAATTCTTCAGGGAAAATGTTCTGTGGAAAAGATGAAACCAAACTTGAGCTCTTTGGCAATACAGTCAGCGAAGAAATGAAACTTATAAGGAAAAAGCCACCCTTCCTATAGTTAAGTATGGTGGAGGTTCCATAATGTTGTGGGGCTGTTTTGCTGCCTCAGGTACCGGAGGCCTGGAACATATTAAAGGAATCATGAAGTCCGAGGACTACCAAGGTATTTTGGAGTGAAATGTGCTACCTAGTGTAAGAAAGCTAGGTCTGGGTCGAAAGTCATGAGTCCTCCAGCAGGACAATGATCCAAAACAGACATCCAAAAGTACAAAAGAATGGTTAAAAAGGAAAAAAATGGACTGTTTTAAACTGGCTATCAACGAGTCCTGTTCTCAATCCAATTGAGAACCTTTGGAAAGAGCTGAAATCTGCTATTGGTGAAAGGAATCCTGGAAACATTCATGAGCTGGAACAAATGGTTGTTGAAGAGTGGGAGAAACTACCAGCAGACAGATGTACGAAACATAGATGGCTAAAAGAAACATTTGGATGCTGTGATCACTGTCAAGGGTTGTGCAACAAAATATTAGTGAAGGGTGCCATTAATCCTGTCCAGGTCATATTTTGTTTTTTTCTCAGAAATTACTATATCTAAGTTTCATAGATATCTTTTTTTTGTTGTTGTATGTCTTTGAACATACTATTAAAATATTATGATGACACATTTGAAATATTTCTAATTATTTCTCAATATATTGTACACAACATACCTAAAATGCAAGACTGCCAATAATGTTCATACAACTATATCAAGGACCTTAACTTTGATGTTAATCTAACAGGAAGTTATTTTCCCCTGGGCCTCTGATCAGTAACATTCCAAGCACACATTCAACCCATTAGAACAACTTTAAACCAGGGTGTATTTCTAATGGTATTGCAGTTACCATTCCCAGCTTGCCAGCCTATTCTGCCAGTACAGACTGCCTTCCCAGGTATTGTAATTTAATCTAGTAGGTGAATGTTTCACTATGGTGGCTTCTCTAGATCTTTTCACAAACAACTCTGCACCTGTTTCTGCTTCCCAAAGTCATGGCAATTTCTTAATTTCCTTAAAGATCTGTAGCTCCTTTGTCACTCACAGGTCTAAGCCCAGGATTCCACTTCTATCTTTTCCCTCCTGAACTATCTTGCTGCTTCATTCTTTCTGTATTCTGCTGTCCTCTGCAAACAGTCTTGGCTTTTTGTTTCTTGCTAATTGGCTCCAGGTGCTCAGTTACTTTTTGCCTCTATTCTGAACTCTGCAGCTTTCTCTGGATACAAGCAGGGGGATACAGGCACACTCCATGGTGTTGCTCACTGAAAGCACCGGTGACGTCTCTCCCCTCGCGCATACATGCCCCTTGCCACCTCAGCATCCCGTCCCATCATCTCAGTTTTTTCTTTAACCACAAGGCGATCAGCCGCGGCTCTTCTCTCCTCCGTCAGTGTGCGCCGTTTTCTTTTTCTTTTATTATTTTAAGTAGTTTTCTCAACATTGCATTCTTTTGGCAGTTTAAAAAAACACAGAAGCAGCGTTTTCTTCAGCAATCTCTGAGGCCAAAGGCTCCCAGCCAACAAAGCTCTTCTCTCACACTGTCAGCATGAGTTCCTCACAAAAACAAAAAACAAAACAAAACAAGGAAACAGCAATGGAAGAGCAACGGTGACTTTTTCAACCTGCTTGCACACTCATTTTCCTTTTCTCCAATTGAGTCCTCAAAAAAAAAAAGGAGGAAAGAGGCCACAGCACAATACCTTTAAAGGATCAACTGCTTAACATCATCTTTATTTCACAGTAGCTGTTCCCTGCCCTCATGGCATCTCATGCCTCATTAACTACCCCTGTCCCACTGGGCTCAGGCAAGGCACAATTGGGAGTGGATGGGGCTGCTGTGGGGCCGGAGGCAGACCTCCTACCAGCACCAGAATCAAAGAAGGCAGTCCAGGGGGCGGAGCCAGAAGCAGGGCAGGATGGACACATAGAGTAGAGCTCCGGAGGACTTGTTAATTTTGAAATGAAACAGTCGGATTCGGCAAGATCGAACCAGAGAGATGTCCGGGCCTAAGCCGACCCATTTAGAATTCGCCGCAGCACAGAACACAAGTGCAAAACGCTCAAAAACGGAGCCCCTTTCTCCACAAAACATGGTGGCCACACGCGACTACCTTGAGGCTCTCCAAGAACTTTTATCCGAGGTGCGGGCGGTCAAAGAAATGGTAAAAGCAAATGGTGAGTCGCTAACAAACATGCAGGAAGACATCGGAGTATTAAAGAGCAGCATGGAGACACTCACATTACGGCAAGACAAGATCGAGCAAAGTATGACTGTGCATGAGGAGCGGATGCGGGCGATCGACAAGCAGGCCAAGCAAATTAGAGCGCTGCAGAGAGATGTGGAGGACAGCAATAACCGGGCTCTCAGAAACAACATGAGGATAGTGGGAATCCCGGAAGGCGCCGAGGGAAGAGACCTCTATGCTTTTCTACATAAGTTGATTCCTACGGTGTTAAAACTCACTTTTGAGAAGCCGTTTGAAATAGAGCGAGCACATCGGGTCCCCTCGCAGGCTCTACTGAATAGCAAACGGCCACAACCGATCATCCTGAAAATTCTCCGTTTTCAGCAGGTGTCTCAAGTCATGGATGCGGCATGAGCACGCTCCCCACTGGACTTTGAGGGTCATAGGCTAATGTTCTTCCCAGACTTCGCAAAAAGCACCGTCGACCGGAGAAGGAGCTTCCTTGCATTGAGACTCCATCTGCAGCAGCTACAAGCGCGATTTGGGCTTCTTTCCCACTTTACATAATCAGACAAGAACCTTTGAGGATCCGGAGGCCCTGAACGTATTTCTTGAAGATAAAGAGCTGTTGCAGATGTGTTGAGCATGATGATACACATTGTGCAGCCTTGTGGAGGAGGTAGCAGCGGAGTGAAAATCCGAACTGTAGCGTTTAAATGAAATAGTTCTGTATTGATGAGTACTTACTCAGACCGGCTATTAAGAAGTGTGTTTTATGGTTATATACATTGACAGAGGTCTGTCAGATTAGGCAGCATAGCCAATATAGATGAACAGCACTGTCCCTCTGTGCCTATTCTGCCCACTTAGGGCTCACCTATTAGTTTTAGAGATGTTAGTACCCCTTCAGGTTTCATTGTGTTGATGGTGCTGTATTTCATAGTGATAGGCAGTATGTATGGGAATGCTTTATCGGGATCTTTAAAGGGTGTTATAAATACCTTGACCAGGTAATGTCTGGTTTGAGATTATTGTCTTAAAGAGAATAAACCCAACATAGAGTGCGTGGGTAAATTTAGTAAGAAATTAAAATGTTACCTATGTCTCACTGTCTCCCTTATGGTTATGTTAAGCCCATCAGCCCCTGCAGGCTTAACAGAGCCATGAGGAGACACTCTCCCTTCGCGGATCTGAAAGCCATCGCGGAGAGGCTCAGCCGGGCAGGGGGGGGGGCCGTGGGACAGTCAATTCTACTGCTGCCGCGGCGGCAGCTGCAGCAGCCAGCTTTTTTTTTTTTTAATTTTCCTTGGGCCGATGGGGGGAAGGGGGGTTAGGACTAGTAATGGGCTGATGGGGGGATTAGAACTGGAAATGGGCTATGGGGGGCTAGGACTGGAAATGGGCTGATGGGGGGGTTAGGACTGGAGGTGGGCTGATGGGGTTAGGACTGGTAATGGGCTGTGCACTGATGGAGGGTTAGGACTGGTAATGGGCTATGGGGGGGCTAAGTCTGGAAATGGGGTGATGGGGGTTAGGACTAGTAATGGGCTATGGGGGGGCTAAGACTGGAAATGGGCTGATGGGGTTAGGACTGGAAGTGGGCTGATGGGGGGGCTTAAACTGAAAATGGGGTGATGGGGGGTTAGGACTGGAAGTGGGTTGATGGGGGGGGCTAGGACTGGTAATGGGTTGGGGGGGTTGCTAGGACTGGAACTGGGCTGAGTGGAAGGGAAGGCTTGAACTTCAAATAGCTGATGGGGACGGGGACTTGGAATGGAAATGGGCTGAGTGGAAGGGGGGCTTGAAATTCAAATAGCTAATGGGGAGGGGGGCTTGGAATGGAAATGGGCTGTGAGGGGAGGGAGCTAGGACAGGAAATGGGCTGATGGAGCAGCTAGGATGGGACTGGAAATGGGCAGTTGGGGGAGCTAAGATTGGAAATGGGCCATGGTGGGGGCTTGGATTGAAATGGACTCATGTAGGGGCTAGAACTGGAAGTAGGCTCATGGGGGGCTTGGATTGGAATTGGGCTGAGTGGAGGGGAGCTAGGATTTGACATGGGCTGATGGGTTAGGAAAGGACTAGAAATGGGCTGATGGGGGGCTGGGATTGGAAATGAGCTGCTGGAGGGACTCGGATAGGACTGGAAATGGATGGGGAGCTAGGACTGGAAATGGGCTGATGGGGGGCTAGGACTGGAAATGGGCTGATGAAGGGACTAGAAGGGACTAGAAGGGAGCGGATGCTGGGTGAGGCTGAAACTAGAAGGGAGCTGATGTTGGGGGAGGATTAGAATAGGATGGGGCTGGGAGAGTGAAATGGAGAGGGGAAAATATTTTGTGTGGGAGGGATGAAAAATCTACAATTGGCCGGGTATTGGGAGAGTAAATGGGGATTGATGATGGAGGGGTAAAATTTGAGTGGATGAAATAGGAATGAGGAAAGAGCAAAAGGAGAAAGATTAGTATGTTAAAGCAGATGTAGAGAGAGAGAATGGAAAAAAACTAGAAGAGAGAAAAAAGGACAAATGGACAGCAGACGATGGAGAGTTAGCAGAAGACACGAAGAAACCAGAAGAAAGTGGCTGGAGCAATTGCAACTGAAAAAAAAATGCACAAAAGGTAGGAAAATATCTCTTTATTTTGAATTTATTAACTGGAATATGTCAGCTCTGGGAAATGTGCATCATTAACGTCTGTGCTTTGTTTAGTACAAGAGGAAATTAATTTATAGTTTTATTTCTACAGTGGTGTTGTACATTCCAAGTTGGCTTTTGGGGTTCCCAGTTTAATTATTGCCTTCCTGTTTCTAAATTGTGATTCCTTGTTTGGTGATGGTCGATGGTCTGTTTAGATGCAGGCTTCCCCAGGTTATTTGGATTAAAGGTTCAGTCTTCCCAGCTTTTCATCACCTTTAATCCAAATAACCTGGGGAAGCCTGCATCTAAACAGAGCATTTCCTCCTGGATTGCAGATAGTATTTCTTTAGGTTATGTTCAGGCAGGTCGCACCCTTTCCAGTCTGGTGGGATCCCACTGCCTCTGAGATACAGCAGTCACTGTTGCCAATTCAGCTGCTATTCCTCCTCAAGGGATCTGCAAAGCTGCTACATAGTCATCTGTACACACTTTCACAAAGCACTACAGCCTGGATCGCTCTTCAGCCACTGACCTTGCCTTCAGACAGACTGTTCTGTGAAATCTCTTTGCTTAAATTCTTCCACCATCCAGCTTCCAAACGGGCTACAAACATTGTCAGACTTTGAAGCGGCCCTCAGCTCTGGACTCACCATGGAGTGTGCCTGCATCCCCCTGTGTTTGTATCCGGAGAAAGTGTAGTAGCTGATAAGAATGCAATAAATAATACCCGGAGTCAGGCAAAGATTCAAGCCAATTTAATGTGCACAGACTCAGATTGCAGTAGCATTCAAAATGGTCTGAGCACAGAGCTCAGAAAAATGACAGTTTATATACTTTTCTTCTCCAGTCTAATACAGGCAAAACTCCTCATTGGCCACAGTGGCCCACTTACTCTCATCCAATAGACATCTCTGACCGGGCCCAGGACTCGCTCCCCCTGCTTGGGTCTTACTAGCCACGGGTCAGCAACTAGACATAACACTAAACATAATACTTTTACTAAAGTATACAGTATATTTCGCTATTCTTGCAAGGTCAGTTAGCCACAAAGATAGTGGAAGGCATATCAGAAGCATTCTTAACAAAAGCAAAACAAAGCGAGGCCAAACATAGCAAGGTTAAGACGTATCTCTAGCCTTGGCTCAAAACACTAAACAATCTTCATAATGCTAGACAAAATATTCTTACACTGTTCGGCTTCTCTGCTATATTTTCATCCTAATTACGAGGTCAGTGCACAATCAGCAAAGATACAGTGGAGGACATTCCTACTAAAGCAGACATCTGGCTTACCTAAACAATAAACAGTAAAAGTTTTAATTCTCTTATCTCCAGGAGAGCAGAACATGTTATCAAACCAGAATAGAACAGTATTTCTTTCTAACAGCTAACAGCATTCTGCAATTTTCCAAAATCAGCAATAACATTTTAAAGCAGGAGAAAAAGGGCTTCAGACCTAGCTCTGCTACATGCTAGGCCATCGCTTATCACATTCCCTCCTTTTGATTATTCTCACCCGCAAGTGAGAAAGGGTGAGAATCAAATCACACAAATAGCAAAATACTTCAGACTATAGTAGAGGGATCACTGTGTGGTATAGGGTAGTAGCCCGACGTTGCTAGGATTCATGTTGCTGCCTTACGTTAAGTTTAATATACGTAAGCATAAGGGGAGGAAACATGGGATACATAAACAGCCACAATCAATAATACATTTGATACAAGTGTCTTTGTCAAATCATATAACATACCTAGTGTATAAGCAGAGGGGCAGGAGACATAGGAGGAACAAATGACATATATACTGTTCATCATAGCAATAGGCCCGTTATCATAACCCACAAAAATAAGAACCATTCCTATTAATAGCAGCACCTGTATCAGAGGTCGGTAGCAGTACATGTCAAAAAGGTAAGTAGCACATGTTTGAAAATTAGCAACACATGTACTAAAGTCCAAAAAATCTGGGTTCTGAGAGCTGGCGAGTAGCAATCAAAAGGGCTCCATTCTCATTGTTCCATCGCAGTTCCCATAACAGGAGAGGAAAGATTCTGGCGGGGGTTGAGACAAGTCCGGGTATTCCCTGATATGCAAATACTAGGTTTGCAGGCTGCACAGGGAAGTAGGGCAAGAGTCAATTCAAAGCACCCCAAGGCTGCCGCCAGAACGAAGCAAGAATAAGAATTCATAATGGGCATAGTCTCTGGAAAATTGGTGGAACCGTCGGCTTCCACAACAGGTAGCAGACGTAGAGTTGATTGTAGGTCCTCAAGCTTCTGCCGTACGTAGACCTACCAGCTTTGTGGCAGGAGTAGGGCTGTAGATTCCAAAGTATCACTGTCCTCTGGGATGTCTCAGGTTCTTAAAATATCATAGTACAGTCTCTCAGGCTATTATTGCCTCCTTAGAGCAGTTCACTTTTTAGGAGATCAAAACAGTTTTTTTCTTTTTCTTTTTTTTTTCGGAGCATTTGAACACAGTCTCATAGAAGACTCAATTTCTTAACACAACACAGTCTATTTCTGATGATTTCAGCTTTCTCCAGATGCGAGGCTTACCTTCGGATAAACAAACAGTCTTGAAATAGTGCAGTTTCCGAAGGACCAATAAGTCTTAGGTCCGTTGCTGTTGTCGTAAGGTGAGGCGCAATGGAGTCTCAGGATAATTTATGGAAGTCCACGACCAAGTTCAGAAGCGGCTGCTGGAATGCAAAACTGGAGGACGTCTGTTCTCTTGACGTCCAGGAGCAGGTTGGTAAAGTTCTTACAATGACAGATCTTTTCTTTGCAGTGTGAGTCGCAATGGTGCTGCAGGATTGGCGATCGAAGTCCAGGGACGACTCTCAGGAACTGTGGCTGGTTTCACTCGACTTTGGTGGATCCAGGAGTCGATCTCGGCCACTTTAACTGCTGTTGGGGTTGATAACAAGATGACATATGGCCCTTTCCAAAACGGCGCCAGCGGTGTCTTCTTCTACTCTGTCACCCACACCGAGGCTCCAGGCTTGAAAGGATGCAGGGGTTTGGATGGGCTGGTCTTGTACTCACGCATGAAGACCCTGCAAAACAGAACTTAAAACCAATAGTGCTTATCTAATAATTTCAGATCCTATCTGTCACACATCTCCTTTTACTCTCTATACAATAGGCTACAGAATCTCAGAATCTCAAAAGGGGAAACTCCTAAAGACTTAGGGGCAGGGGCTAAGTATATCCTATGAAGGGCTATAGGAAGAACCTGGGGCCACTTCAGGTAAACCTCTGGGCAGTTTGGACAACTTGAGTACACAATGTCCATTACTTGCAAGCAATCATGGTCAGGAGGGCCTGGACCGACGGGCAATAGGGTGGCTGGGTTTAGAGTTTGGCTGACACTTAATTGCAAGTTAGGATTCTCACATAGCATACTTTGATATTTCAGCATTCGGGCATTAGTGAGCCAATGGCTTCCTTTATGTTCCATCAGGGTTAAATCAGAGTGTGGTACAGTAACTTGAAGAAGGTTTTGTCCTAAGGTGAGCTTATCTGCTTCGCTCACTAAGAGGGCTGTGGCTGCTACAGCTCTCAGGCAAGGTGGCCAGCCTTTTGCAACAGGATCCAATTATTTTGACAGGTAGGCCACAGGTCACTTGATTCATGGACATATAGACGAAATGGTTTCTGCACATCTGGTAGTCCCAAAGCTGGGGATGACATCAATGCTGTTTTCAGTGATTTAAATGCTTTATCTTGTTCTGGGCCCCATTCCAGGGGAGATCGTTCCATTCCTTGTGTGACTTGGTACAAAGGTTTTCGCCATGAGCGCAAAATTTGGTATCCATATTCGGCAGTAGCCTGCAGCTCCCAAGAAAACTCGCACCTGTTTCCTAGTAGTGGGGGTTGGGATGCGGCATACTGCTTCTTTTCGCTCAAGTCCTAATTTCCAGGTTCCTTTAGACAGGTGGAACCCTAAATATTTCACTTCTGTCTGGCACAGCTGCGCCTTGGCTCTGGAAACCTTGTATCCAGCTTCATTCAAAAGGTGCAAGAGATCACTTGTAGCTTGTATACAATCAGATTTGTTATTGGTGGCTATGAGCAAATCATCTACATATTGAAGCAAAAATCATTTTCCCGGAATCACAGAGTAGCTTGACAAATCTTGACTGAGGGCTGCACTGAAGATAGTGGGTGAGTTCTTAAATCCTTGTGGTAATCGAGTCCAAATAAGTTGCCCTCGCCGTCCTGTGGTAGGGGTTTCCCATTCAAATGCAAACAAAAGCTGACTGGCCTCTGTCAGGGGTATACGGAAAAAAAAGGCATCTTTTAAGTCCAAAACAGTAAAGTGAGTGGCTTCTGCTGGAATCAGTCCTAGGAGGGTGTAAGGATTTGGTACTACTGGATGTATGGTTTTCACTCGACGTAGATCCTGCACTGGGCGGTAGTCACCTGTCCCAGGCTTCTTGATTGGGAGAAGGGAGGTGTTCCAGGGTGACTGGCATTCTCTTAGAAGTCCATACTGCAATAATTTCTTCAAATGGCGATGAATGCCTTCAATTGCTGGTCTTGGGAGGGGACACTGACGCACATGCACTGGTTCTGCTCCCGGTTTCAAGGTAACAAGTACAGGAGCTATATTCTTTGCTAGGCCAGGTGGATTATTCTCTGCCCATACTCCAGGTGGGGCTGCAATGCTGGTAAGTATACAGGAACTTTGCTGGCCTGATTGGAGATGCACTATAGAACTGCTACTCTTCTTCTCGGTGAACAGTCAGCACTATCAATCCAGCTCCTTCGATTAGGAAAACTTCCTCCACATCATTCAACTATAGTATCAGCAAGACGAACTGCTCTCTTCGCCATCTTACATTCACTTTCTCTGTCGCATTATCTCCACAATTCACAGACATTCTGAACAACTTAATCGTGCTGCTGTATTCATGCCCGCAAATCCATCCCGTTTCTGCAAGTTCTGTTTTATATCTCCCTGGGACTGACTTGACAAAAACTGCATTTACCAGGCACAAATTCTCCTGGGCTGCTGGATTTCATGGGGCATATAGTGAGGGCTGCCTGCACTATTTGGATTCCACTTCATGTTCTCGGACGCTGACTGTGGGTGACTCTGAACTGGTAAAATGAATCCCTGCCTGCAGTGTCAGCGGTGGACTGTAGCCCCCACATGTGCTTGTCAACAGACAGAGGAACAATCTAGATAGAGTCCTTACAATAGAAAACTACACTTCTGCAACATGTTATAATAACAAATCCTAACAGAAAGAACTATAGTTCATAACATGACGACTACATAGCTGTTACGTATAACTGGAATAAAATTACTTGGCAAAAAACTAACTGCCAGCCGTAATCAGCTTGGCTTTGCAAAAGACATTACTTTCAATTTTACAGTTTTTAGGAAGCAGAGATTCAAAAAGACATTCATTCTGGATACATTTTCTATAAAGCGGGTGGACATCTGGAATACACATTTTCCTTCCTAGTTTATTTTATTAACAATAAGATTAACCCCTCATTCACTCAGGATTCAAAGCACTTTCAAGTTGCGATCTAGTACCGCTGGCTCACATGCTGCAGAGTCCTGTCAGTGTTCGTAACCTCGGCTTCGTAGGGCGAAGGGAAAATACAAGCATCCTTTCCTATTGAAACCTGAGCCCTACAAGATTTCTGCTCACTTGATCTGCACAGGAATTCGAGTAGGAATGTAACCCTTTCCAAGCTAAGTACAATACTATCGAGATCCACAATCCTGACTAAACATTCTTATTAAATGATATATAATACATGACCATAGCAGAAGGCACATCACTATTACAAAATATTGAATAAAAACAGGTATAATTCCCTAAAATAAGCACCCATTAGCCCAGCAGCAGAACGTTGAAAACATGCCTTCATAGGGTTAAAACATTCCTTTGCACAAACACGCCTCTTGTGCTGCAGCTGAATGAGAGAAACAGCTTCTTGCTTTTACAGTGACTCTTCTTAACTATACTTTTACTATTTCATATGCGGTAAAGTGTCACAAATTACCCAACGGAATATAATCCTACCCTTATACTAGAAGGGAAACTTGTGGTTTCAACAGATAACAAAAACAAACTCCCAACGCTTCCTCCTTTTCACAAGCACTCTTCACACAGACAAACATGCTAGCATTTTCCAAATTCCGAATTCCCGGGCTGACTGACAAACCAGAATTACTGAAACTGAAAGGGCTGATGGTTTCGCCCCGCGCACTACTTGCAGGGGTACTAGGATCGCCCGTGGAAGTTGATCAGACTTCCTTTACCTGTTACTGTACCAGAGATGTCTCGAGACTTTCCCAGAGCTATCTGACTAAGAACCAGAAAAATCAATACTCACCGGATCCGGTAGCTAATGCGCTGCGCAACCAATCCCTCCTTGGGTTGAATCCTGGACCCCCCTTGGGTTCGAGGTGTTGGCCGGCCAGAAGCAGCAACCTGCGGAGGCAAGGAGGAGTCTCCTCTGATACAAAAGGACCAGGGGCGCCAGAGACCTTCCTGCGGTCAGTTAGGCTCAGCTCCAGCCGGACCAAACCTGTGAGGCGAGATGTCGGGGCATATTCACTTGCATACCATCCCCCACTCGCACATTCCCGGCCAATGCACCAGAAATATGTAGTAGCTGATAAGAATGCAATAAAGAATACCCGGAGTCAGGCAAAGATTCAAGCCAATTTAATGTGCACAGACTCAGATTGCAGTAGCATTCAAAATGGTCTGAGCACAGAGCTCAGAAAAATGACAGTTTATATACTTTTCTTCTCCAGTCTAATACAGGCAAAACTCCTCATTGGCCACAGTGGCCCACTTACTCTCATCCAATAGACATCTCTGACTGGGCCCAGGACTCGCTCCCCCTGCTTGGGTCTTACTAGCCACGGGTCAGCAACTAGACATAACACTAAACATAATACTTTTACTAAAGTATACAGTATATTTCGTTATTCTTGCAAGGTCAGTTAGCCACACAGATAGTGGAAGGCATATCAGAAGCATTCTTAACAAAAGCAAAACAAAGCGAGGCCAAACATAGCAAGGTTAAGACGTATCTCTAGCCTTGGCTCAAAACACTAAACAATCTTCATAATGCTAGACAAAATATTCTTACACTGTTCGGCTTCTCTGCTATATTTTCATCCTAATTACGAGGTCAGTGCACAATCAGCAAAGATACAGTGGAGGACATTCCTACTAAAGCAGACATCTGGCTTACCTAAACAATAAACAGTAAAAGTTTTAATTCTCTTATCTCCAGGAGAGCAGAACATGTTATCAAACCAGAATAGAACAGTATTTCTTTCTAACAGCTAACAGCATTCTGCAATTTTCCAAAATCAGCAATAACATTTTAAAGCAGGAGAAAAAGGGCTTCAGACCTAGCTCTGCTACATGCTAGGCCATCGCCTATCACAAAAGTATAGTTGCTTACCTATAACGGGGGTTCTCCATATAGAGCAGGGGTATGCAGCCACACTCGCCTGCCCGCCATCTCCTCAAATAACAACTGAAGCCAAGTACAAGAAAAAATTCTGCTTCATCAAGGTTCAAAAAAAAAGAAAAAACACTACACAAGTAGACAGACATTTCCAGCCACACTAGAAATCAACCCATGATGCAAGCAGTGGACATTTTTCAACATACAGACTCAGTTCTAAAAGACACATCCTGTCATCTTCCGATTCCACTTCCCTTTTCTGCTACTGTTTTCCTGAGTGCCTTCAATGCTGCGCTTGCCTACTCTGAGATGAACTGAGATGACGTGACGAGATGCTGAGACAGGAAGGAGAACGTATGCTCAGAGAAGCCTGAAGGACTTTTTGAGCTAGGGGAGAGCCAGCACTGGTGCAGTCAGTGGACAGCACCATGGAGTGTGGCTGCATACCCCTGCTGTATATGGAGAACCCATGTTACAGGTAAACAACTATGCTTTCTCTCTAGGTTTCCAGAAGTGTCTGTCTCCAGTATTGCTCACTTCTTGCCAGTTCAGAACTCTTGGGAACTTCATCTCTCAGCTCACTTTCTTTTAGAGATCTCTCTGGAATTTCCTCTAGTGCTGAACTGATGTATAACCAGTGACATGCTACTTAGTGTCTCAAATTATCAACTTATACAGACAAAGTGTATGCATTTGCCTGTTGGAAAGATAAAAAAACAAAGGGGGATATTCAAAGTGTTTTAGCAAATTAGCAGATCTGCTATCTGATTAAAAGGCAACCATTCCAATAATCATAAGAACATGATGCCATACTAGCTCAGACCAAGGGTCCATCAAGCCCAGTTTCCTCTTTACAACAGTGGCCAATCCAGGTCACAAGTATCTGGCAGGTTCCCAAAAAGGGCAAAAGAAGCAGGACAGAGGCACAGTGTGGATATTTAAGGACCCTTTATTGAAAAGCAATAGGGCTGACCTATTACTTTTACTGTAAATAAAAGGTTCTTAAATATCCACGGTGTGCCTCTGTTCTGCTTTGCTTGTCCTTGGTGTCACTGCAGATGTTTCTTGTAGGTTCCCCATAAGGTACACAGATTCCATTTTGCTTATTCCAGAGTAAGCAGTAGATTTCCTTGGTCCTCTTTAATAATGGTGTATGGACTTTTCCTCCAGGAATTTGTCCAAACCTTTTTTTAAATCCAGCTACATCAACAGCTTTTACTACAACCACCGGTAACAAATTCCAGTTTGATTACACATTGAGTGAAAAAAGATTTTCTCCGATTGGTCCTAAATGAACTATACTGTAACTTCAATGCATGTCCCCTAGTCTTTCTACTTTTTGAAGGAGTAAACAACTGTTCTATGTTTTCTACTCCATTCACCATTTTATAGACCTCTATCATATCTTCTCTCAGCTGTCTTTTTTCCAAGTTAAAGAGCTCTAACCTTTTAAGCCTATTCTCGAAGGGGTATTCTTCCATCCCCTTTACCATTTTGGTAGCTTTTCTCTGTACTTTTTCTAATTCTGATATATTCTTTTTAAAATATGGTAACCAAAATTGCACACTGTATTCAAGATGTGGTCGCACCATGGAACGATACAGAGGTATTATAATATCCTTGATTTTATTCTCCATTCCTTTCCTTATGATTCCTAGCATTCTGTTTGCTTTCTCAGCTACTGCTGCACACTAAGCAGAGGGTTTCAACGCATTATCCACGATGACGCCTAGATCCTTTTTCTGGGTGGTGTTTCCTAATCTGGAACCTTGTATCGTGTACCTGTAGTTTGGGTTGTTCTTCCCTAATGGGGCCATTCCAAAGCCCAAATAGCGGGAATGGATGTCCCATTGGGACATCCATCCCCGCTATTCAGGCCCTTTCCCGATCCTGTCTATCTTCTCCATGCATTGTACTGAAAAGGTAGATGGGGATGGGAAAGGGATGGATTGGGGGTGGCGTTAGGGCGGTCAGTGGACATTCGTCAGCCCCAGATGTACAGGGCCAATTCCAATGTTGGTCCTGTATGCCTGGGGCCGGTGGCTTGCACAGGGAACATTCCACCTCCGAGGTGGAATAAGTTCCCTAGTCAGCAGAGGACAGCAGGCCTGGTGCTGGGAAGCGGTGGGAGGGGGCAGAGGAGATTCCCTGCAGCCTAACCTGGCCTTAGGAGGCCAGATAGGGGGTTGGGCTGCAGGGAAAGCACTTTTGCAGCAGGTGGCCGGGGATTGCAGCTTTTCAATGGAGTCGCAGTGCCATGGCAACTGGACACCATGGCGCCACAGCTCCATTGAACAGCCCTGACTAAGTTAGCTGGGGAAGGCCTGTATGTGCAGGCCAGACGGAATTGGAGTCCTGGCCTGCATGTACAGGCCTGTTCGTGATTCTGATCCCACAGGCTAGACATCCCCGTGGGATCAGAATTGCGGCTCCCTCTGTATGTCCGGTTCCGGCCAGGCACACAGAGGGCCAGGACCAGGATCGTACCAAGCCCTGTGCGAGTGATGCGGCCACACAGGGTGCAAAGACTTAAAGGATGCATTTCGGCTCTCTGCCGTTGCCAGCCGCCGCCACTTTTTCGGCAGCAGGCAGCAGCAGAGAGACGAAATGCGCCCCTTAAGTCTTCGCACCAGCACACTAAGCAGGTCTGGTCTCTCCGGGAGGGACCAGACCTGCTTAGTGTGTCGGTGACATGGAAATCTGGCATGTGCCCCCCCCCCCTCACGCAGTGTCTAAATGGAGGTGCGGGAGGGGGGCCGCGCACCCAATGTGCAAGTCGCACAGGGCGCATTTCAGTCTCGGTACGGCCCTGGCCAGGACATCCAGGATGGAATCAGACTCTAAGTACTGTGATGAGGTAACTAGTACAGAGCCTATGCTATATGAGGAAATGGCTAGTTCAGAGCCTATGGTAATAGGAAAAGAGGAAGAGCTTACCTCACAAGCACATAGGCAGCAAACATATTCAGCTTTTAAAAAGCCCAAGTATAGTGGAGAAAACTTTCCATTCACCAAAGGTGACGCAGTAGAAAGCCAAAAGGCTAATCAAACTCACCTGAGTGGAAGGGCACATACAACGTGCAGAGAACAGGAGCATAAAAACTACAGGGAAAGCCCAGTGGAGGAGCAAAGGGAGGGGCTGGAGCCAAGGCAGCAAAGGCAGGAGCAGAAGCCAAAGGGTGGAGCAGGCTATAGCTGCAGAGGAGTCTCCCAAGCCAGAGGGGGTCTCGGTCACTGGAGAGTGAGTAACCAAGAGGAAGGAAGTCCTCTCAACCAGCAGACCTTGCTAGAACCAGGAAGTAAAGGAAGTGTCCCGGTAGCAAGAGGCAGCAGACACAGACTCTCTTCAGAAAGTGATTTCAGCTTGGACCTGGCTACAGAGACATGAAAGTCTTGGAGAGGAGCCAGCCAAAGCCCAGAGAGAGAAGCTCATTACCCAGGGACAAAAGCTAAGTACCCTGTTGTAGCTAGAGGGAAAAAGCCAGGCATTGCCACCAGAGCAAAGCCCAGTAATTGGGAGGAAAATCCCTATTGGAGAAGGAACCTGAGAGATACAGTTCCTAGCACAGGACTCTTGAACCCTGTTGATGTAGAGCACTTACCAAATAGAATAACCAGTGTCATTCAAGGGAAGAGCTGTGAGGATTTCAGTTATAAAGATTGTTATGTGCCTCCAAATACAGACTATGAGCAGATGCAATGGGAAAACCAGGACTGGATTCCATGGATTGCACGCTTTGTCTGTCTGATGAAATTACATCCCTATGTTAGCCAGGCAAGCAAGAGTTCTGTGATACTTTGTGTTGGCGAAGAGTTTATTTTCTATACTGTGAAGAAACAGTTTTCTTTTGTGTTCCTTTGTGCTGTTCATAAAGAATCCTATGTGGGACGGGGAATAAAACCCGAATTATTTCTTTTGCCTTAATTACACGGCTACTGACTATTTCTTTAATAAGGCAACCCACACCTCACGGCCCTAGGCGGGCGCCTAACAGAGCCAAAAAGGGGTGCTGGTGACAGTACATAACTTTGCACTTGTCCACATTGGATTTCATCTGCCATTTGGACATCCAGTCTTCCAATTTCTCAAAGTCCTCTTGCAAGTTTTTACAATCCTCTTGTTTTAATAACTTCAAATAATTTTCTGTCATCTACAAATTTGATCCAGCTTCTGTAGCATAGAAACTTACAGTACATAACTTTGCACTTGTCCACATTGGATTTCATCTGCCATTTGGACATCCAGTCTTCCAATTTATCTAGGTCCTCTTGCAATTTTTCACAATCCTCTTGTATTTTAACAACTTTGAATAATTTTGGGTCATCTGCAAATTGGATTACCTCACTCGTTATTCCCATTTCCAGATCATTTATAGATATGTTAAAAAGTAACGGGCCCAGCACAGATCCCTGACGTATTCCACTATTCACCTTTCTCCATTGAGAAAATCAGTCAGTTAGCCCTAACCTCTATTTTCTATCTTTTAATAAGTTCCTAATCCACAATAGTACACTGCCTCCTATTTCACTCAGCGGCATTATATGGATAGTGCCACTGAATATCACAACAAACAGCACAAAAGATGCCCAGTTAAAACCAGTGTGGTCTGCGGGCGGGCCAGGGACAGGGATTGCTATCCAGTTTTGACGTATAATGACATCGTTATCTGGTGAGTGGCAATACTCATCAGATAGTTAAACTGCATAAAATTAGGACAGTTCAACGGCTGTCCTAACAATTTTTCGCTATCTGGTTAACAGCTGAATATTGCCGCTGACTGGGTAGTGATGGTGTAGTTCGTATGCCAGATAGGTTCCAATCCTGAATATACAATTTAAAGTGGCAGCAGCTAGGTGCTTTAAAAGCATCTAGTCACTGACACTGAATATCAGCCCAATGCATTTATGTGCAAAAAGTAAGTAAGAAACTAAAAAGTCTTAATAGTATAAGTCTTAATACTCTTTGTCATAGCAAACTCAAATTAGCTCTGATTCTCAAAATTCCCTTAAAAAGTCCATTCTAGGTTAAAGTCCACCTCTGTCCAGTCACAGTAGTTAAACTATTCTAATATTCCTGGATGAAAAATCAAGCTGTTTCTGTTGTATGAAATTAATTTAAAACAAAGCTCTAAACATTCTGAACATGAAGCTGTCGAAAGAACTCCATGAAAAAGCTCTTCAAACCTACAGAATGGAGAAAAGCTATAAGAAAATTTCAATATGTTTGAATATCCCTTGGGGTTCTGTCAGATCCATCACATAGACTGGAAACAGTTTGGCATTACCAAGACACTACTTCGGTCAGGCCATCTGTTACCATGGATTAAGGAAATGCTGGGGAAGGTCACTGTGAAGCCCAAGATTACTTTAAAAGAACTATGGAGGTCTGACTGAGATTGGGGAAAATGTTAACTGTCAACAATTTCAAGATTTCTACACAAATATGACCTGTATGACCTGCGACAAGAAGGAAGCTGTTGTTGAAGAGAAACTATATGATGTGTCACATAGTGTCTGCAAAGAAACCTTTTTGTCTTAATGCTAAGCGATATGTGTGGCATAAAACAAAATATACTGTCTCAGGTGAGAGAAGAGATGGTACTTTCCCCACGCCCATCCCCTCCCCTAGATACCCAGGAGTTCCCCTTACTCCAAGCACCAGCCGGGCAGATGTTCCAAGAGAAAAGAATACAAATTTTCCTCTCAGGATATACAATTTTAAAAAGAGGATGAAACTTTACAATAATGGTTATAATCTGCAAAAATTGTTGCAGTTAAATTATATAGCCTGGAACTCTATTATAAAAGTTATTGACACCTGACAAAATTTCACAGTATTAAATGTAAACATATATTCTGCATCCTCAGAACTCCCTACCCCTCAGTAATAGGTGCACAGCAAAACTAAGACATGTCTCCATAGGACTCATCATACAAAAAGATAATTCTGATTTTGGTATCATCTCAGTAACAGCAACATATACCCTGCCCTCTCCAATACCATGCATATTGGTAAATAAGTAAGACAAAACCCTAGAAAAGTCACTCAGGACCAGAAATGATAAGACTAGAAAGAGTGGTGTGAGAACTTAAAGACTAGGGGACTGAATAGGGACATATGAGGATAAGAACTCAGCGACTGGAAGATGGAGCAGACACTCGGGGATAGAGGAATAACAAAGTCTTAGAAATTGGGTGGGGGCTTCATGTGACAGGAGAGCATCACCCTCATGTGACAGGTGAGGATCGCCCTTGTGTGGCAGAAGGTGATCCTGTAGCTAGAACCTTTCCTCCAGGTGATATAAAACCCTCTTGTACCGAGGAGGTTTCTCCAGGGCCATGTGGCCACGAGGGAAGGGCTAGGACAGATATTATAGTTGGTGATTCAATCATTAGGCATGTAGATAGCTGGGTGGCTGGTGGACAAGAGGATCACTTGGTAACATGCCTGCTTGGTACAAAGTAGTGGACCTCACGTCCCACCTAGACAAAATTTTAGATAGTGCTGGGGAGGAGTCTGCTGTCTTGGTGCATATTGGTACCAATGACATAGGAAAGTGTGGTAGGGAGATTCTGGAGACTAAATTTAGGCTTTTAGTTAGGAAGTTGAAATTCAGAACTTCCAGGATAACTTTCTCAGAAATGCTTCCTGTTCCACGCGCAGGAACCAAAAGGCAGGCAGAGCTCCGGAGTCTCAATGCGTGGATGAGACAATGGTGCAAGGAAGAAGGTTTTGAATTTGTTAGGAACTGAGCAACATTCTGGGGAAAGGAGGGGCTTTTCTGAAGGGATGAGCTCCACCTTAACTGGGTTGGAACCAGGCTGCTGGCATTAACCTTTAAAAAGGAGATAGAGCAGCTTTTAAACTTGATAACAGGGGAAAGCCGACAGTCGCCCAAGAGTGCATGGTTCAGAACAATGTATCCTTGAAGGATATTAGCTAAAGAATGAAGTTAGGGCATATTGACAGAGAGGTTCTAATAAAGACAAAAGTAACCCAAATGTCCTGAAGTACAGAGTAGACAGAGCTTAAAGATTCCAAATTACTCCGCCTTCTAATAACCAGATTAATACGAATAAAATACAATCTCTCAAATGTTTTTATGCAAATGCTAGAAATCTATAAAATAAGATGGGAGAGTTAGACTATATAGCACTAAATGAGAGGTTAGACATGATTGGTATCTCAGAGACCTGGTGGAAGGAGGACAACGAGTGAGACACTGTGTTTCCTGGGTACAAGTTATATTGCAATGATATAGTAGATCAAATTGGTGGAGGGATTGTGCTCTATGTTAGAGAGGGCATTGAGTCACACAGGATTACAGTTTTGTAGGAAACAAAATACACGATAGAATCTCTATGGATGAAAATTCCATGTAAAAAGGGGAAGACGATGGCAGTGGGGGTGTACTACCGACTGATTGGCCAGAATCAACAAATGGATAATGAAATGCTCAAAGAAATTAGGGAAGCTAACAAAAGTTAAAACACATAACTAATAATGGGTGATTTTAATTACCCCAGTATTGACTAAGTCAGTGTCACGGCAGGACATGATAGGGTGATAAAGTTTCTAGATGTAATAAATGACTGCTTCTTGGAGCAGTTGGTTCATAAACCAACAAGAAGGGAAGCCATATTGGACCTAGTCCTTAGTGGAACACAAGATCTGGTGCAAAACATAAGGGTGTTGGGGCAACTTGACAATAGTAATCATAATATGATCACGTTTGATTTAATAAATGGAGCAAGAAAATCCACAGTACTACCTTTTAACTTTTGAAAGGGATACTATGATAAAATAAGGAAAATAGTTAAAAAAAATAAAAGGAGCAGCTGTAAAGGTTATAGATTTACATCAAGCATGGCTGTTGTTTAAAAATACTATCTTGGAAGCCCAGACCAGCTGTATCCCACGTTTTAAGAGAAGTGAAAGGAAATAAAAAAAACTGCCAGCATGGTTTAAATGTAAGGTCAGAGAGACTGTTGTAGCCAAAAAAAGTAACTTTCAGGAAATGGAAAAAGGAGCCAAATTACAAAAACTGTAAACGATATACGCACTGGAAAGTTAGATGCAAGGCATTGATAAGGCAGGCAAAGAGAGAATTTGAAAAAAAAGCTTGCCGTGAAAGCAAAAATGCATAATAAATATTTTTCAAGTACATTCATAGCAAAAACCTGTGAGAGAGTCAGTTGGACCATTAGATGATAGAGGTGTAAAAGGGGCACTAAGAGACTGAATGAATTCTTTGCTTCAGTCTTTGCTAAAAAGATGTAGGGAAGTTACCCATGACTGAAATGGTATTTAAAGGTGATGCATTGGATGAATTGAAAGAAATATCAGTAAGCAGGGAAGATGTAATACAATATTTGATAAAGAGTAGCAAATTACATGGAAAGGATGGTATACATCTGAGGATGTTGAAAGAACTGAAATATGAGATTGCAGACCTACTATTAGTCATCTGTGAACTATCATTAAAATCATCTATAATACCTGAAGATTGTAAGATGGCCAATGTAATGC
Organism: Ichthyophis bannanicus; assembly: GCA_033557465.1. Taxonomy (NCBI): domain Eukaryota; kingdom Metazoa; phylum Chordata; class Amphibia; order Gymnophiona; family Ichthyophiidae; genus Ichthyophis; species Ichthyophis bannanicus. Next base: position 220,859,076 of record CM066037.1, on the reverse strand, counting down.
CAATCTTTAAAAAGACTTTCAGGGATGATCTGGGAAACTACAGACTAGTGAGCCTGATGTCAGTACCAGGAAAAATGGTAGAAACCATTTTAAAAAACAAAATTATTGAACATATAGATAGTCATGGTTCAATTGGAGAAAGCCAACATGGCTTTGGCCAAGAAAGGTCTTGTTTTACTAATCTGTTATATTTTTTGAAGGTGTGAATAAACAGGTAGACAAAGGTGAGCTGCTTGATATAGTGTATCTGGCTTTTCAGAAAGCCTTTGACAAGATCCCTCATGAGAGACCCTTGGCGAAATTAAAGCCATAGGATAGGAGGCAGTGTACTATTGTGGATCAGGTAGTGATGAAAAGATAGGAAGCAGAGGGTAGGGCTAAATGGCCAATTTTCTAATGGAGAAAGGTGAATAGTGGAGTACCCCAGGGATCTGTGCTGGGTCCGCTGCTTTTTAGCATATTCATAAATGACCTGGAAATGGGAATAACGAGTGAGGTAATCAAATTTGCAGATGACAAAAAATTATTCAAAGTTTTTAAAACCCAAGAGGATTGTGAAAAATTACAAGAGGACCTTAATCAATTGGAAGACTGGACATTCAAATGGCAGATGAAATTTAATGAGGACAAGTGAAACGTTATGCACCTAGGAAATAACAACCCAAACTATGATTACATGATGCAAGGTTCCACATTAGGAACCACACCCAGGAAAAAGATTTAGGCATCATCTTGGATAACCCTTTGAAACCCTCTGCCCGGTGTGCAATGGCAGCCAAGAAAGCAAATAGAATGCTAGGAATCATAAGGAAAGGAATGGAGAATAAAACAAAGGATATTATAATGTTTCTGTATCGTTCCATGTGCAACCTCACCTCGAATATTGTGTGCAGTTCTGGTCATCGTATCTTAAGAAGGATATAGCGGAATTCGAAAAGGTACAGAGAAGAGCCACCAAAATGGTTAAGGGGATGGAAGCACACCCCTATGAAGAGAGACTAAAAAGGTTAGGGCTCTTCAACCTGGAAAAGAGATGGCTGAGGGGAGATATGATAGAGTCTATAAATGAATGAATGGAGTAGAACGGGGAAATGTAGATCGATTGTTTATGCCATAAAAATGTAGAAAGACTAGGGGACATGCAATGAAGCTACAGTGTAACCCATATAAGACTATTAAGAGAACATATTCTTTCACTCAATGTATAATCAAATTCTGGAATTCATTACCAGAGGATGTAGTAAAAGCTGCTAGTGTAACTGGGTTTAGAAAAGTTTTGGACAAGTTCCTATAGGAAAGATCCATAAACCATTAAAAGGGACCTGGGAAATCCACTGCTTGTCCCAATGCAAGCATTGTGGAACCTGTGTTTTGTGGGGAAACTGCTAGGTACTTGTGATCCATATTGGCCACTGTTATAAATAGGACACTGAGCTTGATGGACCTTGGTCTAGCCCAGTATGGCATATCTTATGTTCTTTGTTCTTATGGCTGGAGCTGCTGCAGACATCCCATGGAGGTAAGATGCCCACACTAAGGAGAGATCTGGAAACTCCTATGCTGGGTGAGGGGTGTGAGTAAGTGAAGCAGGGAGGCACACATTGAGGGGGGGGGGGTGAACGAGAAAATTAAGGGAAAGGCAGGAGACGCATGTTGGAGGATGGTTGAACTGGAACTGGGAAATTTAGTAGAAAAGCAGGAATTTGGGGGTTGGGTGGCAAATGAAGTGCAAACTCATGGGAGAGAGGGAGGGAAGAAGAGACTTGTTGAGGGAATAAATGTTGAATGGGATGAAAGAATTATCAGAGTCAGGAAATTGGTATGGGAAGAAAGTGATGCCTGAAGAAAAGACAGCAGGAACTCAGGGAATCAGAAGACAGCATGGAAGGGCAGGGGGAGAGAAATTGGATGGGGAAGAATATGGGACAAGGTGATTTTGGGGAAGGGCAAGAGGAAAAGGACAGACCTAGATAATGAGGGGAGAATGGGGACTGGTGGAAGAAAGAGGCCTGTTTAAGGGGGCGGAGAGGGGAGTGGTCACAGGACCTGAGTAGAAGAGCAAGAATATAGAAAGTAAAAGGAGGGAGAATAGTAGAGAGTTAAAATTAAATATGGGGCATAAAGAGATAAATGGGGAGGAGAAAGCAAGCACTGGCTGAATTTGGAGAGGGTTTGTAAGTGAGAAGTGTGGGACCAAGTGTGAAAATGACAACTTGGAAGGGAGAGCTGGGATTGTGGGGTTGAGCGGAGAGAGAGAGAGAGAGGCCGTGGATGGGGAAGGGAAAGCAAGAGTTCAGATCAGGTGGAGAGAGGTTCAGCATGGGCAGGGAAACTGAGTTGAGAGGGAAAGGCCAACAAGAGAAATGTATCTGTCCCTGATGCAGACTGATATCAGCGTCCCCTTCTGTGTTTGTGCCCTGTGTGGCTGTACCACTCACACAGTCCTTGCTACAGCCCTGAGATCTGGTACTTTGAAGGTTTGTGTTGCCATTGCTGAGATCTTTGTTTTGTATGGCTAGTTGCATGGGGAAGTGGTCTAGCTCTGCTCTGCACAGATTATGGGGGCAGGGGGGGAGGGGGAGTCTGTGGCTGAATGGATGTGGATGAATGCAGCCTCTTGTCTCCCCCCCCCCCCCCCCTCTTCGTTATGGCCTGCAGATACTAAAGCCTGCAATGCTGCCTTTTCTGCAGTTATTTGATGTGGGTGGAGCATGGGCAGGGCAGGAGGTAGAGCAGGGGTAGGGCAGAGGTGGAACAGAAGGTGGGAGACGAGGGAAGGCCACAAATAGTCACAAGTGACATGTTTTTCTCTTTCAAAATTTGGCAACCCTACTCATAACTGCATGCCATTGATCACTACTGTTAAGTCCTTCTCAGCTCAGGTATACTGTAACATCTAACCTCAAGAATACTGGAGTTTGACTACAAATTCTTTCAGAGCCCCTGGCATTTCAAAACATGGGATTTATTCTCATATAGGGTTGCCAACTTTTTCACCGAGAAAAACCCGACACCTGTGGCTCGCCATGCTCCACCCATTCTCCGCCCCTAGTCCCACCCCTGCCCCGCCCCCAGCCCCACCCACAAAACTTACCGTGGATACGTGTAGGCTAACGTCCTTGGTCAGATAATAATTAAACTGGGAACCTCAAAATCCAAACATGAAATGTACAACACTGGAGAAATAAAACTATAAAGTAATTTCCTCTTGCACTAAACAAAAACGCAAAGATGTTAGCAAAACACACTTCCCAGACCAGACATATTCCAGTTAATAAATTCAAAATAAAAAGTATTTTTCTACCTTCTGTTTGGGCATTTTATTTTTCAGTTGCAAATGCTCCAGTCACTTTCTTCTGGTTTCTTTGTGTCTTCTGCGAGCTATCCATTTGTCCTTTCTTCTCTTTTAGATGTTTTCCATTCTCTCTCTATTTCTGCTTTAACATACTGATTGTTTCCCTTTTGCTCTTTCCCCCAATTCTTTCCTTATTCCTTTATCATCCATTTAAATTTCACCCTTCCATTTTCAAGCCCCTCTTACTCTCCCAATACCCAGCCCATCATAGACTTTTCTTCCACACAAAATATTTTTCCCCTCTCCATTCTCATTCCCCATCCATTCTAGTCCTCCCCCAAAATCAGTTCCCTTATAGTTCTAGACCCACCCAGCATCCACTCCCTTCTAGTCCCATTCTCCCATGCCCCACATCAGCCCATTTCCAGTCCTATTCCAGCTCTTCATCAGCCCATTTCCAGTGCTAGCCTTCACATCACAGGCCATTTCCAGTCCTAGTTCCCCCCCCCCCACCATCACAGCCCATTTGCAGTCCTAGTTCCCCCCCCCCACCATCACAGCCCATTTGCAGTCCACGTTACCCCCCCCCCCCATAGCCCTTTTCCAGTCTAGGTCCCCCTCCCCATCACAACCCATTTCCAGTCCATGTCCCCCCCCCATAGCCCTTTTACAGTCCAGGTCCCCCCCCCATCACAGCCCATTTCTTTCCAGTCCAAGTCCCCCCCCCCCAATAGCCCTTTTCCGGTCCAGGTCCCCCCCAATCACAGCCCATGCAGTCCTTGCTCCCCCCCCCCCCCGACCAGCACCGCGGCTGTCTGAGAGGCTTCAGAGGGAGCCGGGGAAGCCCGCGAGAGGCCCCGGCTCCCTCTGTAAAGCCGCCAGCGTGAAGAGCCTTTTCCTTTACGCTGGCGGCTGTATCTGTGAAGCCGCGAATGCTGGGAAAGGTTAAAGGGTCAGGGTTCCACTCCTTAATCCAGACAGCGGAACCTGGTTTGTGGGGGTGAATGGGTTCAACAAGGGTTACTGGTAGTCATTCTTGAACCCAGGAGTGAACATTTTTCGCAATACAGAACCCAATGCCACAGTTCTTGGCGAGTCAGCAGAGATCCAATCTGACCCATGTCTACTAGCACCCCCTTAGTCAAGGGAGGGGGTCATCCATGCAGGATTTTTCGAAGGGGGACAGATTCAAACCCTGGCGAGGAGAGGACCGTATGTACAACAGGGCCATGGGAAGAACAGATGACCAGCGGAGACGGGTCTCCTGACAGAGTTTGGAAATTTTGAACTCTGAGGGCGGTAGGCAGTGTGCAATTTCCAACCTATCTGTAGAGCTTGGGCTAGGTGTCGGGTGACCTGAGAGACAAAAACTGGGCCATTGTCTGATCCTATTACTGACGGGAGTCCAAATCAGGGTATGACTTCTCTGTTGAGAGCTCGGGTGACCTCACAAACCTTCTTGGTTCTGGTGGGAAAAGCTTCAACCCATCCTAAATAGGAATAGACTAACACCAGAAGGTACTTATGACCCCCAGCCTTGGGCATCTCGGTAAAATCTACCTGAAAATTTTCCATGGGAGCAGTCCCTACAGCTAGGAGACCAGGGGGTGGTCCCTTGTCGGGGGATTATTTCAGGCACAGGTCAGGCATTGGCATGAAACTGATGCGGCTAGGGGTCCTAACATTGAAATATAAAACCAGGGATGAAGGGCCTGCTCCATTGTGCTTTTTCCCATGTGAGTAACCTGGTGGAACGCCTGGACAAAATGCGGGGCTAAGGTGTCAGGTATAACAATACGGCTAGGTTCAGTTTTCTGGAGGGGTGGCAGCTGGATCCATCCCTGTTCAGTCAGTGTCCCTCCCTCCTGGGTACAGAAATAGTCTAGCTCGTCCGATTGGTAGCGGGGATCCCAATCATTCACTGGCCCTGGGAATAGTGGGGCTGTTATAGCCAATGCCGGATTGGGCCTTATGAGGCGGAGGGCTGTTTCCTTTGCTACTTTGTCTGCCTTCCAATTTCCTAAGGCAGTAAGGCTATGCCCAGACTGATGACCCCGACAGTGCATGACTGCCACCTTCCTGGGTTCCCAGACAGCATCTACTAGAGCCATGATGTCTGGGGCATACTTAATAGCTTTTCCCCCTGAAGTAACCAAATCTCGTTCTTTATACTGGGCCCCATGGACATGCAGGGTAACAAAAGCATACTTAGAGTCAGTGAAGATGTTTACTTTCAGACCTGCAGCTAACTGGAGGGCTCGAGTAAGGGCAATGAGTTCAGTTGTCTGGGCAGAAGTCCCCAGGGGTAAGGGCTCAGCCTCCACAACAACCTCAGAAGTGACCACAGCATATCCGGCCTTCCGCTGTCCATCTTCCACAAAACTGCTGCCACCGGTAAAATACTGAACATCAGGAAAGGTCAGTGGTACATTTTTTCAGATCTTGGTGGCCGGAATACACTTCACCCATAGCCTGGATACAATCATGTTCGGGTAGCCCAGGTGCTACAGGGAGTAGAGTGGCAGAATTTAGTGTTTTTCCCTATCTCCATGTGGACCCGAGGATTCGCACACAGCATGCTTTGGTACTTTGTCATCCGCTCGTTGGTAAACCAATAATTGTCTTTGTACTCCATCAGTGTCAGCATTGCATGTGGCACTTTTAACATACAGTTCTTGCCCAAGTGACAGTTTATCAGCCTCTGTTGCCAGGAGAGCAATGGTGCTGCTACTGCGCGGAGACAAGAAGGCCACCCCCTTTCTTCATGGACGTACAGATGGAATGTTTTTTCCATGTCGGGCAGTACTTGACTTCAGTCTGGCCCAACTGGGCTTTACTTTGTGACACCCGATAGCCAGACATCCAAAGCAAGTGCAGAAGTTCTGAAGTGGTGGCAATACATTCTTCTGGGGAAACAGCAGCGATGAGTAGATCGTCCACGTATTGTAGCAATACACATTGAAGGGGACATGACTGGATCTGATGCAAATCTTGACTAAGTGCATCCCCAAACAGCGTGGAGGAGTTCTTGAATCCTTGGGATAACTGGGTCCATGTCAATTGTCTCTTACTGCCAGTAATAGGGTCTTCCCATTCAAACGCAAACAGTGGGTGCCAATCTCAAACAGAAAAAGTCATCCTTTAAGTCCAAAACAGTAAAACAGGTAGCTTGTGCAGGAATCAAACTCAGTAAATAGTAAGGGTTTGACTCAACAGGATGAATGGTAGCAACACAGCTCCATTAACCTTCCGCAGGTCCTGCACAGGTCGGTAATCATTAGTACCTGGTTTTTGAACTGGCAGCAAAGGGGTATTCCAGGGTGATTGGCATGGTTTTCAGGAGTCCAAACTTAAGTAATCGCTGGAGATGTTTATGAATGCCCTCAACATCTCTTCGGGGCAGGGAATATTGCCTGACACAATTGTGACATTCGTTTTTTCTTCTTTTTTTTTTTTCAGTGGCCCATTTCTCTGCAATAGGCACATTGATCTCATTCCAATAGTCCTTGCTCCAATGATCCTCGCCGGGTTCCTCTACCCCAGCCTTGGCTTCTCGGTTCCCATATTAACTTTCCTTGTCCTTTCTCGACTAGCGCCGCTGCTAACATATCAGCTTTCTTTTTCATCTTTCGTTCACACTCACGCTTCATCTCCTGATCTCTGCTCACAAATACTTTCATAGCAATTTACATCAGCTGGGTTATATTCATTCCAGCAAATCCCTCAATCTGATGTTTTTTCTTTGAATGTCCCCCCCTGTAACATTCATCATCTGCTGGTTTTCAGGTGCTTCAGGGTCAAATGGAGTATAAACACGGAAAGATTCAGAGTCTTTCATAAAACTGGCCAGGACTCTCGTCAGGGGTTTGCAGGACCTCAGATATTTTCCACATTCATCGCTTTCTGGCCCCCATCCCTTTTAAAGCCTTCAAGGAGAGCTTGATGATATAGACTCAGGGTAGTGCGGGGAGGAGAGGTACTAAACTGGGACTGACTTCCTTCAGATTTGGGACTCAGGGAACTTTCTGAAGTGCTGGGCAGGTCTGTATCTGAAAATGGCATTCTTGCCTCACTGGCAGTGCTCTTCTGACTATCAGAAAAAATAGTAGCTGTCGAAAGGGGCGGGGTAGAAGTTGAATCTGTTCTAGCTAGAGTCCCTGCTGAGCCTGCTAACCTAGCCAGAGTCATCTGTGGGGTGGGGGGGGGGGGGGAGGGCATAGGAGGGAGGAAATTCTTCTGTCTCTGGATCCTGTACTAAAACTGGTAGTTTTATTTTTACTTTAGGCTGCATTTTTCTGTGAACTATGGGACAGGAATTCCTCTAGGTGCACTCTGCTAGCTAGATTATAATCAAAGATTTAAAACTCTGCCACTCTTTCTGACAATATTTCTTTAACAGGGACTGGGGTCATATGACTTTGCAGGGCGACTGTGTGCACATCTAGTATCAGGTCTATATCTACAGATCCCTCGGGGAGGCCAGGTTAAAGACAGGAGGGGTGGGCCAATTCCCATTCACATAAAACTTCCAATCAACCCGAGTTCTTAAGGAGACACTGCAGAAGGCTTAGTATAAATTCACCCCCTCCCTTGCTGTTCAAAAATGCTGTTCAAAACATTTGTCTCTCTCTCTAACTCTCCAGCAGCTGCAATACAAACACTGTCTCTTTCTCACACTCCAGCAACTGTAAAACAAACAACATCTCTCTCTCACTCATTCAGGTTTCTCCCTCCCAAATCCCACAGAAATCCGCAGAGTAATTATAGCAGAAACAACTGAAGTAGAAATCCAGGCAAAGCTGGGTTAAAACTTTCTCTTTCTGTGTAGAAAGGATACGTCCCTTGAAACATTTTCATTCTGTATGTGTGAAAAGGATACACGCCTTATATCCTACCCCTATTTTTTTTTTTTTGGGGGGGGGGGGATTGTTTCTCTCTCCTTGCTAGAAATAACTGCTCTCTCTCTCTCTGAGCTGTGCTGTGAATAACTGCTCTCTGTCTCTGAGCTGTGCTATGACTCCAGAGTCTTTTTGTTCCGTTTTTTCGTGCAAAAAAAACAACAGAATAATCTTACAGTATACCAGAAGGGAAACCAGTGTCTTCAGTCAGCATCTGACATACTAGGACCAGTCCCAAGAGTTGATCACACTCTTTTCAATTACAGATAACAATACCAGATACAGAGAATTACCAAAATCAGACTTACCGGATCCAGTGAAAAGAACAGGTTTGTTTTCCAGGCCCCTTCTAGGTTCGTGAGTGAGTCCGATCAGTCCCACGGGCTCCAGGACTGTCGTAAAGTCCAGTCCGGAAACAATCCGGTGGTGCCTCGAGACCTCTCGGGACTCCTGGAGCCCGCTAGATGAATGGCTCATCACTCCAAGACAAAATAGTCTTCCTACCTTGGTCAGGGAACCAAGAAATGTTGTAGATTACCAGACTAAGAAAAGACACCTGAGGCCTTCGTGAAATCAAACAGTTTTAATAGCATGCGAGAACTCAGTGGAATAGTTTCCAAAGATTGAGCCCCTGGACCAAGGTTTCAGTTCCATTTATAGACTTCTAGCTATATGCAAACTAATAATTTGTTATCACATTCTAGCTACTTCATGATAGGCACATATTAAGTTCCCCTTGATTGCTTACCAATAGAGGTCAGCTGGGGCGTGTTATGTAAGGTGAGAAGCTGCTAAACTATGCATTTCTTACTGCGTGGTTCTACTACTAAGCAGGCTACAGTGAAACAAAAGAGACAAAGACATTCCAGCTAGCCCACAGGCCTAGTATTTCAAGGTACATTTGAAAGCACACTTCTGACACCACTACACTGCCCTCTTTGTTCTTTTAGTCTTCTAGTATCTCAAGCAAGTGCTTATGGCTCACCTTCAAGCAAGACTCCGCTGCAGCCGCTCAATTTCCTGCCTTGCTATCCACGCCTCTATATGTTGTAGGCAAGCCATTCATGCCTCCAAGCCCTCCTTTGTTTCAACAACAGAGGACTGCAATTAAGGGAGTTTATCCTCCAGGACTGCAGATAGATTTCAGGTAAATTCCTTAAATGTCACTTCCTGCAGTGAGACCATTGGAGATGAGTTGTTTGTCACCATCTTGTCCACTGGCTGTTTCAGCTAATCCTAAGCCTACAGTGTTTTTATTGGTATATCCCATTCCTCCCACCTATGAACAGAGGCCCCAATTTTCAACAAGGCACCAAGTCATGCTATACCCACTCAGGAAAAGTGCTTGAATCGTGAGTCAGGTACCTCCAAAATGGCCAAGCATTGAAAATACTTTGGACACATCATGCGAAGAGAGAGATCATTAGAGAAAGACATCATGCTTGGCAAGGCAGAAGGTCAGTGCAAAAAAGGAAGCAATGAGATGGATCGATATAATAACAGCAGCTATGGGTGTCACTCTATCAACAATGAGCCGTCGGACTGAAAACCGAACACAGTTTAGGACAACTGTCCAGAGGATCGCCATGAGTCAACACCAACTCGATGGCACTTAACAACAACAACATGCACCTGCAAAAATGTGAAAATATCTTTATTCATCCGACCAAACCGATCTCTGAAATCTGCAAACTTCAGAGGAATACCATCTTCATCTACCAGTTGTTCTAGTTTAAAAATGCCCGCATCTGTCTATCTCACAAAGGCTTCCCCCCCTGGAAGAAAATCTCCATTTCCACACAAGGGCAAATACACTGAGTTCCAGGCAGACCACCCTTTCCACTTACCCAAGCACTATAGTGCTTCCTTACTGACAATAGCAACCCAAGGCCCTGCATTTCTGGCCTCATCTGAGAATCCGTGCATGTGCAAGAAGTATTTAAGTGTGAGGAGTGAGATAAGTGCTCTCTTCTCCACCAACGGCATTTACTCATCTGTGTCAAATAGCCAATCCTTTAGATGACACAAGGTACAAGCCATATTATAGTCCTCTAAATTAGATAAACCCATCCCCCCTTTCCCCACGGCTATTGTAAAATGGGAGCATGCACCTGCGCACGCATCCTTCTCCACATAAAGCCATTTAGACATCTCGTCAACTTATTAAAGTCTGACTGAGACACTATAATTGGCAAGATTTGCAACATTTAGGCAAGAGCACCATCTTATACAACACTCAGTGTCAAGGGAAGATCCCTCCATTTTAGTAGTCAAGAACACGTGTCCTTAAGCAAAGCAGCAACATAAGGTCATACAACTTATCCAAGTTGCTGGGCAGAAAAATGCCTAAATACTTAAATGCATCTTCTACCCATTTCAATGGGAAGTTTCCCTCCCACCCCTCTCTAACACCAATGTGAATTGATAAAAGCTTCTGACTTTTCCAAGTTTAATTTGATGCCAGAGAAAGCTCTGTAATCTGCAAACTCTTGAATCAAGATTCCCATATTTTCCTGCGGTCTGTGCTGCTATAGGAAATTCCTTTTCCCCTAGTAAAACACCTCACATCTAGCAAGGGTTCCATTGTCAAAACAAACAGGAGAGGAGGCGAGAGACATCTCTCTCTGGTGCCTCGACATAATGGGAAATTCTCTGTTTGTGTACCTTTCACTAGAACCACCTGTGGATACGAGTACAGCAAACAAACAGCCTTCAGAAACAGACCACTGACGCTGACATGTTCCATTACCATGTATTCGTAACTCCAATCTACTTGATCAAAAGCTTTTTCTGCATCAAAGCTTGCCAGGAGTGATGAAATTTTCCACATCGTACATTGATGAATCAATGCCAAAATTTTCCTAACATTCTGTGGATAATGCTGTACTCCTCCCTGTTTCCTCAGCTTGCAACCTTGGGGTTGTATTTAACTCCTCCCTCTCCTTCTCCACACCCGTCCAACTGATAGTTAAAATCGGTCATTTCTTTTTTTATAACATCAGCAAAATTCACCCCTTCTTTTCTGAACACACTACTAATATACTTATGCACTCTTTAGTCACCTGCCATCTAGACTATTGCAGTCTCCTCCTTGCTGGTCTCCCTCTGAATCATCTCTCTCCCCTTCAATCTGTTCAAAACTCATCTGCGTGGCTAATCCTCTGCCAACCTCAATATGCTCATATAGCCCTTCTCCTCAAGTTGCTTCATTGGCTCCCTATCCATTTCGGTATACAGTTCACACTTCTCCTACTGACTTATAAGTGTACTTATTCTGCTAATCCTCACTACCTTTCCTCTCTTATCTCTCCCTGCACCCCTCCTTGGGAACTCCGCTCTTCTGGCAGATCCTTTCTATCTGTGCCCTTCTCTTCTACTGCCAATTCGAGACTTCAATCTTTACACCTTGCTGCTCCTTAAGCCTGAAATAAACTACCTGAGTCTGTACATCAGGCTTCATCTCTGACCCTTTTCAAATCCAGGCTAAAAACTCACATATTTAAGGTCGCTTTTGGATTCTGATCTGCTTAGTCTCTTATGTGTTTTCTTACCATTCCCCTAGACATATCCTTGTCCTCAGCTGTTGTGTTGTTTGTCTTGACTAGACTGTAAGCTCTGATGAGCAGGGGCTGTCTTTTATATGTGTCTGTACAATGCTGCATATGCCTGGTAGTGCTATACAAATGATCAGTAGTAGTAGTAGTTGTAATATATTGACCCCATACAAATCCAACCTGAGATTCTTTGATTAGAGAAAGCAGACACGCAGACAGATTATCTGCCAATATCTTCACTAACAATTTTAAATCTACATTTAGCAGAGATGTGGGCCGTTAAGACCCAGGTTGTAGAGGGTCCCTACCCGGCTATAAACACTACCTTATTTGCTTTATAAAGCAACTCTTGAGCTCTATTAATACTGAAATCACCTCCGCTAAAGAAATGTAGACCTTATCTTTTTAATATTCTTGTTAGTGATATTGTGGAAGGGCTGTCGGGTAAGGTTTGCCTCTTTGCGGATGATACCAAAATCTGCAATAGAGTAAACACCAAGTAAGGAGTAAATAACATGATGAGGGATCTAGCTAAGCTTGAAGAATTGCTGAGAATTGCTGAGAAGGTTCAGAGAAGAGCCACCAAAATGGTAAAGGGGATGGAAGGCTACTCCTATGAAGAAAGGCTAAAAAGGTTAGGGCTCTTTAACCTGGAAAAGAGATGGCTGAGGGGAGATATGATAGAAGTCTATAAATTAATGAACGGAGTGGAACGGGTAAACGTAGATCGATTGTTTACGTTATCAGAATATAGAAAGACTAGGGGACATGCAATGAAGCTACAAGGTAAACTATTTAAGACTAATAAAAGGAAATATTTTTTCACTCAACGTGTAATCAAACTCTGGAATTTGTTACCGGAGGATGTAGTAAAGGCTGTTAGTGTAGCTGGATTTAAAAAAGGTTTGGACAAGTTCCTGGAGGAAAGGTCCATAAACCATTATTAAAAAGGGACCCAGGATATCAATGCTTGACCCAGTACAAGCATTGTGGAACCTGTGTCTTTTGGGGAAACTGCTAGGTACGTATGACCTAGATTGGCCACTGTTGGAAACAGGATGCTGGGCTTGATGGACCTTGGTCTGACCCAGTATGGCATATCTTACGTTCTTATGTTCTAATATGGCAGCTGAGATTTAACATAAAAAATTGCAGGATCATGCATTTGAGCTGCAAAAATCCCAAGGAGCAGTACAGTATAATGTGTGAAGTACTTCTGTCCACGAAAGAAGAATGGGACTTGGGAGTGATTGTTTCTGATGATCTTAAAGTGGCTAAATTGGTATAAAAGGCCACACCAAAAGTCAAAAGGATGCTGGGGTGTATAGGGAGAGGAATGTCCAGCAGAAAGAAGGAGGCGATTGTGCCTCTGAATAAATCTTTGGTAAGATCTTATTTGGGGTATTGTCTGAAATTCTGGAGACCACACCTTCAAAAGGATATAAACAGGATGGAGTCAGTGCAGAGGGTGGCTATAGTACCAAAATGGTCAGCGTTCTTCATTGTAAACTATATGGGGACAGACTTAAAGATCTCAATATGCATGCTGTTAGCCCTGTATATAATCCCCTGTTTATTGTAAGTCCAGTGTAGGCCTGCCTGCACTGCACAAATCTGTTATCTGTAAACCGCACTGATTTTAAAGAGCGCGGTATAAAAGAGACATTAAATAAAAATGAAATAAAATAAATAAATAAAATTAATGTATACTTTGGAGGAAAGATAGGAGAGAGGAGATATGATAGAAATATTTAAATACCTCCATGGAGAGCCTCTTTCAATTGAAAGAAAATTCTGCAACGAGGGGGCATAGGATGAAAGAGAAAGGGGATAGACTCAGAAGTAATGTGCGCAAATATTTATTTACGGAAAGAGTGGTAGATGCATGGAACAATCTCCCAGTGGAGGTAGTAGAGACGAGGACAATATCTGAATTCAAGAAAGCATGGGACAATCATAGAAGATCTCTAAAGGAAAAAAAGGGACTATAGTAGTTGATATGGAAAAGCAGATTAGATAGGTTACATGGTCGTTTTGTGCTGTTATGTTTCTATGTTTCTATTTTCCTATGTTTGCAACAGCTTACAGTTCACTTATGTAGCTATGTGGCACAGATGCCTGGAAGATTTTCAGCCCCTTAATCCCCGTTTGAACTTCCTGTGCCTATTCAAGAGTCTGATCTAGTATGTAGATATATCCGGCTGTTCACTCCAATAAAGATCAACCCATACTGGGACATGGTCAGATATTACTGGGGGGGGGGAGGGGTAAGGGAAGAGGGAGGGGACAATTTCCATCTGCTCAACTTGCACCAAGTAACTCTCAGCCATCATGAAATAATCAATATGAGAACATGACCCAAGCACTCTGGATAAATGCGTATGATCACTCTCCATAGGATGAAGTAACCTACAAACATCCCACAGGCTGTAAGCACCAAACCAGATCTGAATGCACCATGACTGCCACAAGGAACTGCTGGCTCCAAGTATTCAGCTGTTCATCCATAATATAATTAAAGTCCTCTCCCATTAATAATTTCCTAGTGTCAAAGGAGGAAAGGCACTACTCCAACCCTACATAAAAAGGGGGTTCATATACATGACCTAAATTGGCTACTGTTAGAAACAGGATACTGGGCTTGATGGACCTTGGTCTGACCCAGTATGGCTTATCTTATGTTCATTCGGGGCATGGATATTTCCTAATATTACAGGCCAACCCTGCAGTTTGCCAGTTACAAAGACATATCTCCCATTATGATCTATGTCTTGCACCTTTTTGGCTGTAAATCCAATGTTCTTACCAACCAGAATTAATACCCCAGACATCCTCATGCCTGATGCAGCCCCATACATCTCACCCACCCACCATCTCTTCAATTTACTAAGCTCACTATCAATTTGGTGTGCACTGTTCAATCTCTCACTCCATCACCCTATGTTCCATACTGATCGCAATCCTTCAACACTCACATGTCCTTTTCATATACTCTAGCAGCATTAGCCCCCCCCCCCCCAGTCACTCTCCAAAAACCACCACATTCCGATGCACTGGAAGTGGCTGATAGTGGACTCATGAAAGAACTACCCCATATGAGGCTCACTAACCACATCCCCCCCTCCCATGCCTAGTCAGGCATTAACTTACACCCAATCATACCCTCAACACACTCCCTAGAACTTATAGAGAGCCATCATACTCACTCAGTGCGAGAGCATCGGGTCCCCAAGAAATGAGAGACTGAGGGTATGAAGCTAAAAGGCCCAAACAGGGGCCCAGAACAATACTGGTCGATCTGCACCCACTAGTCGAACCTCACCAATCACATTCCCTCAACTCTTCATATTTGTTAGGAGCGATTCACAAAGAAGAGGGAGCACCCTCCCCCTCATGGGCACTGTGCTGTTCTTCTCCGTGAGGGGAGGCCTAACCAACATACTGCTATCCAGTAGTCCATTAACAAACCTCTCACTCTGCATTCTACCACTCACACCAACAAAATCATCCTCTCTCGCTCACGTACCAAATACCAATCACCTTAACCCACTTTCACATTACTTTCACCCAAATGCTCCCCCCTCCCCCACTCCCATTCCTCCAATCATGCAGTCTGGTGGATTATCAAATGTACCGAAGGCTCATGTAACCCAGGAAACCTTTCTAAGAAGCACCTCCCCATATTACAGAACACGCATCACAGAGACAGAGAGTATGTTGCAGACATACAACGTACAAAACAAACAAGCTCAAAACATAGAAATATTCTTCTCAGTAAGACACAATCTCATTGCCTCATAAAGAGGTAAAGATTCCATGTCCTCAGCCCAGTAAGATGAACATTTGGCAGGATATCCCAGATTCATCCACTATCATCCACAGCCCTAGGGTTGTCAAGAGTCCAACCAAGATCAACTTAGGCATCATATGCTGGCTTCAACAGCATTTTATATGTAGCCAGCATTCTTCTCACTCCAATATAATTTGATGTAGTTGGTATTGTCCCCAAGTAGCTGAAATATTCCCCCAGAGTCTTGCTACTTATCTTTAATGTCACATCCCTGCATACTTCCAACCTCTTAGTCTTCATACCAGCCAGCAGGGTTACATTGTATCAGTATTGTTCTTGGCACTGGGTGTCCCAACTATACCAGGAACATGTTCTGGAAACTCTCAGTAGTGTCCAGTAATGACTGCTGGTTGTCAACATGCAACAATGATAATGTTAAAGTTAACATTCTCTTCCTTACCCAACCTTCAATAGTCCAATCTCTTTATAGTTCAAGGTCTAGCCAGCCATAAGCGAACCAAATATACTACTGAGGAATTGTGAGGCTGCTTCGGCTGTGGTAAACATGAAATACCCACAGCTTGACCGAGAATATTAAAGTGAAGCAGATCCCTTTTTGCACAAGGCAGCAACAGACATCCTTAAAGGCCTTTCTCTACAGAGTCACTATGGTAGAATAGTCCTGAAAATTAATATTCTTTTACCTTGATGATCTGCTGATCACTATTGCCTCACTAAATGGAGCACAGCTTCTTTCTATTGGAAGCTCAGGAATCTGGTGATCACAACTCAAGGCCTATGGTTCCCTTTGCACTGCGACCCCAACCTGCGACCCTATTATTTAACATTTATATGCAGCCTATCTGCTCCTTGATTCGCTCATTAAATGTAGAATGCCTCCTGTATGCTGACGACATACTACTATACATCCCATTTACCATCGAACAACCCGACTTCTCCCCTATCATCAGATGCTTTGATACAGTTGCTGAATGGCTTCTCACTCAAAACCTGAGGATTAATCATAGCAAGACTGATGTCCTCTTTGTCACAAGGAATCAGAAGTTCACCCCACCACCCAACCTACAAGTTAAAAACGCTGAACTAAAGACAAGAGACTCCATTCGATACCTAGGCATCACCCTAGATCAGCGATTGGATATGACAACCCACATAAAGATTGTTACCAGAGCAATATATCACAAAATACGAACCCTACGCCACCTCCGCCCACTACTGGACTTTTCAGAATATCGAACCATATTTCAAGCCCTAGTGATCCCACACCTAGACTTCGCGAACACCATCCTCCATGGTCTTCCACAAGCAACCCTCAGCCCGCTTCGACTGGCCATGAACTCAGCTGCTAGGGTGCTTACAGGTACATCAAGATCGGAACATATAACTCCAGTAATGAAAAATCTACACTGGCTACCACTACAAGCCCAATTCAATACAAAGTACTGGTCATGACCTTCAAGGCACTGAAGAACCATTCTCCCACACCAATCAGTAAACTGCTTAACAACACACCCAACATCAGAACCAGAAGATCTACACTATCAAACATGCTAATGGTACCTAAGCTCACCACAAGATGTACGAAGGCAACTACCAAAAGAGCTTTTTCAATTTATGCTCCGACAGCCTGGAATGACCTTCCCGCTGGTATTCGATCCATATCCAGCCTCATCTCCTTCAGAAAGGCAATAAAACACCATCTCTTTCTAATTCACTATTCTGAAACAAATCCCGAAGAACATAAATCATTCACACTCACCTCACACCTTAACTGCCTTAACACCCAGTATGAGAATGGTTAGGTGCTCCCCCCCCCCCTTTTAGTTCTATCCATTCTACCACCTGACCTATATATGATTACCGTAGTCCTCAATTACTAGAATATTTAACTCTATGTAAATACTTTGTAGATATCATGTGAATAGTTCCCCCTGTTATCCCATTTTTTGAGTATTCCTTGTTCTATGTAAGCACATTGTGATATTAATGCATTGTTGCACTGTTCAGTTTTAATGTAAACCGCACTGATTTCAATAGCGCGGTATATAAAAAATAAAAATAAAAATAAAATAAATAAAAATAAAACCTATAGACTTGTTCAATTTTCAAGGCACTTATTGCCTCTAGCTGAAGGGTGAGAGGTATCCAAAAAGCCTCCAGCTCTGACTCCTTTACAGTCTCAGCAATTCCAAAAAATTAAGGTTCTTCCATCAACTCTAGTTCTCTAAGTCGTCCAGCTTTTTACTTTGCATGGCGAGCATATAGTTTAGCTTGGTAAGTTCAGTGTCCGTCTTCCGCGCAACAGACTCCTGTTCCATAATACGCAGCTCAGCGTCCATAATTCATGATTTAAACTCACTTAGGGAATAATTTTGTAAAAGGCTTTTTCATACATATATGCCAATATAGACACATAAAATGCTTCCTATAAAATTATCCCCATGTGATGACAAGAACGTGCACACTTGGACGAGACTCTGAAGGTGTATTCGAGAGGGAGATGTTGAGCAGGCAGAGAGACGATTTACGCAGTTTCTTTTTAAATTACCAGTGGGTGCATGTTTTGTAGACATGTGTATTTTGCACCAGCTCCCAAGTTGGTGCTAATGTATGCAGCTTCATAACAGCTGGGATTTCTGCAGTTGTGCTGGAGCAGTTATATAGATACACAGGTGTCTATGCATCTTTATAAAACAGGCCGGAATAAGTGCCTGCTTGCCTTCCCACCCAGATGACCTGTTATAAAATGATCTTCTTGGATTGTAAAGATCTGACCAAAGCTTGATATCTGAATAGTACTGATATTACTGCTATGCTGATATTGATGCTGACCACCACTATCTGCGGATATTCAGTGGAACTATACAGGTAGTGCTGCTGGATATCCTTACAGACCACCTTGGCATGATCTGCGGCGCTATAAGAGCAGAGTGGGGATATTCAGTCTGTTATCTGGATAACATTTGGACAGTCTTTTTGCTGTTCTAAAGTTATCTGGATAGCAATCTCAATATCGTCACTATTTGGATCACTCCAGAAGTTGGTGCTATATCTGGATATTCAGCACTGCTTGCTAGCCAGATAGTGGTGAAGAACATCTGAAAGAGCATTTTCTGTAGTGGTGGCCAGTGCTGCTAAAGGGGCTGGCCATCACTGCTTTAAAATAAATCTGGATATTCAGTGCCAGGCCATATCCAATGACAAGCAATGAAGATCTGATTTCACTGGATTGCTCTTTTGCAATCCGGTTAGCAACGATATTCAGCTGCAAGGCAGATTGCAAAACCTCCTAAACTTAGGACAGCCTTCATCACCTGTCCTAATTTTAGGTGGTATAGCTAACTGGCTAGCTCACGGTGCCACACCCTCTCCACCCCCTGAAAGCCCCATTGGTAAATGGATTGCGACAGGGCATATAGATCACTTGTGGGGGGGAGGGGGAGATATTCAGTAGCCCTAACTGGGTTAGTGCCCCTGAATATCCTACTGAGTGATATTTATATTTAAACACTATGGCTGGACTTTTAAAAAAATGCTGACCCCCTGTGTTTTAATATCACCTATAAGTTTCATGGGACAGGGCCTTATTATACTTGGACCAACCATCTTGGGATAAAATTTTAAAAAGGCAATCTAAAACTATATAGATCTGTTTTATATATTTTGCATATGTTTTATATATTTTTAGACTGCCTTTTCTAAATTAGCTTAAAATAGATTACAACATTTGTCCAGGTATAATAAGACCCTGTCCCAAAAAACGTCTAGGTGATGTGGTTAATGCATGTGCGCTATGAAAGCCTGAAAACATACTCCAATCCACCTAGGTAAATAACTGGAAATTGTCCATCCCATGTTGAACCTTATTCCATAAGTCTTGCACATAAAAGCACATTTTAGGTGTGAAGATCAGAAGTGAGATATCAAGATTGGGACGTACACTTGTATTTTAGAAACAGTACAGCTAAAGGTGGAGCTATTTCTAAAATATATTGAAGGAAGTGCAGGAACACATGTTGATTTATATCTACTTACAGTGGGAGGAACCATTTTAGAAATTTATACGTAGAAAAAAGTGATGGAGAAAACCCAGCAACTTGAACGTGTAGGTGCCAACATTTCGAAACTTGCACAAATAAATTAATGCACTTACATGCTCATGTAAGCCATTCGGCTAACATAAATGTGTATATGCTGCTACTGAACTAAAGAGGCTGCTTATTTAATCAATGTTTAATTTAGAGGGAGAAATAGCCTAGGATGGATTAAGCAGGATAATCCCATTAATCCCTCCTGTAAAGGGCTGGCCCAAATGTGCGCTTTTTAAAAACCTACATTTGCCAGGGAAGAGGTGTAAACCCCGATATACACAATTAAGGACTTACGCGTGTATTCCCTATATGAAATGCAAAATGTACATGTAAATTTTTATCTCATTCAGGCTATGCCCAGACCATGCCCCCTTGAAACGTTAATGAAATAAGGACTACGCGTCTAAACTGAACTCTTTTTAAAATGCTCATTTATACATGGATGCGATTAACATGTGTACAGTTGTAGTCAACATTATTAGCACCCTTGCAGTTTAACCCCTTAATATCCAATATCTCCTAAAAAGAAGTGGCCAGTGAAATTGTTTTGGAGTATATATGCACACATATTTGACACATAAAATAATCAAATAAACATAGTAACATAGTAAATGACGGCAGATAAAGACCAGTATGGTCCATCTAGTTTGCCCAGTAAGATGGCAAACTAGATGGACCATACTGGTGGCCCAATACCTTCGATTTCCCCTTTGCTCTCTTCCACTTCCATTCCTGTTGTCCCCTCCCTGCGCTACCTCGGGGTCGTCCTAGATTCAGCCCTCTCCTTCCATGAACATCTGTCTCTTGTAGTCCAGCGTTCTTTTCTCTCTCTCAGGCAGTTGCGAGCTCTTCGCCCCTTTCTTCCTGTTTCTGCCCTGACCACCCTACTTCTTTCCCTCACTCTTTCCTGCTTGGATTATTGCAATGTCTGCTTTGCCGGTCTCCCCCAACGCCAACTCTGAAGGCTACAGCTTATCCAAACTTCCACTGCCCGGCTACTTACTAATGCTTCCCGTTATGATCACATTTCTCCCCTTCTTATTGGTCTCCACTGGCTTCCCATCTCCTATCGGATTCAATTTAAAATCCTCACTTTCGTTCATAAGGCAATACATACTGGTGTCCCGTGCTATCTTTCTAACTTGGTCCGTCCCCATGCCCCTCAACGCTCCCTGCGCTCCATCCATGCTAACCGTATGTTTCTTCCCCCCCCCCCCCGCCTCTGCTCACCTCAAATCCACCCGTTCCTCTGCCTTTTTCTTCCTTGGTCCCAGGCTCTGGAACTCGCTCCCCCCTGCCCTCTGTCTTGAATTATCCTATTGTAAATTTAAAGCCGGTCTGAAGACCCACCTTTTTTGTACTGCCTACGATCTTACCTTTCCCTCCTCCATCCCTACAGATCCCTCATAGGTTGTCTCGTTTTCCTCAGTTTGTCGGTCTGTCTATCTCTGACCTACTCTTCTGTTCTCTTTCCTTTCTCTACCTCTGTCCCTTTCCTATTGCACTAATGGAGTTCTGTTTCTTTTATCCTCTCTTTCTAGCAGCAATGTTATGCCCCTTATTTTAAGCTTGTTGTAAACCGCGCTGGTGTCTTTGGCGAGTGCGGTATATCAAGAAACGAATAAAGATAAAGTAGGTGCACCTGCCACTCTGTGCAGGCCATCCCTCCCCATGTCTTTGTTTAGGGGTGAACCCACCGCTCCATGTAGGACACCCCTATTTGTTGAGAAATTAGAGAAATTAGATGGTTTATTTTGGTTTTATCCTGTTGCTGTAAAGGGATCCACTGTGTCTGTCCCATGTCATTTTGAATTTGGTTACTGTATTTGCCCCCACCACTTCCATAGGGAGGGCATTCCAAGCATCCACCACCCTTTCAGTGAAAAAGTTTTTCCTGACATTGCCTTTCAATTTACCACCTTGCAGCTTCATGTTATGCCCTCTAGGTTTACAGCTTCCCCGTCTTTGAAGAGGTTTGTTTGTTCATTATTTCTCTTTAAGTATTTAAAGGTCTGAATTATATCTCCCCTATTCCTCTTCTCCTCCAAAGTGTACATATTTAGGTCTTCAAGTCTCTTCTCATAAGGCTTCTGACGCAGGCTCCAAAATCATTTTTGGTTGCCTTCCTCTGAACAGTTTCCAGTCTTTTTATATCCTTTGCAAGATATGGTCTCCAAAACTGAACACAGTATTCCAAGTGAGACCTCACCAGTGACTTATACAGTGGCATTACTACCTCTTCCTTTCTGCTGGTAATTTCTCTTTGTATGCAGCCCAACATCCTCCTGGCTTTTGCCACCGCCTTGTCGCACTGTTTTGCCACCTTGAGATCTACAGAAATAATCACACCAAGGTCTTTCTCCTGATCCGTGCACACCAACCTCTCACCCCCTATCGTGTACATTTCCCTTGGATTTCTGCTACCCAAGTGCATGACACTGCACTTCTTTGCATTATATCTCAATTGCCAAGCATTAGACCATTCTTCCAGCTTTTGTAGACCTTTCCTCATGTTAACCACTCCCTCGGGGGAGTCCACTCTGTTGCAAATTTTTCTGTCATCTGAAAAAAGACAGACTTTTCCATTCGGTCTTTCAGCAATATCACTCACAAATACATTGAACTGTGCCGGGCCCAGGACCGAACCCTGGGGCACCCCGCTAATCACCTTCCTTTCATCCAAGGGAGCTCCATTTACCATCACATTCTGTCATCTGTCAGTCAACCAATTTCTGATCCAGTTTACCACCTTGGGACCCATCCCCAAACTACTGAGTTTATTGATAAGTGTCCTATGAGGAACAGTATCAAAGGCTTTGCTGAAATCCAGGTAGATGACATCCATCGCATGCCCCTGATGTAGTTCTCTGGTCACCCAGTCGAAGAACTCAATCAGATTTGTTTGGCAAGATCGTCCTTCAGTAAACCCATGTTGCCTCGGATCTTGCAACCTGTTGGTTTTGAGAAAGTCCACTATTCGCTCTTTCAGGAGCACCTCCGAGGTAAGGCTCATGGGCCTGTAGTTTGTCACTTCTTCCCTGTCACCACTTTTGTGTAGAGGTACCACATCAGCCATTCTCCAGTCCTGAGGAACTTCTCCTGTTTCCAATGATCTGTTGAAAACATCCATTAATGGCCCCGCAAGAACCTCTCTGAGCTCTTTTAGTATCCTGGGATGTATCCCATCTGGTCCCATGGCCTTGTCCACTTTCAGTTTTGCAAGTTGTTCTAACACATCGTCTCCTGTGAATGGTATGGTATCTACTTCATTTCCATTTTTATATTTGGGAGTCACAGGTGGTCCTTCTCCAGGATTTTCTTTAGTAAAAACAGAGCAGAAGTATTTGTTTAGCAATTTTGCTTTTTCAATGTCACTTTCCATGAGTCCGTTCCCAGCACTTCTGAGTCCTGCAATTCCACCTCTGATCTTCTTCCTTTCCCGAATATACCTGAAGAAAGTCTTTAGCCATCTTTTCCTCTGCCTTTAATTTTGTTTTCCTTATTTCTCTTTTTGTCTCTTTGAGTTTGATCCTGTATTCATTTCTGTGTTCCTCTGTTTGCAAACTTTTGAATTTTGCGAAAGCTGTGGTTTTTGCTTTTATTTGAGCAGCCACTTCTTTGGAAAACCAAATAGGTTTCCTTCTCCTCTTGTTTTTATTTACTTTTCTTACATATTTATCTGTTGCCCCTTTTATTGCTACCTTTAGTTTAGCCCATTGCAATTCCACTTCCCTTATCCCCTTCCACCCTGCCAACTCTTCCTTTAGGTACTTGGCCGTTTTACTGAAGTCAGTGTTTTTGAAGTTTAGGACTTTGAGCTTGCTTTGATTAGACTGTACCTTGGCTTTTATCTCAAACCACACCGTGTGATGATCGCTGCTGCTCACAGGGGCACCCACCCAGACATTTGACACACTATCAGCGTTGGTGAGCACTAAATCCAGTGCTGAGCTTTCCCTGGTTGGTTCCATCACCATTTGTCTAAGTAACGCATCTTGGAAAGCATCCACAATTTTTTTGCTTCTTTCCAGATTTGCAGAAGGAGTAATCCAATCCACATCGGGTAGATTAAAGTCACCCAATATGATTGCCTCCCCCTTTGTGGCTATCTTGGCAATATCTATAATCAATTCATTATCTATCTCTTCGATTTGAGTTGGAGGTCTGTAGACTGCAGCCGTATGGATGACAGTGCCATCTCCTCTTTCCAACACAATCCAGAGCCCTTCTTCTTTTCCCCATGCCCCCTGTGTTTCAGCAGCTTTAATATTGTTTTTGATGTACAAGGCTACTCCTCCTCCTTATCCTCTTTCTCTGTCTCTTCTGAATAGATTATAGTCAGCTATGGCTATATCCCAATCATGCGATTCATTAAACCATGTTTCTGTAATGGCCACATTGTCCAAGTCCATTTCCAACATTAGGGCTTCCAGGTCTGGAACTTTGTTGGCTAAGCTTCGAGCATTTGTTCTCATTGCTTTCCGGCATTTAACTGGCTTGCGTGTTTTTTACATTGATTTTGTTCTGCCCACTTCTTCCCACTTGCTTTTGATGTGTGGTTTAAGGAGTGTGGCTGTTTCTGATGTTATTCTGCTTTTGCAGGGAGTGACGTCCTGAACTTGACCTTCCCCATCCGTCACCCCCTTTTTCTAGTTTAAATGCATATCCACATACTGCCTGAATTTTTCACTTAGGATTCTTTTCTTTGCGACAGAGAGATGTAGTCCATCAGCACAGTATAGTCTCTTGCTGATGGACTACATCTCTCTATCGCAGGGAAAAGAATCCTAAGTGAAAAATTCAGGCAGTATGCTGGAAAGCAATGAGACAAAAAGAGACTACATCTCTCTGTCGCAGGGAAAAGAATCCTAAGTGAAAATTTCAAACAGTATGCTGGAATGCAATGAGACAAAAAGAGAAATAAGGAAAGCAAAATCGAAGGCAGAGGAAAAGATGGCTAAAGATGTGAAGTGTGGCGACAAAACTTTCTTCAGGTATATTCGGGAAAGGAAGAAGATCCGAGGTGGAATTGCAGGACTCAGAAGTGATGGGAACGGACTCATGGAAAGTGACATTGAAAAAATAAAAATTGCTAAACAAATACTTCTGCTCTGTTTTTACTAAAGAAAATCCTGGAGAAGGACCACCTGCAACTCCCAAATAAAAAAATGGGAATGAAGTAGATACCACACCATTCACAGAAGATGATGTGTTAAAACAACTTGCAAAACTGAAAGTGGACAAGGCCATGGGACCGGATAGGATACATCCCAGGATACTGAAAGAGCTCAGAGAGGTTCTTGCAGGGCCGTTAAAGGATGTTTTCAACAGATCCTTGGAAACAGGAGAAGTTCCTCTGGAGTGGAGAATGGCTGATGTGGTACCTCTACACAAAAGTGGTGACAGGGAAGAAGTAACAAACTACAGGCCCTTGAGCATAGGTGGCTGTATAATGAGGCCAAGTGAGGCGGTGGCCTCAGGCGGCTGCTTTTTGGGCTTTTTGGGGGCGGCAAAATTGCCCCCAAAAAGACCGCCGTCACCTCCTCACTCGGCCTTCAAAACAAAAACCAAAAAAAAACCCCACTTCGGGCCCGGTGAAAGAAGCAGCTGCTGGCCTGCTGCTGCCGCTCCAGCGGTGGCTGAATGAGGAGCCCCGCGGCTGCCCGCCCGGCCCCCCCCCGGAGAGCCTCCTAGTTTCCCCAGCTCAGCTTTGCAGAGCCGCAGTGAAGGGACAGTGTTTCCCTTAACCACGGCTCTCTTAAAGCTGAGCCCAAGGCACTGATGGGAAACAGGAAATCCGGTTTCCCATCAGCACCTCGGGCTCAGCTTTAACAGTGCCGTGCGAAAAGGAAACGCTGTCCCTTCGCCGTGGCTCTGCAAAGCTGAGCCGGGGAAACCAGGAGGCTCTCCAGGGGGGTGGACGGGCGGCCGCGGGGCTCCTCGTTCTGCTGCCGCCACCGCTGAAGTGCAGCTGCTTCTTTCGCTGGGCTCAGAGTGGGGTTTTTTTTGTTCAATTTCCCTGGGGTGGGGGGGAGGGGTCTAGGACTGGAACTGGGCTGATGGGGGGGGGGTTTAGAACTGGAAATGGGCTGATGGGGGGGTTAGGACTGGTAATGGACTATGGGGGGTGGCTAGAATTGGAAATGGGCTGATGGGGGGGTTAGGCCTTGTAATGGGTTATGGGAGGGGGGTTAGAACTGGAAACGGGCTGATGGGGGGTTAATACTGGAAATGGGCTGATCGGGAGGGGAGCTAGGACTGGTAATGTGCTATGGGGGGGTTAGAACTGGAAATGGGCTGATGGGGGGTTAGGAGTGGAAATCTACTGATGGGGGTTTAGAACTGGAAATGGACCGATCAGGAGGGAGCTAGGACTGGTAATGGGCTATCGGGGGGGGGGGGGTTAGAACTGGAAATGGGCTGATGGGGATTAGGACTGGTAATGGGTTATGGGGGGGGGTTAGAACTGGAAATGGGCTGATAGGGGGTTAGTACTGGAAATGGGCTGATCGGGAGGGGAGCTAGGACTGGTAATGGGCTATGGGAGGTTAGAACTGGAAATGGGCTGATGGGGGGGTTAGGACTAGAAATGGGCTGATCATGGGGGGGCTAGGACTGGTAATGGGCTATCGGGGGTGGGCTAGGACTGGAAATGGACTGATGGGGGTTTAGAACTGGAAATGGGTTGATGGGAGGGTTAGGACTGGTAATGGGCTATGGGGGGAGACTAGGACAGGAAATGGGCTGATTGGGGTGCTAGGATTGAGGTGAGCTGATAAAGGGGATAGGACTAGAAATGGGCTGGGACAGGAAATGAGCTAATGTGGGAGGGGAGGGGAGTGCTGCTGGCCCTGGAAGAAAACTAGGGGCTAGGGCTAGAAATGGACTGATGCGGCGGATGGTAGAATAGGATTGGAAGGGAGCGGATACTGAGAGAGTCTGCCAGGGGAAGGATGGGGCAGGAAGGGAAGGAGGGGGCTGGAAAGGAGCCGACGCCTGGAATGTACCGAAGGGGGACTGGCAGGGAGCTGACACTTGGGGACAGGAGTGGTAGGTAGCTGAGTAATAGGGAGGAGGCTGGAAGGGAGCTGACATGTGAATGGCACTGGAAAGGAGATGGACAAAGGGTAGGGCGACTGGAAGGGAGCTGACTGGGGGGTGGCACTGAGAGTGAACCTGAGCTGATACTTGGGATGGTATTTGGACTAGAAGGGGCTGGACAGTGGGAAAGGAGGGGGACTGGAAGGGAATGGAGACAAGTGGCAGTCATGGGAATGCAAGGTGGTTGACATTGGAAGGTACTGGGAGGGGAGGACTGGAAAGGGGACTGATACTGGGGAGGGTTACTGGAACTGGAAATGGGCTGATGGAAGGAAGTGAAGAAAACAAAAGAAGAGATAAGAAATGGCAGATGGACCATGGACCATAGAACACAGAAAGAAAGCTAAGAGAAGACAGGAAAGCAGAAGCCTCAGATCGGGACCAGCATGATCAGAGAATAAAATGGTCAGACAACAAACGTAGAAAAAATAATTTTATTTAATTTTGGTGATTGGACTTTGTGCTATTTTTATATTTTACACAATATTGGGGAACTGCATCTCTTATTTATCTGATGTTGCACTGCATGTGGACTCTGGCTTCTTGGGGTTTCAGTTTAAATTTTGTCTACATATTTTTATTTTTACTTTAGATTGTGGTTGCTTATTCTTTACTTGGTGAGGGTCGATGTGCGTGTGTGACTGAGGTCAGGTGTTCTGTTAACATGCAGTTTATATATAAGATCTATACTATACTGTAGTAATTTGACTTGTTCAGCTTTTCAAATAGGTGTATGGATGTTCCAGGGCCCACTCTAGTATTTAAAGTGATGCTTTCTTTGGATGGGCTCCGTATGTGACTTTTGGAAGTTTGTGCTGATATGGTATGGTATGGTAGGTTTGCTTTTTGTTGTAGGGTTTTTTATTAGTTCACAATATGCCTGGTACTGGAGAATAGTGATTGTTGTTGTTGTTAGTGAGATGATCAGAATCAGATTTGTTTTTTTGAAATATTGAATTCTGTAGGTGAATGTCCTGGTTCTGCTCTGCACCTACTGTGGATGCAAAATATATGTTGAAAAAGAAAAAGGGAGAACCATAACGCAGTTTATAACAAAATAAAAATGGGTTATAATTTAGTTTTATAAACTGTGCTATTGATTCTTGCTGTCTTTTAGTTCCTTGGTGTGCAAACAGGACCGTACCTAGCCCTGTGCAAGCAGTGCAGCCGCACAGGGCGCAAAGGCTTGGGGGGGCGCATTTCAGCTGTCTGCTGTTGCCCTGCTGCTGCTAGCAGGACAATAGCAGGCAGTTAAAATGCGCCCCAAAGCCTTTTCGCAGCACTTTAAGCCGATGTCAGAGCAGGGAGGGACAGATCTGCTTAGAGTGCCGGCGTCTTTCAGATTGGGTGCATGCCCCCTCCTCCTCCCCATACCTCCATCCAGCGCTGCCTGCTCTTTCCCTGCTGCCGGCTCTGCCGTGAACAAAACAGAGGGCGGCAGCAGCAGGGAAAGAGCAGGCAGCGCTGGATAGAGATATGGGGGGAGAGGGGGGCGTGCATCCAAGTTGCAAGTCGCACAAGGCACGATTGCAGTTCTATACGGCCCTGTGTGCAAACATCTTGCATTTCCTCCATATAATCTAATCGGCTTTTTGATTTGGTTCAGTCTCTGAATGGATTTCTGAAAAAGCCCCGCCCCCTTCTAAGGTGGTGGGGGGCGCCATCTCATTCTTCGCCTCAGGCAGCAGACTGCCGTGAGCCGCCCCTGCCCTTGAGCCTTACCTCGATGGTGGGAAAAGTAATGGAGGCGCTCCTGAAAGAGAGAATAGTGGACTTTCTCAAAATCAACAGGTTGCAAGATCCCCAGTCGCCTATAAATCTGAATCCTTCTTCTTTGCACCAGGTCTGGAGCCATGTGTTAAATCTGTTTATGCGATGTAGCCTTTCTGCCCCCTTACCAAGAACAGGTAGGACTTCTGAGAATGCTACAGTGTTAACAATGGGCTTCAGTTTCTCTCCCAGAGTTTGGAGGTCCCTTTGAACTGTAGTGGCACTGTTTCTAGCCAGGTCATTTGTACCCATGTGGACGACAACATCAGTTTTGGAGTGCTCATTTCAGTGCTAATTACTGTACATCAACAATTTGGTTTGTATTCCTGCTAGCTGAAGAGCCTGGGAGGCATTTGACTAACTTCTCTCCTTTGAACTGCGTTCCCAAGTTGGTGCCTCTGATGATGGAATCTCCAAGTAGTAGCAGTTTTCTGTTTGGTGAGTCTTTCTTCATATTTGGTGCTTTAGCAGGAGATTGGGCATTGACTGCCTCATTTAAGGGCCCTTCAGTTTCCATGGATTGTGCATCCTCATTAACCAAAGCAGAGAAGGCATTATGCAGTGAAATCTCATGATGTACAGGGTGTTTCTGCGTTACAGGACGCAATCTACCAGAGCCCACTGTGATCCATTTGTTCCTGGGATGTTTGATTCTTTGTGGGAGCTGTGGTGGACTTTGTTTGGTTTGTATCCTAGAAGAGGTGTGTTTCATTGCAGCTACTTCTTCCCTTAATAGAGTCAATTCTTTATGCATGGCAGCTAACTTGAGGCATATAGAGAAAGCTCTTAGGTTCCAGATGATTCTTCTCAGAATGAAGGCACCACAATTATTGCACTGAATGCAAGACATGTGTGGTCCTAGAAGGAGAAGAGAAGGTGGACGTAACACCAAATTAAGAGGATAGATGTCAACGTATATGACCGCTATATAAGCAATGCAGCCCTGGGGTGGGTGGGAGAGGGGTAGGGTGGGCGGGAACCTAAGTACCCTTGGCCAGTAGGCCTTACATGAACTGAGGGCACACTTAGATATCTGATTTAAGGGCTACACAAGGAATGCAGGCAGTCAGAATATTCCCAGAAGTGAATGTAAAACCAGCAGTTAAATTTTATATCAGCAGTAGCAACAACAACTAACAAGACAGGCAAAAGATACAAAGCTGAAAGCTTAGCTGTGTGCAGGCACAACACCAATTAAAAAAGGAAATAATATAAAAACTGGGATATTGCCAGGACATGATTAATGGTACCCGTATAAACAATTCAAATCAGAACCACATTCCATTTGCAGAAAAATTAGATGCATCTGTGATCAATTGTCAGTTCTAATTTAGAAACATAGAAACCTAGAAAAATGATGACAGAAAAAGACCACATGGCCTATCTAGTCTGTCCTTCCATATCAACAGCTACAACAGTCCCCTTTTTTCCTTTAGCGATCCTCTGTGTTTGTCCCATGCTTTTTTGAAATCAGATACCGTCCTCATCTCTACCACCTCCATTGGGAGACTATTCCATGGATCCACCACTCTTTCTGTAAAGAAATATTTCCACATATCACTCCTGAATCTATCCCCTTTCACCCTCATCCCATGTCCCCTCATAGCAGAACTTGCTTTCAATCGAAAGAGGCTCTCCCTCTGTGCTTTGATGCCACGGAGGTATTTAAATGTCTCAATCATATCACCTCTATCCCGCCTTTCCTCTAAGGTGTACATATTAAGATCCTTAATTCTGTCCACATATGCTTTATAATGAAGGCCACTAACCATTTTGGTAGCCACCCTCTGTACTGACTCCATCCTGTTTATATCCTTTTGAAGTTGCGGTCTCCAGAATTGCACACAATGCTCCAAATGAGGTCGCACCAAAGACTTATACAGAGGCACTATCACCTCCTTTTTTCTGCTAGCCATTTCTCTACGTATGCACCCAAGCATCCTTCTAGATTTTGCTTCACCTTTTTTACCTGTTTAGCTACTTTAAGATCATCTGACATGACCATGCCTTGGTCCCACTCTTTTTTAGAGGACAAAAGTACTTCACCCCTATACTATATTGCTCTCTTGGATTGCTGCAGCCCAAATGCATGACGTTGCACTTTTTAAAATTAAATCCCAGCTGCCAAATTCTAGTCCATTCTTCAAGCTGAGCTAGATCCCTCCTCATGTTATCTACACCTTCTTGGGTGTCTACTCTATTGCAGATTTTGGTATCATCCGCAACGAGGCAAACCTTACCCGACAGCCCTTCCGCTATATCATATGTTAAAAAGAATCGGACCAAGGAGAGATCCCTGGGGCACACCACTGGTAACTTCCATCTCCTCAGAGTGAGCTCCATTTACCTGTACCTTTTCTTGCAGGGCCGTTAAAGGATGTTTTCAAAAGATCCTTGGAAACAGTAGTTCCTCAGGACTGGAGAAGGGCTGATGTGGTACCTTTTCACAAAGGTGGTGACAGGGAAGATGTGACAAACTACAGGCCAGTAAGCCTTACCTCAGTTGCGGGAAATGTAATGGAGGTGTTCCTGAAAGAGCGAATAGTGGACTTTCTCAAAACCAACAGGTTGCATGATCCGAGGCAACATGGTTTTATCAAAGGACGATCTTGCCAAACAAATCTGATTGAGTTCTTTGACTGGGTGACCAGAGAACTAGATCAGGGGCATGCGATGGATGTCATCTACCTGGATTTCAGCAAAGCCTTTGATACTGTTCCTCATAGGAGGCTTATCAATAAACTCAGTAGTCTGTGAATGGGTCCCAAGGTGGTGAACTGGATCAGAAATTGGTTGACTGACAGACGACAGAAGGTGATGGTAAATGGAGCTCACTCGGATGAAAGGAGGGTGATTAGTGGGGTGCCTCAGGGTTCGGTCCTGGGCCCAACCCTGTTCAATGTATTTGTGAGTGATATTGCTGAAGGACTGCATGGAAAAGTCTGTCTTTTTGCAGATGACACGAAAATTTGCAACAGAGTGGACTCCCTTGAGGGAGTGGATAACATGAAGAAAGATTTAAAAAAGCTGGAAGAATGGACTAATGCTTGGCAGTTAAGATTTAATGCGAAGAAGTGCAGTGTCATGCACTTGGGAAGCAGAAATCCAAGTGAAATGTATGCGATAGGGGGAGAGAGATTGGTGTGCATTGACCAGGTGTGATTATTTCTGAGGATCTCATGGTGGCAAAACAGTGTGACAAGACGGTGCCAAAGGCCAGGAGAATGTTGGGTTGCATACAAAGAGGAATTACCAGCAGAAAGGAAGAGGTACTAATGCCACTGAATAAGTCACTGGTGAGGCTTCACTTGGAAAACTGTGTTCAGTTTTGGAGACCATATCTTGCAAAGGATATAAAAAGACTGGAAACTGTTCAGAGGAAGGCGACCAAAATGATTTGGAGCCTGCGTCAGAAGCCTTATGATAAGAGACTTGAAGACCTAAATATGTACACTCTGGAGGAGAGGAGGAACAGGGGAGATATGATTCAGACCTTTAAATACTTAAAGAGAAATAATGAACAAACAAACCTTTTCCAAAGATGGGGAAGCTGTAAAACTAGAAGGCATAACATGAAGCTGCAAGCGGATAAATTGAAAGGCAATGTCAGGAAATACTTTTTCACTGAAAGGGTGATGGATGCTTTGAATGCCCTCTTGATGGAAGTGGTAGGGGCAAATACAGTAACCAAATTCAAAATGGCATGAATCACAGTGGATCCCTTTACAGCAACAAGATAAAATCAAAATAAACTTAACTAACTAATTTCTCAACATACAGGGGTGTCCTACACGGAGCAGTGGGTTCACCCCTGAAACAAAGACATGGGGAGGGTTCACCCCTAAAACAAAGACATTGGGTAGGGGTGGCCTGCACGGAGCGGCAGGTGCACCTACTCTTGTCATCTTACTGGGCAGACTAGATGGACCATACTGGTCTTTATCTGCCGTCATTTACTAGGTTACTATGTTACAATCTTGGAAGCCCCAAACAGATGTATTCCACACTTTAAGAAATGTGGAAGGTAGACCAAAAAAGTGCCAGATGGTTTAAAGGTGAGGTCAGGGAGGCTGTTGTTGTCAAAAAAGCATCTTTCAGGAAATGGAAAAAGGAGCCAAATGACGAAAATGGGAAACAACATAAACATTGCCAAGTTAGGTGCAAGGCATTGATAAGGCAGGCAAAGAGAGAATTTGAAAAAAAGCTTGCCGTGGAAGCAAAAATGCACAATAAGAACTTTTTAAAATACATTCATAGCAAAAACCTGTGAGAGTCAGTTGGACCACTGGATGATAGAGGAGTAAAAGAGGTGCTAAGTGAAGACAAGGACTTAGCAGAGAGACTGAATGAATTCTTTGCTTCGGTCTTTATTGAAGAAGAGTGGAGGAGTGGCCTAGTGGTTGGGGCAAGGTACTTCGGGCCGGAAGGTCGGGGGTTCAAATCCCACTAGAGGACAGCAACCTTGGGCCGGAAGGACTGGGGTTTCTAGTCCCACAGGTGCTCCTTGTGGTCTTGGGCAAGCCACTTAACCCTCCATAGCCCATGTTCCCTGTAAAATAGTTCTCTGTGTGCTGTGCTTTCCTGTCTAATCAATGTGTTTATACCTCAAAAGTTTCCTGTCATGATTTGACAATTTCCAATCTGTAATCAAACCGCTGCTGATCGCTGGAAGTAGTGGTATACAAATGTATACTAAATAAATAAAGATGTAGGTAATTTACTCATGCCTGAAAAGGTATATAAAGGTGATGTATCGGAAGAATTGAAAGAAATATTAATAAACCGGAAAGATGTATTACAACTACTTGATAAACTGAAGAGTACCAAATCACCTTGATAAACATCCAAGGATATTGAAAGAACTGAAATACGAGATTGCAGATCTATATTAGTAATCTGTGAACTAACATTAAAATTAACTAGGGTACCTGAAAAGTGGAGAGTGGCCAATGAAATGCCAATATTTAAAAAGGGTTCCAGGGGTGATCTGGGAAACTACAGACCTGTGAGTCTGACATCAGTACTGTGTAAAATGGTAGAAACCATTATAAAGAATAAAATTACTGCATATAGTCATGATTTAATGGGAGAAAGCCAACATGGATTTAGTCAAGGAAAGTCCCTGTTTTACTAATCTGTTATATTTTTTTGAAGGTGTGAATAAACAGGTAGACCAAGGTTAGCCAGATACTTGCACATAAGGCTCTTCACACCCACACCCCTCAATACCAGGTTGATTCCTTGCAATTCAGTTCTGTGCCACGAAGTCTCTGATCCGTTCACAACCACCGTTTGCACCTGCCATCCCTAGCCCGCGCCCATCTAGAACATACCCGCCATACTGCCTTTTTCTTCCTGGCCCCTTCACTCTCTCTCCGTCAAGAGCAGCCTTTTCCCAGATTTAAGGCCCTCCTCAAAACACACCTTTTCTGTTTAGCCTATGAATTCCCCTTCCCTGACCTGTAGGAAACGTATCTTGTTTCTCTAGGCTTTTTAGCCCTTGAACTCCCTTCTCCTGACCTGTTGAGAGATTTATCTTGCTTCTCTATGCTTCTTTCCTGTGTGTGATTGTGTTCTTTCCTGTCATTATTGTAGTTCTTTTCTGTTTCCGGCTCTGGCCACTGTGTATTTGCAACTCTGTACACCGCCCTGATGTCATGAAGGGCAGTTAATCAAGCCTGATAATAAAGATAAAGATAAAGGTAGTGTACCTGGATTTTCAGAAAGCCTTCGACAAAGTCCCTCATGAAAGACTCTTGGGGGGATGTTTACTAAAAACCTGAAATGTGCGCGCCGCAAAATAGCGCACTGAAACGCTAATAAACACGTTTAAACGCCCCGCACACGTGCGTGTCACCCCCGCAAAGGTGCGCGGCACACTAACGGGCCCCGTACACGTGCTGGGCCGCAAATGTCCGATAGAGGCGTGGAACGGCTAAAGGAGGGCGGAGGAAGGCTCCGGAGGGGCGGAGGGACGGGGTCAATGGGTGGAGAGTGGGAGGGGAGAGGCTCCCCGCACAGTATCGGGCCCGAATTTGCATGTAAAGGGGATGGAAGGATACCCTATGAGGAAAGGCTTAAAAGGTTAGGGCTCTTCAACTTGAGGGGAGATATGATAGAAATCTATAAATTAATGAATGGAGTGTAACGGGTTAACGTAGATCGGTTGTTTACACCATCAAAAAGTAGAAAGACTAGAGGACACACAATGAAGCTACAATATAACCCATTTAAGACTAATAAGAGAAAATATTTTTAAAAAAGTTTGGACAAGTTCCGTGCAGAAAGGTCCATAAATCATTATTAAAAAGGACCCGGGAAATGCACTGCTTACTCCAGGACAAGCATTGTGGAAGCTGTGGACTTTGGGTACCTGCTGGTTACTTGTTACCTGGTTTGGCCACTGTTGTAAACAGGATACTGGGCTTGATGGACCTTGGTCTGACCCAGTATGGCATTTCTTATGTTCTTATGTTCTTAGTTTGCTCCAATTTAGCAGAAATATGAGCAGTTTAAAGAGAAATGGCTTCCGAGAGATGAGTTATCGCGTCCAAAATGTTGTCCAAAGTAATCTTCGGGTGTGATAAGGTGCAATAGCCTTACCCCAACCAGAGCCACTGACCAAGGGCATCTCTGCCATCAACACTACTCCAGGAGTTCCTCCAGAGGAACCAGAGGCAACCACTCCAAGGTCCGCCATCGAAGCCCCTGCTCTAGGACACTCAAATCATCAACTTCGGATGAATCAAGGTCACAGGCAGGTGGCTGGGGAGTGGAAACACTGGGGGGTGGAGGTGGAATCTGTACTTGGGGAGAGAGGGTCACATCCAAATCAGCCAGCTGCAGAGATTCCTCCATATCCACCGCAACAAGACCTGCTCAAATCTCCCATTTTACAGATTCAGTAACCCCATTGAATCAGTTCATCGGACCTGTAACCAAAGGCTGCGGCTCGGCGGGGTAAGCCTTAGCCTTCCTTTTTCTATTTGGCATGAGGCAGAGGAACAGAGCAAAACCCTCAAGCAGCCATATTGAAGCCATACCTTGGTCATTTCAGTTTTGGAAACCAGAAAAAGTCACAGAGTGAGAGGTCAGGTGTGTACGGAGGCTGACAGACTTGCTTGATTTGGTGTTTGGCCAAGAACTGCTGAACAAGATGTGATGGTTAAGCTGGGGCGTTATCATGATGATGCAACCATTCACCATTTCTGTGCAGCTCTGGCCTCTTACGATGACCTGCATCTCTCAAACAAGTCAGAACTTGGATGAAGTATTCCTTATTGATGGTTTGGCCTTTAGGAGCATACTCATGATGAACAATACTCTGGTAATCAAAGAAAACTGTGAATATGACCTCGACATTGCTCCTTACCTGATGGACTTTCTTGGGTCTGGGAGAGTCTGGAGTCTTCCATTGTGAGGTTTGAGCCTTAGTTTCTGGGTCATGACCATAAAACTATGATTCATCACCAGTAATAATCTTTTTGATGAAATCTGAATCATTTTCAATGCTTTCAAACAACTTCCTGGCTGCAGAAGTCAGTATTCTTGGTCAGGGGACAGGAGTTTCAGCATGAAGTTTGCAGACACATGTCTTATCCCCAAATCAACAATAAGAATGGACTGTGCCAACCCAAAACCGATGTCCATGTCCTCAGCAAGCTCCCTGATAGTCAATCGATTATTTGAGCATATTGCAGTATGCACTGCTTCAACTTTGTCTTCATTCCTACTCATGTATGGCCTTCCAGAACGTTCATCACTATCAACACTTTGGCAGCTCTCTTGGAAACGTTTGTACCAGTCACAAGCTCAAGCACAACTCATGCATTCATCGCCATATACTTGCTGTAACTTGTCATGAGTCTCTTTGCACGAATCTCCAAGTTTTTGGCAGAATTTAATGCAAATTCGCTGTTCAATTTTTTCACGCATTGTAAATCTGATGAACTGCTTTTACACGATACCAAACATCACGTGATTTAGAAAAGTACAGGTGTGCTGCAGGCATGCTACACTCTGCACATACAGAACACATAACTAGGTCATTGCATGCTTAATAGCATTTTGGTGTGACGTATTGTTATATAGCTACACAACAAGTCTCAATACTTTTTGATCAATCTCGTAAAATGCAAGGGTGCTAATAATGTTGACTGTAACTAAATTAGCATATCTAGGGCCTCCAATGTGAAAACCTATCTAGAGTTTGATTATTATAGATAGCCTGAAAACCTGACTGACTCTGGATTCAACAGGACAGGTTTTGGAATCAGTATTTTAAAATGATCTCTGCACTTCCCCCTGCAGCTCAATGCCCAGGAAGGTAAAGAGAGGACGGACTCCAAGTCATCCCAAAAAATGTGGCAAAATAAAAAGGCTTCTGTAGTACCAGCAAAGCCTCCTAGACAGAAAAAAAAATATTTGTAGATTTATATCACAAGTACAAATTATGAGAAATCTCTTAGTAAACTGGGTCACGTGAACTTACTGTTATACATCCCAAAAGTCACTGAAGTTGACATGCTTCACATTGATGTATAGTGTATAACAAAAATCTAAAAAATGAAGCACCGTCCACACTTAAATATAAACACATGCTTTCGTAGTAACAACCGTTCTCTCTGCTGTGTTGGGAGCAGTGCCTCTATGGAGCTTATCGAGGGGCTTCTTCAGGACTCTATCGCCTTCTCTAACAGACCCTGCAGAGACCCAGAGCACTGCAGGAAGCAGGAACAGAGAGGGGCAAGAGTTTGCCTTGATCATATCATGCCCCAAATCATAATCAAAAATCATTTTTATTTCTTTCCACTTGAAATGATAATGCCTCTTTGAACTGAAATTTGGTAAAACACCATAAATCCTATATGCATAAATAGCTCCGCTGCAGGTATGATGAGTGAGGCTCCGGTGACTTGTCCCGCTGCCCAGAATCCCAGCCAGGGCCCTTATTTTAAAATGATTTTGCTCCCTGGGCACAAAATGAGGAAGTTCTCTTTTCAGAATAAGGCCCCAGGTATCAGGAGAAAAATTCACTAATTCAGAGGCAGAGCAATTTCTAGTGTGTCACGTGGGGTGCACAAGATAGAGGCACTCGTGGGCAGGTGTGTGTAGAACAACCTCATTACTCTCTCACTGAATGCAGTTTATCCACAGTCAGACTCTGGGTGTGATTTGTACCTGCACACCAATGGGTTTATTGGTCTTTTGGCATAATTGCTACAAGCATTAGGAGGCTGTTACCATGTCCCCTGACAACAACATATTGCAGACAAACAGATGTGAAATTTCATTCGAGAGCAACGTTTACGGAAAGTGGATGGTTAATGTTTCAACAGGCATGCCAAGAAGGAAACAGACTGTAGGGCACATGCCAGCCCAGCAACAGCTTTCACACCGCTTTTTTTTTTAGGGGGTCTAATCAGAAAGATTTAGAGGAAGCATTAGATGCATGCTCACATAAAGCAAACTATAAAAAATATTCTCTTAGTTATAAACCATAACAGGGCAGAAAATTGTGAAGATTTATGGTCTGATTTCTACAAACAGCTATTACTATAAAACAAGCCAATACTCAGTTGCTCGTTCCCAGTTTCATCAGAGAGACATATTTAGATTTTTGTGATACAGTTGTAGTAGTAGTAAGGGGGTAATTTTATAAGGGGGTCTGTAGTTAAAGCAGTATTTAAGACACCTATGTTAAGCCTATTTTATAAAAAGAAGTAGGTGCCTAATTGTCTTTATAAAATACTATCCCTTAAGTAACAGAAATAAACTTTAAGTTAAGGCACAGACATTTATACCTGCCCCAAAGCTGGAATAAATGTCCTCGCTGAAGTATTTCAAGAGCACGGTTACATTGTAGTATTTTATAATCGATGCACACTCATGTTCCACGATTATGCAAGACACATACTTTTATGCTGGTATTTTATATGAGGTCATTAAAATGAGTATATGGCCACATATGCACCTGTAACCCCCCTGCCTGTGCATGTTTGCCCTTTCAGTGGCTTTGCGCACTGTTTAGCAGACAAGGGTTACAACTTCCAAGAGCAATGCTGCCCTTTCAGTCCCTACTCTTTTGGACAACTAGGGTTCAGGAACCAGGCCAATGTACTCTGAGAGGTATGTGCTACTTTCACTCTATCCAGGGCTGGCCCAGAGTGGTTCAAGGTGTTGACTCCCTATGCAGACCATAGGTTTTACACTCCATCTGGCTGTCAAAATGTATTCTTTACCTTTGAATGCCCTGCTCTTTGCACCTAACCCCTCGACATTGCCTTTCTAGGCAACTGCCTTGCATATCTGATGATTGGGCCAGCCCTACTACACTATATCCACTTTCTTTGCTCTGAAGAATACAGAGTCACTGACAAGCACAGTTAAAATACAGATAATGGCAGAGACAAAAAAAACTATATTACAAGCAGCTGCATTCCCTCCTTGCTCCAACTGTTCTACAAGCAGTTACACTCCTTTTCTCCTTTCTTGCTCTGTGCTGAAAAGTTATTCCAAACTATTTTACTACTTTCTCTCTCCTTATTTTGTGGTTTTTTCCCGTAACAGGGGAACCTTCCTCCTGCACTATATTCTTTCAGCTTTGAGCTTGTAGCTGTTGTAGGTGCAGGCCCCTGATACTGCACTTTGGTACCACCTGCCTCTGGTGTCACTTCTGAATCCTCTCCTTCTTCCGCCAGATCAGTGGTTTCCAGTTGTGAGCTTTGGGGTGCGCAGGCAGTGCTTGCACAGATACATTAATATTGGACATAAGGATTAGGTGGCCTGGTTCACTCTCCAGCCCCTCTGCTCCTTTATGATGCAATATCTCATGCAGTGGATCCATCACAGGTAAAGTGGTTGTAGAGCCAAAGACTCCTGCCCCTAAGGGCAGACTCCTACTCCATCTTCATGGTGCAATGACAGCTGAAGCCAAAGACAGAGATCTGTCTTTGGGTGGGTTTATATAGCGATTGAATTTTTCCTCCCAGAGGAATCTTCTCCCAGGATGAGACAATAGACAAGAGTAACCTCTCCTGTTTTGGAAAATTACCAGAACAAATACAGGTCACTCGGTGATACTTTAGTAGGACCACTGGAGGTCTCTGCTGATTAAAGGAGCAGAACCTAAGGGGTCTCTACATGCATTAATGACTAAAATAACCCTATTAGATGCATACACTATGTTATTTTTTAACCAGTTTTTTATACTGCCTTATCCTTCAATCAAAGCAGTAATCACTACAAACAGGTACTGGATACATTCCCTTGTCCCAGAAGGGCTCACAATCTAGGTGTACCTGAGGCAACATAGGGCTAATTGGCTTGCCCAAGGTGTGCCTGTAGGACTAGAAACCCCAGTCCCTCTGGCCTGAGATTGCTGTCCCCAGGTGGGAATTGAATCCCCCAGCCCTTGTCATATCATAACCACTAGGCCACTCCTCACTGTGCCTAAGTGTGTGCGCTCCTTATAAAATTGTGGTCGCAAGACCTCAGCAGCAACCCCAGCATCAACTAGGAAAACCAGCTCTTTGGAAGCCTGGACACACAAAGACCAGAGGGCAAGAATTGCTTTAAATCCCAAACAAATGACTGCGTACCACCTGGCCGAAGGCACTGCCCCACCAGGACTCTTCCTCCAGGCAGAAATGTGCTGCAAAGGTGTGAACTGAGGACCAGTTGGCAGCCCAGCAGATCTCCGTTAAGGGAACTGAGTGGAGGTATGCTACAGAAGCCACGATGGCCCGGATGCTGTGCGCCGTGATGTGATGCTCCAGCAAAAGACTTGCCTAACCTTAGGTGAAGGCGATGCCGTCTGCTACCCAGCTGGATAGAGTATGCTTGGAGACTGCTACACCCAGGCGCTTATTTATTTATTTATTTATTTATTTTTCTTATATACCGCACTCTTAAAAATCAGCGAGGTTTACATAAAACGGTGTTGTGCCATAGGAGAACTTACAATGAACAGGGAGGAATAACTTGGATTAAACTGGTGGTAACTATATATAACAATTTACATCTATTTACATTCTGTAGTATGTACAGCATTGGTAAGGGTTTGCATGTTCATGGATGGTGGTATGTTGGGGGGTCGTAGGAAATAAAGAGTTTCGAGAAGTCGTGATAGGGCTTCATCTGCTCTAAATAACACAGGTACACTACCAAAAAACTGCCTCCAGTTTTGCAACTGATTCCTATAGATTTTGGGGTGCTGAATCCAGGAAAAATAGCCAAAATGTTCCATCACGTCACGTTTTCTTGCAAAATTAGATTTCTTACCCATATAAGGAATGTTCACATAATTTCTTTTTAGCCGACTGCACTTAATTTTCTTGGCCCAAAATAGAGGTTGTGATGGTTAACTAACTAGAAACACTCCCTCATGATATTTTAGAGTGTTTTGTATTCATTTTATACATTAACAGGACAATTGGGAGGCGGGGGGCTAAATCCAGTACTCGCGCTGGCGCATGTTCTTTCCTGTTTGCCTCGCCTCGTTCGCTCGCTCAAACACGGTGGTTGCGACATGAACGTTCCTGTCAAATTTCAGTTTCTTGCAAGTTCATTATTACCTTTTGTTTGCTCAGTCGTAATCCAGCTTTATTCCGAAGTGGTTCACTACAGTTGTAGTTTGCAGTGCTGTGTATTTGTGATGGCTCACAGAGCCAGAGGTTGCGTCAACTCTCTGGACAGTTTTTGTTTTATTTGTGGGGAATATACCGTGAAAAAGCGGCAGAGGAACATTTCTGCATTTATTAAAAAAGTATATTTCGCCTATTTCGGTTTGAAGTTAGGCGATCAAGACAAACCGTGGGCTCCTCACAAAGTGTGCAAGACATGTGAGGAAGATCTACGCTTATGGATGAAAGGTAAAAAACAAGCATTTCGTTTCGGAATACCTATGATGTGGCGTGAACAAAGAGACCACAGCAGTGACTGCTATTTTTGCTCTTGCATTGTGAAGGGATACAACTTAAAAAATAAGAACGTAATAAGTTACCCCAGCCTTCCCTCAGCAATTAGGCCTATGCCTCATAGCAACGAAGTACCTGTGCCTGAACCACCAAAATCTTTGGATCATATTTGTGTGGACGGTTCTGATCATGATGAGACTCATCAGATGGCTTTTCCCGATGAGTCCAGTACTTCCGAGTTTGAAACTGAACCAGATCCGAAACCTGAACTTTTCTCTCAAGCTGAATTGAATGATTTAGTCCGGGATTTAAGACTCCCAAAAGATGCTGCCCAACTGCTAGGTTCTCGGCTTAAACAGAAAAATCTATTGTCACCAGGAACAACTTTTTATTGGTACCGCAACCGCGAGACACAATTTTTGAAGTATTTCAGCAAAGAGGAAGATTTGGTATTTTGCAACGATATATACGGAGTGATGGAAAAGTTTAAACTCAAGTATGATCCTGCTGAATGGCGGCTGTTCATTGATTCGTCAAAAGACAGCATAAAAGGTGTTCTTCTTCATAATGGCAACACATTCGCTTCGGTTCCTATTGCTCACTCTGTTATTCTCCAAGAAAAATACGAGAATTTGGCCCTGATTCTTCAGAAGATTCGTTATGATGAGCATAAGTGGATGATTTGTGGAGACTTTAAAATTCTATCCATGGAGGAGTCTTGACTAAGATGGCTGCATCTGCAGTTTCGCTGTAAGCGCGTTTTTCTTTTGCTCTATGGGTAGGAAACGTAAGGGTAAGGGTTTGGCTGAGTCCACCCAACCACTCCCTACCTCGACGCCGATTTCTTCGGGTCCTATGGATTCCTTTGTTCTTCGCGCTCAGCGAGCACCGGCAGTAGAAGGGGATGAGTCCCGGGCTTCCAGTACGCCGGAGTCGGGTGGCTCGGCATCTGTTTCCGGTATTTCTCTCTCCCCTGAGAGACCAACGACGAAAGTTTCCCGAGGA
This sequence comes from Ichthyophis bannanicus, assembly GCA_033557465.1. Lineage (NCBI taxonomy): Eukaryota > Metazoa > Chordata > Amphibia > Gymnophiona > Ichthyophiidae > Ichthyophis > Ichthyophis bannanicus. Next base: position 220,816,634 of record CM066037.1, on the reverse strand, counting down.
CAGCCCTTGCCAGACGGCTTCCTGGAGCTCGGCTCCCTCCCGAAGGTGGGAGTGTCTAGCGGCTCGGTTGGACCAGGAGCGGAGGGGCGGCAATTATGTGAGCAGGTTGTCGCTGGGCTGCACGAGTCTGCATCAGCTACGTCGCTGAGTGCAGGAGAGTCTGTGAACCAGTGTGTTCCTGTGGTCCGGGGACAGCAGCAGACAGCATGTATGCAAGCAGATTCTAAGACAGTGCCTGTACACTTACAATTTACGTTGCAGCGTCCTGAGACTTTTACTTTGGAGTCTATATGGCAGGCTATTCTCTCTCTGGGGGAAGCAATGGTGCCGAAGGTTTCTTATTTGGAACAGAAAATGGATGAACATGGGATGGTCATGGATGGTTTCCAGCAAAGAGTTACGGTTTTCCATTCTGAAGTAACTGAAGTACAAAGGAAGGTGGAGGTCTTGGAAGAGCAGGTGGATGTTTTCAAGAAAGCGTTTCTTTCCACGCAGGTTAAGTTGGAACAGATGGACAATTCATTAAGATTGCATAATCTTAGAATAATTAATTTTCCAAGATTAATGTCTATCTCTCCGAGGGAAATGTTTCGTTTGTATTTAATAGAAGTATTGGGGGTATCCTTCGATTTAATTCCTCCCTTGGTTAAAGTTTATTACTTACCTAAAGCTAAGTTAGCGTTGGCGGGGCCTGATAGTGGCAATGTTATTTTGGGTAGTCCTCAGAAACAAGTTAACATTCTAAATGTCTCCGAGTTGTTGGAGAGTTCTGAGTCTGAAGACCCTGTTCCTTCTACTTTATTGGTTACATTTGCTCTCCTGTCTGATAGAGAATGGCTATTGAAGCTTTTTTTTTTTTTTTTTTTTAAGAAAAAACATATTCCTTTTAGAGGAATGATAGTTAGGATTTATCCTGACTTGGCTAGGTCCACTCAGCAACGTAGAAAGGAATTTCTTCTGTTACGTCCTGGAATATTGCAGTTGGGTGGTTTGTTTTTTCTTAAACACCCATGTAAATGTTTAGTAAAGTTTAAATCTATTTCTTACGTGTTTTACGAACCATCCCAGCTTACTGCTTTCATTAATGCTAGACGCTTGGAGTCCTCGGAAGGGGGCTCTCCTAATCTCTCATAATGGATTAGCCTGTGCTTTTGCGAATGCTTTCATTTTCCTAGCATATTTGGTTATATAAATTGTATGACTCCTCTACCCCCTTTTTTTTGTGGGCTAGTGAGGAAGATGTCTTGGATGATTTCTTTGTTAAGGTACCATTATTGGGTTTTTGGTATGTTTATTTCTTAGATGTCTTTCTGTTTCTACAAGAGTGTTTGTAACTTCTTGTTATATTGTAAAATTTGTAAAAATAAAATTTAAAAATTCTATCCATGCTATTAGGGCAGCAATCCGGTTTCACCAAATATCCCTGCTTCCTTTGCTTGTGGGATAGCCGGGCCCGTGACCTACACTGGGGGAAAAAAGACTGGCCAATTCGGGAGTATTTGAGACCCGGTGAAAAAAATGTTCTTCATGAGAGCTTGGTACCTCATGATAAAATTCTATTACCACCTCTCCACATTAAGTTGGGTCTCATTAAGCAATTCATCAAGTCCCTTCCAAAAGATGGTGAGTGCTTTCGGTACCTTTGCTCAAAGTTCCCCCGATTTTCTGAAGCAAAGCTAAAGGAAGGAGTGTTTGTTGGCCCTGATATAAGGAAACTCATTTCAGATGGAGCATTCGCTGAAACGATGTCTGAGAAGGAAAAAGAAGCCTGGGATTCCTTCAAGGATGTTGTTCTCAAATTCTTGGGGAACAGGCGGGATGAGAACTATAAGGATATTGTTGCCAGGATGCTCAATGCCTTCAAAGAACAAGGCTGTAACATGAGCCTGAAAGTCCATTTCTTGAACTCCCATGTGAACTACTTTCCCGAAAACCTGGGGGCGTACAGTGAAGAACAAGGTGAAAGGTTTCACCAGGACATCAAGGACGCAGAGAGAAGGTACCAAGGAAGATGGAACACCACTATGATGGCTGATTTCTGCTGGTTGCTGCTGCGGGAAACCCCAGATGAAAAATACGCCAAGCAGCGCACCAAGAGAAGCATTCGGGGGAAGAAGAAACGGGCCCACCAGGAGATTGATTGACCCAAGAATGACTTTAAAATCTAAACTGTGTTGACAAATATCGTGTTTTTACTAAACTTTGAAATAAAAATTTGCTAGTTATTACCACAGTGTCGGATCTCATTTATTAGAATTTTATTTTCACACCATCGGGTGTTTGTCTTCATGTATTGCAATGGTGCGGTTTGCGTTTTCTATTCTTACATACATACCTGTACAACATTTTTTGCACATTTCTTTGCTTTGCTTTGTGTCTAACCTCGCTCTTATATGCTCAATGTTTGTGCACATGTATGTGGCTGTTTTAAGTGCAGACAATTTTGCTACCATCACAGTGTGTTTTGTTGACATTACTCTATTCTTATGTGCTGCCTTGTTACAATTTTCTTTATTCTTATTTGAATAACTACTAAACAATTAGTATAAAGAATTCATCCAAGAAACTTTTATCTCGATCACACTCAATCTGAAACGTTCACCTCAAACTGCTAACCCAATGTAGCAAAAAATCTGTACGTGATGGAGCAAATTGGTTACCAGATTTGGATTCAGCGCACCAAAAAACGTAAAAATCAATCGAAACATTAGAGGCAGTTTAAAAAAATTTTTTTAGTGTACCTGTGTTATCCGCTCTAAATAATATTTATTTATTTATTTGCTTGTATAATTTCAGTTCTCTGTAAACCATTTTGACCTTTGTGAAAAGCGTTATATAAACACAGCCAAATAAATAAATAAAAAAATTACCCCAAATGCACAAAACTTAGAAACTTTACTACTACTTCTACTTATCATACTTATCATTCAGAAACTTTACTATTACTACTACTTATCATTTTCCTCTTTAAAACAGAATATGAATTATTTCATTAATATCTGTTTATTACTAATGAGAAAAAGATTTTCAATCCAGGATTATTTCCAAGCCTCAACAAATTGTCTTTGGCTGAGATCTTCCTTCTCCATCTCCCCCCCCCCCCCTATATGAATTAGACTTAGCTCATGCCTTTTCTCAGAAGTTCAAGGCAAGTTACAATCAGGTACAGTAGGAGGTTGTTTTGTTTTTTTTATTTCCTGTCCTTGGAAGGCTTATAATCTATTATACCTGAGGCAATGGAGGGTTAAGTGACTTGCCCAAGATCACAGGAAGCAACATGGGTTTTGAACCTTGGCTTCCCTCCATTGTGCTACCCATTAGTCTTCTCCACCACAGAGAAGGAGGGAGACCTTCCACAGTTCCTTTAGAACCTGATTTACTGAGGCTATTTTTCCATTCCATGTCTACAGGGACGGCCCAAGGGTGTTGCGGGGCCATGTGCGGAAACTGATTGTGGGGCCTCATTTGTATAAATATTCACATATCCACTGGGCCACATTTGTATAAATTGAATTTATTCTATTTTAAAATGTATATGCTGCCCATCTAAAATTTTAAGCAGCTTTCAAAGGAGTGCTTCACAAACCTGTTTAGATGGGCCATACTGGTCTTTATCTGCCATCATTTACTATGTTACTATGTCCTAACAATGACTTGCATGTTTACTAAACATTAATGTGCCCATAGAAATAAATGCACTTAGCACACATTCAAATTTGTAAATGCATTAACCTTTAGTAAACGTACCTCACTGTACATGCAAATGGTCTGAAAATCATTTGCATGTACAGTGAGGATAAAAAAAGGCTGCCATATTATTACATTACTATCCTCCAATGTCAACTGCCAGGTGCATTACTACAAAACCCTGCTCATTTAGAACCCATAGCAAACCTGTCATATCATAACAGCACTACCAGGACTCACATCAAAAGGTAGCACTACATCAAAAGGTAACACTACAAATATTAAACCAATACATCACCTACTGGAAAAAGATAACAAGTGGGTTTGCTATGTACACATAAACTACACAAACAGAATAGCACAGTTCTGTCATACACTCAAAACAGACAGATTGTCACCAAATACAGAACAAGGGATCACAATTTAGAAATATGAAGATAATTATTGAACTGGGAACCCCAAAAGCCAAACTTTGAATGCACCACAACACTGGAAAAATAAAGCTATGAAATGAATTTCCTCTTGCACTGAACAAAGCAGGAAGACATCAAGGATGCACATTTCCCAGAGCTGACATATTTCAGTTAATAAATTCAAAATAAAATGCTTTTTTTTCTATCTTTTGTTGTTTGGGCATTTTATTTTTCAGTTACAATTGCCCCAGTCTCTCTCTTCTGTGTTCTTCATGTCTTCTGCTAACTCTCCATTGTCTGCTGTGCATCTGTCCTTTCTTCTCTCTTCTCATTTTTTTCCATTTTCTGCTTTTGACATATTGATCTTTTGCATTTTGTCCTTTTCTCCATTTCTTTCTTTACTCATTCATCCACTCAAATTTCAACCCTCCATCCTCAATCCCCTTTTGACTTTTCACCTAGCAGATTTCCCCCTATTCTTCTAACCTCCAGTCCAGCTCTCCCATTTCTCATCTCACTCCTTTGCTACTACTACTACTACTACTACTGAGCATTTATAACGCGCTACCAGACGCACACAGCGCTGTACAGAAAAAGACAAAAAATAGACAGTCCCTGCCCAATACAGCTTACAATCTAAAAAGCCAAAACAAAGAAGGCGAAGGACGAGGAAAGAACAAAGGCAAAGGAAGGATAACAGGAGAAACAAGACAAGGGAAAAGGTAAGAACAAGGGAAAAGAAAAGGAACAGGTGAAAACAAGACAAGGGAAGAGGGGAACAGGTAAGTCATGAACCAAAGGCAGAAGCAAAGAGGTGAGCTTTCAACCTGGATTTGAAGAGGGTCAGAGAAGATGCCTGACGTATAGACAGAGGAAGTCTATTCCAGACGTAGGGTGCTGCAAGGTGAAAAGAGTGAAGCCTGGAGTTGGCAACAGAGGAGAAAGGCATAGCAAGAAGCAGTTGGCTAGAAGAGCGGAGTTCACGAGGGGGGATATAAGGAGAAATGAGAGAAGAAAGGTAATGAGGAGTTGCAGAATGAATGCATTTATAGGTCAGTAGGAGAAGTTTGAACTGGATGCGGAAACGGATAAGGAGCCAGTGAAGAGACCTGAGGAGAGGAGTGATATGGGCAAAACGAGGTTGGCTGAAGATCAAACGAGCAGCAGAATGCTGAATAGACTGAAGGGGTGAAAGATGAGTCAGTGGAAGATCAGCAAGGAGCAGGTTACAGTAATCAAGGTGAGAGGTGATAAGTGAATGGATGAGCATTTTAGTAGTATGTTCTGAAAGAAAAGGACGGATTTTGCCAATATTAAAGAGAAAGAAGCGGCAGGTCTTGGCGACAAGGTGAATATGTGTGGAGAATGAGAGCGAAGAGTCAAAAATAACCCCTAAATTGCGAGCTGAGGGAACAGGATAGAGAACAGAGCCATTCACAGAGACTGAAAAAGGAGGAAGAGGAAGGGAAATTTTAGGGGAAAAGATGAGAAGTTCAGTCTTGGCCATCTTCAATTTCAAGCGGCGATGGAACATCCAATCAGCAATAGCAGAAAGGCAATTGCTAGCCTCTTATTCCCCTCTGTCTTTCACCCACTCCCCATTACCACATTTCAACCCTCTGTAATCACCATCCTCTTCTCACTCGTCTCCTTGCCCGCTTCTCATGGCTTCTCTCTTACTTCTATCATGCCCCCCATTTTCCCCCTCTCTCTCACCACACCAGTTCAGCAACCCCCAATCCCCTCACCCTTCTGCTTTACCCTCAAAGTCCAGCATCTCATGCTTTTTCTTCCACCTCCCCAGCCGTCCCCCCGATATACCATCAGCTTTCTATCCTCTTCCCCTTCTCCATCTTCTCCCCCTGCAGTAGCCCGGCATCTCTCCTATCTCCCCTCCCAGCCCAGCATCTTCTCTCCTCCCCCTGTTCCTCCCCATCCCAGACCAATCTATCCCTTTTCTCTCATAACTTAAAATCTCCACCCTCTCTCTCTCTCTCTGTCTCTTTATATACATATATACCCCCAACCCCATCCAACATATCTCATCTCCCCCCTAGGAAAAGATATCGTACGACACCATCCCTGGCGTCTTCTTTCTTTTTCTGAGTCAGCGGCAGAAAGATCTCATAGCACCATCCCCAGCTTTATCTTTCTTTCTCTGAGTCAGCCCATAGCAGCCAATGCTGCCTGTAGCATTCACTTCCAGTGAATGGCCCTTCGCACTGTCAGTAACATAGTAACACAGTATATGACGGCAGATAAAGACCAGTATGGTCCATCTAGTCTGCCCAGCAAGGTGGCAAGAGTAGGTGCATTTGCCACTCCATGCAGATCACCTCTCCCCATGCCTTTGTTTAGGGGTGTACCCACCACTCCGTGTAGGTCACCCCTATTTGTTCAGATATAAGAGATAGCTATGCTTATTTTGATTTTATCCTATTGCTATAAAGGGATCCACTGTGTCTGTCCCGTGTCATTTTGAATTCTGTCACTGTATTTGCCCCCCACCACTTCCATCGGGAGGGCATTCCAAGCATCCACCACCCTTTCAGTGAAAAAGTATTTCCTGACATTGCCTCTTAGTTTATCCCCTTGCAGCTTCATCGTATGCCTTCTAGTTTTACAGCTTCCCTGTCTTTGGAAGAGGTTTGTTTGTCCATTGTAATTGCTATGGGCAGCATTGGCTGCTGTTGCTGACTCAGATAAAGAAAGGTGAAGCTGAAGATGGTGCTGCACGATGCCAGAGCTGCATGCCCAGTGAGTTGTGTCAGCTCCTGGGCCCACCATCTGAGTCCCCACTTATTCTCCCAATATCCAGCCAATCTTAGATTCTGTCTTCTTTTCTCCCACACAATTTTAAAGTCTCCACCTAAATCCCATTTCCTGCTTCTCCCATCTCCCTGTCCACAGTATTGCCTCATATATCCCTTCTGCACACCCACTCAGCTGCTTCCTTCTCCAATGTTCATTAACCCTGCCTTTCCTCCTTCTTACCCCAGCATTCATTCTTATGCCCCTCCCTCTCAACTAGTTCCGCATGACCTTTTTTCTTCCCTCCCATACAAAATATCTGTCCCCCTCTCCATTCTCACTCTCCCAGCTTCTTTTTTCTCCCCCCAGCCCCCCCCCCCCCTTTCTAGTCCTCCCCAGAATCAGTCCTGGCCCCCAGTATCAACCTCCCTCCAGTCCCAGTCCCTCCCAGCATTATCTCCCTTTCAATTGCAGTCTCCACATCCCCCAACATTAGCCCATTTCCCATTTTAGGCCCCAGTAGAATTCTTCTTCCAGTACCAGCAGCTCCCCCTCACCCCCATATGGCCCCAAGTCTTTTTAACATATTTGTCAGTGATATTGCAGAATGGCTGTCAGGTAAGGTTTTCTTGTTTGTGGGTGATACCAAAATCTGCAATAGAGTAGACACCCAGGAAGGAGTACATTACATGAGGAGAGATCTAGCTAAGCTTGAAGAATGGTCTAGAATTTGGCAGCTGAAATTAAAAGCTAAAAAATGCAGGGTCGTGCATTTGGGCTGCAAAAATCCAAAGGAGCTATACAGTGTAGGTGGTGAAGTACTTCTGTCCACAAAAGAGGAGTGGGATGTGGTCATAATTGTGTCTGACGCTCTTAAAATAGCTAAACAGGTTGAAAAGGTAATTGTGAAAGCCAGAAGGATGTTTGGGTGTATAGGGAGAGAAAAGGCCAGCAGAAAAAACATAGTTACTCACCGGTAACAGGTGTTCTCCGGGGACAGCAGGTATCAGTCCTCACATATGGGTGACAATGGTGCCAACAGAGCCCGCATGGAAGCATGTCCCCAGTTTGGATTCATGCGTGGTCCACTTCCCACCCAAGAGTGCCATCTTGCCTCAGTCCAATAACATAGCTAAGACAGCAAAAATAAAATATGGTAAAGAAGCAACTCCAAGGGGAGGAAGGAGGATTGTGAGGACTGATTCCTGCTGTCCCCAGAGAACACCTGTAACAGGTGAGTAACTACGCTTTCTCCGGGAACAAGCAGGAAGTTAGTCCTCACATATGGGACTCCCCAGCTACAGGCTACCGAAACCTGTAGAAAATGTCACGGCGACCTGCAAGGTGAACCATGATCAGCAACAGTGGAATCCCAGGAGGCACAAGACCCAAGTGTCCAATGAAAATCAGCACTCTGGTAGCCTGAACACAGAAGGGTCAGAGGGTAGGAGTTGCCTACACCCCAAAATGTTTATGGAGTACGGCCTGGCAAAAAATGCTGTCCCATTGGGACTCCCTCTCCAGGCAGTAGTGAGCTGCGAAGGTACGGACCAAAGACCACGTGGCGGCCCAGCAAATTTGTGTTATGGAGACGGAATGCAGGTTGGCCACGGAAGTAACTATGGCCCTGATGTGGTACGCCATGACTCTCTGGAGTAGTGGAATCCCCCCTTGCTCATAGGCAAGGGAAATGCAGTCCGCCACCCAAGTGGACAGAGTTTGCCTAGTCACTGGGAGCCCCAGGCCCCTGGGATCATAGGATACGAATAGCTATTGAGCTTTGTGGTAGCCCTGAGTTCATTGTAGGTAGAAGAACAGGGCTCTCTTGCAATCCAGAGTATGGTCTAGGAAAGATGGTGGGAAGCACCACCTCCTGATTGAGGTAGAATGCGGACACCACCTTAGGCAGAAACTTAGGGTGTGTGCAGAACACCACACTGTTCTTGTAGAACCTCGTGTAAGAAGGCTCTGCCATCGGAGCCTGGAGCTCGCTGACTCTGTGAGCTGATGTGAGTGCTACCAGGAAGGCAACCTTCCAGGAGAGGTACCGCAGGTGGCAGGCATCCAGAGGTTCAAATGGAGACTTGGTGAGCTACGAGAGTACCACATTAAGGTCCTATTCCATGGCTGGAGGGCGGACGGTGGGTTTGAACAACATGAGGCCCCATAGGAACTGAAACACAAGGGGCTGAGATGAGAGGAGTTTCCACTTGATGGAGTAGTGATGTACTGCGATGGCACTCAGGTGTACTCTGACTGAGATGGATTTCAGTCCCACCTGCTATAGATGGAGCAGGTATTGGAGTACCACATGCACTGAGAAGGAGAACGGGTCTGTCCGCTTTTCTGTGCACCACAATGAGAAACGGCACCACTCGAAGGCAGGGGCGGCCCAAGGGGGGTGCGGGGCCATGTGCGGAGACTCGGTGCGGGGCCTCATTTGCATAAGGGACCTCATTTGCGTAAATATTTGCATAATGTTACCATACACTAACTTTTAGTAAACATGCCTCTTAATGAGTGTATGGATAAAGAAAGACTAAAAGATTTCTACATTACTATAATCCAGTGCCAACCGCCAGGCACATTAGAAACTACTACAAACACTGTCCATTTAGAACCCATAGCAAACCCGCCGTATCCTAACAGCACTACCAGGACTCACAAAGCACCATACCCTACCTATCAAAAGGCAACACTGCAAATATTAAACCAATACATTTCAGAGAATAACAATGCATGACCTACTGGGGAAAGAGAACAAGTGGCAATGTCAAATAGGAATTACATAAACAGAATACCTCAGCTCAGTTACACATACAGAACATAGACCATCACCAAACAAAGAATCACAATTTAGAAATAGGAAGACAACTGGGAACCCCAAAAGCCAAACTTGGAATGTACAACAACACTGTAGAAATAAAACTATAAATTAATTTCCTCTGGCACTAAACAAAGCGCAGACGTTAATGATGCACATTTCCCAAAGCTGACATATTCCAATTAATAAATTCAAAATAAAGAGATATTTTTCTACCTTTTGTGCATTTTTTTTCAGTTGCAATTGCTCCAGCCACTTTCTTCTGGTTTCCTCATGTCTTCTTCTAACTCTCCATCGTCTGCTGTCCATTTCTCCTTTCTTCTCTCTTCTAGCTTTTTTCCATTCTCTCTCTACATCTGCTTTAACATACTAATCTTTCTCTTTTAGATCTTTCCTCATTCCTATTTCATCCACTCAAATTTTACCCCTCCATCCTCAATCCCCACTTACTCTCCCAATATCCGGCCAATTGTAGATTTGTCTTCCCTCCCACACAAAATATTTTTCCCCTCTCCAAGCTCCATCCCATTCTAATCCTCCCCCAACATCAGCTCCCTTCTAATTCCAGCCCCACCCAGCATCTGCTCCATTCTAGTCCCCGCATCAGCCCATTTCCAGTCCTAGCCCCCATAAGCCCATTTCCAGTCCTATCCTAGCACCACCATCAGCCCATTTCCAGTCCTAGCTCCCCCATCCATTTCCAGTCCTATCCGAGTCCCTCCATCAGCTCATTTCCAATCCCAGCCCCCCCATCAGCCCATTTATAGTCCTTTCCTAGCCCCACCATCAGCCCATGTCAAATCCTAGCTCCCCTCCACTCAGTCCATTTCCAATCCAAGCCCCCCATGAGCCTACTTCCAGTTCTAGCCCCTCCATGAGTCCATTTCAATCCAAGCCCCCACCACAGCCTATTTCCAATCTTAGCACCCCCAAAAGCCCATTTCCAGTCCTATCCTAGCCCCTACATCAGTCCATTTCCTGTCCTACCCCCCCCCCCCCACTCAGCCCTTTTCCAGTCCTAGCTCCCTCCCCTCACAGCCTATTTCCATTCCAAGGCCCCCCCCCCCCCTCCCCATCAGCTATGTTGCTCTTCTGGCCAAGTTCTCTTAGAAAGATCTATTCCAGAATTAACATTGGCATTCTTAAGAATATTTCCAGTGGGTTATATCTTTGAATTATGGTTCACAGCCTCATAATCCTCATCTCTATAAATATTCTCCATGATATATTATTCATACCAACTTTATAATGTTATTTCCTGTTGTTGATATTTATTTATCTAAAAGATTTTCTAAGCCACCAGTCACATACACATGCACAATAAATTATAAACAACATAAAAAGACTTCAATTTATTTTTTTGCAGGACTTTAATATAGGAACATCATAGTGATTTACAAATCAAATATTAAAATATCATTAAGAGAGCAGTGGAGACAGGAAAAGAGAGAAGCAACAAAGAGAATGATATGGAGAAGGGAGGAAATTAAAAAGAAAACTGAAGACGTTTTACTGCAGGTACCACCACCCTTCTGTGGCAAATAGCCATCAGCCCTCAAATGCCTGAGGAGAAAAGTAAGCCTTTAGGCCCAACTTAAATTTGGATAAAGGAGATTCAGTACTCAGATATCTGAGAATGATATTCTATAATAACAGAGCAAAATAGAGAATTCAGAATTTCATGTTGACCCTAGTTGTGCCCATGAAGGGGGTGAATTGTAAGAAGTCTATCAGAAGATGTGGAGGTGCATGAGAGACTGATCTGAAGAGCCTTCAGTGCCCACACTAGGATCATGTCTTCTTCTAGACATCTCCATGGCCTCTTTCAGCACTGGTTTATCTTGGAAAGAAAAAACTCTGCCTTCATTTCGTTGATCCCATTATAGTCTACGTTCATATCTCTACACGCAAAGCTAAATGTTCCACCAGGATCAGCCCAAAAGATGCCATTTTGCTTTCTAATGGAAGTTAGTGTGTAAACTTGTCCTTTAGTCATGGATGGATGAAGGATACATACCCGTTCTGTACCCATGGAAGGTAATTTTATAAGGGCATTTTCTCATTCAGATGCCAGGATGTGTGCGCAATATGCCTCTTACAATATTATCCTACATATACAAGTACATACGATGACACGAATGTACATACTTAGGTACGACTTTTGGTGTAGGCGTGTTTGAGGTGGATTTTGGGTGTAGCACAGGTGGGGTCATGATTTACACCCATACTTTATAAAATTCACAAGAGCTCTTGAGCTGCTGTAAATGTAGGCAAATTCATTATAGCTGTAATTTTTGCAGAATTTCTGATAACAATTGATAAGGACACATAGGTGCCCTATGTGTTCTTATAAAATAGGACCAAACAGGTGCCCTTTCCACCTAGGTGACATTTTGTAGAATTACCCCCACAATGAGTAACATGTTGGCATTATCTGATCGTATTTCTTACGTGATGACACCTCTGCTATTAGGAATAAGCCAGGATATAACAAAATTTTTTGTCTTTCCACACTATTTTCCTTTTGTTTCTATAAACATTTCATTTCAGAAAACATTTTTGACACCAAGAACCCGTGGTTCATGACCATTCAAAGATCTAAACATTATCCATAACGGTCATGCTGAGGCTAGTACTTCTTTGCCATTGGTAATTTTGAAAGAATGATCAGTATACAAAGATTAAAGAATATTCAAAGGGTGAGAACTATATCCTTCAGAGTGGTTAAATCTAGCCTCTGAGTTCACTGGGCGACTGGATTTAGTCATGGCAGAAATGGACCATCCATGGGGTCGAGAGGAGTTGAATAAGGGCAAATTCATGCATCGATTTGATTTTCAAATCAAGGCACATATTTTCAACATGCAGCAGACCAGCAGAAATAGCAGGAATCAGGTCCTTGGGATACTTCCAAAACTGTGTAAATTGTACCTAACTTTGAAATGGAAAGTACCTGTGAACTTTGCACCTGCGCAAACTGGTCTCCTATGTTTTCTTTAAAAACCAGTACCTGCTAAAGCTTAGCATGCTAAGGCTTGCACTCTAAGGAGATAATTTTATACATGTTTGCACATGCAAAATGCTAATATACACATGTCAAATGCCTCTTATAAAATTCAGTCATGCCTAAAGGTATGCATGGTGCTCTCTGGAGCATACTTGCATAGTAGGTGTGCTCAGGGGAGGAGATTGGGTGGACTTGCAATTTACACCTGTATTTTATTAAAGTATGTGTGTATGCATGTCTTTTCTGTGCTAGGCTGGAGGAGTAGCCTAGTGTTTGGGGCAAGTTGCGTCAGGCTGGGGATTTGAATCCCACTGGAGGACAGCAATCTTGGGCTGCAGGCAGGGCCAGCCCATCCATTGAGCAAGAATGTTGTTTGCAGAGGGCCCCACATTTCAGTGGGTCCCATGCAAACAACATTCTGCATTTAAAGACCTCGGTATATTAAAAAATTAAAAAAAAAGCTGGCTGAGTGAAGGGGAGCTAGGATTTGACATGGGCTGATGGTGGGGCTAGGAAAGGACTAGAAATGGGCTGATGGGTGGTTGGGATTGGAAATGAACTGATGAAGGGACTCGGATTGGACTGGAAATGGATGGGGGAGCTAGGACTGGAAATGGGCTGATGGCGGGGCTAGGATAGGACTGAAAATGGGCTGATGGGGGGCTAGGACTGGAAATGGGCTGATGCGGGGACTACTGTAGAAGGGAGCGGATGCTGGGTGGGGCTGGAACTAGAAGGGAGCTGATGTTGGGGGAGGATTAGAATGGGATGGGGCTGGGAGAGTAAAATGGAGAGGGGAAAATATTTTATGTGGGAGGGAAGAAAAATCTACAATTGGCCGGGTATTGGGAGAGTAAGTGGGAATTGAGGATGGAGGGGTAAAATTTGAGTGGATGAAATAGGAATGAGGAAAGAGCAAAAGAAGAAAGATTAGTATGTTAAAGCAGATATAGAGAGAGAATGGAAAAAAACTAGAAGAGAGAAGAAAGGACAAATGGACAGCAGACGATGGAGAGTTAGCAGAAGACATGAAGAAACCAGAAGAAAGTAGCTGGAACAATTGCAACTGAAAAAAAATGCACAAATGTAGAAAAATATCTCTTTATTTTGAATTTATTAACTGGAATATGTCAGCTCTGGGAAATGTGCATTGACATCTGCACTTTGTTTAGTACAAGAGGAAATTAATTTATAGTTTTATTTCTACAGTGTTATTGTACATTCCAAGTTTGGCTTTTGTGGTTCCCAGTTTAATTATTGTCTTCCTGTTTCTAAATTGTAATTCCTTGTTTGGTGATGGTCTATGTTCTGCATGTGTAACTGAACTGAGGTATTCTGTTTATGTAATTCCTATTTGACATTGCCACTTGTTCTCTTTCCCCAGTAGGTCATGTATTGTTATTCTCTGAAATGTATTGGTTTAATATTTGCAGTGTTGCCTTTTGATAGGTAGAGTATGGTGCTCTGTGAGTCCTGGTAGTCCTGGTAGTGCTGTTATGATACAGCGGGTTTGCTATGGGTTCTAAGTGGGCAGTGTTTGTAGTAGTTCCTAATGTGCCTGGCGGTTGGCACTGGATTATAGTAATGTAGAAATCTTTTAGTCTCTCTTTATCCATACACTCATTAAGAAGCATGTTTACTAAAAGTTAGTGTATGGTAACATTATGCAAATATTTATGCAAATGAGGCCCCCCACCGAGTCTCCGCACATAGCCCGCACCCCCCTTGGGCCACCCCTGGCTGCAGGGACTGGGGTTTCTAGTCTCGCATGTGATCCTTGTGGCCTTGGGCAAGCCACTTAATCCTCTGTTGCCTCAGGCACAAAATGTAGATTGTGAGCCCTTCAGGGACAAGGGAAATGTATACTGTACCTGAATGTACACCATGTTGGCCAGGTGAAAAGCAGTATAAAAGCATTACTAAATAAATAAACATTTATGCTTTTTCTCAAGCATGTTTAAATGTCAGCTTCCACAATCGAGGTACTATTTCTGCAGGATTGTGCTAGTATTTTATAAAGACACAGAAGTACCCATGTGTCTACTAAGATAGGCTAAAAATAGGTGCATTTTCCACCTCCAAGAGTAAGTACCCTGTTATACAATTACCTTCTATATGTTAGTAAATAAGGACCAAAGCGTTTTGAAAAGAGAAATTTATTTGTGTGTACAATATTATACTGGTGTCCAGTATTAACACTGAATATATTTATTTATTTTATTTATTTATTTGCTTGAGTTTCTATATCGCTTTTTGCCAGGTCATAGTGGTTTACAATCAACTCAAGGATACATCGAACATAGAGAACATTAAACTTATATACAATAAACTTAACTCATGTACACTGAATGTGAGGGGTGTTACTGCAAACTTAACATATGTTTATTGGATGGGATAAGACTTGTGTGGGTATTGAGGGTTGAGAGTTATTCCTGTGTTTGTGGTTACCATGTAACATTGTTACATGGTATACTGCTGATGCTGCTCCTTTTATGTCATTTGTTTATTCATAAGAAGTGTTTCATGTTACTAATTGAGGTCTTTTGTAAATAGTTTTGTATTCAGACCTAAGTTCAGTGTCTTTAGGACCATGTGTTGATGTATTGATAAAGAAGCAGGAGCCATACCTAACAGTGACCACTAGATGGCAACAGATCCCCTTTGATTTATTGACCCTTTTTAATACTTTCCTTTCAAGGAAACAATGTTTCCTTGATGCACATAAGGGTTCCATTTTCATAGGTAATAGAATTTATCACAGATACAAACAAAATTCAAAGACAAGGATTCATGCTATGAAGTTAGAGGGAGAAGGGAGGCTAGGAGGAAATATTTTTTTTACTGAGGTGGTAGTAAACACAACCAAAACACAATTCATGGGACAGAGAGTGAAGTGATAAGAGCAGGGGTGAGGAGAGATGTGCTAAATAAAAAAAAATGGGAGGAGGGCAAAAAGTGGAGTTGATTTAGGTATAGGAACTTATAAGAAGTTATGGAACTAGAAGAGAAAAGGACCAAAAATGGGAGACAACAAAACTGACTTGGATAAGGACTGATGTCCTGCATATGGTCAACTTGTATAGCTGATAGCAGGGAGTGAAAGACTAGTGTTAGTCAGGAGTCTGAAAACCAGAGAAGCCAGCGTTCGAATCCCACTGATGCTCCCTGTGACCTTGAGTCAATCACACTACCTTCCATTGCCTCAGGTGCAAAGGTAGATTTACTGAAGTGCTCTATTGCTGTTAACATGCACTAACGGGCCGATGCAGGAATCTAGTGTGGCTTTTAAACACTGATAATGCAACTTTTAGGCACAATTACCGCCATAGCCAAATGCAGAAAAGAGACGGACGCGCACGTAAACAACAAAGGAAAAGCTAGTGCACACATAATGCCAAGAATATTGAAATTATAGTCAAATGAACTGTGCTTATTAAAATTGCATGCTAATATTGTCTGCACCTGATACAGAGAAATACGCAGAGGATTTAGTAACCAGCCTTAGTGCCAGTATCTCTATGCCTGGTCTTGAGGTGCTTTAAAATCTAGCGCGTGCCCTCAAAAGTATTTTGATGGCATTGGGAGCGTTCCCTGATGCCTGGATCATCAGAGGGCAAGTTGACACTTACCCTCAGATGATCCAGGCATTGGGGAAAACTCCCAATGCCATCAAAATACTGTTGGGGTACATATGCTAATTAGCGACACGGTGCTCCTGTTTTTCTGGGAGAGCATGCTAAACGTGCGCCAACTTCTGTGCACATGTGTTTGGCCTGCTCTCCCATTTTAATGTTGCCATTTACGGCACAGATTAACACATGGCTAATCTGCATATGCCCCCCTTTCTGCATGTCAGCGCTGAAGTCGCACACTATCGGAGCGCGACAAAGAGGTGTACAGAGTTGAAAGTGTGCAACTTCAGTGCCGGCTTTCTGCATTGGCCTGTAACACTGTTAATTTGAATTATTAGCATATAAGGGTGGAGGAGTATCCTAATGAGTAATGCAGAAGGCTAAAAGCCAGAAAAGTCACCTTCATATCCCATTGCCACTACTGATACAAGCTTAGATCGTAGGACTTCTGGGGAGAGGAAAAATGCTTTCTGTAATTGAATATAACTCACCTTGAACTTTAGGGAAAAGGCATGAGCTAAATCCAATCCCCTTAAGTCCCATTCTGTGGTAGAAAAATTTAGTCAAAACTAACCCTTAGATTGAAAGCCCTCTGGGACTAGGGAAATATCTACTGTACTTGACTGTAACTTGCCTTGAAATACTTCTGGAAAGACTGAGCTAAATACAAATAAAATAAATTTGCATTGCTTCAATTTCTGAAATAGTTGTACAACATGCAAAGTAGGATGGTCCACAAACCAATGCAAAAAGTTAATGTTTGTAGAATCATTTTTCCACAAGGCTTATTTTTGTCCATTAAGGATAGCTTGCTTACCTGTGAAATTTCAGCCTGATTGTGAAACATTTAGAGGTCACCCCATTCTGAACATTTTATGGATGTGAAAAGGCATTTATGTATTGAAAATATTCCTTTTTAAGACTCAGGTCAGGATGACTGCACATGAGTCCAAGAATATCACAAATTTGACTCTGTCAGTCTTGTTTACAGTACATCAGACAGTGGAATGAAGCACCATCTGAAATCCGAGCTTCTCTCAATGATGTCAATTTTTTATCAGTTCTTAAGACTTACTCAAACCAGGCTGTTGCATGTTCAAGGCACCTCTGGTTTTTCTCTGAATGTTTGGCAGGCTTAGCCCTTTTTGATGACAGAGTCTCAGCAGAAACAAAGAAAAATATGGTGCAGAGGTTTTAGCAGCCACCATTACTAAACATTCCAGTTCTCTGCTGTTCAGTGATGACATAAAAACTGCTAATGGGGTGACCTCTAAATGTTGTTTATTTTCATTAAATGTTTGTGTGTTTGTTATAAATATGATAATGAAGAAAACCAGCCTTGTGTAGAACTGAAATCTGTTGTTGTTGTTTTTGGACCACCCTAAATTGCAAAGTATAAGTAAATGAGCAAATAAATACAGGCTCTGGGAATGGACAGAATGGTCTTTATCCACCAATATCCAATATATGATTATGTATTAGTTTATAATCTTATTCTTTAAGTATATTACTTATATGTTAAATTTCATGGATTTTTATTTGCACTAGCTAGATTCTTTCCAAATATCAGCCCATCATTACTACTTGTATTTCGCAGTAAATTTGAAAATAGAAAGTGAAAGAGTGGCCTAGTGGTTAGAACAGAAGCGTGGAAGCCAGAGAGACCAGTATTGAACCCTATTGGTATGCCTTGTGGCCTTGGGCAAGTCACTTAACCCTCCAATGATCAGATACAAACTTACAGGTCAATGCAGAAAGCTAATGCCAGTTTGTATGCACATTAATGTGCATATAACACACGTTTTATGCTCATAAATCCACACACCAAATGCAGAAAAGAGATTGACGTGTGCTTAAGACATCCGAAAAACCTCTGCGCACATGGAATGCCGTGCGTATTTAAATGAGTTGGGCACACTTAAATAACATGTTAATGAGGTCTGCACCCAATGCAGAGAAACACTTTAGAAGTTATCCAATCAGGTATTAACTCTGAGAGCATCGTTATTTGTATGCCTGGTCAGGAGAAGACGTTAAACTCTAGCACGTCCATCACCTTACTCTACGTGGATGGCTTCAATAGTCCGAATTCATTGGTGTGTGAACATCAGCATTTCAAGATCAGCGTTCTTTGTCCACATACATATTATACTCTTCTTGTCAGTGTATATCACTTCGGCATTCAGGAAGATTTGAAGAAGATGTCTTTTGCTGCTTATCCTCTTGCCATTTTGCTGCTTGCAAAAGCCAGACAAAGAAGGGAAAACAACAGAGAGCCAAGAGAGGAGAATGAAAATGTACATGCAGGACCAGCCCGTCCACTAGGTGGGCTAAGCAGCCACCTAGGGCAGCAGATCTCTGTGGACTGGAGGCCATGTGCTTCAGCACACATGGCCTACCACCCCCCACCCTGTGTGCTGAGTCATGCCATGCTGCCATCCCCTGCCGCTAATTCTGGTGGCAGGGGGGAAGGCTAGATTCAGCAGTAGTCATGTGCTTTGGAACATATGGCCTGCTACTTCTGAACCCTCGAAGTTATGTCAGAGGGGAGTCAGAAGTGGCAGACCATGTGTGCCAAAGCACATGGCTTGCCGCTAAGCCATGCCCCCTCCCCCGACCCTGCTACCAAAATCGGTGGTAGTGCGGCTTAGCACAGGGGGCCGTAGCATGGCTCTAGTAGGCAGTATGGTTTGGGAGGGTGGCACGGCCAGGGCTTCTGCCTAGGGTGACAGAAACCCTTGGGTCAGCCCTGGGTACATGCTGCATCCATCATCATCGTGAGGGCCTTCAGAAACAGGGCAGGACTGGATGGACTCAGACAGACATGTCATGTGTAACTACCTTTTATGCAGACAAGTCATCTTGTCCTTGTATGAGGACATTAAAGATGATATTGATCCAGTCACTGCTTGTGGGCACGCCATGCCAGGATTGGTGAAGTTACTTGGCACCTTAGAATTTTTGGGCACCGGATCATTCCAGAAAGTTGTCGGACTGGCCTTTAGAATGGACCAGTCATCATTTTCAAGGCATTTCAAGCAGGTATCGCAGTCCTTGAAAAATCACACTGGGTAGCATAGCCGGTACCAAGAACAGGAGACAAAAAGGCAGATGTTGAAGGCAGACTTTTTTAATATTGCTGGACTACCAAATGTGATCGGAGTAATAGACTGCACCCATGTAGCCCTAACATCTACCAGAGACAGAGAAATGGCATTCTGGAATAGGAAAAGTTTCCACTCATTAATATCCAAGTGGTGTGACATGCACATGACAATCCTGAATGTAGTCTCCCAGTTCCCAGGCAGCTGTCACGATTCCTTTACCCTCTCCAACTCGGCACTCAGCCATAACTTTGAAGAGGGAAAGTATAGTGAAGATTGCCTCTTGGATAAGTGTCACATAGGCATATTGAAACTTTGGGGGATGGGGAAACAGCTGTATATTTCAGCCTATTATAAAATCCATTATTTATGCTGTTATACTGTTGTATATTGTACCATTGTCAAGCTGTTTTCTTTCTTTTTAATGCATAGGTGATGCTGGATATGGGTGTAAGTCCTGATTAATGAAGCCTCTGCTTTTTCCGAGCACACCCGCGGAGATGCGCTACAGGAGGGACCAATTTAATCTCACCATCACCCCGGTCCCATGGTCAGATCACAGCCTGATAACATTTCAGGTCCCGTCTCCTCTTGACACGTGTGACCAACCAAATGCAAAGAACATAACAAACCCATGTCGCTTCAGACCATTTGATAAGGAGATGCTGGCTAAACATGTCATCCCAAAACTCTCAGCCGTCGAACAACCTCAACGACATGGTCTCCACCTGGAATGACACTCTAAAGCTGTACGCTCACCAGCCTCCGTCGACCTATCATGCCACACCCAAGAATAACGCTGCCAAGAGGCAAACAACCCCCTGGTTCTCACCAGAACTAAAGAAGTCCCTACTTCACCTGAGGAAACTTGAGAGAAACTGGAGGCACACCCATAACACAGATGATCAAGCTACCTATTTAGCCTATTTGAAAGTTCATCGAGAAGCAATCTGGAACAAGAGGAAGGAATTCCACTCTGAACTCCTCAGTTGTTCTCTACACAAGCCACGAGAGCTCTTCAATCTGGTAAAATCGTTAACCAAAGAACCTTCCCCACCACAGAATGAACAAATACAACCCCAAGCATATGCCAACTATATGCAATCCAAAACGGTCAAATCAACCATGGCCACCAGTCCAGGAACACCTCAATCTTCCCCGCTTCTGGAGCCACTCGTCAAGTTCTCTCCCCCATCAGCGACTAACATCGAAGAGATTATTACCAGCATCAACACCACCACGGCACCAAATGACCCCTGCCCTGCACACTGGATTAAAGCAATGCGGTCAGAACTCTGTCCAATCATAGCAGAAATTGTAAATCAATCCTTCACAACAGGAAAGTTCCCAACAACCCTCAAGCAGACCTCCATTCGACCCTTGTTAAAAAACAACCAGCTTGACCCAGATAAAGTAGAGTCCTACCGGCCGATATCCAGCATCCCACTGCTAGCTAAAATTCTAGAGAAAGCGGCTCTGAAGCAAATCCAACAACATATTGACAACTCATCCCCCCTAGACCCCTGCCAACACAGGTTTAGAGAAGCTCATGGTGTAGAAACACTACTCACCTCACTAATTAACACTCTCGTTTGTGGCTTAGACAACATCAAAGCTGGTTTTGTGCTGATCTTCCTAGACATCGCCGCAGCATTTGACTCCATTGACCATGATCATCTACTAGCTCGGCTCCCGAGAAGGGGATTCAGGGTCTAGCCTGGGATTGGTGCAAATCTTATCTTGAAGACCGATGGCAGCAAGTCAGGATTGGCTCTAGTACATCAGAACCATTCCAACAAAAGCAGGTAGTACCCCATGGTTCCTCCCTCTCCGCGCTGCTTTTCAACATATACATGCAGCCAATCTGCAAAATCACCTGAGCCTTCGGAATATCATGCCTTATCTACGCAGATGATCTGCTGTTGTATTCACCTTTCAACGTCACACTTCCAGATTACATGACTCTAGTTGATTGTTTCAACTCAGTAACAGACTGGCTCCTCAACCAGAACCTAAGGATAAATTTCAAAAAAAACCGAGGTCCTAACCATCACCAGAAACAAAAACGTCTCTCCTCCAACATCCCTAATGGTGAAAGATACCGAACTACCAATCAAGTCAGCCATACGCTACCTGGGTGTGACTCTAGATCAGCAACTAAACTTCAAAGAGCACATAAGCCGCACAGTAAAGTCTGTCTATTACTAGATCAAGACCCTTCGCCACCTAAGACCTATGCTAGATCCTGACAGCTTCCGCACAATATCCCAGGCTCTTGTCATACCTCATTTTGACTACGCAAATGTTATACTGCAAGGCCTCCCCAAAAACACACTTAACCCTCTGCAATTAGCGATGAATGCTGCTGCCCGTGTATTTTGTGGGACCTCAAGATGAGAGCACATATCCCCCATCCTAAGAGATCTACACTGGCTCCCGATAAGCTGTAGGATCTCCTTCAAGGCCCTGCTAATCACTTTTAAGGCCATAAACAACATTGTGCCCCCCTCAATCTCCATGCTCATTTCCCAACCTCCCAACAACAGATCCAAGAGGTTGCACTCCTCCAATGCACTTATTACACCAAAAGTATCCACAAAGTGGGCACAATCAACCAACAATCGGGCATTTGTGTCCTACGCACCCAGATCATGGAACAACCTCCCATATGACATCAGAGCTATCAAGGACATCACTCAATTTAGAAAGGCCCTCAAGCACCATTTGTTCATTACGTACTTTTCACAACACAACAATCCCCCTCACGCCTCACACCCTCACACATACCATCCCTCAATCTGATAGCTTAACAGCATACACAAGTTTGATAAGAGGAAGTGGCCCATAAATGGAACACGGTCCACACGGGTTCTCACTCCCGGCCCCACCCTTGCAACATTATCCCCTGTTCTACCCTTGTAACATTATTGACACAGCAGTATGTAAATTGTACAGAGTTTTCCCTGTTTTTCTCCAAGTTGTTTTCCCTGTTTGATGTAAACTTGGGAGTGCCCTGCGGTCCTCGAGTCGTTCTGTTAACTGTAAACTGCACTGATGATAAAGAGCGCGGTATAAAAGAAATGTTAAATAAATAAATAAGGCACACATTGCTACGTGGTATGTGATAGAGTGCACTTTTGGGGTCCTCAAGAGTCACTTCTGTTGTCTGGATCACTCTGGGGGAGCATTGCAATATGCACCTGAAAAGGTTGGAGACATTGTTGCGGTGTGCTGCATGCTGGACAACATAGCCCTGAGACACAGAATGCCATGTGAACCAGCTCCTGATTTGCCACCGGAACCTTGCACCTATGCCCCTGCTCAACCTGATGCAGCAAGGGGTAATCAGATACAAAGAAGACTTATAGAGGAATACTTCTCATGACTTGTGCACCTCATGTTAGCATTTCTTGTTATGCCTACTTGTTATTCCTTAATAAAGGTTTTTTGGGTTGAGAATACAGTTGATTATTATTGAGATGGGTGTTACTGACCTTGTTTTTTGCTTCTGGTATCTAAACATGAAGAATGCTGAAAAGCAGATCTAAAAGCAGGCAGCCATGTACATCAGATACGTGGGCAAACTGCAGCAATGAGGGTGCAGGCAAAGGGATGTATAAGACAAATCTTATGAACAATAGTTAGAGACATCCCAGTTACATTAGCGAAGGACAAGACAACCCATCCCCCCACCCCTAAATCTGATCTGCAATGTTATTGGGAGCCATTTTACATGCTAAATAAGTTTAATTGCCACATCTAAAATCGAGATATACAAATTATGCCCTATCTTCTGGTACCCCTGTCCATGCGCCCTCGTATGCACACAGAACCCTAAATCCAGCTGGATGCGGGGAACTAAGTGTACATGTGTGGCATGTGTTCCCTGTGTGTATGTATGTTCTGCATGCGTGAACACCGAACCAAAAAAATGGCTGGTGTAGGTGCAGGTGCATAGACAGGAGGGGGCCAGCAACACCAAATCCCATGAGGAAGCCAAACTTCCCCCAGGAGAAGATTGAGCTGCTGGCCTCCCTCACTGTTGCCAAATGAGAAGCACCTTTTTCTTAGACTGGGGGAGAGGCACAATTACCATATGATGAGGCGAGCGTAGCAGAGGCTCTGCCATGCCTTTAATGAAGAGGCAATGTTTGTGCAAGAGGTGAGTGCAACGGTGTTTCTTTTTTTGGGATCAATGCGGCGATTTCTTTATTTGGGGGCAGTGAGTTCCAAAATGTTAATCCACCACAGCAGCAGTCAGTACAGGGCCCCTTGTGTCAGTGCGTTGAGCAGTGGGGTAAGTGGATGGGGGGGGGGTCACAAAAACTTGTCATTTCCCCTTCTCTTTGGACTTCACTGTGACCTATGCCAAGTAGTGACAATCACCAGTCAGCGTGTGATCTGTGAGCCAGTGAATAGGTTCTTGTACCCTCCAAGTCATGCTGACTACTGGATACGGGATAAAGGTTTAAAAAACACTGGTGTAGAGTGTGCTCACACCCCAATACTCAGCATCGGTTCAATCTGACAGGAAAGTCCAGAAAAAAGAGGAGACGACCATGTTTCTGTGATCCCATCCACTGATGATGACAGTCCTAGGGCTTGGTCGGGGGCATGGTTGGCATGTGCATGTGCTGCTGCTGATAGAAAGGTTATGTTTTTGTTTTCAGGTTGAGGACCTCAGGAAGAAGGCCTGTGAGCTGAAGAGGAACTGGCGCTTCTTCGAGTGGAAGCATGTGGGAGATCTCACAAGGTAGGCATCATAAGTTGGGGGCTGTTGTACACGGTCCAGTTTTTACCTTGCACACTGCTTTGCCTGGATGACATGTGCTTCTCTTTTCTTTTGACAGAGTCCGGCCCAGATGAGGATGAAGATGATCTAGGTCCCGTATGCCGCCCACGCCCACACTGACAACCATGGGCCCGGTAGCCACAGCTACACCCACCCCCATGATGAACCTCCCCAAGTCCCAACCCCCTGTGCTAAACACACCCCCACATCCCCCCTCCTGCTGAACCATGTGTCCCAAATGCTGAACCCCCCCTGCCCTAGATTTCCCTTCCCCACCCTGGCTGCATGTTATCACATATGCCCCACCCCCACCCCACAGCTGTCTGTTGTATTTTATGCTCCCGCTGCCCCCACAATCTAGGAGGAAGGGGATCTGAGGGTGCTGCATGTTGTGTCACCCCTTTTTGGGCTGCAACCTGCTATTGCGGCACAGGAGGGGACCACAACATGCTGGCAGAGATCCAGGGGCAGTTAGTCATCATGGACAATATGCTCAACTGTCTCATTGAGGATGTTGAGCATCTCACTGAGGACATTGAGTACATTGCCAGGCACTTACCACCAATCCCCCTCTCACCCCCCAATTTTCCTCTTCCCCCTGGATTGTTTTGCCGCAGTTTTTTTGTTTACATTTTTACCATCAACCCCCCATGTAAATAATTCATTTCTAATGTAAATAGTTCATTTCTAAATAGTTTGTAGTTCATTGTGTTAATTTATAAACAGGTGTTACAATTAAAAAAAAAACATGTTTTCTACTTTTACAAAGTTGTCCTGCCTCCAACTATTTATTTTTCAATGGTAAGGGGGTGGGTGGTTGTGAGAGAAATCCAGCTACTGCTATCTCCTTTCTCCTTTGTAGGTCACCCCTTATTTGTTGAAATAGTTAGTTATGTTTATTTTGATTTTATCCTGTTGCTATAAAGGGATCCACTATGTCTGTCCCATGTCATTTTGAATTCCATCACTGTATTTGCTCCCACCACTTCCATCGGGAGGGCATTCCAAGCATCCACCACCCTTACAGTGAAAAAGTATTTGCTGATATTTCTTCTCAGTTTACCCCCTTGCAGCTTCATGTTATGCCCTTTAGTGTCACAGCTTCCCCGTCTTTGGAAGAGTTTTGTTTGTCCATTAATACTCTTTAAGTATTTAAAGGTCTGAATCATAACTCTCTGCCAGAGTGTATATATTTAGGTCTTCAAGTCTCTTCTCATACGTCTCCTGATGCAGGCTCCAAATCATTTTGGTCGCCTTCCTCTGAACCCTTTCCAGTCTTTTTATATCCTTTGCGAGATACAGTCTCCAAAACTGAACACAATATTCCAAGTGAGGCCTCGCTCTGAGGTCCTTCTCCTGGTCTGTGCACACCAGTTTCTTGCCCCCTACCGCATACAATTCCCTTGGATTTCTGCTTTCCAAGTGCATGAACTGAATTAGAAATTGGGTGACTGACAGAGGGCAGAGGGTGATAGTTAATGGAATTCACTTAGAAGAAAATGAGTAATAGAGTGCCTCAGGGATCGGTCCTGGGACCAGTACTGTTCATTATATTTTGTGAGTGATATTGCTGAAGGGTTAAAAAGAAATGTTTACCTTTTGGTGGGTGACATGAAGATTTGCAACAGTGTGGCCTTGGGCAAGTCAGTTAACCCTCCATTGCCTCGGAAGAAAGGCCTGGCAATCTACTTCCAGTGACACTGCCAAGAAAACCCAGGAGCTTCTGGGTCGCCAGGAGTCAGGACTGACTCAAAGGCACACATTGCATTTTTGATAGCTAGGAGGGAGTAGACAACTTGAGGAAAGATCTATAAAAATTAGAAAAATGGTTTAATGCCTGGATCTTAAGATTTAATATAAAGAAGTACAGAATGATGTACTTGGGATGCATAAATCCAAAGGAGCTGTATGTGATAGGGGGCAAGAAGTGAGTGCACTTGGACCAGGAGATAGACCCTGGGGTAGTGGGGTATAGTGTCTGAGAATCTCAAGTTGGTGAAACTACTACTACTACTACTGAGCATTTATATAGCACTACCAGTCATATGCAGCGCTGTACAGACATGTAAGAGACAGTCCCTGATCATCAGAGCTTACAATCTAGGCAAGACAAAACACAAAACATAGAAGGTGTAAACAGGAACAAAACTAGGGGAAAGAAAGGAGATCAGGTGAGTCATAGGGAAAGAAAAGGAGATCAGGCGAGTCATAGGGAAAGAAAAGGAGATCAGGCGAGCCAAGATCCAAAAGCAGAAGCGAAGAGGTGAGCCTTCAGCTTGGATTTAAAGAGGGTCAGAGAAGGTGCCTGGCATACAGACACAGGTAGATTGTTCCAGGCGTAAGGTGCAGCAAGGTGAAAGGAGCGAAGTCTAGAGTTAGCAGTAGCAGAGAAGGGCACAGATAGAAGTAGTTTGCTAGAAGAGCGGAGTTCCCGAGGGGTGTTGTAAGGAGAGATAAGAGAAGAAAGATAGTGAGGAGCTGCAGAGTGAATGCATTTATAGGTCAGCAGGAGAAGTTTGAACTGGATGCGGGAACGGATAGGGAGTCAGTGAAGTGACTTGAGAAGAGGAGTAATGTGGGCAGGATGAGGCTGGCAGAAGATTAGTCGCGCAGCAGAGTGTTGAACAGATTGACGGGGAGAGAGATGATTCAAAGGGAGATCAGCAAGGAGTAGGTTACAGTAGTCGAGACGGGAGGTGATTAAGGAGTGGATGAGTGTTTTAGTAGTGTGTTCAGAAAGGAAGGGGTGGATTTTGCTAATGTTATAGAGAAAGAAACGGCAGGTCTTAGCTACGAGATGGATATGTGTGGAGAAAGAGAGGAGTCAAAGACAACCCCCAGATTGCGGGCCGAGGAAACAGGAAGGAGTACAGAGTTATCGACAGAGACTGAGAAAGGAGGAAGAGGAGGGGAGGTTTTAGGGGGAAAGATAAGAAGTTCAGTCTTGTCCATGTTCAGTTTCAAGTGGCAGTGAGACATCCAGGTGGAAATGTCAGAAAGGCAGGCAAAGATCCAGGTCTGGATTGCTGGAGAGAGTTCAGGCGTAGAGAGGTCGATCTGGGATTCATCAGCATACAGATGGTACTGAAAGTCATGGGAAAAGATAAGCACACCAAGGGACTGGGTATATAGAGAGAAAAGGAGCGGACCCAAGACAGATCCTTGGGGTACACCAACTGGGAGCGGGGTGGCAGAGGAGGAGAAGCCACCAGAACACACACTGAAAGAGCGATGGGAGAGATAGGAGGAGAACCAGGACAGCACAGAGCCACTAAAACCAAGCGAGGATAGGGTATCGAGGAGAAGGTTGTGGCCAACAGTGTCGAAAGTAGCAGAGAGGTCAAGAAAGATGAGGACAGAGTAAAGGCCCTTGGATTTTGCCAGGAACAAGTCACTGGAGACTTTGGTAAGAGCCGTTTCAGTAGAGTGTAGAGGACAAAAGTCAGATTGTAAGGGATCCAGGTGGCCATGAAAGGAGAGGAAGTTGAGGCAGCAGCGGTGAACCACACATTCAAGTAGTTTAGAAATGAAGGGAAGGAGAGAGATGGGTCAATAGTTAGAAGGACAGGTGGGATTAAGTGAGGGTTTCTTGAGGAGAGGTGTGACCACAGCATGTTTGACATCCGCAGGGACTGTTGCAGTGGAGAGTGATACGTTGAGAATATGAGAGATGGGAGGGACAATGGTGGAGGAGATGGGGTTTAGGAGATGGGTGGGGATAGAATCAGAGGAGCAGGTGGTGAGTTTGGAGGAAGAAAGAAGGTGTGCAGTTTCCTCTTGTCATGAGGTGGATCAAATAGTACCTATGGAAATACGAAAATCTGAGCAGAGCAGTTCTAATAGTGACAGGTTAGAACAGCACATGGACCAGGGTTGCTATGGGCAACGAACACAAACTGAAGTACCAGGTGTAAGAGCACGCCCGAGCAGTAGATTACTTCATAGCCCATTAGGTAATGAGGGACAGCTGGGGAGAGGTGAGGCTCAGAGAAACACCAAGAGTGATGCAGTTAAAAATCACTCACCAGAGGTCAGAGTTAGAGCAGAGGAAGGAGCTGGTTGGAGAGCTTATGAGAGAGCTTCACATGGAGACTCACACAGAATCCTACAGGAAGAAGCCCAGGAGAGAATACCAGGGATTTGTTTCAGGGAGCAGTGCAGGACTGAACAAAAGCCCAGTGGTCTGAGCCATGGAGGTATTTCTGAAGGCAAGCTGAGAAAAGCTGTGGGAAAGAATCTTCCTAAGAACAGGTACCAGGAAGGCAAAAGTTTTTATCTGGAGGATACTTTTGTGCCCAAAGAGAAATGGAAAGAGAAAGGCAGTGAGAGGCTTTCATTTGAGAAAAGCTCCGTTAAGTTTCCTGTGCCCAGAAGCTCCATGAAAACCAAGCCAGAAGGTAGGCTTATTCCTCATAATAGAAGGGAAGCTGAAAGTCAGAGTTTTTCCTACACTTACCCAAGAGTGTGTGGCTCTCAGGAAGGAAACTCTGCAGTGTGTGGTAACCTCCCATTTTACTCCGGTAGAGAGGAGGAGGGGAGCCCTCTTAACAGAGAAGAGGAGGGATCGTTTAAAAGTAGCCTGAGTTACAATCCTATAGAAGATAGCTCCGGGGAAGCATGTGAGGATATGCAATGTGATTTTTGTGATGAAACACCTGCTGAATCCTACATGGATTGTACACTAATAATTTCAGATGATATTTCTTCACTGTGCTGAACTGGCCAGAGAGAGAATCTGTTTAAGGAAACAAAAGTGAAGAAACGTGCTTGTTTTAAGAATAAGGACTGTTTTGCACTACCTTTGTTTTGTCAGGCTGAAGAGACAAGCATTCATTTTTGTTATAGTAGTTTGCCTTTATTTCATACCAGAAGTATGGTTTTGTTCTTTGTTCAGATGTGCTGAAATTCACCCGGGACGGGTAAATAAAAAGACCTCTTTTGAAGCCTTGCTACTCGACTGCAACTACACTCTTAGATTAGCTTGTGGGACTACAAATCCCAGGGGGCATTTCAACACCTGCTTGAGACACCCTCGCTGTTTAAGAAGAGGCCCCACTGTAGCTCCCATGCTTTATGCCTCCGGGAACCTAGAGGTGGGTGACACTCTTCAGAGATCACAGGAAAGGAAGAGAGGGTAGCAGAGGAAGGGGGAGAGTTGGGAATGGAGAGGGGGAGGAGGGGAAGTAGCTGACTTTGTGGGGAATTGGAGGGTGATCTTGTGGATTTTGTCATGGAAATAGTCAGCCAGAGTTTGGGCAGAAAGGTAAGGAGGAATCAGAGGCAGAGGCACTTTGAGGAGAGAGCTGAGAGTAGTAAAGAGACGGCGAGGATCAGAGGCTAGAGAGTTAGTCAGATGGACATAGTAGTCTTGCTTGGCAAGAGCTATGGCTGACTGGAAAGAGACAAGCATGAATTTGAAGTGTAGAAAGTCTTCAGGGGAGCGGGATTTGAGCCAAGCACGCTCAGCAGAACGGGCACAGGAACAAAGGTAGCGGGTAGTGAATGAGAGCCAGGGCAGGGGTGCAGAATGTCTCACAGGATGTGGGATGGGAAGAGTGAGAGCATCCAGAGCCAAGGAGAGTGCAGCATTGTTGGAAGTTATTGCCTCATCAACAGACTTAGATGAAATAATGGAAGAAAGAGATGAAGAAATGGTGGAAGAAAGAGCCAAAGGATTAATAGCATGAAGATTTCTAAATAGGTTGCAGGAGACAGGACGAGGCTGAGGCGACGGGTGATGAAGATTGAAGCTTAAAAGGTGATAGTCAGATAAGGGAAGAACTGAGCTACAGAAGTTCGAGGGTAAGCAGGACGAGAAAAATATCAGGTCAAGGCAGTGGCCAAGTTGGTGAGTAGGGGCAGTGGAACAAAGTTGGAGGTCAAATGAGGAGGTAAGAGAGAGGAGCTTTAAAGCATAAGAGAGGGGTTATCGACATGGATGTTAAAGTCTCCAAGAATAAGAGTGGGGGAAGAGGAATCCAGAAAGAAGGAAAGCCAAGAGTCAAAGTCAGTGAGAAAGGTAGAAGCAGACTTGTCAGGGGGTCAATAAATAACAGCTACCTGGAGAGGGAGTGAAAAGGCGGATGGAGTGGACTTCAAAAGAGAGAAAGGAGCGAGACTGAGGCAGCAGGAGGGGTTGGAATTGGCAAGAGGGAGAAAGTAGAAGCCCCACATCACCACCACGGCCAGTGGGACGAGGCATGTGGGAGAACTGATAGCCCCCATGACAGAGAGCAGCAGTAGATATGGTATCATGAGGGAGGAGACAGGTCTCAGTTAGAACAAGAAGATGTAGAGCAATAGAGATAAAGAGGTTATGAGTAAAAGCAAGTTTATTAGAGACAGAGAAACAATGTGCCAAGGCGGTAGCCAAAGCTAGAAGGGCGCTAGGCTGCATACAGAGAGGCATAACCAGCAGAAGGAAGAGGTATTAATGTCCCTGTACAAGTCATTAGTCACATAGAGCATTCTATTCAATTTTGGAAACCACACTTCTCAAAGCATATTAAAAGACTTTAAACAGTTCAGAGGAAGGCGACCAAAATGATATGGGGCCTGTGCCAGAACATGTATGAGGAGAGTTTTGTTGACTTAAGATATGTATACCCTTGAGGAGAGGAGGGACAGGGGAGATATGATACAGATGTTTAAATACTAAAAAGGTATTAATGAACAAAAAAACCATTCTCAAAGATGGGGGAGCTGTAGAATGAGAGGACACACAATGAAGCCACAAAATGTAAAGATACCCCTAAATAACAATACCCAACAGGTGAAAAAAAAATTTGTTGAAATATTTGTCTTTAAGACCAAAGCCTCTTGTAACAAATGTTCCTTTTTAATCGTTCTAAGGTTTGCCAAATGTAACTAGTGAACCATATCTGAAAGTGTCCAAACACAATGTATCTGTGTGAAACAACAAACTTCCCATAATGAATTTAAAATCACATGTAACTGCATATAGCCAAATTCTCAGTAATCAAAAGCTTTTAGGTAGGGACTGATTTCTTTCTTTTCATAATGCCCACAAATGTCATTCCTCAAACAAACACATCTTTAAATCATTGGAACTCTGTCTCAACACTCAAACGGAAGTACATCCTGCTTCTTCGCTATCCAAAATTAAATGAATGTAAAAATTATCCCAGCTGTTTTTTTAATTCTGGCTTATGAAGTCAATGAGAAAAATCACTCAATGAATGTGAGACAATGATATTCAGTTAGTCCAACAACCCTATTACAGAAAGCTCCACCAATCAAGATCTTGATTCAAGCCAGCCGTGTTGCCATAGCCAACCTAAGAATCCATGATTGTTCTAGAATCTGTAAATTTTGTTCATGATCACCCCCTCGGGAGTCACATGGAACAAAATCAATTACTCGCCATTTCAAATCAGTAAAAGCATGTTGAAACTGAACACAGTGGTTAACAATTGGTACACTTAAAACCTTGTTGTTTAACCTAGACTGATGCTCTCGGAGACGAGCCTTAATAGGACAAATTGTACAACCTATATATTGTAATGAACACGGGCAGATTACCATATAAACCACAAACGCTGAAGAGGAAGTGGTATGCCAACAAGAAAAATATGTCTTATTATCTTTTGGATCTGTCCAACATGTTCCAATTAGAGATTGTTCACAAAAATTACAAGATTCACACTTAAAGTGTCCCAAAGAGCTTTCCTAAGAAAACACTTATTCAGGTCTATCTTCCCGCACCGTCGTGAAAATGACCTGATCTTGTATATTAGGAACTCTACTGTAGGCAATCTGGAGCCCCATCTGAAAAAATCTATGTAGACTCAATACCAACCAATGCTTTCTGAGTAATTTAGTAACCTGGTGTTACAAAGCCATATAAGGGAGCACCCCCACAAAATTCGGGGTCTCCATGATATTCCTCTCTGCGCTATCTATTGATGTAGATTGTATTGCTGGCGTATGCATCAATTGAGTCTCCCCCAATAACTATTCCCTGTGCGTATACTGTGCTCTTTTGTAAGTCCCCAATAAAAGATGTTTTGGATAGTCTCTTGCCAAAAGCTGCTCAAATAAACCTGTTGCATGATGTTTATATTCTTCCAAAATAGAATACACCCCACAGAGAAATTGTCCATAAGGTAGTCCTTTTTTTAAAGGACCAGGATGGAAACTTTGATATTGTAATAAAGTGTTCCGCTGAACTGACTGTTGTAGTGGTTGATATGGAAGTGCAGACTAGATAGGCCATGTGGTCTTTTTCTGCTGTCATGTTTCTATGTTCTATAACATTGTATATAACTGTTGTTCATTCTTATACACAATAGAAAGTTTGGCTGTTTCACACAGATACATTGTGTTTGGACACTTTTAGATATGGTTCACTAGTTACATTTGGTAAACCTTAAAACGATTAAAAAGGAACATTTGTTACAAGAGGCATTGGTCCTTAAGGCAAATATTCCAACAACAAAAAATTTCACCAGTTGATTATTGTTGTTTGGTCTACTTTTGTTACTGGACTATATATTTGGTAGAACTTAAGAGTTCTTTCATTTTTTTAATCTGGTACTAGTGGCTGACCAGGATCGATGTTCTGTTGGTCTCATTTTGATCTG
The DNA here is from genome assembly GCA_033557465.1 of Ichthyophis bannanicus. Classification (NCBI taxonomy): domain Eukaryota; kingdom Metazoa; phylum Chordata; class Amphibia; order Gymnophiona; family Ichthyophiidae; genus Ichthyophis; species Ichthyophis bannanicus. The sequence continues at coordinate 220,783,821 of CM066037.1, read as the reverse complement.
GTGCTTTGTATGCAAAATGTACATAAGATTGCAATGAGAAATGATTAAATATACCACATATGAGGAGTTACAATCTGTTTGAAATCTTGCCCTATGTGTAGTCTGGGATTCGTATCCACCCAAATATCCCCATTACTATGTCTACCAGTACCCACAGATACTGCAGCTGGTGCAAGGGAAATGATCCACATGGTCAGATTGTTCCAGATCTGAAAATAAAGTCGATTTCTCTACAAGATCCCTGATGTTCCTGCCTCTTGTGTGGGACATTAATGTCAGTCTGAGTAGTGGCTGAGGAATGGAGGGGTGGCCTAGTGGTTAGAACAGAGGCCTGGTGATCAACAAGCCCAGGGTTTGAACCAGTGACACTCTTTGTGGTCTTGGGCAAGTAATTTAACTCTCTATTGTCTTAAGTACAAACTTAGACCCTGAGGCCTCAGGGGACAGGGAAATAACTACTGTACCTGACTGTAAGTTGCCTTGAATTATAATTACTGGAAAAGTATGAACCAAATAAAAAAATAAGCATTTAGATATGCAGGAGTGATTTCTACTGTTCAGTAAATAGACCACATTATTACAGAAATACTGGCTTCATAATAACTGGTCTGATCAAACAAATAACTTTATTTAGCAATTTAATGGTGTTATACCAAGCAAATCAGCACTTATTGGAGAGTTTACAGGCGTTTAATTCACTTGGTAATGGGGCTTGATGATTAGTACATTGATATTTGTAACAGTCGACCCCAGGGCTTATTAGGATTGCTCTTTACTATACATGTGTAAATGGCATTTTAAGAAGGGGGCTTAAAAGTAAACCTTGGGGTTGTTGTTGTTTTGAGGGGGTGCTCTTGCTCTTTTTCCTATTAATTTAAAAATAAAAACTTGGAAGAAAAAAAAGAAGAGGGCTTTTACATGTGCTGATGCTTACCACATTTACTTTGCCAGGAAGCATGATAGAGGGAGGGAGATGAAGTGGTTTCAGTGGGCCTAATATATCAATATGAATTCCCCATCTTACATGGGAAATCCACATTGATATAAAAAATTTAGACATCAGCATCATGTCTTCCTTTCCATGCCCCCAGGCATGAACAAGTGCCTGCTTAACATAGTAACATAGTAAATGACGGCAGATAAAGACTAGTGTGGTCCATCTAGTCTGCCCAGCAATATGGCAGGAGTAAGTGCACCCCTTCCCATGTCTTTTAGGGAGTAGGTGCACCTCTACCCATGTCTTTGCTTAGTGGTGCACCCACCAGGATCAGGTGCACCCTCCACATGTCTTCACTCCTCCCCATATCCTTGTTTCTTTGTTTAGGTGTGAACCCACCGCTCCTCCTCCCATCACTCCATGTAGGACACCCCTATTTGTTGAGAAATTAGATGGTTCAGTTTATTTTGATTTAATCTTGTTGCTGTAAAGTGAGCCACGGTGTCTCTCCCAGGCCACTTTGAATTCCGTCACTGTGTTTGCCCCCACCACCTCCATCGGCAGGGCATTCCAAGCATCCACCACCCTTTCAGTAAAAAAGTATTTCCTGACATTGCCTTTCAATTTACCACCTTGCAGCTTCATGTCATGTCCTCTAGTTTTACAGCTTCCCTGTCTCTGGAAGAGGTTTGTTTGTTCATTATTTCTCTTTAAGTATTTAAAGGTCTGAATCATACCTCCCCTATCCCTCTTCTCCTCCAAAGTGTACATATTTAGGTCTTCAAGTCTCTCCTCATAAGGCTTCTGACGCAGGCTCCAAATCATTTTGGTCACCTTCCTCTGAACAGCTTTCATTCTTTTTACATCCTTTGCAAGATACGGTCTCCAAAACTGAACACAGTATTCCAAGTGAGGCCTCATCAGAGACTTATACAGTGGCACTAGAACCCCTTCCTTTCTGCTTGTAATTCCTCTTCGAATGCAGCACAACATCCTCCTGGCTTTTGCCACTGCCTTGTCGCACTGTTTTGCCACCTTGAGATCTACAGAAGTAATCACACTGAGGTCTTTCTCCTGCTCCATGCACACCAACCTCTTGCCCCCTATCGCATACATTCCCTTTGGGTTTCTGCTACCCAAGTGCATGACACTGCACTTCTTCACTTTAAATCTCATTTGCCAAGCATCAGACCATTCCTCCAGCTTTTGCAGATCCCTCCTCATGTTAAGCACTCCCTAGGGGGAGTCCACTCTTGCAAATTTTCGTGTCATCTGCAAAAAGATAGACTTTTCCATTCAGTCCTTCAGTAATATCACTCACAAATACATTGAACAGTGCCGGGCCCAGGACTGAACCCTGAAGCACCCCGCTAATCACCTTCCTTTCATCCGAGTGAGCTCCATTTACCATCACCTTCTGTTGTCTGTCAGTCAACCAATTTCTGATCCAGTTTACCGCCTTGGGACCCATCCCCAAACTACCGAGTTTATTGATAAGCCTCCTATGAGGGACAGTATCAAAGGCTTTGCTGACATCCAGGTAGATGACATCCATCGCGTGTCCTTGATCCAGTTCTCTGGTCACCCAGTCAAAGAACTCAATCATATTTGTCTGGCAAGATCGTCCCTCGGTAAAACCATGTTGCCTCGGATCCTGTAACCCTCTGGTTTTGAGAAAGTTCACTATTCGCTCTTTCAGAAGTGTCTCCATTACTTTTCCCGCCACCGAGGTAAGGCTCACGGGCCTGTAGATTAACACTTCTTCCCTGTCACCACTTTTGTGTAGAGGTATGACGTCAGCCATTCTCCAGTCCTGAGGAACCTCTCCTGTTTCCAAGGATCTGTTGAAAACATCCTTTAATGGCCCTGCAGGAACCTCTCTGAGCTCTTTCAGTATCCTGGGATGTATCCCATCCGGTCCCATGGCCTTGTCCACTTTCAGTTTTGCAAGTTGTTCTAACACCTCATCCTCTCCGAATGGTGTGGTATCTACCTCATTCCCATTTTTATATTTGGGAGTCACAGGTGGTCCTTCTCCAGGATTTTCTTTAGTAAAAACAGAGCAGAAGTATTTGTTTAGTAATTTTGCTTTATCAATGTCATTTTCCACGAGTCTGTTCCCAGCACTTCTGAGTCCTGCAATTCCACCTCTGATCTTCTTCCTTTCCCAAATATACCTGAAGAATGTTTTGTCACCGCACTTGACATCTTTAGCCATCTTTTCCTCTGCCTTTGATTTTGCTTTCCTTATTTCTCCTTTTGTCTCCTTGAGTTTGATCCTGTAATCATTTCTGTGTTCTTCTGTTTGCAAGCTTTTGAATTTTGCGAAAGCGGTGGTTTTTGCCTTTATTTGAGCAGCCACTTCTTTGGAAAACCAAATAGGTTTCCTTCTCCTCTTGTTTTTATTTACTTTTCTTACATATTTATTCGTTGCCCCTTTTATTGCTCCTTTTAGTTTAGCCCATTGCAATTCCACTTCCCTTATCCCCTTCCACCCTGTCAGCTCCTCCTTTAGGTACTTGGCTATTTTACTGAAGTCAGTGTTTTTGAAGTTTAGGACTTTGAGCTTGCTATGATTGGACTGCACCTTGGCTTTTATCTCAGACCACACCGTGTGATGATAACTATTGCTCACAGGGGCACTCACCCAGACATTTGACATGCTATCACTGTTGGTGAGCACCAAATCCAGCGTTGAGCTTTCCCTGGTTGGTTCCATCACCATTTGTCTAAGTAACGCATCTTGGATAGAGTCCACAATTTTTTTGCTTCTTTCCAGATTTGCAGGAGTAATCCAATCCACAACGGGTAGATTAAAGTCACCCAATATGATCGCTTCCCCCTTTGTTGCTATCTTGACAATATCTATAATCAATTCGTTATCTCTCTCTTCAATTTGAGTCGAAGGTCTGTAGAGTACAGCAGTATGGATGAGAGTGCCATCTCCTCTTTCCAACACGATCCAGAGCGCTTCTTCTTTTCCCCATGCACCCTGCATTTCAGTAGCTTTAATATTGCTTTTGACATACAAGGCTACTCCTCTCCCTTTTCCATTTTCTCTGTCTCTTCTGAATAGATTATAGCCAGGTATGGCTATATCCCAATCATGCGATTCATTAAACCATGTTTCTGTAATGGCCACAATGTCCAAGTCCTTTTCCACCATTAGGGCTTCCAGGTCCGGAAGTTTGTTGACTAAGCTATGAGCATTTGTGCTCATTGCTTTCCAGCATTTAACTGGCTTGTGTATATTTTGCATTGATTTTATTCTACCCACTTCTTCCCAGTTGATTTTGATGTGCTTGAAGGTCATGTGTAAATGCCAAGGTCTGTTCCCCCACAGATCACCCCCCAACCAGCTATTCCTGTTCTGATCTTCCCTGACCTTTGCCCCCCTCCCCCAACTTTCCCAGGCATCCAACAGTCCTCCTATCTTTCCTAGTCGGCAGTCCCTCCCCCCAGGACACCCACACACATCTGCTTCCCCTTGGATACCCAAAACCTTTAAGGCAAAGCTTTCACCCACATGACTTCTCAAGGCAGAAAGAACTCCCCCAAGGGCCCTATACAACTCCCATCCCTACTCCCCGATTTCCTGACCCTGCTCCTACCAGGGTCTGATGGTCCCTGGTGTCTTTTTTTTTTTTTATAAATTTTATTTAAGAATTTTTCTGAATACAATACAAGAAATATAAGCAAATAAACAAAATACATAACATGTTGTTGTTGTTAAGTGCCATCGAGTCGGAGTCGACTCATGGTGACCCTCTGGATAGCTATCTTAAATTGTGTTCGGTCTTCAGTCAGGCGGCTTATTGTTGACAGACTGGTACCCGTAGCTGCTGTTATTGTATCGATCCATCTCATTGCTGGCCTTCCTCTTTTGCGTTGACCTTCTATCTTGCCAAGCATGATGTCTTTCTCTAATGATCTCTCTCTCCGCATGATGTGTCCAAAGTATGAAAGTCGAAGTCTTGTCATCTGAGCTTCTAAAGAAAGCTTAGGTTTGATCTCCTCTAGTACAGACTGGTTTGTTCTTCGGGCAGTCCATGGTATACACAATATTCGCCGCCAGCACCATAATTCAAAGGCATCAATTTTATTCCTGTCTATCTTTTTCACTGTCCAGCTTTCACATCCATATGATGTTATTGAAAATACCATGGCTTGAACAAGTCAAATTTTTGTATGGAGAGAGACGTCTCTGCTCTTGAGAATCTTATCTAGGTCTTTCATAGCCATTCTGCCAAGATCAATGCGTCGTCTGATTTCTTGACTGCTTGTTGCTTCTTTATTGATAGTTGATCCAAGTAGGTTAAAGTTATTCACAATTTCAATTTCTTCTCCTTCGACGATGAACCTGTTGATTATGCCAGTTGTCATGATCTTTGTCTTCTTTACATTAAGGTGCAGGCCCATTTTGAGACTATGTTCTTTGATTGTGAGAAGCAAATGTTTCAGATCATCTTCACTTTCCGCCAGTAATGTGGTATCATCAGCATAGCGAAGGTTGTTGATGAGTCTTCCACCAATCTTCACACCTCTGTTGTCTTCATACAATCCTGCTTCTCTTATGATTTGTTCTGCATATAAATTAAACAGGTAGGGGGAAAGTATGCAGCCTTGTCTTACACCTTTGCTTATTTTAAACCATTCTGTTTCTCCTTGTTCTGTTCGAACTGTTGCTTCTTGATCAATGTACAGATTGTGCAAGAGAACGATCAGGTGTTCTGGTATACCCATGCTTCTTATTGTGGCCCAGAGTTTCTCATGGTTTACACAGTCAAAAGCTTCGCTATAGTCGATAAAGCACAAATAGATATCCTTTTGGTATTCTTTAGTCTTTTCAAGGATCCATCTCACATCCGCAATGATGTCTCTCGTTCCTCGCCCTTTTCTGAACCCTGCTTGCACTTCAGGTAGTTCTTGTTCCAGGTATGATTGTAGTCTCTTTTGAATAATCTTCAGTAGAATCTTGCTGGCATGTGGGATCAGAGCGATTGTGCGATAATTTCCACAGTCAGTTGGATCACCTTTCTTTAGTATTGGTATAAACACAGATCTTTTCCAGTCAGTTGGCCATGATGCTGTCTTCCATATTTCTTGGCAGAGCCTTGTAAGTATGGTAACAGCTGCATCAGATTGCTGTAATACTTCTATGGGAATGCAATCAATGCCTGGTGCTTTGTTCTTTGATAAGGCTTTCAATGCTGCTTCAACTTCTTCTTTCATCACCAATGGTTCCATATCATAAGGTACAGGTTGAAACGGCTGTTGGTCCACTTGATCTTTATCATATAAAAACTCTGTATATTCCTTCCATCTTTTCTTGATCTTCTCAGCATCATTCAACATAGAACCTTGAGCATCTTGTAACATTCCAATTCGAGGCTGGAACTTTTGCTTTAACTCTCGTAGCTTTAGGAAAGCTGAACTTGTTCTTCCTCTAATAGTTTCTGCTTCTATTTCCTTGCATGCGTCATTGTAGTACTTTTCCTTGTCCTGTCTTGCTGCACGTTGGAAATCTCTGTTGAGTTCTGTGATTGTCTTTCTTTCTCCTCTGGCTTTAGCTTCTCTGCGTTTCTGGGCAATTTTCAGAGTTTCTTCCGTCATCCATTTTGGCCGTTTTTTCTTTTTTACCTTTTGTAGAGACTTCTCGCTTTCTTCCAACACAACCTTCTTGATGTCATTCCATAACTCTTCTGGAACTCTATCATTTGTATCTAAAGCAACAAATCGATTTTGCAGGCAGTTTTTAAATTCCAGTGGTATATTCTCAAGGTCATATTTTGCTGCATTCATGAGTGGTTTGCTCTTTTTCAGCTTTAGCTTGAGTTTGCATACTAGTAGTTGATGATCTGTACCACAGTCAGCTCCAGGTTTTGTCTTTGTTGATGTTATAGAACTTTTCCATCGTTGACTTCCACAGATGTAGTCAATTTGATTTTTATACAATCCATTGGGTGAAGTCCATGTGTACAGTCGCCGCTTGTGTTGCTGGAAGAAGGTGTTCGAGATGAATAGATCGTTGGTCTTGCAGAATTCTATCAGTCTTTCTCCAGCTTTATTTCTTTTTGCCAAGTCCATATTTTCCAACTACTTTGTCTTCTTCTTTGTTGCCAACCTTTGCGTTCCAATCACCCATGACTATCAGGATATCCTGTTTGCATGTTCTGTCAATTTCAGCTTGTACTTGTTCATAGAACTCTTCAATTTCATTCTCTTCTGCAGCTGTTGTTGGGGCATATACTTGAATTATAGTTGTGTTGATAGGCATTCCTCGTAGACGAATAGAGATTAAGCGTTCGCTGACTGCATTGTATTTCATTACAGTTCTTGCAAGTTTCTTCTTTATTATAAATGCAACACCATTTCTTCTTTGTCTTTCATTTCCAGCATAGTAGACCATGTGATCATCTGATGCAAAGTGCCCGATGCCAGTCCATTTCAGTTCGCTGACACCCAACAGATCAAGTTGTACACGTTCCATTTCATTCTTGACCACCTCCAACTTCCCTTGGTTCATGCTTCGTACGTTCCATGTTCCAATGTGTAAGACATCTTTAGAGCTTCTGACTTTCATTTCATGCGCAGCTACATCAGCAGTCAGACATCCCGAGGGCTTTGATCCAACCACATCATAAATGCTGGCTTTACTCTGAAAAGTCTTCAGCTCTTCCCCAGTAGCTAGTTGAGTGCCTTCCGACCTGGGGGTCTCATCTTCCAGCACTACAGCACAATTTGTTTTGTTGTAACTATCCATTGGGTTTTCATGGCAAGATACAGAAGTAGATTGCCGGGCCTTTCTTCCGCGCAGTTTAAGTTTGGTGTTGTTGCCGTTGTCACAGAAATGTGATCCTCTGCTGTCAACACTATCCCATTCTGCTGCTGCCCAGATGGGTGGTTTGTCTTGGTCTGGCATCTCAGCTGAGACCTGTCCATCTTGGGAGACCCTGCCAGTAGTTAAACTACCGATAGTTTAGCTCTCAGCATCACTGATGCACACAAGCCCTCACAGCACGACAAGCTGCAAACCAGTTCAAAAATAAAGCTTCCCACATAGATAGGATCACATCAAGGAGAGAGAACTGTACAAAGGAAATCAGGAAATTCTAACAATCCAAGATAAGAAATAAGGAGTATATTAACCCCACATAAGGGAGCCAAAAACATTTGTCAAATCCTCCAACTAAGAACCACCCGCCGCTTTCCTATCCAAGAAAGATTTTAAGGCATTAACATAATTATATACATAGGTTTGTCCCCCAAGAGTAATCATATAACGACAGGGAAATTTCAGGAAAAAGTTTGCCCCCAGAGCTACAACCCGTGATTTCAACAACAAGAACTGTTTACGCCGAACTTGAGTGAACTGACAGACATCCGGGAAAACCTGGATAGTATGACCACAAAAGAGAGCGTGCCTACACTTGAAGTATGCTCACAAAACCCGCAATTTGGCAGTTTCAGAAACAAACTACACTACCAAAGTATTGCGCTTAGAAATAATATCAAGGGAATCCTCCAGGAAGGCCGTTAGGTTCTGATCCACAGAGCAAACCGAAGGGACCGCAGACCCGACAGGTCCCTGGTGTCTATTGGGAGCGGGAGTGATCCCCATTCGCTCCTACTTCTTCAGCTCCAGGTTCCAAAATGGCTACCATGACCACTAGCAGTAACTACACAGTATTACTGCTAGGGGTCAGGCTGCCAAATTCATCTGGGTAGTGTAATGTAGTGGATCTTCCAGAAGCTATGGATCTGGGTGAAGCTGAAGAAAGTGTTTCTGAAACTGATAGCATAGAAAAGCACATGGCCCAGGGTTGCCATGAGCAACATAAACAAAGAGTGTCATGAGGGGAGAGAACATGACCAAACTGCAAACAAGCCCCAAGCTCAGTGTGTGATGAGAGGCAGCTGGATGAGGGCGGGGTGCAGTTAAGCCCTAGGACACACGCACATAAAAATTACTCACCTGAGGATAGGGGGAGAACAGCAAGAGGGAGAACAAGGAGAGCAAGAACAGGAACAGGAAGGAGAGGACTCAGAACCAGGAGGAGTCTCAGCAGGAGAGTTGATGAGAGACCCAGCTGCAGGACTGAAGGAAGCCTTGGTCGGAGGACTGGTTGGGGAACCAGTTGGAGAAAGGGACCAGAGGAAAGTGTCCAAGTTGAAAGCTGCAGGTCCAGTGAAGCAGAGACGTCCTGGCCAGAGGACATTTATATGTCAGAGAGAAAGCAAAGGGTAAAAGGCAGGAGAATGCAGCCGTGCTGTGAAAGCCTTATTGACCCAGCTGTGCTGAGAGGTTCCTGTGTGAGAAAGCCGGAAGATAGGCTGTATAAACCTTATAGCAGAGAAACTGAATGTAAAAGTTTTCCCTGTGACTGCCAGAGTTTGTGGGGCTCTCCTATAGTAAGCTCCAGTATATGTGGTAATCTTCCACCCTGCTCTGTAGCAACGGGGGAAGGGAAGTCTCGAGGCAGTGAAGAGAGACTGTTCTTTGGAGGGACGTATAAAAAATCCACAAGAATACTTAGCTGGGGGTGAATGTGAAGAAATGCCAACAGAATTTCTTATGGAACAAACCCCAGAAGAAGAAATGGATTGTACGCTGTCTGTAGCAGACCACGTCACGTCTCTATGCTAGAATAGCTGGTCAAGAGTTTTGGTGAAACAGCACTGAAAGCAAGAGAGCTTGCCTTTGAGAAAAGGGACTGCTGCAGTTACGTTTTTGTTCAACTAATTGTTTATGTGAGCTGAAGATAGAAGCTGTTTCTGTTCCTGTTTCATTTCATTTTTGTACCAGAAGTATGGTCATTTTTGTTCTTGTTTTTCTTGCAATGAATCCACCTGGAAGGGGAAATAAAATCCTGTCTTTTGCCTAACTCCACTCGACTACAACTCATTCCTTGCTTAGTAAGAGGGACTACAATACCAGAAGGCAGTGCAGGGCTAACTGCACTATCCTTCTTGCTAGGTTTGGACACGCCCAGGCTGACCTACCCCCATGCTTTTGCCTCTGGGGAGGGTTACTGGTGACAGTAGCCAAATCTACCACTTTAGAGGTGCTTGCACAGCTCCAAGTGATGTTGCTCTTTTTTTGGTCATACTTTTTTATAAAATAGCTGTTCCCACTGTACATGCTGCCATAATACATATTTTATAAAAGGCTCCACATTCAGTGACCCTTTTGTAAAACAGGCTGCAAATTATGAACACCTAGACTTGGATTTCCCTTTTATGTCTTAGAGGTCCTAGACCAAATTGGGCTTCACACATGCTCTATCCCAGTGGACACCGTATACTTGTAGTCATAGGACTCCAGTACCGCTCTTGACTTTTCTTTGGTGAAAAGGAGGTAAAAGCCACTGTATACTGAACTTTTCTTCAAGATAAAAAGGAGATGAATCACCAAGAATATTGCAAACCATGCAAAGCCATGTAGCTCGGTTGCTATATGGCATAGATATATTTCATCACATTACACCATTACTCTATGAACAGCGCTGGCTGGTATACATTTTAAAATTCCTGTCATCTCTCATCATGCTTTCTATACAGGAAAGCCACACTATATTCTTTTTTTATTAATAGCTCATACCTTCATACGTACAGTCAGATAAACACACTATAGACTGTTATATCTTCCCTCTCCAAGGGAAATCCACCATGAGGTGAACCGTAAGTCTTCCTTTTCTTTCTTGGCCACCTTATGGTGGGAATGGTTTTCCCTCAGAGGCAAAAGTAGTTACCCAAGATTTAAATCAGTGCTTAAAACCCTTCTGTTGAATCGTGCATTTCATTCTTATGTTTGATTTGTTCAAATAGCGCAGTTCTAGCAGGGTATGGTGCCCGTCTTGGCACAGGATCAGGTGGTTGCTTGCCAACTGGTTTTTCCTTACAGTTAATGGTGGAGGGTGCAGAATAGTCTCTCAGAGGAGCTAAACTTGCATTAATTATCCCACTCTATCTTGTCTGATGCCTCTTCTTTCTTTTACCCCTGTTGCTCAGTGATTATTAGCATTTCCTTATCATTCTGTTTGACCAGTCCAGACAAGTGGGTTATGCTCCCCAACCAGCAGGTGCAGGCAGACTAGAGCAAGTTTCATGAAGTCATCCACTGGTGCAGCACTTTGAGAAGCCAATATTTGTCTACATCCAGCAGGTGGAAAGGTGTGTGCACTGGTGTCTCCCTTGGCCCAGATCAGTTGTATGGGCTATGTGATTGAGACCTGTAGGTCCAATATTTGCTAGGAGCACAGGTATACCCTTGTCTCCTCAAGCCGACAGCTTTTACTCACAGGGTCTAGCACTGTTGGGCGCAGAGGAGGGGTGGTAAATTGAGACAGGCCCATCTTCCCTCCTGCTGCCCTTTGTCTGCTTGTTAAATATTTTCTGAATTTTCTTTCCCTTGGAAGTTAATTTACATTGGCCCTTTTTATTCCTGGCAGTAATGTGGTTTTAAATTTAAAAAAAAAAACAAAAACAGCCTCCCAGCTCTCTGGAGGCAACCGGAGAGCGCTTCTTGGGTTTCTCCGGCTGGCCTGACAGATGCTGGAATTCATTTTTTGAGATTCCCTTTTTGCCATAGTTGTTTCTTTTTTTGGCCGTTCTTTTTGCCACACGGAGCTGTGCCACAATAAGGGGTGTATGAACCTGTATCTCCTGGGGCTCCCACTGGGTCAGCTCTGTGGCCAGCTCTCTATGTCCTCACTGTGATGGGGACACCTCAGGGATGGGGTTTTTTCAGCAATATCCGGACTTTCCATAGGGGGCCCAGGGCCCGATGCCAATTTTTGTGTCTTTGTCACATCTCCCACAGTTTTCCCACTGGCAGGAACAGAGACTCAGAGCCATTTTTCCACCAGCTTTGAGCAGCAGCTACTGAAACAGATCATGGGCTGTTTTCAATCCTTGCTAGCTGTACGGCAGCCTTCCTTGTAGAGGTCTGAAGCCTTGACTTCCCTATTGGAGAATTCGCAGCCTGGAACCTTTCATGGTGGTGGCAAGAGTATTGAGCACCCCAGTTCTGCCCTTTTGCCCATCTGTTCCTTCAGGAGCTCCACCTTGTCCTCTATGGGGGTTGGTTGGGATGAAGAAGAGGATTCCTACTCTCCTGCAGGGAAGTCAGCAGAGGAGGAGGTGCTTCCTCTGATAGAAGGTGAGAAAGAAACGGTTATCTACCTGTTTCACAAGGAAGATCTGTCCATCCTCATTTAGCATGCTATGGCTGTCTTTTACATTGCAGAGCTTACCCAGCTTGAGACTTCATGAGTGGACCCTATTCTGGAGGCTCTGAAACATCCTTCCAGCTTTTCTCTCCTCCCTGTGCCCATATGTAAACTCATGGTCTCACAGTGGAAAACATGAAAGCTGGGCCTTAGGGGTCCTAATGTCCTGACTTAGCTGTATCTTCTGCCCCAGGGTGAGTTGGATCAGTTTCTGTGCTCCCTTGAGTGGATTCCTTGTCATTGCAGTGGCAAAGCACATAACCATCTTGGTGGAAAAGGGCACTGAAGTGAAGGCATCTAATGATAGGAGGGTGGAAGCCCTACTCAAAAGTGCATCTACAGCTTCAGCTTTGGGTTCTCAAGGAGTACTCTGCAAAATTAGTGGCCCAAGCACTCTTATGCTGGCTCTAGCAGTTGTCAGACTGGTTGATTGTGAGATTGGAGTCTGGAGTTTTGTATGTGACAGATACCCTGTATGCAGGGGAGGCCCAGGGGTGATCTGGGGCCATGTGCGGAGACTCATTGTGGGGCCTCATTTGCATATCTACTGGACTTCATTTGCATAAATTTAATTGATTTTATTTTAAAATATATATGTTACCCATCTAAAATTTTAGGTGGCATTCAAAGGAGCCCTTCACAAGCCTATTTTTTCTCCTGGTAATGACTTAGGGGCATGTTTACTAAATATTAATGTGTGTTAAGAGCTAATAGAAATGAATGGGTGTTCTTGCACTTAATGCACATTAACATTTCTGAATGAGCATTAACTTTTAGTAAACACACCTCTTAATGAGTGTCCAAATATCATTTGCATGGGCAGTGAGGATAAAGAGACTACCAGATTTCTACATTACTATACTTCAGGGCCAATTGCCAGGCACATCAGGAAGTACTATAAACTCTGCCCGTTTAGAACCCATAGAAAACCCGCTGTATCATAACAGCACTACCAGGATTCACAAAGCACCAAACCCTACCTATCAAAATGCAACATTGCAAATATTAAACCAATACATCTCAGAGAATACAAATACATCTCCTACTGGGGAAAGAGAATAAATGAGACTGTCACATAGAAACTACATGAACAGAATACCACAGCTCAGTTACACATGCAAAACATAGGGGTATGTTTACTAAACCGTGCTAATGTTACCGGCACTAAGTGCAGCGTTAACGTGAGCAATGCCATATAAAGAAGTGGGCGCACCAGCGTGGAAGTAGCAATGGCCGATTAACGCACGACAGAGGGCACCTTGGCTCGTTATCGCGTGATAACCTTACTTTCGTGCCAGCACTGTGATAAAAGCTATAGAAGTGTAGCCCACTGGTTAATGCAATGACTGCTTAAGCCAGAGATCATGTGTTTGATCCCTCAGAGGTTTCATCTAATAAGGCTGTCTGAGACAATCCCTTTTCCTGCCTGTAACAGTCAGACACATCTCTACAATCTGTGCTGCCAGCAAAAACACCCTCACCTCAGTGCCATAACCTAAGGCGCCCCATAGGGCACATTATAAAGTGCCTTCTCTGCCAAGGCACTTTATAATGTGCCTTATAGGGTGCTTTATAGGGTGCCCTATAGGGCACATTATACAGCGCCATGGCTGACAAGGCACTTTATAATGTGCCCTATGGGGTGCCTTTGGTTACGGCACTGAGGTGAGGGTGTTTTTGCTGGCAGCACAAATTGTAGAGATGTGTCTGACTGTTACAGGTAGGAAAAGGGATTGCCTCATTAGATGAAACCTCTGAAGGATCAAACCCATGACCTCTGGCTCAGTAGTCATTGTATTAACCAGTGGACTACACCTCTATAGCTTTTAACATAGCATTGGCTGGCTACAGAAAGACTGCAGGTCACCGCATGAAATGTCTGCTGTGGTTACCAGGATAGGGTAAACCCACCAGTACCCATGATTCAATCCACATGCAGAACAGCAGTCTACATCTGATCACAGGATGGGGTATGCGCCTCTAAAGCACCACAGCCTGGTAGAGGGAAATGACCGTATGTGTTACTGGGACAGAGTAGCTGCAGACCGTGACATTGTGTGGTTCCTGTGCTCACCCTGAGGGTGAGGTGGGGCGCCCAGCACCAGGTCCACAGCACCTGGCTTGGCTGAGATAGGCTGTGCTGCAGGTCTCTATCAGTGTGTGACAAGTAGTCCTTGCAGATGCACCTAGGATACACTTGTGTTCATCTGTATTCCCCAGTCACGTCCAGCCCTTGTGGCCTATGATGCACCCAGAATAGTGCATATCTTGTGCAGTTGCCATGGTCACCTGTTATAAGAGCAGGGTGGGTGTCTGGACCCACATGAGGATTATGTAGCACCACCTACCAACCTGCTCTCTCTGTGTCAGGGTGGGGGACAGGATCTGCCACCAACAGAACCACACTCTACATCTTTGGAATGGAGGCAGTAGAGGGGACATGATGAAGAGCTGAGGGACCATCAACCCCAGTCCTGCTGGGGAAAAGGCACCCTCCAGGGCAGTCAATGCAGTTGTGTACCTATCACATAGGGCACTAGCAGAAGGCCTGGAAAATCTCAGCTGCGCCACACCACAATCTGACATTTACCAGCAGAGGGCACAGTCAGTCTGCACCCTGCAAAGTTTTCCAGCCATACATGTGTTAACAAAACTAAGAAAACCTTTAAGTCAGGGCAAATTGATATCATAGATAAAAGCTCCCAATCTCAATAAATGACCATCTTAATAGTTATTCTTTTGTCGGAGCTAGCCGTGGGAAGGCCGGAAGGGAAACCGGCTCTCACCAGGCGGGTAGCTACTTTTATTCTCAAAGGTTCTTCACCAAAAATTAAAGTTAAAGTACAATTAACCAGTAAAGTTTAAATCAAGTAAACTTATCTCAATCCAAAATGCCAGTTATGATAAGTACACGACGTGCACGTTTCGGGCAATCCAACCCTGTTTCAAGTGTAATAACCAGGCTTCAAAATTCTTCATAAGCTGTTTTCAAAAACTACTGCTTCCAAAACGCCGTCATCGCAGCTGAGGTCAATCTTACAATGGCTGATAAAACGCTTTTAAAACCAAGAGAACCATCCAATCAGAATCGGGAAAAACCCCCACATGTCGGGGAACCCCTGATCTGATTGGTCCGCTTAGAGTTATGACGAAAATTTCTTTCAATGGGGCAAAACCAGTCATCTAAATCATCCATAGTCCCGGACCCCGATCATTGATGAATGAAATATTCAGACAAGATTGATAGTTTCATAGGAAAGACAATTCTAAAGAAGACTCTGCCAGTCAATTTCTTTGTTCATGCCCCTTGGTTCCATCGTTCCAAGACGAAATATCCAGCGTTGTTCAAGGTATTGAAGACGCTCTTCACGATGCCCTCCCCGAGGGTTAATTGGAACATGATCAATTATAGACCAGACAAGCTGGTCAAAAGAATGAGAGTATTCCTTACAATGAGACACCATAGGTGCTGATAGTACCATGCATCGATGACGTGAGGAGGACCGATGTTCATATTCGGAACCTATATATGGTCATTCAGCGTGTCAACATTGCAAATATTGTATCTCTACTCTTACTGGTATTGAATGGATTCATCCTATAACACATCAAGTTTTTCGACGCCGATGGGATACCAATTGTGATACTGCTTTTGTAGTGTATTTAATACAATGTCCCTGCCTCCTCTTGTATATTGGTAGGACTATACGATCTATGAAGTGCCGTTTGACAGAACATGCCTCACGTCATCGATGCATGGTACTATCAGCACCTATGGTGTCTCATTGTAAGGAATACTCTCATTCTTTTGACCAGCTTGTCTGGTCTATAATTGATCATGTTCCAATTAACCCTCGGGGAGGGCATCGTGAAGAGCGTCTTCAATACCTTGAACAACGCTGGATATTTTGTCTTGGAACGATGGAACCAAGGGGCATGAACAAAGAAATTGACTGGCAGAGTCTTCTTTAGAATTGTCTTTCCTATGAAACTATCAATCTTGTCTGAATATTTCATTCATCAATGATCGGGGTCCGGGACTATGGATGATTTAGATGACTGGTTTTGCCCCATTGAAAGAAATTTTCGTCATAACTCTAAGCGGACCAATCAGATCAGGGGTTCCCCGACATGTGGGGGTTTTTCCCGATTCTGATTGGATGGTTCTCTTGGTTTTAAAAGCGTTTTATCAGCCATTGTAAGATTGACCTCAGCTGCGATGACGGCGTTTTGGAAGCAGTAGTTTTTTAAAACAGCTTATGAAGAATTTTGAAGCCTGTTTATTACACTTGAAACAGGGTTGGATTGCCCGAAACGTGCACGTCGTGTACTTATCATAACTGGCATTTTGGATTGAGATAAGTTTACTTGATTTAAACTTTACTGGTTAATTGTACTTTAACTTTAATTTTTGGTGAAGAACCTTTGAGAATAAAAGTAGCTACCCGCCTGGTGAGAGCCGGTTTCCCTTCCGGCCTTCCCACGGCTAGCTCCGACAAAAGAATAACTATTAAGATGGTCATTTATTGAGATTGGGAGCTTTTATCTATGATACATGTGTTAACGGCAGACAGTCTGCTAGCCAGTACACAGTGCATGTTCCTAGAGAAACTATGTGCACCCAGAAGTAGGATATAAGCACAAACGGTATGCCAGTGATTGGGCCCCAGAAAAGAGAACCCACAGATATCACTTGAGAAAAACACTGTACAGCACTATGTGGGAACCTAGACATGCCATGGTCACTGCTCAGTCAGGGTGAGAAAGACCTCCCAGCATGACATGCTGTGGTCACCCTGTCCGTGCAGGTGGTGGTCGGGCACTACAATGTCCCAGCCATTGCCCTATGCCCTGTGCAGATGCATCCTGCCCATACCACCCTGTCCGGGCCATATCCACAATACCTTGCTCCTCATTATGCACATTGGCATGCTAACGCTGGAAACAATGTAAGTATTATGGGCTCAGTAAGGTGTAGGCAGCCACAAAACACTGGATAGACATACACACATTCCCACACCTATTTCAGCATTGTGCAAAGATAGAGATGGTTGGCAGCCCTGCCTGCCACACCAGTCCTGAGCACAGCGCAGGCATTGCTAAGGTATTCAATACTGTTAGGGTCACTCTCTGGGGTGGTAAACACTGTCAGGAAAAAGGAAACACACTCCACATATATCAGAAAGGTTGCTATGATGGATCTCTGTTAACAAATTGTGTTTAAGTTAGGATTTGCTAACTGAAATTAATCATAGCAAATTTTGATATACTGTATGTGGAGCATGTTTCCATGTTTATGACGGTGATAAGGTATGCAGGTGCTAGTAGTGGTAACTGCTGCTCTGCGCCAGCCCCAACAGCCTGACTCTCCATGAGGCTTTGGCTAGTGGAGCCTGTGGGTGTTTGTGCCCCTGTTGGCTGATGCTCTAGGGCAGGGGTTCTCAACCCTGTCCTCGGGACCCACCTAACCAGTTGGGTTTTCAGGATAACCACAATGAATATGTATGAGAGAGATTTGCATACATTGCCTCCATTATATGCAAATGTCTCCCATGCATATTCATCGTGGCTATCCTGAAAACCCGACTGGCTAGGTGGGTCCCGAGGACAGGGTTGAGAACCCCTGCTCTAGGGAGTGCACATGTTTATGTTGTATGTGCTCTGTAGGGTAAAATATAGGGACATGGTCTGCAGGAGCCACAGCTGGGATTTGAACCTGTGACCTTCTGCCCCAGAACACACTGGCTGTGTATACTGCACCAGACAGTTGCTACAGAGATGGCCAGTCTCTGGGGATACACACAAAACAAAAAACCAAGAGCAAAAAGACAAAGTCAAAACAAAAAATAACTTGCTCCCAAAAACTATACAATTACTCCAATAAACCTACGACCTATAATCCAACATATAACTCAATCTCAGGCTATTAATGACCTCAGATGGCACAACTCCACATTTGATGATAAATCACCTTAGGTGTTGTTAGACGCTCACATCACCGGTCATAGCCTACCCTACCTTCCAAAATCAAAAATACCAATATCTTCCATCAATTAAAGACACCCTAAACTTCAATCACGGGAAAAGTCTCAAATTATTTCTAAATCCAAAGAGCTAAAATGAAATCACTAATACACATTCACACATTCACACTTACAAACCTCACTCACACACTAATCCATAACATTAGAAACAGCGTCAATCCAATCAGCATACAACTTAAATGAAAAAGGCTGAACGCAGCCTAAATCAAATACTGGAGCGATACCTGCAATTATAATAGAAACAGTGAGAAATTCAGAAGTATAACGATGCCAATAATAAGCACTGAAAAACTTATCTTGCAATAATGAAACATCCAGCCAGGTCTCTAACTCCTCAATGAACGCTGCTCATGGTGAATTTCAACCTCCAACAAAGGAGCCATGGAACACGGGAGAGACATCCAAAGTCCTAGTGTTATCATATAGCTTTTAAATATGACTAAAGCTCGCTCGACAAAAGCCTTTGTTTCGCCGTTCACCGGCTTCTTCAGGAGCAACGTCATGCACAATGATAGCTACAAAAAATGGCTCCACACCATCTCCCGCCATCACAACTTGGCGTGTGACGCGCCTAATAACATAGCCATACACCAATCAAAAGCTCATTCAAAACCATGACGTCAGTTTAAAGAAACAGACATCAGACATCATTCTTAAACACATGAACTGCACAGTGACACCCTAACCAAACAGAGGCGCACAATCTCACATACAAAAAAATTCTCATAATCAGATCAATAGAATCTCTCAAAAAAATAATGTCCATTCAAGACGATCATTAAGTCCATGAGGCTGCAAAGTCTGTAATTTGAAAATCCATCGCTGTTCCTTTTGCAAAAGCACTTTCTTACGGTCACCCCTGCGAATATCAAGGGGTACCGATTCCAATACCGTACATCGAAGAGTCTCAAAAAGATGCCCGGAATCGAGGCAATGCTGTACCAATGGAGTGTCAAAACAAGCTTTCTTAAGACTATATTTATGCTCCGCTAATCGAGTCCGCAAGGGTCTGGTGGTTTTTCCTATATAAAGCATTTGACATTCACACCAGATTCCATAAATCACATAGGAAGTATTACAAGTCGTAGCTACCGTCAAAGTTCTGACTTGAGAACTATACTTCTCACACATGGATGAACTCATAATAGTACAAAATGAGCAATGTTGGCAAGCTGCATGACCTTGCGTGGATGACAGAGGAACTCCAGTACGTCTTAAAACTGCAGGACATAGACGATCTTTAAGGTTATGTCCTCTACTATATGCCATCCTCAATTCACAAGTAGTAAGATTAGGATGACGATGAATAAGGCCCCAATGTTTACGAATCATAGAAGATATACGATGAGATAAACTGGAAAAAGGTAAAACACATGTAACTATAGGCACTGAAGACATAGGCGTTGATGCAGGATGAGGATGCAAGAGCCAATCCCGATGATTGTACTTTGCCCTTTTATAGGCTGTATTGATTACTGATAATGGATACCCCCTGTTGAGAAATTTTTCCATCATGCCTTTAGCTTGTAATCGAAACTCTGTATTAGTAGAACATATTCGACGACACCGCAAAAACTGCGAATAAGGCAAACTGTGTTTTAGATGAGAAGGATGAAAACTAGAGAAATGCAACAGAGTGTTACGATCGGTAGGTTTAGAGTACAATGTAGTAACAAAACTGTTATGATGTTTCAATATTTTTACATCTAAAAAATGTATTTCATATGCTTGGACATTCATCTCGAACTTGATGGTATCATGGCAAGCATTCAAATATACAAAAAAATCTTCCAATTGGGCACGAGCACCACACCATAAGAGAAAAATATCGTCAATGTAGCGATACCACCGTATTATGTATTGCTGATAAAGTGAAGTATAAACATAACGTTCTTCATAGTCACTCATAAATAAATTTGCTAGTGACGGTGCAAATGTAGCACCCATCGCTGTACCCGATATTTGCTGTATAAAGGTATCTTGATAAACAAAATAATTCTCTTTAAGTGCTAAAGTCGCCAAATCTAACAACACTGAAGTAGATACTCTGTGTGGCAATATTCGAGCCTCACAGATTTTTTGCATAATTATTAAAGCTTCTCCTTGAGGAATCGAGGTATAAAGAGCTGCTACATCCAAACATACCATATATGATACTTGTTCAATTAAATGTTCATTCTCCAATAGCTGTAAAAAGTGAGTGGTATCTTTCACATATGAACGGATCTTAGAAACCTCATTTTTCAAGAAAACATCCAAAAAAATGCCCACTCTCTCCAATAGAGAATCATTACTAGATAAAATAGGTCGCCCAGGGGGAGAAGTCATATTCTTGTGGATCTTCGGTAGAATGTAAAAAACCGGTACTTTTGGATATGGTGGATTCAAAAAAAGGTTCTCTTTAGAGGTTAACTGACCCAAATCATACGCTTCAGAAGTAATAGTTTTAATCTTCAATTGAAGAGTTTCAGTAGGATCTACCATTAGAATTCTATAATGATGAGGGTTATTTAATTGCCGCCAGACTTCTTTCTCATAATCAGTAACATTCATAAGCACAACCGCACCTCCTTTATCAGCACGCTTAATGACCACATGAGTCATATTAGATAACTCCTGTAAAGCTGCATAATCAATAGATGATAAATTCTTAGGATGATTATGATATTTCATTTCTAACTGTGCTAAATCGGCCAGCACCACTTGTCGAAAGGTATACAGCAATGGATCTAAAGGACCAGGTGGGGTCCATGTAGATTTTAATTTAACTACCGAGGAATCTGGCATTGAAGGAACATCACTAAAAAATAATTTCAACTGTAAAGCACGTACCAGGCGTTCAACTGCTACTCTACTAGTGAATTTATCATAGCTAGGGCCATATACAAATGACAAGCCTCTAGCCAGAACTGATGTTTGAGCAGGAGTCAAAATAACAGCGTTCATTGAGGAGTTAGAGACCTGGCTGGATGTTTCATTATTGCAAGATAAGTTTTTCAGTGCTTATTATTGGCATCGTTATACTTCTGAATTTCTCACTGTTTCTATTATAATTGCAGGTATCGCTCCAGTATTTGATTTAGGCTGCGTTCAGCCTTTTTCATTTAAGTTGTACGCTGATTGGATTGACGCTGTTTCTAATGTTATGGATTAGTGTGTGAGTGAGGTTTGTAAGTGTGAATGTGTGAATGTGTATTAGTGATTTCATTTTAGCTCTTTGGATTTAGAAATAATTTGAGACTTTTCCCGTGATTGAAGTTTAGGGTGTCTTTAATTGATGGAAGATATTGGTATTTTTGATTTTGGAAGGTAGGGTAGGCTATGACCGGTGATGTGAGCGTCTAACAACACCTAAGGTGATTTATCATCAAATGTGGAGTTGTGCCATCTGAGGTCATTAATAGCCTGAGATTCAGTCTCTGGGGATACCATGACTGCTCTTCAGACAGACCTTGTCTGTTGCACTGCACGCCACCCAACTAAACAGGGCTTGGCCTTGGTGTGCTGTGGGCAGATGCCACTGCCCCCTCCACCACCAGCACCCCTACACCACCATCCTGACATGTCCTTATGCCGGTGGTGCTGGTGGTGTGCAATCTCAGGCCATCCAGTGTGCCGGTAGGCGGCTGCCTATGGTGTGGGGTCTTGGGTAAGGATGCCTACATAGACATCCACGCTTCCCCCCAGCACCACCTGCCAATGTTATGTGCCCTTTGGGGTACCTGCTGGGTACTGTCCCCTGGATGGGACACTGTGGCACACACACTCATGGGCAAGTTTGATCTTGGTCAGTTGCTGTCTTGCTTATTTTCCGTTTCTGCATTCCTATGTGTCACCTAGGCATCTGCCTAATCCACCCTGTGCCCCAGCTGCCCCACTGCATGTCCCGCCTGCAGCCCCCTGTACCCGATTTGCAGCATCACCATATTGCCCTTTCATACTTGGGCACTATGCGGTTGCTGCACATGTAGCACTACTATCACTTTTCTTGGTCTCCCTGCCTTTGCTGTACATTGCTGACTGAAATGGTTTCTCTCTCCTGTAATTGTGCCTCTAATGCCTGGTTTTCACTCGCGGTAAATTTCGACCCTTCATTTCACAGAGTTAGTGTAACAGGAGCCTCTCCCCGCCCACTCCCCACCCATTGACCCCTTCTCTCCGCCCTGTCTCCTCCCTCTGCGGGACTTAATGCCGCCGGGCCCGTTATCGTGCGATAAGTAACATTATCGCGCAATAATGTTACTTTATCTCGTGATAACGTCGCCGCTGTGACGTTATCGCTGTTTAGTAAACATACCCCATAGACTGTCACCAAACATAGAACAATGGATCACAATTTAGAAATATGAAGACAATAATTAAAATGGGAACCCCAAAAGCCAAACTTGGAATATACAGCAACACTAGAGAAATAAAACTATAAATTAATTTCCTCTTATACTAAACAAAACGCAATATTAGTGATGCACATTTCCCAGAGATGACATATTCCAGTTAATAAATTCAAAATAAAAAAGTATTTTCTACCCTTTGTTGTTTGAATATTTTATTTTTCGGTCACAATTACTTCAGTCACTTTCTTCTGGTTTCTTCTTCTCTTCTGCTAACTCTCCATTGTCTGCAGTCCATTTGTCCTTTTTTCTCTCTTCTAGTTTTTTCGATTCTCTCTCTACATCTGTTCTAACATACTGATCTTTCACCGTTTGCTCTTGCCTCCATTTCTTTTTTTATTCCTTTTTAATCCACTCAAATTTCACCTCTCCATCCTCAATCCCCACTTACTCTCACAGTACTCAGCCAATTATAGATTTTTCTTTCCCCCCGCACAAAATATCTTTTCCCTTCTCCATCCTCATCCCTCAGCTTCTTTTTTTCTCTCGCCATCCCCATCCCCTTCTAGTCCTCTCCCTACATCAGCTTCCTTCTAGTTCCAGCCCCTCCCAGCATCCACTCTCTTTCAGACCCATTCTCCCATCCCCCCACATCAGCCCATTTTCAGTCCTAGCCACCAGTCTTCTTCCAAGGAGCAATTGTCTCCTCCCCTCCCACCATCAGCCCATTTCTAGTCCTAACCTCCAGTTTTCTTCCAGGGTCAGCAGCTCTCTCCTCCCCCCCCCCCAACAACAGCCCATTTCCAGTCCTAGCCCCCCCCCCCCCTTCACATCAGTCCATTTCTGGTCCTAGCTATTTCCAGTCCTAGCCCATCCAATCATCAGCCCATTTCCAGTTCTAGCCCCCCCCCCCAGCCCCCCTGATCAGCCCATTTAGTCCTCCCAACCCCCTCCCCCCCCCCCGGAAGAGCCCTGTGCCTGCCTGATCAGCTTCAGAGGGAGCCGGGGAGGCCCAAAGTCTGGTGCACTGGCTCACTTCAGCAGAGCCACAAGAAAGAACAACGTTTTCCTTCTTTCCTGTGGCTCTGATAAATTTGAGCTCGCCAGCGCGCTGTCAGGAGGTTAAATGGGGCATTTCCTGTCTCGCATGAGACAGGAAATGCCCCCTTTAACCTCCTGGCATTCAACACTCAAGCAGGCTCAACTTTAGCAGAGCTGCTGAAAAGAAAGAAAATGTTCTTTTCTCCCAGAGCTCTGCAGAGGTGAGCCAGAGCGCTGGACTTTGGCCCTCCCCAGATCCCTCTGAAGCCAGTCAGGCAGATGCGGGGCCTCTCATGGCATGAGGGCCATGTGCAGGCAACATTACTGCACAATGGACAGGCTGGCCCTGCCTGTATGACTTGATTAGAATCTCCTTCAAGTCTAATGCAGCAGTTGTAGCGGCCAGGCTGTGGCTTTGGCTCCAAAATTGGTCAGTTGTTGCTACCTCTAAGTTGTTGCTGAGCAAGCTCAGATTGCTCTTTAGGGAGGAACTAAAGAAGTTGGTAAAAGACCTCAGAGAAACTCACCTTCAGAAGTTCCAGGAAGAGAGGTATGCCTAATGGAGAGCTCCACATGCAAGAAGGACAGCTTCAGACTCACCAAATCGAACAATGCTATCAAAAATGACTACTAATCTAAATTCCAAATATAAAACAACAATTGATGGTGATAGGCATCAGTAAAAAATGGCATGCAAATTCAAAGTGGATCAAGAAAGAACCACTGCAAACTGAACCATGTGAAACATTAAGCGCCTACACCTATAACTAAAAATATTGTGATGAGTAAAGCCCTGCTGAACCCATGGAAATAGGAAAAGATAATGAATATACCTTTAAGGAAAGAGACATTCCTGAAATTCACAGGTTCCAGACTGCAGTCAAAGAAAGAAAGCATGGAGTTGATAGAGCCAGTTTGCCACACCCAAGCTCTGCTGACATAAGTGCAAGCTTAGGGAGTAATGGCAAACACCTGTGCAGAGACAGAGAAAGGCTAGCTAAGAAGCAGCCTTATAAACCCTGCTCGGAAGGGGAGAAGGGAGTTGGGTTTGAGGATCAGGTTGCGGTTCAAACTGTTTGTGTTCCAGTTCCAGTCCGGAATCATGGGCAAGTTTAGAGAGTTCAGTGTGTTTCACCTATTCCAGGAGTTCAGAGAGAGGAACTCAGAAGAGGAAACATCAGGGGAAGGAGAAGGGTGTGGAAGGAGCCTGAGAGCCAAGAAACCACATGTGCTTTGCTTAGAGAAAGAAAGCAGGGATGTCTTCTACTTCGGGTCTCGGACCGAAGGTTTCCAGCTGCTCAAAGGTGGGTGAACAAGGCTATAGCCAGAAGTAACCAGAACCCAGCCTGGAGCAATGAACCGTGGCTGAATAGCGGAGAGGAACCAAGGCAACTGAACCAGGGAGAAATATCCCATACTAGAGGTACAGACATTCCTTACCGGGGAAAACAGTGCTGGAGGGAGGTCCAGGGATTTCCCCAGAGCATTCACCGAGGAGCAGATTGTGGGAGTTCAGAGCCAGACGTATATGCTTTAGAACAAGAGGATATGCAAGTGGACTGTGTGGAGCAAAACTCCATATCAGGTGAATTGCCAATGGATTGTACATTATGCCAGACAGAAGCTATGAAAGTCTGTTGATAAGAAATGCTTGATAAAGAAAGGTCTTGAGAAGCAATGTGAATGAACCTAGTTTTGTTTTGCTAAGAAATACCTACTAACTCAAGAGAACGTTGCCAGCTTCTACATTTTGTGTTTAAAGAAGCAGAAGGTAAATGAGGACATTTAACTTTGCTTAAACAGAGAAACTGTATTTTGTTTTGCTGATTACCTTATGAAAACAACTGCACATGTTTTAAAAGCTTATGAAGTTTCCTCAGTTCCAGCTTATGTATAATTTCTGAAGTATTGTTTGGAGAAGAATATCCTGATGTTGTGTGTTTGAACCTTAGTGCTTTTTGGGGAAAAAATAAACTTTTGTCTTTGCCTTTAACCTTTGGCTTACACGACTATCCTTGAATGAGGAAAACTACAAGTCCCAGAATGCCTCACTGTGGACAAGAATAGTGTTTAATTCCTTTATTAGAGGTCTAAAATTGGCAGCCCTATGCCTATAGGCCCTCGGCCGGGGCTGGGGTCACGACAAGTGGCGTAGTTCTTGGATTTTTTCACACATGCGCCAGGATTTCCAAACACCTCAGGATTTGCATAGAAGACAAACACACGGCTGAGCTGCGCAGAGAATTTCAGTGGGAAAACGCAGGCAGGTCAACTGAATCACAGAGGACAGCTGAGACCTTCACTTTTGAGAGGCTTGAATCTACGCCTGTCCTCAGGTAACCTGTAGATAATTGGGCTAGTAAAGGATTCAAGTGCAAACGTCCGGGAATCCCAAACAGCTTAAGCCAAGAGACTAGCTGAAGTGTTGTTGTCGTACCGCACTTGGTGGTGTTCTTTTTCTTTCTTTTCTTCCTTACAGAAAACTACAGCTATGGAGTGCAAGGACGTACTGCAATGGATGGCAGCTCAATTTGAGAAACAGAGGGAGATGTCATACCAGGCCCAGGAGCAGGCCGCAGCATTGATGCAAGCACAACAAAAACCTGTATTGGACATGATGGAGGCATGGCTGGCTAGCCAGAAGAAGACGGCAGAAGCGGCACAAACCCCTCCAGGCTTTGCAGGGACAGTACATACCTGTGGGGTAGGACCACAGTCTTGTGGGACATTTACTTTTGGACAGTTGTCTGCAAATGATAACATAGACTATTTCTTGGAATCATTTGATAGGGTTGCACACACAGTAGGCTGGTCAAAGGAGCAATGGGCTGTACGCCTGGCCACATCCCTCACTGGTGAGGCATTGGCGGCGTATAGGGCCATGCACGCGGCACTTGCTAACGACTATGATGAGCTAAGAAAGGCCATAAGGGATCGCCTAGGATTAACCCCGATGGTTTATCATCGCTTGCTAAGAAGTACAAAATTAAAACCTGGTGAGATGCCAAAAGCTCTTTGCCAGAGGATCAGAAGCTTAGTAGAAAAGTGGTTGACACCAGAGGACAAAACCAGACATTGAAGCAAATGTTAAGGCGAGGCTTGGATGGTAACATGGCAGAGTGGGATACGATGTTTCCCTTTGTCTTGCATGCCTGCCGAGAGCGAATACAGGCATCCTTGGGAGCCTCCCCTAATGAATTAATGTATGGGCGGGCTTCACGAGGAGTTTTGGATATATTGCGAGAGCAGTGGGTTGAGCCTGAGGTGGAGGAAACAGGAATACCCCATTTTTTGAGAGATTTAAGGGGACGGTTGCACCGAACCTCTCAAGTGGCGGAGAAAGATTTAAGAGCCAGTCAGTTGCGCCAGAAAAATTACTACGATCGGGGTAGGAAACCCCGCCAACTAGTTGTAGGTGAGAAAGTAGTAGTAATGGTGGCCGGCGCCAGCCCAAAATTTGAGAGCCAGTGGAAAGGGCCATATAAAGTGGTCAAACAGGTGGGTCCCGTATCTTCCGTGGTAAAAAATGAGAGGGGCCGCCAACAGGTATACCACGTAAATGTTCTTAGGCCCTGGCATGAACAAATAGCGTTCGCTCATCTGGCTGAAGTACAGAGAAATACAGATACCCTAGCAAGAATTACGAGCTGTGCGGGTAAAATCTCGCCAGCTCGTAATATCTTAAGGGGGGGGATATGTGATGAGGAAAGCCCTGTTGAACCAATGGAAATAGGAAAAGTTAATGAATATACCTTTAAGGAAAGAGACATTCCTGAAATTCACAGGTTCCAGACTGCAGTCAAAGAAAGAAAGCACGGAGTTGATAGAGCCAGTTTGCCACACCCAAGCTCTGCTGACATAAGTGCAAGCTTAGGAAGTAATGGCAAACACCTGTGCAGAGACAGAGAAAGGCTAGCTAAGAAGCAGCCTTATAAACCCTGCTCAGAAGGGGAGAAGGGAGTTGGGTTTGAGGATCAGGTTGCGGTTCAAACTGTGT
The DNA here is from genome assembly GCA_033557465.1 of Ichthyophis bannanicus. Classification (NCBI taxonomy): domain Eukaryota; kingdom Metazoa; phylum Chordata; class Amphibia; order Gymnophiona; family Ichthyophiidae; genus Ichthyophis; species Ichthyophis bannanicus. The sequence goes on along the minus strand of CM066037.1, from coordinate 220,756,240 downwards.
TCCAGTTCCAGTCCGGAATCATGGGCAAGTTCAGAGAGTTCAGCGTGTTTCAGCTATTCCAGGAGTTCAGAGAGAGGAACTCAGAGGAGGAAACATCAGGGGAAGGAGAAGGGCGTGGAAGGAGCCTGAGAGCCAAGAAACTACATGTGCTTAGAGAAAGAAAGCAGGGAAGTCTTCTACCTCGGGTCTCAGACCGAAGGTTTCCAGCTGCTCAAAGGTGGGTGAACAAGGCTATAGCTAGAAGTAACCAGAACCCAGCCTGGAGCAAGGAACCGTGGCTGAACAGTGGAGAGGAACCAAGGGAACTGAACCAGGGAGAGATATCCCATACTAGAGGTACAGACATTCCTTACCGGGGAAAACAGTGCTGGAGGGAGGTCCAGGGATTTCCCCAGAGCATTCACCAAGGAGCAGATTGTGGGAGTTCAGAGCCAGATGTATATGCTTTAGAACAAGAGGATATGCAAGTGGACTGTGCAGAGCAAAACTCCATATCAGGTGAATTGCCAATGGATTGTACATTATGCCAGACAGAAGCTATGAAAGTCTGTTGATGAGAAATGCTTGATAAAGAAAGGTCTTGAGAAGCAGTGTGAATGAACCTAGTTTTGTTTTGCTAAGAAATACCTACTAACTCGAGAACGTTGCCAGCTTCTACATTTTTTGTTTAAAGAAGCAGAAGGTAAATGAGGACATTTAACTTTGCTTAAACAGAGAAACTGTATTTTTTTTTGCTGATTACCTTATGAAAACAACTGCACATGTTTTAAAAGCTTATGACGTTTCCTCAGTTCCAGCTTATGTATAATTTCTGAAGTATTATTTGGAGAAGAATATCCTGACGTTGTGTATTTGAACCTTAGTGCTTTTTGGGGAAAAATGAACTTTTGTCTTTTCATTTAACCTTTGGCTTACACGACAATCCTTGAATGAGGAAAACGACAAGTCCCAGAATGCCTCATTGTGGACAAGAATAGTGTTTAATTCCTTTATTAGAGGACTAATTGGCAGCCCTATGCCTCTAGGCCCTCGGCCGGGGCTGGGGTCACGACAATATACAAAACACATTGATCTTTAGAAACATACAGTATATGGCTTCATAGCCTCAACACAGCTTCATAACATCAAAAAGTACCCTGACGCTAGCAGCATTTCACAATATAAGCTGCATCAGGAGGTCATTTCAAAACCGCTGACACTGCGCTACGGTCCACCAGATCTAAATCATTTTATAGCCATCTTAGCACAGGGGAATGCTGCTAATCCATCTCACCACATGGACCAGCTTCAGACTGGCAGGATCTCAGCAGGAGCTTGCTCTTCTAAAGGGTCTAAACCCAAAAAGGGTCAGCCCTTTTGGAGTTCCCAGCATTTACAAGACTGATCAGTGGCTTCCTTAGGAGCCTGTGAGCCCCCAAAATGAGATCCAGTAGGTGACTTCTGAGGTACACCCATTTGGGGAGCATCTCCAGCTGTTTTGCTTGAAATGGGCCCATATCACATGAGACCAATGGGTCCTTGAGGTCCTCTGTCATGGTTATGCACTGGAATTTGTGAAGCCTCTTCACAATGTTTTTGTGGAGTCTTCTTACGGATTCCCGCTCAAGTGGGTGGCAGTTGAGGAAACTTCAATGCCTCCTGCAGTTGCAGGTTTTTACCTGTGCCCTTTGCAGTGAGGTCAAGGATGTTATTCCATCTACTTTGTGATACCCATTATGAACCTGAAGATGGTCAGTGCTAAGCATTGAGTGCCTCACTTCTGCATGGAGACCATCAAGTTGGTCCATCAAGGGGAGTTTTTTGCCTCCCTGAACCCCTATCCAAAGTATACTTTTTTTTTTTTTTAAGTTTCAAAATTTTCCATTTTTACAATAGAAGAAAGAAATCGGAAACATCAGAACTCAGATGTACCTATATCCACAAATGAAATACATTTGAAGAATTCAATTCTACTATCAGACCATATCAAAGAGAGAGAAAGAAAACAATACACCATGCCTGGAGATCATCATGAATTACTAACAAGCTCAAATCCTCCACCAACATAAGCAGAGAGAACAAGGAATATAAATCAAGAAAAAGATTACCTGTCACTACTGAGGCCCAACCCTTTCCTGCTCTTCACAAATTCTTCAAGTTGCAGAAGATCCGTATAAACATATCGGACTCCCTGCAGCCCAACCAAACTTTTGCATGAAAATCTAAAAAAGAAAAGTAGCTCCCATTGCAATCACATGGGGCTTCAATTGAAGGAAAACCTTATGGCTTATTTGGGTAACCCTTGACAAATCAGGAAATATCATTATTCTTTGCCCACAGAATGAAATCAACTTATAGTAGAAATATATTTTAATAATCTGAGCCTTAACAGACACAGAAATGAAAGATACCACTAAGGTTGCCCAAACTGGGATCTCATCAGTTGTTGTCCCAAAAATTGGGACAAATCAATAGTCACATGGATCTCAGCAGCACCATCTGAAATCAATCTGTCTGGCAAATAATAAGCATTCACAATCAAAATTGTATCTACATTATCCATTTTCAAAATATCTTTAAAATATTTTCCAAGCAAACTAACAGGTGAAAGTGAGTTTTTGGAAAATTAAGAAATCTCAAATTCCTACTACATATAGAATTTTCGAAAAGTTCAAACTGCCTATCTTGAATATCTGCCAGATTGAAGATCGGCGACCTGACACTCTAACTTAGTTAAACCTACTCCCATCTGGGTGAGGGCTTAATCTTGTTGTTCAAACTTAACCACTACCTCCTTCGAAAAGGAGGCAGTTTGTTCTATAACAGCCCTAAGGTACACATTAGTTTGAGTAATAATTTTCCAAATATTGACCAAAGATACAGAGTCAGGAACTTCCCCTAGGGAAGGCTGGGGAGCTACAACAGGAAAAGTAAACTGCTAAAACTTTGGCATGAAATTGGAAGAACCCCTTGATGCTAAGACCTCAGAGGGGGGAAAAGTAGAAGAACCCATTACAGGGGACCGCCCATCCTCTCCCAGTTCCTTGGGGAAAGTCAATGGCTGAGATGGATGAGTTTGAGCAACTGGGCTTAAAATAGCCCCAGACTCAGAAGAAGATAACAAGTTAGGAGTAATTGCGGCCGTTATCCCAACAACAGAGGCTACATGCTTGCCCATAGGGTCCACGATTTTACTCACAGCAGGAGCTGCTGAAGATGCCTTCAGAATCTTTTATTTCCTCTTATGGGGCATGACACTTGCCTTCCTCTTAAATTAACTGGCAACAAAGGGGCATGCCCCTTTGTCCCTATGCCCAGGGCCGGCCCGTCCATTGAGCGAGAATGTTTTTTGCACAGGGCCTCGCGTTTCAGGGGGCCCCGCGCAAAAAACATTCTGATCTAAAAGTAAAATTTTAAAATAAAAAAAAAGCTGTCTGCTGCCGCTTCCGGGGCCGCCGCGGCAGAATCGAGTGTGCCGCGGGGCCCCCCCTGTGCCCGGCAGAGCCCGCCCTCCCCGGTATCAGCTCTCTCCAGCTGCAGTCACACGCGAGAGATGGGAACTTCCCATCAGCCCCCGCGGGCTTAATAGAGCCGCGAAAGGGAAACTAATCCCTTCGCGCTCTGAAAGCCGGCGCGTGTGACTGAAGCTTGTTTTTGGGGGTAATTTTAGATTCTTCTTTGTTGTCACAGGTAGCTGCTGTGTAAGGAAGCCTCATTGCAGCTTAAATTGGTGCACCAGTTACACCATGTTTAGTGCTCCCAGGGTTTTAGGGCAGTGATGCAGGTTGTGGTTTTCACTAGCAGACAGCTTTTTTTGTAAAAAAAATTTCGGTGGGCTGGGGGTTAGGAGTGGTGAAGGGCTGGGGGGGGTTAGGAGTGGTGAAGGGCTGGGGGGGGGTTAGGAGTGGTGAAGGGCTGGGGGGGGTGTTAGGAGTGGTGATGGGCTGGGGGGGCTATGGGCTATGGGGGAGCTAAGTCTATATGGGCTGATGGGATTAGGACTGGAAGTGGGTTGATGGGGGTTTAGGACTGGTAATGGGCTATGGGGGGGCTTAAACTAAAAATTGGGTGATGGGGGATTAGGACTGGAAATGGGCTGGTGGGATTAGGACTGGGAGTGGGCTATGGGGGGCTAGGACTGGTAATGGGTTGGGGGGGTTGCTAGGACTGGAAATGGGCTGGGAGGATTAAGACTGGAGGTGGGCTGATGGGGTTAGGACTGGTAATGGGCTGTGGGCTGTTGGGGGGTTAGGAAGGGTAATGGGCTATGGGGGGCTAGGACAGGAAATGGGCTGATGGGGAGGGGTTAGGACTTGAGGTGGGCTGTTGGGTGGGGTTAGGACTGGTAATGGGCTATGGGGGGCTAGGACAGGAAATGGGCTGATGGGGAGGGGTTAGGACTTGAGGTGGGCTGATGGGGTTAGGACTGGCAATGGGCTATGGGGGGGTTAAGACTGGTAATGGGCTGTTGGCTGATGGGGGCTGTCTGGTAATGGGCTATGGGGGTTAGGACTGATAATGGGCTATGGGGGGGGGATAGGACAGGAAATGGGCTGATGGGGAGGGGTTAGGACTTGAGGTGGGCTGATGGGGTTAGGACTGGTAATGGACTGTGGGCTGATGGGGGGGTTAGGACTGGCAATGGGCTATGGGGGGCTGACTGGAAATGGGTTGATGGGGGTTAGGACTGGAAGTGGGCTGATGGGATAGGACTGGTAATGGGTTATAGCGGGGCTGAAACTGAAAATGGGGTGATGGGGGGTTAGGACTGGAAGTGGGTTGATGGGGGCTAGGACTGGTATTGGGATGGGGAGTTGCTAGGACTGGAAAAGGGCTGATGCAGGGACTAGAAGGGAATGGATGCTGGGTGAGGCTGGAACTAGAAGGGAGCTGGTGTTGGGGGAGGATTAGAATGGGATGGGGCTGGGAGAGTAAAATGGAGAGGGGAAAAATATTTTGTGTGGGAGGGATAAAAAATCTACAATTGGCCGGGTATTGGGAGAGTAAGTGGGGATTGAGGATGGAGGGGTAAATTTTGAGTAAATGAAATAGGAATGAGGAAAGAGAAAAAGGAGAAAGATTAGTATGTTAAAGCAGAGAGAATGGAAAAAAAACTAGAAGAGAGAAGAAAGGACAAATGGACAGCAGACGATGGAGAGTTAGCAGAAGACACGAAGAAACCAGAAGAAAGTGGCTGGAGCAATTGCAGCTGAAAAAAAATGCACAAAAGGTAGAAAAATATCTCTTTATTTTGAATTTATTAATTGGAATATGTCAGCTCTGGTAAATGTGCATCATTAACGTCTGCGCTTTGTTTAGTACAAGAGCAAATTAATGTATAGTTTTATTTCTACAGTGTTGTACATTCCAAGTTTGGCTTTTGGGATTCCCAGTTTAATTATTGTCTTCCTGTTTCTAAATTGTGATTCCTTGTTTGGTGATGGTCTATGTTCTGCATGTGTAACTGAGCTGAGGTATTCTGTTTATGTAATTCCTATTTGACATTGCCACTTGTTCTCTTTCCCCAGTAGGTCATGTATTGTTGTTCTCTGAAATGTATTGGTTTAATATTTGCAGCGTTTCCTTTTGATAGTTAGGGTATGGTGCTTTATGAGTCCTGGTAGTGCTGTTAGGATACGGCGGCTTTGCTATGGGTTCTAAATGGGCAGTGTTTGTAGTAGTTCCTAATGTGTCTGGCGGTTGGCACTGGATTATAGTAATGTAGAAGTCTTTTAGTCTTTCTTTATTCATACACTCATTAAGAGGCATGTTTACTAAAGGTTATTGTATGGTAACATTATGCAAATATTTATGCAAATGAGGCCCCTTATGCAAATGAGGTCCCGCACCGAGTCTCCGCACATGGCCCCGCACCCCCCTTGGGCCGCCCCTGCCTATGCCCCTTTGTTCACAGTCACAGCTGCGAGTCTGTGGCTGCATGGCTGCCAACTGGCTTTTAAAGAATAGTTGTGCTCTGATGACACATCAGTGTAGGTGAGGCATGTCACCACGCCCCCTGCTGGTAGCTTGTTGAAGGGACAAGGTGGACATTTTTAATTATTTTGTAGAAGTAGGAAACCTTTTTGGACCAGAGGGATCATGGTCCTTGTAGTCCTTCTTCTTAAAGAAATGAGTTGTGCATGCCTTGTGTAGGGTCAAACAAAAGGTTTTTATTCCCCTTTAGCACTAAGGTTCGCTAAGAAACCAAAAGTAGAATTTACCTTATTTTCAGGTTTATGCCAAAGTAATTACAGAGCAAGAAAACTGTTATGAGAGCTTCACAGTTCCTTGTAAAAATACACAGGGTTTTCAACACGGTAGTAAAACAAATAAACAAGCCCTTCTTTAGCTCAACACAGGCAAAAGATATTGTTAAAGCAAGTTCTGGTAATTACAGCTCTGGGAGAGACTCTAGGCTTTCAGCAATACACATCGAACAGTCCATTTGTTCTTCATGCATCAACGGCTCTGGTTCCCCAAGCTCAACCTGCATGGGTTCCAGCTCAGCCATTCTTTTTTCTACACCTGAGCTTTCACCTGGCTGAAATAGTTTGTAGTTCAGAAGTTCTCTTTCCTAGTTTCCAGCCTAGCAGTTCTGGGGTTTGCAAACAAGTGGTATGTCTTGTTCCTATGCTTCTTTGTAGTGGTTTCCAAAACTTCTGCCAGCTTTCTTTCCTCTCAGTATTGCTATCTGAGTTATAAGTCTTTCTAGGACCTGGCTTCTTTGTGAGAAATAAAGTATCACTGTACCTTGGCTCCTTGAAGTCTGTGCCACTGGTATTCTCTCTATCAGACACTCTCCTTCTGATATCGTCTCCTCTGAAGACTGTTTCTTGGAGTTCTCTGGGCTGGGCTAATCCTCCCTGGAGCTTAGCTCTGCCATGTAAGGATTCAAAGCTCCTCTGCCTTGCAGTAAAGGAGGTTCCTCTATCAGGTCCTTTCTTCCCAGTATCCTTGGGTTCTGTTCCAGATCCTTTCTCAGATCTTCTCTCTATGCGTAGGCCTCTCTCTAGGCATGGCTCTCCCTCTAGCCGGAGCTCTCTCTGCTGCCGTGGCTCTCTCTCTAGCCAGGGCTCTCTCTCTTGCCGTGGCTCTCTCCTTAGGTGTGGCTTTCTTCCTTGCCGTGGCTCTCTCTCTTGCCGTGGCTCTCTCTGCTTCCTTCCTGCAGAGTTCTGCTTATAAAGCCATTTTTCCCTTGAGTTTTCTGACCCTCTCCTCAGGTGCACCTGATTAGCTTCTGCTTCATCAGTACCTGGGTGTGTCAGTTCAGCATCTGCAGGCTCGTGCCTGCTCCCTCTAGCTGTCCTGCTAGGTAATTGCACCCTTTGCAAATCAGTTGCTTTATGAAAAACAGTGTTTTTTTCTAAGTTCATAGCTTCACTAGCTTCAGCTCTATCACAGACAACAACCCCGGGGCAGTCCCAAATGCTCCCAAAGAAGCACTGGGGCACAAACACTGCAGCGCTGAGTATTCCTTGATCTCTCAGGCAGGTAACTTCCTCTCCCCCAAAGTATACTTTTAATATACTCATCCAGGAGCATCATCAGCGATTCTTCTACTTCTCCGTCCTGGGCTACCATTTCCAGTATTGGCCTGTACCATTTGGCCTGGCCACAGCATCTTGTACCTTCTTGAAGGTGATTGTGGTGGTGGCAGCATTCCTGTGCAGGCAAGGAACCCAGGTTCACCATGCCTAGATGACTGGCTGCCAACTCCTTGGACTTGTCCAGAGAAGACATAGCCCTCGTGATTTATTGGCTAAAATGGCTGGGGTTGGTACATTTTCTACTACTACTACTTGTCATTTGTGTAGCACTACAAGGCAAACACAGCACTATACAGAGACAGTCCCTGCTCTTTAGAGCTTACAATCTAGACAAGACAGAGAACACAACAGTCAAGACAGACAACACATTCTTGTTTTTATTCGTCAAAGGTGCACACTTTTGTGTAATTGTGCACACTATTGATGCAATCCAGCAAATAAACATAAAAACATGAAGGCAGAAAAAGACCATAGGGCCTATCAGTCTGACCTTCCATTCCAACTACTATAGTCACTTTTTGTCCTGTAGCGATCTTCTGTGTTTGTCCCATACTTTCCTGAATTCAGATACAGTCCTCATCTCTATTACCTTCATTGGGAGTCTATTCCATGCATCTACCACTCTTTCTGTACAGAAATATTTCAGTGTATTACTCCTGTATCCCCTTTCACCTTCATCCTATGCCCCCTTGTTGTAAAGCTTTCTTTCAATTGAAAGAGATTCTCCTGTGCATTTACACCATGGATGTATTTAAACATCTCTATCATATCTCACCTCTCCCACCTTTCCTCCAAAGCATACTGTACATATTGAGATTTTAAGTATGTTCCCATATACCTTATGACGAAGCCCACTCACCATTTTGGTAGTCGCCCTCTGCACCAACTCTATCCTGTTTATATCCTTTTGAAGGTGTGGTCTCCAGAATTGCACACAATACTCCAAATGAGGTCTAATCAATGACTTATACAGATGCTATCACCTCCTTCCTGCTGACCATTCTTCTCTCTATGCACCCAAGTATCCTTCTGGCTTTCACAGTTGCCTTTTCTACCTGTTAGCCACCTTAAGATCATCAGAAGTAATCAAACCCATGTCCCACTCTTCTTTCGTGATCAGAGGGTACGTCTCCCCCTTGGATTTTTGTAGCTCAAATGCATGACCCTGCATTTTTTAGCATTAAATTTCAGCTGCCAAATTCTCGACTGTTCTTCAACCTTAGCTAGATCCCTCCTCAGGTAGTTTGTTCCAGGCATAAGGAGCAGCATGGTGAAAGGATCGAAGTCTGGAGTTAGTAGTGGAAGTAAAGGGCAAAGACAGAAGCAAGTCAGTAGAAGAGTGGAGTTCATGAGGAGGGGTGTAGGGAGAAAGGAGAGAGGAGAGAGGAAATGTAATGAGGAGCAGAAGAATGAATACATTTATAAGTCAGAAGGAAATGTTTGAATTCGATATGGAAATGGAAGGGAAGCCAATGAAGTTATTTGAGAAGAGGGGTTATATGAGTATATTGAGGCTGCCAAAAGATTAGTTGTGCAGCAGAGTTCTGAACAGATTGAAGGGGAGAGAAGTGGCTCAGAGGAAGACCAGCAAGAAGGGGGTTGTACGAGTCAAGACAGGAAGTAACTAGAGAGTGGACAAGTGTTTTAGTAGTGTATTCAGAAAGGAAGGGGCAAATTTTGTTAATGTTATAGAGAAAGAAGCAACGAGTTTTAGCTATCTGATGGATATGTGAGGAGAGGGAGGAGTCAAAAAGACACCAAGGTTATGGGTTGTGGAAAAAGGAAATAGAAGAGTGTTATCTACAGAGATAGAGAAAGGAGGAAGAGGGGAGGAAGATTTAGGGGGAAAAATAAGATGTTCGGTTTTGGCCATGTTTAATTTCAAATGGCAGTGAGACATCCAGGAGGCAATGTCAGACAGACAGGCAGAATGCAGGCCTGGGGTATCGGAGAAATATCAGGTGTAGGAAGATAGATCTGAGAATCTTCAGCATAAAATTGATACTGAAATCCATGGGAGGAGATGAGAGCACCAAGGGACTGGGTGTAAAGAAAGAAAAGGAGAGGGCCCAGAACAGACCCTTGGGGTAAACCAACTGAGAGTGAGATAGCAGTAGAGGAGGAATCAGTACTACAAACACTGAAAGAGCGATGGGAGAGATAAGAGAACCAGGACAGTACAGAGCCCCTAAAACCAAGCGTGGACAATGTGTAAAGGAGATGATGGTGATCAACAGTGTCAAAAGCAGCAGAAGGGTCAAGAAGGATGAGAATAAAGGCCTTGGATTTAGCCAGGAACAAGTCAATGGAGATTTTGGTGTGTGCCCTCTCAGTAAAATGTAAGGGACAAAAGCCAGATTGAAGCATATCCAGCAGGGCTTGAGGGAGAGAAATTCAAGACAACTTTGGAGGATTGCACACTCAAGAAGTTTGGAAATGAAGGGAAGAAGGGAGATGGATTGATAATTAGGACCACTAGGACCAAGTGAAGGTTTCTTGAGGAGAAGTGTGACCATAGCATGCTTGAAGACTGTGGGGACAGTAGCAGTGGAGAGCAAGAGGTTGAGAATATGGGAGATGGAAAGGATAACAGAGGAGGAAATGGAGTTAAAGAGATGGGTAGGGATAGGATCAGAAGAACAAGTAGTAAGTTTAGAGGAGGAAAGAAGATGAGAGGTTTCCTCATCAGAGATCATAGAAGAGGATGAAAGAGATTGAGGGGAAAAGTTGATATTGAAGTGTGGGAAGAGGGAATGAAGCTGATCTAGTGGGGAACTGGAGTATAATTTTGTGGATTTTGTCATGGAAATAGTCGACCAGGGTTTGGGCAGAAAGAGGAGGGGTTGGAGGGGGAGGCACTTTGAGGATAGAGTTAAGAGTTGAGAAAAGACAGCGGGGGGTCAGTGGCAAGAGATTTAGTCAGATGGACATAGTAGTTTCCCTGGCGAGTGCTAAGGCTGACTGGAAGGAGGTAAGCATGAATTTGAAGTGAAGAAAGTCACAGAGGGAGAGGGATTTGAGCCAAAAGCACTCAGTTGAGCGGGCACAAGAACATAGATAGCAGGTGGTTGAAGATAACCAGGGCTGATGTACAGTGCATCTCACAGAACATGGAATGGGTGGAGTAAGAGTATTTAGAGCAGAGGAGAGGGCAGTATTATAGGAAACTATAGCCTCATCAACAGATTTAGAAGACAAGGTGAAAGAAAGAGGTGATGAGACAATAGTGAAGAGAGCCAATGGATCGATAGCATGAAGATTCCTAAAAAGGTTGGAGACTGGGCAAGTCCACTGCAGGCAGGTGCCACTGCCCCCTCCAGCACGAGCACACCCCCCCCCCCCCCGCCATGCTGACATGATCATATGCTGTCGGTGCTGGTAGTGCACAGTCCCAGGCCATCCACTGTGTGGGTAAGTGGTCGCCTAGGGAGCGGGGTCTGGGGCAGGGGGCATACATGAGCATCCTCACATCCCCCCATCACCGCCTACCAATAGTATGTTCCTTCCGCTTGGGGGAGGGTTGGCTGAGGGGATGTTAGGTCAGTGCCCTGGCAACTGTTAGCTCGGATGGACCAGGTAGATGTAGGTGGATTGTGTTTGGCCTTTTTCAGCTGCTGTCATACTGATTTCCGGTTTCTATGTTCCACCTAGGCACCCGCCTAGTCCACCCTGTGCCCCAGCTGCCCCCGCTACATGTCCCGCCTGCAGCCCTCTATGCCCCATTTGCACCATCGCCATAGTGGCCTGTTGCTGAAAATGGAGCACTACTATCACGGTCTTGGGCTCCCTGCCTATGCTGTACATTGCTGACACCGAAATGGTTTCTCTCTCCTGCAAATGCGCGTCTAACGGCAGGTTTTCATTCGTGGTAGGATTCAGCCCTTCAGTTCAGTGCATTAGTGTAAAAGGAGCCTCTCCCCGCCCACTCCCCACCCAATGACCCCTTCTCTCTGCCCTCTCTCCAACCTCTGCGGGAACGCTAATGCTCATTAGATAACGTTAACGCGCATTAACATTACATGCCGCGTGTTAACGTTACCTAACGAGCATTAACATTACCTAACGTGTGGTCTGTAACGTTACCGCAGTTTAGTAAACATACCCCTATATGCTTTCCTGCCTAGCATGTTAGTTTTAGTGTGCCTATGAGGCCATTATATACATGCAAAAGTTCATTACCTAAGCAAATTGTCCTATAAACCACTCCTCGAGACACTCCATCCAGTTTGGTTTTCAGGCTATCCACAATGAGTATGCATGAATTTGTTTGCATGTACTGAAAAGATTGTACACAAATCTATTTAAAGCATATTTATTGGGAATATCTGGAAACCCAACTAGTTAGGTGCATCTCAAGGACTGGGCTTTGAATCGCTGTTATAGACAAACCTAATATTTTTTAAATTTATGATGGCTTTTAACATTGCAAGCTTGTTTTCATTAGTGACAGGACCCTTTACATATCAATATCATTAATGGAATCAACATATTGTCATTTTGGCAAAATATTTATCTGACTATTTTTATACTGCTTTTCTCCGAGTCAAAGCTATATACAAATAACAATAACAATTTTAGAGTACTACATTGAACTATGAACAAGCTGTTATAACTGGAAGTGCAGGTATAAAGATAAATAACAGCTATACATAAATAACTATCTAGACATATTTCAATTGCATATATTGCCCTGAAGTTATATATCTCCCATATCCAGTGTTCTGGAAGCCCATTGTGTAGCCTGTATTCCTTTATTGTCCATGTACATACCCACTTAATATTGTCAAACAGGCTTGCAGTAATATTGCAGTTGCACATTTATTTCACAAAGCTAAAAATGAGTTATTAGCTACAGGCATCTTAGTTTTAATTACTTTTCTGAAGCGTGCAGATGTAACCACTTATATTTACTTTTTTTCACCTGCTAGAACCATTAGAGGTCATAAGAGTTAATTACTGTTATGTTGCATGAAACAGGTTTGGCTTAGCAATAAACAGAGGAAGGAAGGGCACAGCAGCAGGTCACAGTGAGATAGTGAAATAGTTAATTAGGAATCAAAGTAGTCAAATGTGTGTGGAGGGTTTTTTTTCAGTTAATAATTACTGGGAAATACAATACAAGGAGGTGTTCTATTCTGGCAGTCCTTGCTGACCTCTAAAACAGGCGTGCTAAAACACATTTTCTCTTTTTTATTTTCTGAGTAGCATCTGACATGGATCATTATTTTTCTTGGTGCTGCGATATTTTGTTTTCATCATTTCTGAAAACCTTCTTGCCTCCTTTTCAGGCAGAATTCCTGTGGCCCTCTTGCTGTTCATATAAACAGCCTCTTTGAGAAAAGGGGTATGTTTACTAAAGGGCGTTAAGGTAACAGGTGTTAACGGCACAATTGCTCCCTTAAGGCCCTTTAGTAAACATACTTAAGGAAATTGTCACTGCACTTTTTCACATAAGGGGTATGTTTATTAAACCGTCTTAATGTTACCGGTGTTAGCTGCAGTCTTACTGTGACGAATGCCATATAAGGTAGTGGGCGTTCCGGTCTTAAGGTAGCATTTCAGGTTATTGCATGATAAAGTCCGTTATCGCGCGATAGAGGGAGCCATGACACGTTAACGCGCATTAGTCTTAATTAGGCGCGCTGACCTCCAAGCACAGCAGCAGAGGTGTAGCACAATGGTTAATACATTGACTGATGTAACAGGGGTCATGAGTTCAATCCCCCAGTGGGCTTAATGAGCAAGGCTGTCTGAGGCATTGCCCTTTACTTTACATCAGTGCTGTCCAAGGCATTTTCTTTTTTAATTTAAATTATTGCTGCCAGCAAATACACCCTTACAGTGCCATAACCTAAGGTGCCGCATAAGGCGCCCTATAAGGCACTCCAGAAGGCACATTATAAAGTGCACTGTCCGCCAAGGCACCTTATAATGTTCTCTATAGGGTGCCTTATAAGGCACCTTATAGGGCGCTTTATAGGGCGCCTTATGAGGCACCATAAGGTTACAGCACTGTGAGGGTGTTTTTGCTGGCAGCACTAATTTAAATTAAAAAAGGAAATGCTTCAGACAGCCCTATCAAATAACACCACTGTGGGATCAAACCCATGACCTCTGCCTCCACAGTCAGTGAAGTAATCAGTGGGCTACGTCTCCATAACTACTAACAAACCCCTGACTGGCTACAGAAGGACTGCAGGTCACCACACAAACTGTCTGCTGTGGTTACCAGGATAGGGTTAACCCACCCGTACCCATGATGCACTGCACATGCAGATCAGCAGTCTACAGATGATCACAAGATGGAGTATGCACCCCCACAGCACCTCGGCCTGGTAGGGGGAACTGACCGTGTGTGTTACTGGGACAGAGTAGCTACAGACCGTCACATTGTGGGGGTACTGTGCTCACCCTGAGGGTGAGGTGGGGCGCCCAGCACCAGGTCCGCAGCACCTGGCTTAGCTCAGATGGGTTATGCTGCAGATAACCATCAGTGCCAGTGTGTGATAGGTAGTCCTTGCAAACACACCTAGGATACACCTGTGTCCATCTGTATTTCCCAGTCACGTCTAGCCCTTGTGGACTATGATGCACCCAGAATAGTGCATATCCTGTGTGGGTGCCATAGTCGCATGATTTAAGTGAAGGCAGACTATGTAGCAGCACCACCCAACCCACCCTCTGGGGCTCAGGGTGGGGGACAGGATCTCCCACCAACAGATCCACATTCTACATCCTTGCAATGGTGGCAGTAGAGGGGACTATCAACCCCAGTCCTGCTGGGGAACAGGCACCCTACAGGGCAGTCAATGCAGATCTGTACATATCCATAAGGCAATGGCAGACAGACAGTAGGCCTAGAAATGCTCAGCTGCCCCCACCACTATCTGATAGTCTCCAGCCACTGCACCCTACAAGGTGTTCCAGCCATACACATCCTAACTGCAGACAGTCTGCTAGTTAGTCCATAGTGCATGTTCCTGGAGGAGATGCATGCACCAAAAACTGGGATGTGAGCAAACACACCAAGTAAATAAGTCAGTGATTGGGCCCCAGAAAAAAGAACCCATAAATATCACTTGAGAGAAATGCTACTTAACACTATGGGGGAAACTAGCCATGCCGTGGTCACTGCTCAGTCAGGGTGAGAGTGACCTCCCAGCAGGACATGCTGTGGCCACCCTGTCCATGCAGGTGGTGGCTGGGCACTACAATGTCCCAGCCATTGCCATATGCCCTGTGCAGATGCATCCTGCCCAGGCCACCCTCTCCGGGCTATACCCACAGTACCTTGCTCCTCATTATGCACATTGGCAGGCTAACACTGGAAACAGTGCAAGCAGTGTGGGCTGAGTAAGGTGTAGGCAGCCACAACACACTGGATAGACAGACACACACTCCCACACCTATGCCAGCACTGTGTAAATATAGAGGCTTTTGACAGCCCTGGCCACCACACCAGTCCTGGGCACAGTGCAGGCATGGCTATGGTACGCAATACTGTTGGGGTCACTCCCCGGGGTCGTAAACACTGTCAGAAACCAAAACTGAAACACATTCCACGGATATCAGAAAGGTTGCTATGATGCAGCTCTATCAGCAAATTGTGCTTAACTTAGGAATTTCTATCTGCCATTAATCATAGCAACCTTTTGATATATGTGTAACGTATTCCCAGGTTTAGGGCGGCATTGCTAAGGTATGCAAGTGCTAGTATTGGGAGATGCTGCTGCACGCAGGGCCCAACAGCTTGACTCTCCATGAGACTTTGGATAGTGGAGCCTGTGGGTGTGGGTGTTTATGCCCCTGTTGGCCGCTGCTCTAGGGCAGAGGTTCCCAACTCCGGTCCTGGTGAGCCAAACACTGTTCGGGTTTTCATGCTGTCCCTAATGAATATGCATGAGATACATTTGCATGCCATGGGGGCGGCACATACAAATGCAGCACAGGCATATTTATTAGAGACAGCATGAAACCTGAATGGTGTTTGGCCCTCTAGGACTGCAGTTGGGAAACTCTGCTCTGGGTGTTGCACATGTTTATGGTGTCTTTGCTCTGTAGGGTAAAATATAGGTGTTTCAGGCATGTTTATGTTATCTGCAATAAAGGTTCCATCTTTATTACCATGGTTTAGTACTGGGTAAAATATGGGGAGTGGGTTGGCAGGAGCCACAGCTGGGACTTGAACTTGTGATTTTCTGCTCATGAACACACTGGCTGTGTGTACTGCACCACACTGTTGCCACAGGGACAGATCATTCCTTGGGGATACCATGACTGTTCATCAGACAGACCCTGTCTGGTGCAGTGCACGGCACCCACCTAAACAGGGCTAGGCCATGGTCTGCTGTGGACAGATGCCACTGCCCCCTCCGCCACCAGCACCCATCCGCCACCATGCTGCCATGCCATTATGCCGGTGGTGCTGGTGGTGCGCAGTCCTAGGCCATCCAGTATGCCTATGGTGTGGGTTCTTGGGTAGGGGTGCCTACATAGACATGCGGGCTTCCCCCCCAACACCGCCTGCCAATGTTATGTGCCCTTGGGGGTACCTGCTGGGTAATCTCCCCTGTGACACTGTGGGACATACACTCGTGCCCATGTTGGACCCTTGTCAGTTGAGGTCTTGCTGCTTTAAAGTTTTGGCATTCCTATGTGCCACCTAGGGATCTGCCTAACATGCACTGTGCCCCAGCTGGACCACAGCATGTGCCGCCTGCAACCCTCTATATCCCATTTACAGCATCAGTACAGTTGCCCTTTCCTATGTGCCCACTCTGATGTTACTGCACATGTGCATGCCATAACAAACCTGCCCAATATAGATGTGAAAAAACCCTGATCAGCACTATTCCAATGTGGGATCATTCACTTTGTAGGGGGACAGAGAATAGACCCTTCCAAACATGATATCTTATTTTTTGAGCTTTCCAGTGGTGTTGCTTTATGTTTATCATTAATATCACTTTTGGCCAGCTTGGTTATTGGGCTTTTAGATGTGGTTCTGGTCCTTTTATATGTTTATTTGCCTCTTTCTTCCCTGCACATGTATCACAACTATCACTTTTCTGGGTTTCCCTGCCTTTGCTGCACATTGCTGACTGAAATGGTTTCTCTTTCCTGCAAATGTGCCTTAACGCGAGGGTTTCACTTGCGTTAGTGTTCAGACCCGAATTCCACAGCGTTAATGTGCCTGGAGCCTCTCCCCTCCCACTCTCCGCCCATTGACCCCTTCTCTCCGCCCTCTGGGAAGCCTTACTCCACCCTTCAGACCCGGATTTCACAGCGTTAGTGTGCCTTAACGCCGCTGCTGCGTTATCGCGCGATAATGTTACATTATCACGTGATAACGTCAATTATCACACGATAATACCACCACTGTGATGTTAAGATGGTTTAGTAAACATACCCCTTAATAGTCTGCAGGAAATACCTTTTGCTGCTCCCTTCACTGAACTTTAGGAAGATAAGTTGGGGCATCTCCTCTGAAGTCTGCACAGCTCATTAGGGTCTGATTTACTAAGGCTGTTTTCCCATTCTCTGTCTATGTGAAAAAGCTTAGTAACACAGGGGAAAAAAATCTTAGTATGTGTGCAGTCAAATAAAAACGAATCCCACAAGATTTTGTTTAAAATACTTTTCTATTAGCTCTGAGAGCTAGATCACGGAATGTGTGTGAACAATTCAGCCCTGGATATATATTTATAAGCTTGCTCCCAGCTTATACTCAAAATATTGTAAAGCTAACACTCAAAATATAGAGTGGATGTTGTTCCCTAAAAAGGCATAACACTAACATTGAAGACTCTCAATATTTTGCTGCCGCTATTGCCAGGAGCCGATCACTGTGTGCTTTTTGGATTGTTGAGTTCTTTTCAGTTTTGGCTCAACTCCCTTTACTGCTAGAGGTTTTTTTCTGACCACTGATGTCATCTCAAGTACAGTTCATGATTGGAGCATCACTGTGGCAGGATTTTGGTCTTGGTCTTGCCATATGACTGGCTCGTCATTTCTGTTGGTATAGACAGAAGGGGTGGCTGAGGTCTTTATTTCTCTCACAGTGTTGTTATAGGCTCCTTGTTTGTTTCATTGCAGAGTTACTCTCACACTTTTGTTTTTTGTGTGATGGTGGTTTTTGGATGAGAGTGTAGTTGGGAGTTTTTTATTTTAATTTAATTTCTTATGAAATTGCACCATGTTTAAAAGTATCATGCATGGATGGAGTCATGAAGTATGCGCATAGATTATAAAATTCCCAAATTTGTGTGTGTGATTCAGTAATCTATGCACGGACATTTACACTTGCTGTCAATCAGGTACTCCTCTGTATGACCCCACCTCCCTCCCCACCCCACCCCACCCCCCGGAAGTGACGTGGGCAGCCCTTTCCACCCTGGGCCATAAAATAAAAGCCTCTGCAGCATTTTGCACCATGGCAGAGTGCACCCAACGAGCAGGCCGTGCTCCTTGGGCAACTCCTGGGGCAACCCTCTGGTTCCTTCTCCTGTTGCTGTCGTGCTCTCCTTTTTTCCCCGGGACCCTTGCACCTTTGTGGTCTTCTCTGGTAAGGCTCTTCTCCACTTCCATGCCTTATCTGTTTTTTTTCTTGTCTCTCTTCCTAATGGCTGCCATCCCTGTTCACTGGGGCTGATGTCCAGCTCCAGCCCATCCACCCCTCCCACCTCTCCTTTTGTGTATTTCTGTTAACCTTCTGCCCTGTCACACTGCCCCACCTCCGCATCCTCCTCAGCTTTCCCCTCCCTCTTTTTCCACTGTTGCACTTACCTCTTCTTAACTGCCGCTCTTTGTGCTCCAAGGCTATCCCCGTTCATGATCTCCTTATGCAGTATTCCCTTGATTTATTCTTTCTTTTTGAGACTTGGCTTCACGATAGGGAAGAACCACTCCTCAATCGTTGTCTCCCTCCGGGCTATTCTGCCTTTTCTACCCCTCAGTGAGGTTGGTCTGGAGGGAGGTTGCGGTTATCTATCACTCTTCCCATCCTATTTGTGAACTTTCCTCCTCCCCTGCTCTTCATTTTCCCTAGTCTCTCCTATTTCACCTTGACTCCTCCCCTCCCCTCCACTTTCTTCTCATTTATTCGCCCCCCTCACTCCAGTCACAACTATGGGACTCCCTCCTCCTTACCCTTTCTGAGGTTTCCCTCCTCTGCCCCCATGTCTTTTTCACTGGGGGACTTCAATGTCCACTTTGACTCCCCTTCCACTTCTATTGACTCTTCCTTTATTGCCCTTCTTGCTGACCTGTCTCTCTGCCAAAATGTCCCCTTTCCTACCCATTCTGCTGGCCATACCCTGGACCTTGTGATCTCACCCCTTGCTTCTCCTTTTGTCCCCTCAGCTTTGTCTTCTCTCCCGGTCCCTTAGTCCAACCACTTCTGTGTTTTCTTTCATGTTGACGTCCCCACTGCCTTGCCCCTTAAGCCTTTACTCCCCTCCTCTTCCTCGCATTGCATTATTCCTGATACCCTTCTCCAATTCCCCCCCCACCCCTCAAATGCCCTCTTCCCTCCCAACTTCCACACTTTTTCCCCCGATCATCAGGCTCAGCTCTGGGATTCTACCCTAACTTCTGCCCTTGACGCCATCGCCCCTCTCTGCCCAGCTCCTCGTCCATGTCATCTTGGTCGACACCCCTGGTATCATCAAGGGCTCTTTCTCCATCATGCTCACCTCCGTCATGCTGAGCATCTATTTCTGTTACTGTCACTCTCATTACTGCTCCCTCATTCATGCCGCTAAGCACTCCTATTATACCAACCTCATTGCTTCTTCCTCCAGCTCTTCCCACCAGCTTTATTCTATTCTCCAGTCCCTATCAGCTCCCCATGCCCACCCCTCCCCAGCATCCTCTGCTGATCTCCTTGATCCTGCCCTTCTCACATCCTTCTACAGTACTAAGGTCCTGGCCCTTCTGTCCCCCTCTCTCCCCCCCTTTGTCCCTACCTCCCCTCCCCTTCTCCCCTTCTCCCCACAGCTCCTGCTCTTTCCCACCAATGGTCCCTATTCCATCCCATCTCCTCTGCTGAACTCTCTAAGGAATTCTCTATCTCCCGGAAAACCACTTGTCAGCTCGACCCTATTTTATTTATATTCTCTTATATACTGCGCTATTCTGCATCAGTGCGGTTTACATTGAACAAACAGAAATTACATTGAACAGGGCATTATAACTTGGAGATAACTATTTTACAGGGAACACGGGCTATGGAGGATTAAGTGGCTTGCCCAAGACCACAAGGAGCACCTGTGGGACTAGAAACCCCAGTCCTTCCGGCCCAAGGTTGCTGTCCTCTAGTGGGATTTGAACCCACAACCTTCTGGCCTAAAGTACCTTGCCACAACCACTAGGCCACTCCTATCCCCTCCTGTTGGCTCGGCGAGCCTTCTCTTGCACTCCTTCCCCTCATCCTCTCCATTTTCAATTCCAATCTTTCCTCTGGTCTCTTTCCTGCCCCTTGGAAGTATGCTATAATTCACCCCATCCTCAAGAAACCCTCGCTGGACCCCTCCATTCCTGCTAATTGGCACCCTGTTTCTAACCTCTTTTTCCTGTCTAAGCTTTTGGAAAAGCTTGTCTTCGCCCAACTCTCCTCTCGCTTGGACTCTGCACTAATCCTTCACTCCCATCAGTCTGGTTTCCATATGGGACACAGCACTGAAACTATCCTCACTTCCCTCAATGAACTCCACTCTTTCCATGACCAGGGTTTGTTTTCTATTGTGGTTTCCCTCGATCTGTCCTCCGTCTTTGATCTTGTCGACCACCATACACTACTCACTCGTCTTTCTGATGCCGGCTTAGGAGGTGGCGGTATTCAATTGGTTTAGTTCTTTTCTGTCTTCCAGGTCTTTTTCATTTTTTTCCGGTACTTCCTCCTCACCTAGCCCTCCCCTTCCCTCGTGGTGTCCCCCAGGGCTCTGTTCTTGCCCCTCTCCTCTTTAAGGTCTTTCTGCCCCCCCTCACTATCCTTATTCAACAGCACTGCATCTCGGCATACTACTACGCCGATGACATCATACTCCTGCACCATACTGACCCCTCCGCTCCTGACATTGCTCCCCTTAATGATTACCTCTCTTCAGTTAGTGCACGGCCGGTTCCAACTTTCGAAGCAAGAGACGAATGAAGGTCACAGTAGCATTTATTGGATGAACCCCAATGCATTTCGGCAACGCCTTCCTCAGGGGGTATGCAGTGGAGCACCCTGTGATGAATCTCACGTGTAGAATAATCTTTAGCGTTCTATTCTAACTCAGAGTATATAGGTAAAGAATCCAAATTGTGTGGCACTGTATCTGAAGTAAGACCACCAACTCTTGGAGCTCACTAACTCTGCATGCAGAGGTGACTGCCACTAAGAAGATGACCTTCCAGGTGAGATATTTGAGCGGGCAGGAGCTGAGTGATTCAAAAAGGGCAGAGAGAAGCTTGCCTAGTACCACATTAAAGTCCCACGCAACAGGTGGGGGCTTAAGCAGAGGCTGAAACAGTAAGAGGCCTCTCATAAAATGACTGACAAGGGGGTGCACAGAAATGGGCTATTTACCTCATGATGATAGGTTGTCACTGCGCTGAGATGCACTCTGACAGAGTTTGATTTGAGGCCCTGGTTGGACAGGTGGAGCAGGTAGGTGAACAAAACTTCCACGGAGCAAGGAAAGGGGTTCAGCGCCTTGTCTACACACCACAGAGAAAATCTATGCCATTTAAAGACATAGGAACACCGAGTAGAGTCTTTTCGTGAAGCCAGGAGATTGTTCTCCATCTTGGCTGGCAGGTTGAGGTTTGTGAGAACTATGCGCTCAGCATCCACGCTGTGAGTGCCAGGCTGCAGAGGTTGGGGTGATGAAGAGCACCCTCATCTTGGAAGATCAGATCCAGGTTGGAGATGAGCTGATGTGGCTACCTCCGAGACAGCCAGAGTAGGAAGGGGAACCATGGCTGTCTGAGCCAGTGTGGAGCACTGAGGATCATGGTAGCCCTGTCCTCCTGGAGCTTGAAGAGGATCCTGGCCACCAGAATAGTTGGTGGATAGACATAAAGCATGCCCTCGCTCCAGTCCAGCAGAAAGGCATTGGGAGCTATCTGATCACTACAGGGAACCTTGGAACAGAACTGTGGCACCTGGGCATTGTCCAGTGACACAAAGAGGTCTATGTTCGGGGTGCCCCACATCCGGAAGATGTGAGTGGCAGCTTGTCTGTTGAGGGTCCTCTTATGTGGTTGAAGGACTCGGCTGAGGCGATCCATCAGGATACTTAGCTCCCCTGGCAGGTACACCGCTTGGAGAAAGATGCCATATGAAATGGCAAAATTCCAAAGGTGCCTCCCAGCAGAGGAGGTGTGAGCCCGTGCCCCCTGCTTGTTGATGTAGAATATCGCCACCTGGTTGTCGGTCTGGATGAGGACAACTCGTTTGGCAAGATGCTCCTGAAATGTCCTGAGCAGATTGGAAACAGCACGGAGCTCCAGGAAGTTGATCTGGTGACAGTGTTCCTCCACTGACCAGAGGCCCTTTGTGTGGAGGCCATCAAGATAGACTCCCCAGCCTGTCTTGGAGGCATTTGTAGTCAGAACCCGCTGATGAGGAAGGGCTTGAGAGAGAAGCCTCTTGAGTAGGTTTTGTGGTTGTAGCCACCATGACAGGGACTGCTTGAGTGGCCAAGGGTCGACCACCCTGTCCCTGAGGCGACCCGTGACCTGGTGCCACTGTGTGCAGAGAGTCCATTGCACTTGTATCATCTGTAGGCAGGCTAACAGAGTGACGTTCACCATAGAGGCCATGTGGCTAAGAATGCACAGCATCCCCCTGGCTCTGGTGACTGGACTATCCTGTAAGTCCCTGGCTAAGACGATGAGTCATCAGGCTCTATCTTCAGGTAGGTAGGCCCGAGTCTTGGTGGTATCTAGGAGGGCCCTAATGAACTCGAGGCACTGAGTGGGCTGTAGGTGAGACTTAGGGTAGTTGATGATGAAGCCCAAATGCTCCAGCAGCTGAATGGTGATCCTTGCGGAATGCCGGACTTTGTCTGGCGTCCGACCTCTGATTAACCAGTCTTTCAGATAGGGGAAGACAAAAATCCTCAGCATCCAGAGGAAAGCGGCGATCACCGCTAGACACTTTGTGAAGACCCTTGGGGCAGAGGTGAGGCCGAAGGATAGTACCCAGTATTGACAGTACTGTCCACTGAGCATGAAGTGGAGATACTGCCGATTTAAGGGGTGAATGGGGATGTGAGTATAAGCATCTTTGAGATCCAAAGAGCACAGCCAGTTTTCCCATTGGAGGTAAGTCAACAAGGTTCCCAGGAAGATCATCTTGAACTTTTCCCTCAGTAAGAACCGGTTGAGTTTCTGCAGATCCAGGATGGGTCTGAAGCTTCCTGTCTTTCTGGGAATGAGAAAGTAATGGGGGTAGAACCCCTTTTCCGATCTGATAAGGAGGGATGAACTCGATGACCAGATCAGCCAAGAGAATCTGAACTTCCTTCTGGAGGAGTTCCCAGTGGAAAGGATCGAGGGGATACTCCCCTGGAAAGAAGGGTGGAGGAAGTTAATCGAAGTGCAATAGGTACCCGTCCCAGACTATTTTGAGTGCCCAGGAATCTGATGTTATTGTGGTCCACCTGTGTGCGAAATGAAACAATCTCCCTCTCACCTGAGGTGGAATAGAGTCTGGAATGGGAAGGGATGCTATGCTCCTTAGGAAGGAGTCAAAATCCTCCTCCAAGCTGCGGTTGTGGTGCAGGCTGGGATTTTTGTGGCTTGGGGTGGTGCTGCTGATGCTGACCCTGGCCTTTCTGCTGCTGCCCCTGCTGAGAGCCATGATACGGTGGGTAGCTCGTGTAGTATTTCCTCTTTTTGGGGTACAAAGGCTTCTTCCCTGAGGACTTCTTCTTAGCAGGGTCCTCCATCTTGCGGGAAAGCTGGTTCATGGTCAACTGCTCACGTTCAAACTCTGGCCTTGTCCTCCATCGGCTTGCTAATGAGGTATTCGCCCTGGCAGGGGACATCCGCTAGCTTGTCCTGCACCCACTGTTCTAAATCAGAAGACTGCAGCCAAGCTAGACAGTGAGCCCCAATGCCTACTGTGGCTACCTGGGCCACCGACTCAAATCCATCATATGCCGCCAGGGTCATGTATTTGGAGTATTCTTTGATCTTGGAGACAAGAACAAGGTAGCGCTTAACCCGCTTGTCCGGAAGGACAGCTCAGAAATTGGTCAAGTCACCTGCCAAATCCCTAAGAAACATGCCCATGTAAAGTTGATAGGCCTGGATGCGGGCCACCAACATGGAACCCTAATAGCACTTCCTGTCAATGCCATCCAGGGTCT
Source organism: Ichthyophis bannanicus (assembly GCA_033557465.1). Lineage (NCBI taxonomy): Eukaryota > Metazoa > Chordata > Amphibia > Gymnophiona > Ichthyophiidae > Ichthyophis > Ichthyophis bannanicus. The sequence goes on along the minus strand of CM066037.1, from coordinate 220,732,353 downwards.
TCGCCTCCCTGCCTGGAGGCACGGAGGAATGGGTCTTACTAATTTTGATCCTCCTCATGTCCAATTCTACGACCCTGGAATTGTGTGGGAGCTGTGGTTTTTCAAACCCCAGGCTCTTGTGGACTCGGTACATGGAGTCCAAGCACCTACTCACTGGGGACACGGCGAGAGGAGTCTCCCACATGCAGACCAACAGACACTCCAGGATCCAGTGGATAGGGACCATAATAGCCTCCTTAGGAGGGGAGGGATATTGGAGAATCTCCAACTCCTCCACCCTGGGCTCCTCCTCAGCCTCGATAGTAAAGGGCAAGGCTTTGGCTATGTCCTTCACAAACTCATGGAAGGATATATTCTCTAGTGGGGACTTCTAGCACTCATACAGTGGAGAGGGATTTGAGGGGATGTCCCAATGGCGCTTGGGCATTGGGGACTCCTCTTCCTCCTCAGTCTCCCAGCCATCAGAATCGGTTTCAGTAAGGAAATCAAAATACCAAATACCTTATGGCACCTTTGATGGTCGGGAGGGGAGGAGGGCGTCAGAAGCTTCGGATGGCCTGACCTGAAGGTGCTCGGGGGGAACCGACAGGGACTTTGACCACCTGCCCAAGCTGCCTCCCTAGCCGGGGAGAGCATGGGCCTCGAGGATGGGCTGCATCTCCATAGGGGAGGACACCGCAGTGAACCAGGCTGCTCTCAGCACCAAGGAACCCAAGGGCATTATGTCTTGGGCAGCCTGCAGGCTAGGAATGCAACCAGGCTGCACTCGAGGGCCTGCATATGCTCGGCCAGAAGCACAGAGTCTGAAGTGGTGGGAACAAGGGCAGCAACTGCGGTCTTTGATGCCGGTTTCCTCGTTGCAGACTCCATGATGGTGACAGTATTGGAAGTCACCAGATGACCTTCCTGAGCCTTAGGAGGCAACTCCTCCCCCTGGGGGTGCTTCAGAGGCCGCTCCCAGCCCTTGCCCTCGGAGTTGCACCAAGGGGGGTTTTGAAGCTGATGTCCATGGGATTTGTTTTGGCTTTCAGCATCACCCCTCAACTTCGACTCCTTCTGGGGCTGACTGTCATCGAGGGATAGCTGCCAGTCGGAGGCACTGCAGGCCTTTGGCTCCAAATGAGCATGACTCCTGTATGAAGCTGAAGCCTTGGCAGAGGCCTTCGAAGATGTCAACGCCGATGTGAATGGCGGTGTCGATGCCAAGGACTCAGAGGACCCCAACAATGATTTCCGCTGTCTGTCTCGATTCCTGAGCCCCTTGCGCATCATCTGCAAGCAGAGAGCACAGGTGGAGGGCTCATGGTCGGGCCTGAGGCATTGAAGACACCAGTTATGCTGGCCGTCATGGAGATGGTCTGGCCAAACTGGGAGCATTTCTTGAAGCCACTGGCAGGCTTTGACATGTTGGGGAAGATGACCTGCCAAGTCAATGTCCCAGCTGACCAGGGAGGCACAAGAAAAAAATATCCATGCACCCAAAAAAGGAAATAAAAAAGAACCCTAGAAAAATGTGGTGCCGAGGTACCAACACTCCCGAGAACAGGCAGAAAGATGGTAATGAGCACGCAAAAGGAAAAACTTACCAAAAAACATCCCAAAGAGGATCAACTGGCGTGGAGGAGTAGCTTAATGGTTAGAACACTGGCTTGGGACCCCAAAGACCAGGGTTCAATTTCCACTAGCACTCCTTGGGCAAGTCACTTAACCCTCCATTGCCTCAGAAAAATCCAAGTTATCAATGTCCCTGTTTAATGTACATTACCAAGTTTAAGTTTCAATGTAAACAGCTTTGATTGAAATGATAAAGCAGTATATAAAACCTGTTAAATAAATAAAAACTAAATTCCAGGGATCGACAGGCTCTGCAGGAAAAAGACGTCTCCTTTTGGGCGGGAAGATGGGCACACATGCACGATGGTCCTCCCAAAAACTTTCTATGGAAACTGGGGAGTGTTCCCACGTGGGCTCCGTTGGTGATGGCACTCATATGTGAGGACTTACTTTCTGCTTGGTCTCAGAGAAAGCATAGTTACTCATCTGTAACAGGTGTTTTCCGGGGACAGCAGGAATCAGCCCTCACATATGGGTGATGTCAACACCGACGGAGCCCTCACAGAAGCATCCCCCCAGCATTCAAAGAAAGTCTTTAGGTGATGCCACCACACATGCGTGGTCCCCTTCCCGCTCAAGGGTGCCATCTTGCTCAGTCTAATGACATAGCTGAAAGACAGCAAAAACAAAAGATGGTAAAGGAGCAACTCCAAGGAGAGGAGGGAGGGTTGTGAGGACTGATTCTTGCTGTCCTCAGAGAACACCTGTTACAGGTGAGTAACTACACTTTTTCTGAGAACAAGCAGGAAGTCAGTCCTCACATAAGGGACTCCCCAGCTACAGGCTACCGAAAGCTCATAGCAAAAACCACGGTCACCCTCAAGGGGAGCCACGAGCAACAGCAATTGTGTTCATGTACACAGACTACAGTAGGACCCCTGTGTCCGATGAAACTAGCACTCCGGTAGCCTGAACACAGAAGAGTCGGAGGGTAGGAGTTGCTTAGACCTTGAAAAGGTTACGGAGCACAGCCTGGCTGAAGGCACTGTCCTATCGGAACTCTCTTTCTAGGAAGTAATGAACTACGAAGGTATGGACTGAAGACCAGGTAGTGTCCCGGCCGATGTCCCCCATCGGACAGAACACAAGTTTGCCACCGAAGCCGCCATGGCCCTGACACAGTGCGCCGTGACACGGTCTTCCAGTGGGAGCCTCACCTGCTCATAAGCAAGGGCGATACAGTCCGCCACCCATGAGGACAGCGTACACTTGGTCCCCGCCTCCCACAGCCTGCTAGGGTCATAGGAGATGAAAAGTTGAGATGCTTTGGGATGGCTCTGAGTGCGTTGGATATAGAAGGACAAGGCCCTCTTACAGTCCAAGGTGTGAAGGACCGTCTCTGCCAGACTGGAATGAGGTCTTGGAAAGAAGGTAAGAAGCACCACTTCCTGGTTAAGATGGAATGGCGACACTACCTTTGGGAGGAATTTGGGGTGCGTGCAAAGCACCACTCTGTTCTTGTAGAACCTGGGATAAGGCGCCTCTGCCACAAGGGCCTGGAGCTCACTAACTCTGCGAGCGGAGGTGAGTGAAATCAGGAAAACCACCTTCCAAGAGAGGTAGCAAAGGTGGCAGGTAGCCAGAGGCTTGAAGAGTGGGAAAGTGAGCTGCCTCAGCACAACGTTGAAGTCCTATTCAGTTGCCGGAAGACAAACCAGGGGTTTCGATAAGAGCAGGCCCTGGAGGAAACGGATCACAAATGGTTGGACTGAGAGGGGCTTACCATCCACCGGATGGTGGTGCACCACCAGGGCACTCACGTATACTCAGACGGAGTTAGACATCAGTCCAGACTGAGAGAGGTGGAGAAAGTACTGTAACACCAGAGCCACCGGGCAGGAGAAAGGATCAGCCCCGTGTTGGGTGCACCAAGCAGAGAGCCTACGCAATTTGTGGGCGTAAGCCTTCCTAGTAGAGGCCTTGCGAGAGGCCAGCAGAATGTCCACCACCTCAACCAGAAGGTTGAGAGGGGTCACAGTCACCCTCTCAGCAGCCATGCTGTCAGCGAGAGGGACCCAAGGTTGGGATGCATGAGAGAACCTCCCTCCTGAGATAGGAGTCCCGGGGCAGTCCACAGAGTGATGGGGGCCTCCACCATCAACTGCAGAAGCAGCGGGACCCACGGCTGCCTGGGCCACCGAGGAGCTATCAGGATAAGTGAGGCCCTGTCGTGGAGGGTCCTGAACAAGGTCTTGGTGATCAGTGGTGTTGGAGGGAAGGCGTACATGAGACCTTCCGACTATGAGACCAGGAATGCGTCTGCTGCCACCCTGGAGGAGTGGGCCTGCTGGGAGCAGAAGCGGGGCAACTGAAAGTTGTCTGCACTGGCGAACAGGTCCATCACGGGTTCCCCCCAGAGCCAGAAAAGCCAACTGGCTACCCTTGGGTCCAGCTGCCACTCATGCGGCTGGAAAGCTCTGCTGAGTCTGTCGGCCAGCAGGTTGTCCTGGCCTGGCAGGTACACTGCAAGCAGGAGGATACCCTGACGGATTGCATTGGAAACTGGATACTGGACTTGGTCTGACCCAGTATGGCATATCTTATGTTCTTATGAACCCCTTGTCCTTGAGATGGTGGGGCACTGGTTCCACTGCCTTGTCCTTGAGAAAACCCGCCAACTCCTTCAGAAAAAGGTCCCAGTGTAGGGGAGACCTGAGGGGCTCTCCCGGGAAATAAGGGGGAGGTGTCTGAGCCAGGTGGAGGAGATAACCCTCCCCGACTACCCTTAGTGCCCAGGAATCGGTGGTGATGGCCACCCACCTCTGGGTATAGAGGGCCAGGCATCCACCTGTGGGCTGCTGAACTCCTTGGGGTAGAGAGGGGTAGAGAGTTTTTGACTTAAGGAGTCAAAAACTCCCCCCTGGCTGGGCTGGGGCTGGTGCCTGGGGTTTTGGAGCCTTCTGCTTACGTGGGCCATGCCCATGTCCCTCGGCCTTCTGACCCTGTTGGGGAGCCGGGGAGGCCTGATAGGGTGGGTAGTTTAGGTAAGCAACTCCCTTCTTCGGGTAAAGAGTAGTTACACTGGCTTCCAATCGATGCACGCATCAGATACAAAACTATCATAAACCTATTTAAGATAAAACAGCAAACATCAGCCAACAGCCTACACGCCCTCATACAACCAGACACCAGCACTCGGCCTAGAAGAAAACAAACACACAACCGAGTCAGCACCCCAAGTGAATACAAACACACACGCAAGGACACAACAATCAGAGCACTCTCCATGGCTGCTCCAACAATATGGAACAAACTACCGGACGACTTGAGAGCAACTACAGACCTCAAGGACTTCAGAAAACAGCTGAAAACCATGCTGTTCAGAGAACACTATGGACACATCACATAAACTAAGTAACTGTATAGCAGCACACGTTACCGACTAACACTATATGTATATATAAAATGTTTTTAGCACCACTGTATATAGCCCACATTGTACATAGCTCAAACCAATCTAGCTCACAACACAACACACACCCAACTAAATTTCCACCCTCACTGCATGTATAACACACTCACACTACTAGATTGTTTGCTGTGATACCACCTTGATTATCATGATAAGGCGGTTTAGAAATACTGTTAAATAAATAAATAAATAAATACTCACCTGTAAGAGGTGTTCTCCAGGGACAACAGGAATCAGTCCTCACTTATGGGTGACGTTGGCACTGACGGAGCCCGTGCAGAGCAATTCCCCAGCTTTCAAAGAAAGCCTTTGGTACTGCTGTCACCCATGCATGGTCCTCTTCCCGCCCAAAAGTGTCATCTTGCTCAGTCAGGTCCCTTAGTTGGAGCCCTACCAAGCAGATGGCAGGGGACGGACAAAGATCCAGCAACTCATCAGGGGAGGTGGGAGGGTAGTGAGGACTGATTCCTGCTGTCCCTGGAGAACACCTGTTACAGGTGAGTAACTACGCTTTCTCCAGGAACAAGCAGGAAGGCAGTCCTCACTTATGGGACTCCGCAGCTACAGGCTACTGAACCTGTAACCAAAAAATGCCTCCGTAAGGCCATGAGCAGAAGCCGATGCCCAAAGGAGCTCGAGTCCTCGGGTTCCCGGGGCAAAACCCTCGGTAGCCATCGAGAAGGGTTGAGGGACAGAAGTTCCTTATACCCCAAACAGATCACGGAGTACAGCCTGGCCAAAGGTGCTGTCCCGGCACGACTTCCTCTCCAGGCAGTAGTGGGCAGCGAAGGTATTCACTGAAGACCAGCTCACAGCCCGGCAGATGTCCGTCAGAGGCACTGAGCACAACAAAGCTACTGAAGCCGCCTTGCCTTGGATGCCATGTGCGGTGACCTGCCAATCCAACAGGGTGCCCGCTTTCGCGTGGATAAAGGCAATGCAGTGCGCCACCCAGATGGAGAGGGTGCGTTTTGTGACTGCCTGTCCCAGTCGATTGGGATCGTAGGTCACGAAGAGCTGACCAGACTTGCGATGAGGCTGGGTGCGCTGCAGATAGAAGGCAAGAGCTCTCTTGCAGTCGAGTGTATGCAAAACCGCCAACGCCTGGTTGACATGGGGTCTTGGGAAGAAGGTCGGCAAGACTATCTCCTGATTGAGATGAAAATCTGAGACAATCTTGGCCAGGAACTTGGGGTGGGTACGGAGGACCACCCTGTTCCTATAGAACCTTGTGTAAGGGGCTTCAGCCATGAGAGCTTGGAGCTCACTGACTTGGCGTGCCAAGGTCAAAGCCACCAGGAAGACTACCTTCCAGGATAGGTGCCAAAGCGAGCATGTTGCCATTGGCTCAAAGGGTGAACTGGTAAGCTGCATGAGCACTACGTTCAGGTCCCACTCCACTGGGGGAGGCCGGATGGGAGGTTTGAACAGCAAGAGACCCCGCATAAAGCGGGAGACCAAGGGCTGCTCCAAGAGGGATTTGCCCTCTACGGGGAGGTGACTCGCCGAGATGGCCTCGGGTGTACCCTGACAGAGTTCGACTTCAGCCTCTCCTTCAAAAGATGGAGAAGGTACTGGAGGACCCACTGAGTGGGGCAAGAGAAAGGGTCGATCTGGAGCTCAGAGCACCAGACTGAGAAGCGTCACCACTTGAAGGCGTAAGCTCGTCTCATCGAGTCCTTCCTTGATGCGAGGAGGTCTAGTGCGGCTAGGGAGACCCGTTCAGTTGCCAGGCTGTAAGGGACAACACGGCCAGGTTTGAGTGTAGTACCCACCCCTCCTTCTGCATTAGTAGGCCTGGGGCACAGCCCAGGGGAATTGGAGCCTCAGACGCGAGCTGGAGCAGGAGTGGGAACCTCGGTTGCCGAGGCCACGAGGGAGCGACGAGTATCATTGACGCTCGGTCCCACTGAGCTTTGTTGAGGGTCCTTGCAATGAGAGGAGTGGGAGGGAATGCGTAGAGAAGCCCAGAGGTCCAGCTCAAGAGGAACACATCCGGATCCTCCCTGCTCGGGTGTGGAACTGGGCCGCAGAAGCGGGGAAGCTGTATGTTCGTTGGGCTGGCGAACAGGTCCATGGTCAGGGTCCCACACCGATAGAACAGCAAGCCGGTCACCTCCGGGTCCAGCCACCATTCGTGAGGATGGAGGATCCTGCTGAGTTTGTCCGCAAGGACGTTCTTGTGGCCCGAGAGGTAGACCGCTCGTAGGGTCATCCCCCGTCGGAAGGCGAAGGAGCAGAGGAGGACTGTTTCCTGGCAGAGGAGGTGTGATCCTGGCCCCCCTCCTTGTTGATGTAGAACATCACCACTCGATTGTTGTTCTGCATGAGCACAGACTTTCCTTTGAGATAGTCTTCCAAGGCCCTCATGGCCCAGTGGACCGCCTGAAGCTCGAGCAAGTTTATTTGCTGCTGAGACTCTTTGGGTGACCAGCACCCCTGTGTGCACAGTGCACCGCAGTGGGCTCCCCATCCCAGCAGGGAAGAATCCATTGTCAGCACTAGTTCGTGCTGCAGGATCTGGAAGGGCAGCCCCCGGAGAAGGTTGCGGGGGTCCTGCCACCAGTCTAAGGACCTGCGAAGGTTGTGGGAACCCAAACGGGGTCTCTGAGGCGACCGGAGTCCGGGCTCCACTGAGTGCTGAGGCACCACTGGGTCATTCGCATGTGCATGCTGACATGTGGAACCACATGGACGATGGAGGCCATGTGCCACAGGAGATGCAGCATAGTCCACGTCGTGACCCGAGTGTTGCTCTGGGCCTGGGTCACCTGGGCTCGGAGGCGAGCCGTGTGGTCTGCCAGCAGAAAGGCGAACGCCCGCTGAGTGTTAAGGCATGCACTGATAAACTCCAAGGCTTGTACTGGTTCGAGGTGGGTCTTGGGATAGTTGACCAAGAACCCAGATGCTCGAGGAGGAGGATCGTCCCTCAGGCAGCAGGGCATACCGGTCTTCCCTTACCTCGAGGGCCCCGTGATGAGCCAATCGTCGAGGTAAGGGAAGACTGGTACGCCCTGCCACCTGAGGGACGATCCTCCTCCTCGAGTGTCTGAGGGAGAGGCACTTTGTGAAGACCCATGGGGCAGATGTGAGTCCAAAGGGGAGCACCCTGTATTGGTAATGCTCCCCTTGCAACCTGAAGCGTAGGAACTGCCTGTGCTGTGGGTGAATCAAAATGTGGGCGTAAGCGTCACTGAGATCCAAGGAGCATAGCCTGTTGCCCTGCTGGAGGAAGAGCAGCAGGATGCCAAGTGATAGCATTTTGAATTTCTCCCACACCAGAAACTTGTTTAGCTTTCAGAGGTCGAGGATGGGCCGAAGGTCCCCCATCTTCTTCGGGACGAGGAAGTACCGGGAATAGAAGCCCCGACCTCGGAGGTGCGTCAGTATCCTGTCGACTGCCCGCTGGGCAAGGAGGTTGCCTAACTCCTGCTATAGGAAGGTCTGGTGCATGGGGAGTCGAGAAGGCTCCGCAGGGGAGAAGGGAGGGGGAAACCTGTCCAGACAGAGATGGTAGCCGTCCCGGACTACCCGGAGGACCCAAGTGTCCGACTGAGGGGTGAAGGAGGACAGGCATCCCCCCACTGGCTGCAGTGCTTCCAGGGGGCAAAAAGCTATGCTGCTGGTGTCAAAACTCCTGGGTGGGCTGAGATGGCATCAGGGTTTGGTCCTTGGGCCCACTTTCCCTGCGTCGCGGTGGTCAGTGCGGGAGTAGGTGGGTATGGTGGGTATGGTGGGTAGCCTCGGTAGGGTAGACCCTTCCGTAGAAAGAATGGCTTCTTAGTTTGCTGTTTCTTCTGAGGGAGGGAGGCGGTTTTGCGCGAGAGGCGGGTTCGGGTGACGAACTTAGTTTCTATCTCGGCGGCCTTATCCTCCATTGCTTTACCGAAGAGCTGCTCACCAAGGGCAGGGCACGTCTAGGAGCTTTTCCTGGACCCACTGCTCCAAGTCCGAGGACTGGAGCCATGCCTGGCATCGGGCCCCGATGCCAACGGCCGCCACTCGAGCCGAGGACTCTAATCCGTTGTAGGCGGCACGGGATGGACTTCAGAAGGGTCCGGAACCTATTAAGGGGTTTGCCCGCGAGGCCTGTGGATAAAACCCCGAGTTCCTTGGCTAGGTCACGCAAAAACATGCCCATGTATAATTGGTATGCCTGAATACGGCATGAGAGCATGGACCCTTGATAGGCCTTGCGGCCTAGGGCGTTGAGAGCTCCTGACTCCCTGTGTGGCGGAACCGAAGTGTGTGACTTCGAGCTCTTTTGTTTTCTCATAGCTGATTCCACCACCATGGAGGTGTGGGGGAGTTGGGTTTTCCTGAACCCGGGGTTGCGCTGGACCCTGTACATCGTGTCGAGGTGCTTGCCAATGATGGGGACCGAAGCAGGGGTCTCCTACATGTGGAGTACAGCATGGACAGAATGGGAGGAACCCGGACAGTAAGAGATCCCCAAGGTGGGGACTCGTACTGCAAGATATTGAGCTCTTCAGCTCGAGGTTCCTCCTTAGCCTGGGTAGCCAGGTTGAGAGCCCGTGCCATATCTCGTACAAACACCAAGAAGGAGGTGTCTTGGGGTGACGAACGCCTCTGAAAGGCGGACGGGGATGGGTCCGACGGGAGGTCCCGATGGGCATGGATCTCCGGTGAGGTATCCCCGTCTGACTCCCAGCCCGAGAAATCAGAGGAGAAACCTGATTCGGGCTGGTCGCCTTGCCCGGAGGCCAAGGCCCGTTTGGAACCGGAGGCCCTGGAGGATCTCACCCCCGAGGAATGGGAAGGCGAGTAAGACTGATGTCGAGAACCCTCACGAGGCCCATGGCTCTCTGGGGTTTCCAGGGCATATTTTGGTGTCCCTCTCAAGGGAACATCGGTCTCTAGGTGCGGGCCAGGGAAGCTGGAAACAAGCGCCTGCTGGGAAGCTATGAATGCAGAAACGCTGCGCTGTAGTGCCAGCATACGGCACTCCCACGCAGGTGTGGGGCCTGCGATGCCAACACCGGGGTCACCAGGTCGGGCATCGAGGAGGAGAGGGGGTCCTCGCCGGGAAGGCCATCAGGAGACCTGGTGCCACTGCTGGGAGCCTCCAAGTCTGTACCTTATGAGGTTGCTCCTTGTCCAACAATTGGGAACGCCGAGGGGGTCGAAGCGACCGAGCGTGGGAGCGCTTGCTCTTGTCGGGAGCCCCTGACAGCGACTTTGAGGTCTTCTTCTTATGCCGTTCCACTTCGGAGTGCTGTCTTGAGAGCGAAGCAGAGGTGGGGGATCCTACTGGCGGAGAGACGACCGAGGATGCCAATGGGGATTCCGAGGCAGCCTTACAGAAAATGTCCTCGGACTTCTGCTTACGACTAATCAGGGCTTTGGAGGACATTTTCTTACACAGCGAACAGAGCTCTGGATCTTGGTCAGCCCCAAGACACTGCAGACAGCAGCCATGGGTGTCTGCAGTGTTCTTGGAGAATGTTCTTGGAGCATCTATCGCATGTTCTTGGAGCATCTGCATGTTCTTGGAGCATCTATCGCATTTTTTTAAACCAGTGGCCATTAGGGCAAAAAGGGCCCTGCGAGGTCAAAGACCCACGCGGCCAGCGGTTGGGAGAAAAAAGGGCGCTAAGCCCGCTAACAACAAAAATGAGGAAAAAAAATGTCCCATTTGCTCAAAGGGATGGGAGCAGGGGCGAGGATGGGTAGAGGACTGGTGCATCCGGAAAAATAGTAGGCAAGAGGCTGGGAAACAAACACTTTTTCTGAGGGATGAGGACATGCGTCTGAAGGGCTCCGTGGTAAAAGGGAGACTGAGCAAGATGGCACCTTTGGGTGGGAAGAGAACCATGCATGCGTGACAGCAATCCCAAAAGCTTTCTTTGAAAGCTGGGGAATTGCTCCGTACGGGCTCCGTCGGTGCTGATGTCACTCATAAGTGAGGACTGACTTCCTGCTTGTTCCTGGAGAAAAGGGATTTTTACCTGAGCCCTTGCATTGGGGAGGGGCAGTGGTCTTCTTAGAGATCCTGGTCCCCATCATGAACTCGGTCTCCAGCTCGGCAGCCTTGTTGGTCATGGGTTTGCCAAAGAGGTTCTCTCCTTGGCATGGTACATTGACCAATTTGTCCTGAACCCACTGCACGAAGTTGGACGACTCAAGCCGAGCTTGGCGGCATGCACCAATGTCTGCTGCGGCTACCTGGGCCGCCGACTCAAACCCGCCATAAGCTGCTTGAGACATGAATTTGGAGTACACATGGACGGCCTTGGCCAGGCTCTTGAACGGATGCAAAGGTTCCTCGGAAAGACCAGCTGAGAACCCGGCGAGTTCCTTCGTCAGGTCTCTCAGGTACATGCCCATGTATAGCTAGTAGGCCTGGATGCAGCAGAGGAGCATTGAGCCCTGTTAGCACTTTCTGCCGAGGGTGTCCAAGGTGCGGGCTTCACTGCTGGAGGGCACCAAGGAATGTGTCTTCTGGCTTTTCAGCCGATGCATGGCCGACTCCACCAGCATGGAGTTATGTGGCAGTTATGAGTTCTGGAAGCCTGGGTTCCGGCGGACCCGATACATCGAGTTGAGACATCTGCTCACAACCGGCACTGATGCTGGTGTCTCCCACATGCGGAGCATGAGCTGTTCCAGGATGGGAGGGATGGGTACCTTGAGCAATTCCTGTGGAGGGGCCTCATACTGAAGGATCTCTAACTCATCCGTCCGAGGGTCCTCCTCCGACTTGGTTGGGAATGCCAGGGCCTTAGACATGTCCTTGAAAAAGTCCAAGAAGCCCATGTCCTCAGGCGGGGACTACCGCTGAGGTTCTGCGATGGGAGAATCCAAAGGGATGTCATGGTGGCGACGGGTATCAGGGGACTCCTCGTCCTCCATCTCCTACTCAGAGTAGTCCGTGGAGGACTCATAGGAGGGCTGCTCTGCAGGCCTCAAGGGCCCCGATGCCCTATGGCTGGCACCTAGTAAACTTGCCGGGGACAACCGTGGTCCCATCGAGTGAGACTCAGAGCGCAACCTCGGCCGAGGATCGACTCAAGGCCGAAGGACCTAGAGGATCGGCTCGGCCTCCGGGAACATCTAGGACATCGAAGGTCCGGTGGTCGGGGCGGATGAACCGGTCCTTCGATGTCCTAGATGTTCCTTTCCAATTGACGAAAAAACGCCGCGCAACTCTCAGTCACCCTCAGAAGACGCAGGCAGCATCAACGGGACAAGTTCTTTCACATGCTGATAGTGGGCTGCAAGTTGGGAAACACGGAAAGCATGAACTTCTCTCTATAAATCGTGTTAGGCTTCACCAGCTTTTTTTGGGAATATATGCTGTGGAATTATCTTCCCCTGAAGAATCCTTGTACAGGAGAAACGCGTTCAAGTGCTACAAGGACGGCGTTAGGACAATTACATATTCTTTGGACTATTGGGAATACTACAGCAATTGTGGCGACATAAGATAAGTTACTTTTGCATTTTCGAATGATTGGGAGCACTTCAGCATTCATCATTTGGTCAAGTCACTTTATATTGGAAAAATCATATATTTTTGGGAACTGTTGATACATCTGACAGGTCATTGATGCTATTTGGCACAGCTCTGCTGGGTTGCTGGCAGTAAGCATTGATAGTGTCGGGAAGTCTGAGACCTAGTCATTCGTCCAATGAGCAGTTCATTTGTAAGACAAGTTCTTTAATTTTGGGGTATATAGGTTTTGTAGAGCGATAAATATATAAGTCGATACAATAATCAGATCAAGAGCCAACAAAGCTCAACATCCTGGGGCCCTTTTACTAAAGTCATGGCCTAATGGGAGACAGTCAACATGGCTTTAGACAAGGAAGATCTTGTCTTACTAATCTGTTATGTTTTTTTGAAAGTGTGAATAAACAGGTGGACAAAGGTGAGTCGGTTGATATAGTGTATCTGGACTTTCAGAAAGCCTTTGACAAGGTCCCTCAACAGAGACTTTTGGCAAAACTAAAGAATCATGGGATAGGAGGCAGTGTACTACTGTGGATCAGGAACTGGTTAAAAGATAGAAAGCAGAGGGTTGGGTTAAATGGCCAATTTTCCCAATGGAGAAAGGTGAATAGTGGTGTACCCCAGGGATCTGTGCTGGGTCCGCTGCTTTTTGACATATTCATAAATGACCTGGAAAGTGGAAAAACGAGTGAGGTTATCAAATTTGCAGATGACACAAAACTATTTAAAGTTGTTAAAACCCAAGAGGATTGTGGAAAATTGCAAGAGGATCTTGATAAATTGGAAGACTGGGCATCAAAATGGCAGATGAAATTTAATGTGGACAAGTGCAAAGTTATGCACCTAGGGAAGAACAACACAAACTATAGTTACACGATGCAAGGTTCCACATTAGGAACCACCACCCAGGAAAAAGATTTAGGCGTCATTGTGGATAACATGTTAAAACCCTCGGCCAGTGTGCAAGAGAGCAAATAGAATGCTAGGTATAATAAGGAAAGGAATGGAAAATAAAAGATATTATAATGCCTCTATACCGTTCCATGGTGAGACCGCACCTTGAATATTGTGTGCAATTCTGGTCGCCGTATCTTAAAAAGGATATAGCGTTATTAGAAAAGGTTCAGAGAAGAGCCACCAAAATGGTAAAGGGGATGGAAGGATACTCCTATGAAGAAAGGCTAAAAAGGTTAGGGCTCTTTAACCTGGAAAAAAGACGGCTGAGGGGAGATATGATAGAAGTCTATAAATTAATGAATGGAGTGGAACGGGTAAACGTAGATCGACTGTTTACGTTATCAGAATATAGAAAGACTAGGGGACATGCAATGAAGCTACAGGGTAAACTATTTAAGACTAATAAAAGAAAATATTTTTTTCACTCAACGTGTAATCAAACTCTGGAATTTGTTACCGGAGGATGTAGTAAAGGCTGTTAGTGTAGCTGGGTTTAAAAAAGGTTTGGACAAGTTCTTGGAGGAAAGGTCCATAAACCATTATTAAGAAGGGACCCAGGATATCAATGCTTGACCTAGTACAAGCATTGCAGAACCTGTGTCTTTTGGGAAAACTGCTAGGTACGTATGACCTAGATTGGCCACTGTTGGAAACAGGATACTGAGCTTGATGGACCTTGGTCTGACCCAGTATGGCATATCTTATGTTCTTATGTTCACTATGGATTTGTACTGAGCGCATGTTTAGCATAAAAAATTAATGTGTGCTAAGTGCAAAGCTTCCATGGTAACTGTCAAGACTATCACCGTGTCCCCAACAGTTAACATGCAGATAAATAACACATGGCACTATTACTGCAGGTGCACTTAAGTGCACCTATTGAGATTTAGGTAGTTGCACCTGCACTAATTGCAACATGTACCCTGTACTAATTACAATGCACTCACTGCACCCACTCTGCACTCCCACTCACGAGTCACACTTAACACACAAATCAGTTACGTGATCCCACGCGCACGCTTACCTTGCACCTAAACCCAAGCCACCTGCTTAGCATACTTTAGTAAAAGGTCCCTCCTGTCTTCAACAGTGGTCAGTCTGGGTTGTAAGTACTTGGCAGATCCTGAGAAGTAGATTAATTTCTCAAAGTTCCTTTTCAGGGATAAGTGACCGATAGCTTTCCCAAGACTATGTTATGTATATGTGCCCTTGAGTCAATGCTGATGCCTGGCAACCCAGCCCCTGGGTTTTCTTGGCAAGATGCAACCTGAAGTAAAATGCCAGGTCTTTGTTCTGCAGTTAGTTTACAGCCCCTGGTATTCCAAGGTGGAATCCCAACCACCTACTAGCCCAACCCTGCTGAGCTTCAGAGATCAGCCAAGAGCAGGTTCATACAGGACAGCTTAAGACTCAAGTGGAAGTGATGTTTTTCCCAAGACTACCTGGCTAATAATTTTATATAGCCATTTAATTTTCCAAATCTCTTTTGAACCTCTCTCTGTGGCCTTGACTACGTTTTCTGGCAACAGATTTCACAGTTTAATTATGCATCACATGACAAAAATTCTGTCAATGATTTGTTTTGAAATTGCTGGTCGTATGTTTTGTGGTCGTCTTGTTTTAACATTCTTTGAAAGGTTAAGCAACTGTTCCCTATTTAACTGTTCGCCCCACTTATGATTTTATAATCATATCCTCTCTGTCATCTTTTCTCCAAGATCAAAAGCTCTATCCTGTTTAGCCGTTCTTCATAAGGGAGGTGTTTTATCCTCTTTATCATTTTTGTCACCCTTCTCTGAACCTTTTCTAGTTTCACTAGGTCCTTTTTTGAGATGAGGCGACCAGAACTTCACTTGAAGGCACATTCTAATGTGTGCATCCAGGCCCATGTGTGTCTGATCATAATCGTTGGAGTTGGGAGTGGTGCCAAAGGACTGGAGAGAGGCTCATGTGGTGCCTTTACACAAATGCGGAAGTAAGCATGTGGTTGAAAACTACAGGCCAGTTAGTTTAACTTTGGTGGTGTGTAAATGATTGGAAATGCTGCTGAAAGAGAAAATAGTGAGGTTTCTGGAGTCCAGCGGATTACAGGATCCAAGGCAGCATGGATTCACCAGAGGCAGGTCTTGTCAGACAAATCTGATTGATTTCTTTGACTGGGTGACCAGGGAGTTGGACCGAGGGAGAGCCCTAGATGTGGTGTATTTAGATTTCAGTAAAGCCTTTGACACTGTTCCTCACAGGCGACTTATAAACAAACTGAGTACCCTAGGGATGGACCCTAAAGTTATTGCTTGGGTTAGAAATTGGTTGGGTGAGAGGTGACAAAGAGTACAGGTAAATGGGGCTCACTCTGAGGAGAAAGATGTTACCAGTGGTGTGCCCCAGGGATCTGTTCTTGGTCCGATTCTTTTCAACATCTTTGTTAGTGATATAGCGGAAGGGCTGTCGGGTAAGGTTTGCCTCTTTGCAGATGATATCAAAATCTGCAATAGAGTAGACACCCAGGAAGGTGTAGATAACATGAGGAGGGATCTAGCTAAGCTTGAAGAATGGTCTAGAATTTGGCAGCTGCGATTTAATGTTAAAAAATGTAAGGTCATGCATTTGGGCTGCAGCAATCCAAGGGAGCAATATAGTATAGGGGTGAAGTACTTTTGTCCACTAAAGAAGAGCGGGACCTAGGAGTGGTTGTGTCTGATGACCTTAAAGTAGCTAAACAGGTAGAAAAGGTGACAGCAAAAGCTAGAAGGATGATTGGGTGCATACAGAGAGGAATGGCTAGCAGAAAAAATGATTAGTGGTCTTCATTATAAAGCATATGAGGACAGACTTAAGGATCTTAATATGTACACCTTAGAGGAAAGGCGTGTTAGAGGTGATATGATCGAGATGTTCAAATACCTCCGTGGCATAAATGTTCAGGGAGAGAGCCTCTTTCAATTGAAAGCAAGTTCTGCTATGAGGGGACACGGGATGAGGGTGAAGGGAGATAGATTCAGGAGTGATATGCGGAAATATTTCTTTACGGAAAGAGTAGTGGATCCATGAAATAGTCTCCCAGTGGAGGTGGTAGAGATGAGGACAGTAACTGAATTCAAAAAAGCATGGGACAAACACAGAGGATCTCTAAAGGTAAAAAGGGGACTGTTGTAGTTGTTGATATGGAAGGACAGACTAGATAGGCCATGTGGTCTTTTTCTGTCATCGTATTTCTATGTTTCTAATCAGGATGCTCAGAGGTAGACCGATTCTGATCCCGCGGGGACTAGACATGCACTGCGGGATCAGAATTGGGTCTAGGGCCTGTACGTGCAGACCAGGATCCAATTCCAATCGGCCTGAATGCACAGCCACCTGCCAGCTACCTCAGGCTCCTGAATGGAGCAGTGGTGCCATGGCATCCCACTGCCATGGCACTGCGGCTCCATTCAGTAGCCGCGATCCCCAGCTGCTAACCACCATCTTCTTTCTCTGCAGCCCGACTCCCGATCTGGTCTTCCCTGGCCAGGGTCAGGTGCAGGGAATCCCCTGCACCCCCTCACTTTTCTGATGCTGTCCAGGCATGCCATCCCCCATCCAATTTGCCGGCCCTGGACGTAAAGGACCAACTTCAGAATCGACCCTGTATGTCCGGGGTCGCAGACCGTCCATGCTCCACCCTCATTCCGCCTCCAGAACGCCCTCTCCCACCTCCATCTAAGCCTCCCTGTATGAATGCCTTGTTCGTACGGGGAGGCTTTTGACAAGGACGGCAGAGGGGCGAATAGTGAGGATGGACGTCCCAACGGGACATCCAACCCTTCTATATGTGGGACAGAATAGACCCCATAATATTCAATGTACAATTGTACCGGGGACCTATACGAAGACTTAATGATATTCTGTTTTGTTTTCCATCCCCTTTTAAATAATCGCAATTTGTTTTTTGGCAGCCATGCCACACAGGGCTGTCCGTAATGGCTCCAAGATCTTTTCCTTGGGTGGTGATCCCTGATTTGGAACCTAACATGTTTTGTCTATAGTTGTGATTATTTTTCCTTATGTGCATCACTTTGCATTTGTCCACATAAAATTTCATATGCCATTCAGTGCTCGGTCTTCTAAGATCCTTCTGCATTTTCTGGCAATCCTCTGCTGTCTTTACAACGTTAAATATTTTTGTCATTTGCGAATCTGATCACCTTACTCATTGCTTTCTCCAGATCAGTTATGAATATGTTAAACAGCTCAGGTCGCAGCACAAACCTTCGGGGCATTCCGCTATTGAGCATTTTTTCCAGGGGTTTGTGCAGCAGTGATCCTGCTGGAAAATCCTGCAAATATGGGCCCTAAATATGGTCATTAGGGGGCCATGTTTACTAAAGTTTAACATACGTTAAAGAAAGTTAATGCATGTTGAGTGCTGTAACGACCCTTAGAAATGAATGGTTAACTATCATTAACCTTTACTAAATGTACTCCTAGGTGTTACTACTGTACACAGCTGTGAAACTCTGCTATCCAACAGCTCTTAGCATTGGCTCAATATTATCTCCAGCACCAGCTAAAATGGGGAAAGTCCAGAACTGGGGATCAAAACCAGGTTCCTCTGAATGGCAGAGCAGAACTCTTTAGAGCAATTTCACTGAGCCACTGGACTAACAATGCTATCTTTTTCTTGTGGCTAACATATATAGAGGCCTTTTTCTATTGTGTTCAACATGGCATCACCTAAAGTGAATTGTGGGAGTTTGGGGGGTCTTAAAAACAAATATGCTTGCCCTCCTGGTTCAACTTCATTACACTTTAGAAAAACAATATTCAAAGGCAATTACCTGTCTAGATTTCCCAGGATGAAAACTGAACCCCTTAGAACTGTGGTAGCTCTGTTTCAAAGAGGTTTGGACAAGTTCCCGGAGGAAAGTGCATAAACCATTATTAAAGTGGACTGGTGAAATCCACTGCCTAACCCTGGGATAAGCAGCATGGAATCTGTCTACCTTTTAGAAACCTGATAGGTACTTGTGACCTGGATTGGCCACTGTTGGAAACAGGATGCTGGGGTTGATGGACCTTGGTCTGAACCAGTACGGCATATCTTATGTTCTTATCTGATGTTTCACCCAGTCTCCATGCCACACTTACACAATAAAGGCAGTGCATGCAAATTCTCATTCATATTAAGTTCAGCATCCTGGGAATTCTACTGTTTTGGTTTGCCCAAAGGAATGAATTGAGGGCCATTGCCTCAGTGTACCTACATCTAGTACAATGGCTTCTAAACCTGCTTTGGGGGACCCCATCCAGGAAGATATCCATGAGATAAATCTGCATGCAACAGATGCATGTTCACCACAGGCATCCAAAGAGCTGACAATCCCCTTTGACTGGCCTGGAAACCACTGATCTATTTTCACCAAGTGGCTAGATCTAGCTGTAGTAAACCTAGCCCATCCTGACATTGGAGAGGGTTGGTGGAGCCAGAAGCTATACATATAGATGTGTTATTCACATTTATGTGCGTATTTCAACTGCTGCAAGGCATATGGGTAACTTTGTGCCTGTTTCTGAAAATTAGCTACAGTGGTACTGTTAGAAATCAAATGGTTCCTTCCGTATTCTCAACCACCTCCTATAGCTGATGGTATGAAAGGAATAAGTGTTTAAACATGGAAACAATGCCAAAAAAGAGTCATACCTATCATGTGCAATTGAAACCGACTTTATTGACTTGGAAAACAGTTCATTCACTTCATTCAACATTTTCTTTTATTATACACGTTTTGATACCATTGTGTGTTCTATAAGCAGCCCTAATGCCAGCATTGTTGACCAGCAAACAACGTAGCAGTAGAAATAAGAGAGCATACACAAAGCCTCCGGCTGGAATATTGACAAACAGTAGCATTGAGGATGCTTCATCTATGAAGAAGGATTAAGGGACAGCAATTGTAAGCAGAGCTAGCAAATAGCACAACAGAAGTTCAAGTGTTTAGATGCAAAGTATTTATTCTTCCATTTAATACGCCACTTTGCAATGGGGTGAGGATTGGGGTGCCAAACCAAGATGGGCTCAGCCTGACTCTAATGACCTGGCGCCAAATGGTAATCCTAGCTACGAAGTTATTGTATTGCAAGATCTTCGCTCACAGTGTGTGGTAAGAGTTGACATTTCTGTTCTTTGCAAATGTGCTTCAAAGCCTGACCATACTATGAAGGACTGCAGGCATTTTGTGGTGTTCTCTAGAGGGTGAGCACAGCATCTGGAACAGCCTAGGGCAAGAACTGCAATCTCTTTCCTCATCTCAAACGTTTTTTTTTTTTAATGATATATATTTGTCCCATTAAGATCTAGAACTGGCAAGCTTCTATCTTTTTCTACTCACTGCATCTATAATGGCCTCATCCTTCTCACAATAACAGTAAGATGGCTCATTTCCAAATACTGCTGATGAAAAAAATCTGAGTCACATAAAAGCAAATCCCACAAGCTTCATCTTAAACGACTTTTCTGCTAATGCTGAAAGATGGACCACTGGATGCATGTGAACATTCTGCACAGGGGATGCAGTAGATTTCACTCAGCTTTATACTGAAAATGTTGTAAAGCTAACACTCAAAATATAGAGTGGATGTTTTTACCTGCAAAGGCATAAAATTGGCACTGAAGACTGTCCTGTATTGTAATGTTTTGAACCAGAACTTAATTTTCTTTCCCGCCTCCAACCCTGCCAATGCCCGCTGTTGGGTTCCCACCCACAGGACAAGAATAGTGTTTTTTTAAGTAAAAACCCAAGCAAAGAGAGATGGATTGTGCTATGAGATGATGTACACCCTTAAAAGGCTGACGCTAGTGACAGAAGAGTGTCATAAACACACTGCTAAGACATTCATGTTATCCAATCGCAATAAGTGAACGCTTATTTGCTTTACTTAATGTTATGTTTTTTCCATACAATTTGGAATATTCAGTTATAAGACTCAGAAATGACCAACTGTATGATTCCAATTTACACAGCTATTTCATGGTGGTTTTGGCAGACATCTTGAGCAAATATTTCTGCCTGCACCACAAAATGGCTGCCTCAGACCAAAGCATGTTATAAACAAAAGCTTTTTATAGGCTGTTAGACTAGAAAAGGGCAGTTCTCATTTATCCACCTTCAGACAATAATTGCCAACCTTTCTGCAACAACTGATCAGTACTATAGAGCTATATATTTCCTTCTTCATCTATGAAACATCCCCAATTAATGTCAAGTTCAAAACTTCCTGAATTATTCTTCATATGGTTAAGTTGATATTCAGAGACAATTTACATAAGTACAATCATATGCTTTTATGTACACATATTAAAAAATACAGTTTCAGAACAACTGCATTAGGAAAATGATTGTTAGATTCCCTTCACCAGCCATTTATAAGAACATTTTTCTCCACAGATTTGCACCAAATCTCTTAGCTATTGCAATGTATTCAATTTAAAGAAAGTATAGATTTCCTTAGCTATTATTTGAAGCAAAAGATAACCATAAAGTCCAGGTGATTTACTATAAACAACTTGCATGCCATCTTAATACCAGCCAGTGTTGCCAAATCAGGATCTTAATGATTTGATCATCAGTAAACAGCTAAGATAGTTTCTTCACTGTGTGATATTGGAACAAAGAATAAACTTTTCACTTCTCATGTGTCTCACAGAAATATACATTCAAATAAGCTGCAATAAAAAGCAGGGTCTAAATTAATGGTTCTCAACCCAGTTCTCTGGGACCCCCAAGCCAGTCAGGTTTTCAGAATATTCACAATAAATATGCATGAGATAGATCTGTATACAACGGAAGCAGTGCATGCAGATCTATCTCATGCATATTCATTGTGCATATCCTGAAAAGCCAACTGGAACAAGGATCCCAGAGGACTGGGCTGAGAACCACTAGTCTAAATACCAGGAGGGGCAGCAAAACACTATAATCTTATCCTAACAGTGGGCAATGGGAAAAGGATCATGCGGCAGATGATAAAAATTTGTAAGGTCCAGATAATAGTGGTTGCTAGGAAATAATATAGCTGTGTGGTGGGGATGTGCATTAATGTGCATTCAGTTAGTATACCTTAAAAATGTAATGCAAGTAAAACTGATTTAACAAGTTTTAACCTATGGCTTAATGCATGCATAATGGATTTGTGTGCATGCAGATTTTTTTAACACCTGAAAATTGGGAAAAATCTAAAGAGAAACCAGAACATTTTTGTTTGTGCACCTACTTAATCTGGCTTTTCAGATCATCAGAATGCAGAAGAAATGGAAATTGCAAACCTCTTAGCAAATTGGCAGTACTCCTTATCTGGAAACAATGTAGAGCTAGATAGAACCTGAAGGATAAATCCAGGACTGTACACTCATGTCAAAGGTCATCAGATGGGACATCCTGATTGTTTCCTACACTTTTTGATATTTGCTGCAATGCTTGCAGTTTCTGTAATTTGACAATACCAGTTTTTAAATCCTTCTTTGATTTTAACACTATGCCAAGGGAGTAAACGTCATCAGATGTGCATCTGAAGGTCAGTTAGGTTCAGGTTTCCTTACTGACATGGGACCCAGATGATTCTTAAACAGTTTTTTTATTGAAATTATTTTAATTATTTATTTGCATATATGCAAAATTAAATGCAATTTTATCATCTCAAAAAAGCATATCCATGGCTTTTCAGAATGCATATCCCATTTGATTGTACTAAAAGTGGGAAAGGCCCTAAAAATCTAAACGTTTTACCTGACAAAGTTACATGTAAAAGCATCAGCAACTCCCCGCCTGAGGTTTGGCCTTCAGGAATATCTAGGACTTTATTAAAAGGCAAAGAATGAAAATTCAGATGGAGGAAGGAATAGCGTAGTTACTCACCTGTAACAGGTGTTCTCCAGGAGCAGCAGGAATCAGTCCTCACATATGGGTGACGTCGGCGCCGACGGAGCCCTCGCGGAGCAATTTTCCCCAGCTTTCAAAGAAAGCCTTTGGGAATTGCAGCGCGCATGCGCGGTCGCCTTCCCGCCCAAGGGTGCCATCTTAGCCAGTCAGATGACATAGCTAAAAAAGACAGCATAAAAATTTGCAAAAAAACTAAAGCAGATGATTGCAACTCCAAGGGGAGGAGGGAGGGTTGTGAGGACTGATTCCTGCTGCTCCTGGAGAACACCTGTTACAGGTGAGTAACTACGCTTTCTCCAGGACCAAGCAGGAAGTCAGTCCTCACATATGGGACTCCCAAGCTTAAGGCTACCGGAGACCCTAAGCACAAAAATGAGCTCCCTCTAGCTCAGCAGCACAGAAGGAAGGAATCTTCGCTGAATTATTACCCACCGGTAGCCCACATCCGGGATGGAGGGTAGGAGTTGCTCAGACCTCAAAGAGATTACGGAGGACTGCCTGTCCGAAAGCACTGTCCCTGCGGGACTCCCTCTCGAGACAGTAATGGACCGCAAAAGTCTGGCTCGAAGACCAAGTAGCGGCCCGGCAGATGTCTGCCAGCGGAACAGAGCGGAGGTAAGCCACTGACGTAGCCTTTGCCCGAACGCAATGAGCCGTGACTCGACCTTCCAAGGAGAGTCCGGCTGCCCCATAAGCCCAAGTGATACAGTCCGCAACCCAGATGGACAGAGTACGCTTGGAGACCGGGAGCCCCAATTTATTGGGGTCAAAAGACACAAAAAGCTGAGCAGCTTTACGGTGCTCCCACGTACGGTCAAGGTAGAAGTTCAATGCCCTTCTACAGTCCAGGGTATGGAGGACCGTTTCAGCTCGGCTGGAGTGTGGTCTGGGAAAGAAGGTCGGAAGTACCACCTCCTGATTGATGTGAAAAGGGGAGACCACTTTTGGAAGAAATTTTGGGTGAGTCCGTAGGACTACCCTATTTTTGTAGAACCGAGTGTAAGGGGGATCAGACACGAGGGCCTGCAATTCACTTACGCGCCTAGCGGAAGTGAGGGCTATCAAGAACAATGTTTTCCAAGAAAGAAAACGGAGAGAACAGGTAGCCATAGGTTCAAAAGGCGGACAGGTGATCCGCTGTAAAACCACATTCAGATCCCAGTCAGGCGCTGGCGGGCGCAGAGGTGGTTTAAGCAGAAGGAGACCTCGGAGAAACCTCGCTACAAGAGGGTCGCTGGAAAGAGGTCTGCCGTCCACCGGCACATGATGTGCTGAAAGAGCACTGAGGTGAACTTTGACGGAGTTGGACTTAAGTCCCAGATTAGAGAGGTATAGCAAGTACTGCAGAATCACCGACACCGGGCAGGAGAAGGGATCCTGAGACTGTTGGGTACACCAAACGGAAAAGCGATGCCATTTAAGGGCGTAGCATTTGCGGGTAGAAGGTCGCCGAGAAGCTAGGACGACCTCTTCCACCTCTGCCGGCAGAAGAAGGGGAGCAAGGACTACCCTCTCAGCAGCCAGGCCATTAGATTGAGAGATCTGAGGTTGGGGTGTAGCAGAGACCCCTGATCCTGAGTGAGGAGATCCGGTTGTAACCCCAGAGGGAATGGATCCTCCACCGCTAATTGCAGCAGGAGTGGAAACCACGGCTGTCTGGGCCAGCGAGGGGCCACCAGGATCATGAAGGCTTTGTCTCGGAGAACCTTGAAAAGAGTTCGAGAGACTAGCGGGATGGGAGGGAAAGCGTACAGAAGGCTCTCCGACCATGAGAGTAGAAAAGCGTCTGCCGCAACTCGAAGGGGATGTGGCTGACGAGAGCAGAAGCGAGGAAGTTGCCGGTTGAGAGGGCTGGCAAAGAGATCCATCGTGGGGAGGCCCCACTTTAGAAAGAGCTTCTGAACTACCAAGGGATCCAGGCGCCACTCGTGCGGCTGGAGGATCCTGCTGAGTTTGTCCGCCAGGCAATTTTCTTGGCCTGGGAGATAAACTGCCTTGAGAAGAACGCCGTGACTGACGGCCCAAGAGCAGAGCTTCTGTGCTTCCCGACAGAGAAGGAAGGAGCCCGTGCCCCCCTGCTTGTTCACGTAGAACATGGCAACTTGATTGTCCGTCTGGACAAGGACGGACTGGTGAGAGGTCAGATGGGAGAAGGCCTTGAGAGCCAGGCGGATCGCTCTGAGCTCCAGGAAGTTGATCTGCTGAGCAGACTCCCACGTGGACCAGAAGCCCTGAGTACGTGCCCCTTGGCAATGTGCTCCCCAGCCCAGGAGGGATGCATCCGTCGTCAGCACCTGGGCCGGCTGAGGTGACTGAAAAGGCATGCCGAGTACCAGGTTCGGCCGATGAAGCCACCACCGGAGAGACGAGATCAGCGGCTCGGAGACGCGCACTAGGTCTGCTAGGCCGCCTGTGGCTTGTTGCCACTGCTTGCGGAGACACCATTGAGCAGGCCGCATATTCAGGCGGGCATTGGGGGTCACATGGACGGTGGAAGCCATATGGCCGAGTAGTCTCAGGAAGCGCCTGGCGGAGACCAGGGGCTGGCTGCGAAAACGGTCGGCTAGGTCCATGAGCCGTTGAGCCCTGTCGAGCGGTAGGAACGCTCGTGCCTGAGGAGTGTGCAGTCTTGCGCCGATGAACTCGAGATCCTGTGAGGGGAGCAAAGTGGACTTTGCGAAGTTTATAACAAAGCCCAAGTACTGCAGAAGAGTCACCGTGCGGCGTGTGGCGTTGGTGACCTCCGGAGCGGACGCTGCTCTGATGAGCCAGTCGTCGAGGTACGGAAAGACATAGAGGCCGTGAAGCCGGAGATGGGCCGCCACCACCGCGAGACATTTTGTGAAGACCCGCGGTGCGGAGGACAGGCCAAAGGGCAGTACTCTGTACTGGTAATGATTTCCTGCCACCACAAACCTTAGGTATTGGCGGTGGCTTGGGTGGATGAGGATGTGCGTGTAGGCATCCTTTAGATCCAAGGAGCATAGCCAATCTCCCTGCTGGAGGTAGGGCAGAAGGATTCCAAGGGTAAGCATCTTGAACTTTTCCCGCACAAGGAATCTGTTGAGGTTGCGCAGGTCCAGGATGGGTCTGAGGCCTCCTGTCCTTTTTGGTACTAGAAAATACCTGGAATAAAAGCCTTGACCTCTCAGGTGGTGGGGCATCGGTTCCACCGCCTGTTCCTGTAGAAGACCTGCTAACTCCTGAAGGAGTAATTCCCTGTGCAGAGGGAGTCGTGGAGGTTCTCCCGGAAAATAGGAGGGAGGGACCTGTTGGAAGTGGAGAAGATAGCCTTCTCTCACGACTTGAAGCACCCAGGCATCTGAGGTGATGCTGGACCACCTGTGGGCGAAGTGAACCAGCCGGCCTCCGGTGCTGGGAGGAACCAGCGGAGGGGGAGAGGCTATGCTTAAGGAGTCAAAAACCCCCACCCTGCTGAGCAGGGGCTGGTGGTGCAGGCTTGGGGGCTTGCTGCCTACGGGACCCGTTACCCCGTCCCTTGGCCTGCTGGCCCTGTTGGGGAGCTGCAGGGGCCTGATATTGGGGGTATTGTTTGTAGGCAGCCGCCTTTCTCGGGTAAAAACTTCTTTCCCGAGCCCTTCTTTTTCTGGGAAGGGGCGGAGGTCTTCCTAGAAAGCCTAGTCCTGGTGAGAGTCTCCGTCTCGATCTGTGCAGCCTTTTCAGCCATGGGCTTGCCAAAGAGATTCTCGCCTCGGCAGGGGACATCGACCAACTTGTCCTGCACCCAGGGCTCAAGGTCAGACGACTGAAGCCAAGCCTGTCGGCGGGCACCGATGCTGGCTGCGGCCACTCGAGCCGATGCTTCAAAGCCATCATAGGCTGCTCGGGATATGAATTTTGAGCATTCCCGAATGCCAGAGGACAAGGCCAGGAACCTCCGCAAGGGTTCCTCGGACAAACCAGCGGAGAATCCGGCTAGCTCTTTAGCCAGGTCTCGGAGATACATGCCCATGTATAGCTGGTAGGTCTGGACACGACACGCAAGCATAGAGCCCTGGAAACACTTCTTACCAAGGCCATCCAGGTTACGGGCCTCCCTGCCAGGAGGCACCGAGGAGTGCATCTTCTGGCTCTTAAGACGATGCATGGCCGATTCCACTACCATGGAATGGTGTGGTAGCTGTGCTTTTTGGAAGCCAGGGCTCTTGCGGACTCGATAGATAGAATCGACCCGCTTGCTCAGGACCGGCGAGGAGGCCGGACTCTCCCACATGCGGAAGAGTAGTCGTTCCAGCATGGGAGGAACCGGTACAGTAAAGTGTTCCCTGGCAGGAGAGTCATACTGGAGGGCGTCGAGCTCTTCGGCTCGAGGCTCCTCCTCGGGATCCGCAGGGAAGGCCAAAGCCTTGGCCATATCCCTGACGAAGTCCGAGAACCGGGCATCCTCCGGGGGGGACTGCTTCCGAGGTTCGGACTCAGGTGAGTCCGAGGGGACACACCGAGTCCGAAAAGAATCAGGCGACTCTTCCTCTTCAGACTCCCAGACCGACTCCGACGAGGACTCGGTGGGGTCGGCCCGGGCAGGGCGCGGCGCCTGCCGCCCCGACGCCGAGGGAGTCGGCGTCGGCGACCTCGGTCCCGAACGGGAGGCCGAGGGTGACCTCGACCGAGGATCGACTCGAGTTCGCATGGACTCGAGGATCGGCTCGGTCTCCGGGGTCGACTTAGACGTCGACGTCCCGGCGGTCGGGGCAGCGGCGCCAGCGAGGCCGGCGAGCAGTGCCCGCTGCTGGTCCATGAAGGCAGACAGTCTGCTCTCCAAGGCCGTCAACCTGAGTCCGAGCTCAGGTGACCCAGCAGTCCCCGACTCGGGCCCCGACGGCGTCGGGCCCGACGTCGGCGGTCTCGGAGGCGAGTCCAGGAGGACCACAGGACTTACCCGAGCAGGCAGCTCCGACTCCAGGCGAGGTCGCTTCGAGAGGTGCTCCTTCTCCAAGGACCCGGGACGGCTATCGGGGCTATGCGACCTGGCCCTCGCGGAGCCAGGAGCGTCCACCGACGCCGCCCTCGCGGGTTTCACCTTCCGACGATGGTCCCCGGAGGGAGAACCCCTATCGGAGGAACTCCGGCGACGGTCCGAGCTGGAACCTCTGGACGCGGAGGCCTCCGACGAGGTCCGGGTACGGCTGGGGTCAGCGAAGATCCTATCCCGCTGATGCCGCCGACTTCTCAACGCTTTGGAGGACATTTTGCCGCAGGGCCCACAGATCATTTCTTCATGATCCGGGCCCAGGCAGCGGAGGCAATTGTCGTGTGTGTCAGTTAGTGACATATTTCGGTCACACTGACCACACCGCTTGAAACCACTGGCAGCCATCGGGGGAAAAAGGGCCCCGGCGAGGTCAAAGGACCGGGCTGCCAGGGAAAAACCGAAAACGAAACTAAGTCAGAAAAACCGAAAAAGAAGAAGAGGACTCGTGACCGGCGTCGCGAGTCCGGGCGGGAAAAAGACCGGCGTCGAACCGAATGAAAAAAAGAGTAAATTATGAGTAAATATCAACTTTTTCGCGGGGACACGACGGGTACGTCTGTAGGGCTCCGCGGAAAAAAGAAGACTGGCTAAGATGGCACCCTTGGGCGGGAAGGCGACCGCGCATGCGCGCTGCAATTCCCAAAGGCTTTCTTTGAAAGCTAGGGAAAATTGCTCCGCGAGGGCTCCGTCGGCGCCGACGTCACCCATATGTGAGGACTGACTTCCTGCTTGGTCCTGGAGAAAGTATCTTATTTTTGAATCATCAGGAGACAAGACAGCTTCATTTGTAAATTGCTTGCTTTGTAACCAGGTCACTGGTTTGAGTCTAGCCTCTGACTGTGAGAAAAAAAATATGAATCTTCCTGGGACTAATGGATCACTGCAGAATTCAACATTGCTAGATACATGCAGTGCACATTAGTGCTTCCTGCAATAGTTGCAAGATGGACAAAACAACGTCCCATGCAAAAATAAAGCCTTTAAGCTTAACGAAAGTAATTTACCCAGTCCAGAGTGCGCCTCCATGTCTTATTCCTAATGCATATGTTCCAAATTAACTTCTGTGAGCTCACCAGACTAAATCCCTCGATCTTATTCCAACCCAGAGTGCAGTTATGGCTCAAGTCACAAAGGTCTTTTCCCTAGAAACAAGGAGGGGGCATGGCCTGCACAGCTGCAAAGCACGCTGGTACTTTTACTCTATGTACTCACAAATAGCAGAGCCTATCACCATAATGCATGCGTCTACGTAATGTTATGGAGATATGCTGCTGCAGTGTGGTGCTCTATGAGTATATTACTAAGGAAAGGAAGGCAGTGGATAATGCTGTCTTTCTACCACACTGTGGTATACTGTATTCACTGCAGTTTCTAGATTTGGCTCACTGCACTGTAGAATTCTTGTGGTGCAGTTCCAATGAATGGGTATACCCTGCACAGGGAAACCTATTGGCCTAGGACAGCGCAGAGGGTTAAAAGGTTCCAAGACTAATAGTACTGTGGATGAAGCAATGAACCAGCCCCAGCTGAGGACAATGGTGAACAGGAGCTTTCAGTTTCCTTAGGTTAGAAAGCACCCTGCCACAGAGCTTTAAAAAAAGTGTGTGGTTCAGCTGCTGCAATCACCACTCAAGACTGTATAAAAACAACCTATGTGGCTTGTTATGGTCAACAGTTACAGGGTTCCGAAAAGGTCTACCAAGATCAGAGGATGCAACAGAAAAAAACATACAGAGATTATGGCCCCACTGGGGCTAAATGCTGGACAACTGCCATGATGTACACTGTATATACATTAAAGATTTTGGGAGCCAGGAGCCTGACTGCAGCAGTGTGTTCTCTCTTGACTCCACCCTCTTAAAGGTGCAAGGTTTTAAGGGCTGGTTGCAACTCCAGTGCTACTGAATAGCAAATCCCCCTACTTTTATAGGGGTTGACTCAGGGTGCCTGGCTTTTTGCACTATCACTGCCTGACTGATCCATCGGGATTGACAATCTACCCCTGTGTATAAGAGCTCAGTGTTAGATGAACTTTAAGTTTAGGAGCACACTGAATGAATGGGTGGTGAGGCAGCTTAACTTGAGAAGGGATCTTGCTGCTGGGAATTTCCAGTCTGTGTTAACAAAAGATGACCGAGAATCCCCCTATTTTCCACAATGACAGCGGCTTTCAGATATTGCTGCATTTCTGGGGCGATGGGGAAGAGAAGATAATGTAAAACCCAGGAAATCTGTAACCTTGACTTTTACTAATTTCATTACACTGCTTGCTGGAATAATTTTAAATTGAGTTATAATTAAACCAAAAATTCTAACCAAATGCAAATACTCTCCTGAGCCCTCATTGATCTATAGTGGGAGCCATCATTGTGATAATGAAATGCAGGACGTCAACAACATATTCATTCTTTGGCAGAGTTCACACTCAGTCTGCTGATGCATACTGGCTATGATTTTCTCCACTCTACTTTGGCTCTGGCCAGAAAAGTTGGAAGTAGATAATCGGCTGTGGCCTGGCAGACAGCATGCCTCAGCTACTGAAGAAAAACTCTTCCTCTCTCTCTTCAGAGCCTTAGAGTTCGGATACGCAGTCATCACGGGGAGGAGGGACTCTCACTGGTCCCATGCTGCCAGCCTCCTGAGCGGGAGGGAAGGCCTAGCAGAAGAACCTGCACATTTCTGAAAGGAGACTCTAGAATGAAATGCAGAGAAAAGAACCTGAAAATGAAAAAAGAGCACAGGAAAGAGTGAAGCATGAAAAAAGAGAAAACGAAGAACAGAAACAAACAGGCGATGGCGGGAAGAAAGGAGAGAATAGTGAATGAGACAAGGGCAGGCGACTAGTAAGATGATAACAAGGAGCTACTGAGAAAGAGTGAAGGGCCCAAAAGTACACCCCCTTTTTTGCTGCCAATATAGACAGGAGCAGAGCACCAATTTATTTATTTAGCTGCATTTATATCCTGCTTTTCACTGGGTCAAAGCGGTTGGGGGATACATCTAACACAAGGGGATATGAGACATACACACTAATACTTACAGGGAACATGGGGAGGGTTAAGTGGCTTGCCCAAGACCACAAGGAGCACCTGTGGGACTAGAAACCCCAGTCCTTCCAGCCCAAGGTTGCTGTCCTCTAGTGGGATTTGAACCACCAACCTTCTGGCCTGTGGTAGCTTGCCCCAACCACTAGGCCACTCCTCCCTGCAGGTCCATTGGTTCAGCTACAGGAAATGCTTCCCTCTGGTGGCATGAGGATACAGACCGAAGAAGCAACGGGACAGGAGATGTTATTTCCTGTGCACCCCCAGGGAGTCATTTGTGCTGTATCGCGGTCCAGTACAGCAGTATTTGTATAGTCTTTGAAGTCCTGCATTTCATTATCACAATGATGGACCCACGGCAGATCAGTGAGGGCTCAGGAGAGTACATTTGCATTTGGCTAGAATTTTTGCTTTAACTATAACCCAATTTAAAATTATTCCAGCAAGCAGTGTAATGAAATTAGTAAGAGTCAAGGTTACAGATTTCCTAGGTTTTACATTACCTTCTCTTCCCCATCGCCTTTTTCTAACTGTGATATTTCAGGCTTTTTATGTGTGACTTTTTTAAAATCCATATCAAACATTACTTGCTGGAAACAGATTACAATTTTATGGATGTGTGACCAGATTAAACTACTGGGAAGGATGTCTGCTCAAGGCCCAGACGCTATCAGCATCAAAATTATAGAGCTAGACTTAGGAGAACACCGAGTTCACTTCTTTGAACTCAAATTCCATTAGAAAGCAATTCTTTTTGTCACAGAGAGAAACAGAAGTGATTAAGCTTGGGCATTTGGTGCAGAAATGTTGCAGATTTTAACATCTGCAGTTCCAGGCCCTGACACTGACTGGCCTTCTCTGGGACTGAACCAGTAGGTTACATGTGTGACACAGCCAGCCGTTGGAATAACCACGGCTACCACTATGGTTGACTTGAGTGCTCAGCTTGAATCACAAACACTTGAATTGGTATGAACGAAGGCTTCTCTATTGTTTACTGTAGAATTCAGGCTAGTGTTTAAAAATATTCAGAAAATTTGGGTGCTGGGCAAACTATGTTCTTAGGAGCCAAGGAAAATATTTCTCCTTTTATATTCAGTCTTTTTCTTTTTAACTTTTCCCTCTCTTGCTTGAGTTTTGTGTGACTTTTTTAACTGGCTGATTTTTGAAGTTACTACTTTTTGCATCTTTTTGGGGGTGGTGTAAAGGTGATGTTGGAGGAGGGATCTGCTTGTTTTCTTTTTTTGCTTCTCCCGAGGCTGCAGCTCTCTGTTTCCCTGTGTGTACCGGTGAACGAAATGTGGTTGCTAGCTGCTTAGGAGCTAGAAAATAAATCCCGTGAGGTCAGTATTTGGTATTCTAACTCAAAACAGCCGAGTATGGTCTCAGCTGTGGTGGGTAAGTTTAGCAATGTGGACATCGTTCTCCATAGAATGGATGGAGGTGATCAACTCATTTCACATAGGTCATCTAAGTGCTATCATCTGGTTATGATCATCCATCATTACCAATCTTGGCCATGTTTGTTTAATTATGTGACCAAGATATTCATGTGCTAATCCCCTGAGCCAATCAGGCCTCTTTGAAGCAACTGTTTTAAATAATAAGTTAACTTACATTTTAAAATTTTAATGAGAATGCAGTTCCTAAAATGATCTGCGACGAAACTATTTACATGAAGCTGTAGCTTTTATTTAGTCTGCGCTCCAGCACAGCTCTCATTACTTTCAAAACCGACTTTTTCAGCTCACATTTAGAATTTCGATGAGCGATATGTTGGGTTGGGATGGGTTGAGCCCCAGTGGCCAATTCGCTCTGTTATTCATCTTCTTGTAGATTCATGTTGTATGTTTTTTAAATCTCATCAGAATTAATTTTCACATGAAAGAGTACACAGACTATTCTTCCTTTCTCACACATTCACAAGTTGGGTGATAGCACATAAAAATCACGAAAAACAACATTGGACTTTTTTCGCTAACTATTCATATTATCATAAAACACAAATTCTGAATTTGACTGAATTTCAGCTAACAGCAAATCACAGCTCTCTTACTGTGAAATCACAAGTCCCACAGATGAAAGGGAGAAAAAAGTATCAAAATCGGCATTGGTAGCCATTCCAATTCATTCAAGGCACTGCAGGGCTCAAATTTATATCCAAAAAAACCCACTTACATTTCAAGTACTGTTTAGTTGGCCATTAGGCTCGTGCTTCAACCCTCCCAAGCACATAAAGATGAGACAAAAGAAATCAGGTCTTGGAGGATGCCTTATGCAATGTGCTATTTCTACTACTGATACAACTTATCACTTGTGGAGTGCTACAAGCTCATTAGAACTTACATTTCTTGATGAACTGCTGAGAACAAGGTGTCTTGGGCTCTATCTGAAGCTATTAAAAGAAGTAGAAAGATTTCTCTCTGTGAAAACCTATTTGGATGAACAGGAGCTCACGAGTGCCTCCCTTCATACTGGATCACAATGCAGGCAGACACTGTATTTGCTTTGACATCTGTCACTTTATCATTACAGTACAACCTACA
Source organism: Ichthyophis bannanicus (assembly GCA_033557465.1). Taxonomy (NCBI): domain Eukaryota; kingdom Metazoa; phylum Chordata; class Amphibia; order Gymnophiona; family Ichthyophiidae; genus Ichthyophis; species Ichthyophis bannanicus. The sequence continues at coordinate 220,699,398 of CM066037.1, read as the reverse complement.
GGTTCCCAACCTTATTTTGAACAAGATGATGAAACCTCAAGAAGCCATATAGGAGATTTGTTTCTCACTTCACTCAGTCCTGTGCTGGTCATCATCACTGAGCTGCAAAATCTGCACACTGTAGGCCCTGTACACCTAGAGGACTGGTATCATGCTTCGAAGCAGAACACCACTGGATACACCAGAGGGCACTGTTTTAAGTATTACTACTACACTTTGTGGCATCAATAATGAACGATGAGATGACATGGGAAGGGAAAGACAGGGTGCTAGCTGGTGCTGGGGAGATGGCGTACCATGTATTTTATATGCCATGAAACACAGGTTTCAGTTACAGTGGAATAAATGCAAGATATGGCTTTTCTTATAGTACAAAAGCAACCATTTTCCCAACATATTGATGAAAAGATGAAACCATTTAATTCAATTATAATGCAGTAAGAGGGCAGGAATCTATTCCTGTAAGCCCTGGGTCAATTTGATTTCACTGAACTGGAATGAGTTTTTTTCTGGTTTTTAGAAGATGACCAGTGTTTAGCACTAAATTTTAGTTTCTTTGATGTTTTTTTTACTTGCATTCCAATGCACTCTGGCATTTGTATTTTTGTTCTCTCAGTGGAGAACAGGACCACAAATCCCAGAAAGCTTGGAGGGGGGGGGGGGTTAAAAACAGGAAAAATAATGAAAATACAAGTGCACATGGAGGCTACACAGCTAATTTCAAGAACTATGCTTTAACAATTGGATATCCTCAGTTTTAAGTTGTCTTGGCTGTTTTTGATGGTTCAGGCAACAAAACATTTTCTAGAACCCATAGACTGCATTTCTGAACCCGGGTACCTCCCAATCCCTGACCACCTTCCTGTGGTATGCTAGAGCTCAAACTTCTCCTCAGCAAGCTAGGAAATGTACATAAAGTGCAAACAAAGACCCAGTCCTTTCACTTCCTCCTCTCTTCAGCGTGCTGTTGCCTTTTGTACCTGTAGTACCAGAAGACAATTCGCGGCCACCAGACTCTTCGGAAAGAGGGGAAGTATGGAATTATGGTGAAGGCTTCTCCTGATAGAGAAGTATCATTTGAAATCAATGAGGGTACCGTCAAAGATGCTCATGAAGTAAGAAGAAAGAGGGAATGACAGCTTGTTCACATGGAAGAGACGGTTCCCAGCCTCCACTGAACCACTGGGTACAAGTCTTTGGATATCGCCTCTTGAGGATGAGTTCACAGGCCCCTTTTTTGATGGTGTATAATGATGCCAGTCAATCAGCCTCACTCGGAGGGGTTTCCTTCTTCTTTGCTGCTAGAATGACAAGGAACCAACAAAACTTCTTAACATGAAATAAGTTTATAGGGTGCATCTGTGTTTGCATTATAAACCAAGAAATTCACCCTCACAGGAAGCCGGAGTTTCCTTATTAACCTGTGGCAAACATAAGATAAACATTCCAAGAACACAGTGCACGTAATAAAAATTAACAAGTATTTATTATATTGCTATAGTAGTCATGAGATATCTGCTAATTATGATCTCTGCATATGCAACAAGTACGTTGTTCCTCACCCATTATCATCAGAACAGGATTAAGGCAGAAGCAAAACTAGGTACCTGCCTGGGGCCCAAGGGGTTGAGGTCAGCGTTGCTCAAACGCCTGACTATCCCGGGCAAAAATGAAACAGGATATTCAGCGCCAGAACCCGTCCGGCGCTAAATATCCGGTTTCGCCACTCACATCTTATGATATCCGGTTAGCAGTGATATTCAGCTGCTAAATGGATAACAAAATTTACATAAAGTCAGAACCTTGACCTATCCTAACTTTGCGTGGCTACCTATCCAGTTAGCAAATTGAGTATTGCTACAAACCCATAGGAGCTAGGATCGCCCCAGCCCTGCTCAGGGACTGCCCTGGCACTAATCAGATTGTGCTATAGCAGTCTGTTGGGATATTCAACAGCACTACACAATTAGTGCCGCTGAATATCATGTTCACCGGGGTCTGTGCAGTTTGCAGGTCCTGCAAACCACATAAACCCTTTTGAATATCAACCCCCAAATGTTTAGGGCTGGCCCTCTCTGATATGGAAATCAATGGCTTCCAAGGCAGACTTTTTTGCCCTGTTAAGTCAGTAGCTACAGAAAAAAAAAAGAGTGGGGACGTAGGGGAACGAGAACCACTGCTGCCCGCAGAAGCCCATATATTGTTCCCATCACCTATGTTTTATCCTTCGGTCTGCAAGAGGAATCAGTGAGCCTGCAGTCAGAACCATATTGGAGGTCCCATTTGTGGGAGCTTTAAAATGCATTTCTATTATGATAGAGAGCCCAAAGTGCTTTTTCGTGTAGGCCCACCAAAAGCTTAATCCTGCCCTGTTTATCAGACAGTTCTCCCTCCAATGTTCTCATTAGTTTGCTGTACAATGCTTTATATTCTTCAGAACCTTTGAAAGCAATGCCTAGCACAATGCCCTAGTAAAGCCACTTGTAATTTACATTCAGGCATCATCATACTCACTTATTCTGCATTGACCTGATGAAGAAAGCAAAGCTCTCAAAAGCTAATCACAAATGGATCAAGTTAGTCCATTATCTTTATCTTTATTCCATCACTTGATAGACCGCTTTGTCGAAACATTAAGCGGTTTACAATAAAACAAAAAGTCAAGCGCCGCAAATCATAGAAAAAGGAACGCCATAAAATAACAGGAAAGAGGAGAAAAAGGACAGAGTAAAAACAATCAAACTATAAACCCGACCAGAACTCCGGAGGGTCAGACACAAGTAGGCACATCAGAAGGACAAAACAAAGGAAATACAAAAACAAGCGACAAACCCAATTGCAACAAAACGAAAGGGCCAACTGAAAACTTCAAGGAGGGACATCAGGAGGTAGATCGAAGGCTAGTTGGAACAGATGGATTTTGAGTAGTGTCTTGAATTGAGGGTATGAAGGCTCTAAACGGAGGGAAGGTGGTATGCATTCCACAACACAGGGCTGAGAAAAAAGAAGGCTGAATGACGAGTTTGTTCCAGGTGGGCCTGTGATAGAGAGGGTAAGGACAAACGATTAGCATGCAGAGAGCGGAGCTGGCAATATGGAGTATGAAGAGAGATAAGGTCAGCAAGGTAAAGAGGATTATTAGCATGAATAGCACGGTGCGTCAGAATGAGAAATTTATAACGGAAGCGAAAACGGAGAGGCAACCAGTGCAGATGAAAGAGAATGGGAGTGATGTGATCAAAACGATGGGCAAACATAATGAGGCAGGCTGCAGTGTTTTGAATGAGCTGTACGCGTTGAAGCTGGTAATTTGGAAGATTGGCGAAGACAATATTACAATAATCAAGCCTGCTGGTGACCAAGGCCAGAACAAGGGTGATCAGAGAACTAGAGGGAAGAAGAGAGCGGACAGCCCTAATTCGACGTAAGACAGTGAACGAACGGCGAGTAAGAGAAGAAATGTGATTGTGGAAGGAAAGAGAGGAGTCTAAGATTACCCCCAGATAACGAAAGGAGGTGGTGAGAGGAATCGAAATTGGGCCAATCTGAGGTGCAACAGAAGGGCAAGAGCCATTCAGGGAAACCCACATAGCTGTGGACTTGGAAGGATTTAAATGCAAAAAGTTCTGAGAGAGCCAAGAGGCAATATGAGAGAGGCAAAGGTTGAGCTGAGAGACGTCCAAGGACATTGGTGAGATATGGAAAAGGAGAATAATGTCATCAGCATATATGTAAGACGATACTGGATACTGCTGTATTAGGAGGGGCAGGGGAGAGAGAAAAATGTTGAATAGCAGAGGGGAAAGAACGGAACCCTGGGGCACCCCACAAGTGAGAGGGAAAGAAGCAGAGGACTGATTATTCGACTGGACAGTGAAGGAACGGTCGGTGAGAAAAGAGCGGAACCACTGCCAAACAGTGCCACGTAATCCGACAGCAAACAAACGGGAGAGAAGGGTTTGGTGGTCGATCAGGTTGAATGCTGTGGAGAGATCAAGAGACACAATAAGGGTAAAAAAGTATCATACCCAGTTGCTCTGCAATAGCTGTTAATGTGGAAATTACTGTGAACTGCTGAGGTGCCGGTTAACTGCCATATTAACAGCTAAAGCAGCTTAGTAAATGGTGTATATAAGAGCACATCAATTACATAAATCTAGAACACCTCCAGCCAGTCTATATTTTTTCAGAAGAAAGACCTCCAGAATGAAACACAATAGTCTAGGTGAGGTCTCACGAACATCTAATGCAGAGCGATTGTTGTTATCACCTGTTTTTTATTCTCTCCAATCCAATGGAAGTTGGAAAGAATTATACAAATGTGGTTAAGAATATCTGTCCATCTGTCTATCAATGCATTTCTATGGGAGAAAGAATTTGGGCTTCTGTAGCCTAGAAACTTACATTTTACTTATCAATTAATGTCCTTTCCTTGAGTCCTGCTAGACCAATCCAGACAAATGTGTTGTGTTCCACTACCAGCAGATTGGTGGAGACAAAGAACTATTGAAAAGTCCAAGTTTCAATGACATCACTTCTGTGTCTCTATTTGCCTCAGCCACCAAAGGACTCTTCTGTATTCATCCCAAAGCATATGGGAGAAATATGACAAGCCTGACACAATCCCAACAGTGGGCAACAACGAGTGATCAACAGTAGAGAACTATGTACAGGAAAGCATAAACAGAAGGCTGTCAATATATGATGAACCCATAGAGCCAAGTATAAAAATCATGGTGGACCCAAGGGTACCGCACCAGAATTGGGCAAATGTAGTTTCAGGGGCAGGCCCTGGACTGGTCTAGCAGGCCTCAAGGAAAGGACATTAACTGTAAGTTAAATGTCATATTCCATATCGCCCTGCTAGACCAGTCCAGGCAAGTGGGGCATACCAAAGCTACAATTCCACTAGGTGGGAAGAAGATACAGCAGCTCTCAAAACCCTTGAGTCAAAGGATGTGGAAAGTGATGCCCAGATTGCCGCCTGAAAAATGTCTGCAAGGGCTACCGAGTTTCACACCACCTACGAGGATGCTTGTGCTCAAGCAGAATGGCATGCAAACTGCCCTGGAACTGGCCAGTTTTGCAACAGATACGCTGAGACAATGACCTCCTTAATCCAGCGCCCCAAAGTTGACTTAGCCGCTGTGTCACCCTTGTGCAGGTGAGCAAACAGCACAAAAAGATGGTCGGACAACAAAAAGAATTCGTAACCTCCAAGTACCAGAGAAGCACCCTCTGGACAACCACAAGGCGAAGATCCTTATCCTTCCCCCAACATTGCTCCTTAGAGAAGGAGGGCAGACAGATCATCTGGTTCACATGAAAGGGAGAAATCACCTTAAGTAAGAAGGAAGGCACAGGCCGAATGGAAATGGCCTCCATTAAAAAAGACAGATAAAGATCTCAGCAAGACAGAGCCTGCAGCTCGGAAATCCACCTTGCAGAACAAATTGCAACAATGTAGACCATCTTGAGCATCAAATCCTTCAAAGTAGCATGTTTCAATGGCTCAAAGGGTGCCAACATCAGGACCCTAAGCACCAGACACAGATCCCAGGAAGGGACCACAGACTGGAAGGGAGGACGCAGATGCTGAACCCCCTTGGAGAAAGCACGAGACATCTGTGTGCAAAGCTAGAGACTTACCAGCCACTGGACCTTGAAACAGGCCAAAGCCACCACCTGATCTTTCAGGGGGTTAAGGGAAAGGCCCTTCTCCAGGTCATCCTGTAGAAAAGCCAACAGAGATGTCACCTTGATCATCTCAGAAGCTAACTGCTGAGTGCCGCACCATTGCTCAAACAGGCACCAGATCTGCATGTATGCTAGTTTGGTAGAGCTCCTCTGGGCTCTAAGCAGAGTGTTGACCAGTGTCAGAGAACAGCCCTTACACGCTAGCAATCTCCTTTCAAGAGCCAAGCCATAAGTGAGAAGGGAACAGGGTCCTCCAGGACAACTGGTTCCTGCCACAATAGGCCCCGAGAGGGAGGCAACTGAAGAGGAAGTGCCTGCAGGAGCCGCATCAGGTCTCTAAACCATGCTCTCCTTGGACAATCCGGTGCCGCCAGGACAATCCTGCCTGGGTGGCATTCTATACTCCAAATCACATGTCCCATCAGGGGCCACAGAGGAAACACATACAGCAGGTGCTGACTTGTCCAAGGCTGGGCCGAGCATCGATGCCCTGGGACTCTGTCTCCGTGCAGTGAATGAAGAAGCGGCAAAATTTGGCACTGGAGTGGTTCACCATCAGATACACTTCGGAGCGACCCCAGTGGCGCAGAATCAACTCCCACTCTACAGGATCCAGACAGTGCTGGGTGAGGAAGTCCGCTTCCACACTGTCCACCCCGGCAAAGTGCTGAGCCGACAAGGCTAGAAGGTTCTTCTCTGCCCAAACAGGACAGCCATTTCCAGAGCTACCCTGGCACTCCTCATGCCATTTTGCCGATTGACGTAAGCCACCACCATGGCATCATATGAAAACATTCAAACTGCCTGACCCTCGACCAGGGGCTGGAAACGCAGCAGAGACAATCTGATGGCCCTCACCTTGAGGCAGATGATGGATCAAACCTCTTCCCTGAGGTTCCAATGGCCCTAGGCTGTACTGTCTTGGCAATGTGCTCCCCAGTCCGAGAGACTGGCTTCTGTTGTCAGGAGGGTCTAGGAGAAATCATCAGTGCCATGCCCTTCCTCAGATGACAGGACTTCTGCCACTACCGCAGGCTGGACTTCACCATCAACAGGAACAGGAGCCTGTGATCGAACTCCTGAGAACTCAGGGACCGCTGGAGCAGTCTCATGTGAACACGCATCCAGGCACCATCTCTATGGTTGCCACCATCAATCCGAGGAGCTGAAGACTGGGACTGGGGGGGCAACAGTTGGCTCTTTCCTTGATAATCACCCAGCCGAGACTTTCCAAAAAGGATACCACTTGGGAACGCCACCTGTGACACTTCTGAAAAGAAATGGGCCTGGATGAACCAGTTGTCCAGATATGGTTGGGCACATATCCCTTGGCACCACAGCCACCACTACCACTTGGAGAACATCATTGGGGCACAGTGGATACCCAAAAGGGAGGGCAGCTAACGGATAGTGCGAGACAAGCACAGCAAAACAGTTATTTTTGCTGATCCGCCCAGATTAGGATATTTTAAATTTTTTATTTAAAACATTTTTATACCACAGTTATCCCAATTAATAATCATATCAGTGCAGTTTACAAAAGAATGCATAACTACAGTCTGAACTCTAAGGTAACAGGAAGTTGCAGAAATATACATAAAACAAAAAATTTCCAAAAAGTCAGAAAGGTGCAACATTAAAATATGCCTCGTCCAGATCTAGAGAAGCCAAGAACTTCCCTTGGTGCATTGCTTGAATCATGGAGTGCAAGTGCCAATTGACCCCCTTGAGATCCAGAATAGGCAGGAAGGAACCATCCTTTTTGGGCACTACAAAATAGATGGAGTATCTGCCCTAGCCCCGCTCATCCGGGGGGACAGGCACCACCGCCTTTAGCACAGTAACTTGTCCAAGGTGGTCTGCACAGCGGCACTTTTGATTACAAACCCCCAAGGGGAGAAGACAAAAGCATCCGTAATCAGCTCTTTGCATTCCAGGACATAGTCAAACTGAATGGTGTTTAGCACCCAGCGATCCTAGGTAAGCCAGGCCCATTCCTGAAAGGTGAAGCCTGCCTCCAATTGGAGGAACCAGGGAATGAGCCCCCAAACCTTCATTGTGTAGCCCAGGAGGGTCATCCTCTGAAGGGGATAGAGTCCCTGGGCCCACATGCTCCACGAAAGGACCGAGAATGAGCCCAAAGCCCAGAAGCAGAGGGGAAGAAAGATTCCAGGTCGGTAATTAATTAATTAATTAATTAACAGGTTATTTATATACCGCTCCTTCCATTTGATCAGGTGCGGTTTCCATATAACAACATTAAACAGGGTGATCTGTTTTTACATATAACAAGTTTAAAGTTAGGTAATTACAGTTAACAAATAGCAATTAACAATAGTGAACTATGTACAATTAACTATATACATATTTTTGTTTTACATTTTCTTAATCACTTCGTCTTAGGTTACAGCGCTTCATTCTTTTGTTGAAATAGTGTATTACCTGGTGTCGGATTATCCTTTATCTAGCTGGGGGGTAAGAAGAGAGCTGGTCATAGATCCATAATGCTTTGTAAATAAGTGTGTTTTGAGTTTTTTTCTGAACTCCATTATATCAGGTAGTTGTCTTAATTCTATTGGGATTGTGTTCCACAGGATGGGGGCTGCATGTGAGAAGGCTTTCTTGTTTGTGGATTTATTGGCTCTAATGAATTCTTTTGGTGGTGTTAATTTATTTAATTGGTCTCTCCTTTGGAGATTATGTGTAGGTTCTATTTTGATGAGGTTATTTATGGACAGGGGTGCTGTTTTTGTTATAGCTTTGTAGGTAGTTAAGATAGTTTTGTATTCAATACGGCTTTGAATCGGGAGCCAGTGTAGATATTCTAATATTGGGGTTATGTGTTGGAAAGGTGGGGCCTTCGTAATGGTCCTTGCTGCGGCATTTTGTGCTAATTGAAGTTTTTTTATGGCTTCCTTAGTTACGCCAAGTAGGATTTGATTTGCGAAATCAAAATGTGGGGTTATGATTGCTTGTATGACGCGTTGAAAATCCTGTAGGTGCATTAGTGGGCGGAGTTGCTTTAATATTTTTAGTTTAAAGTAAACTTTTTTTGATATATTTCTTACATGGGTGTCCATGCTGAGATGTTTGTCCAGAATAACACCTAGGTAGCGTATTTCAGATTTTAGTGTGATATTATTATTTTGCAACGTAATATGAGAAGGGGGAATGAATGTTGTGCATTTAGTTACTATTAGGGCTTCTGTTTTTGAGTGATTGATGTCCAGATTGTTTTCATTTAGCCAGGTGTTGATTTCAGTGAGGCAGTCGTTAATGAGTTGTATAGGGATATTTGGGATTTTGAATGGGACATACATCATTATGTCATCTGCGTACAGGTGATAGAGGACATTGAATTTTTTTAATATTTTGCATATGTGTTTTAAATATATGTTAAAAAGTAACGCGGACAGTGCTGAGCCTTGTGGAAGGCCTAGTTCTTGTTTGTATGTATTTGATGTGAGATTTCCGATTTGTACCGTTTGTTGTCGGTCTGTTAGATAAGAAGTAAACCATTTTAGAACAGTGGATTTTATACCTATTTGTTTAAGTTTATTAATCATTGTTGAATGGTGAACGCTGTCGAAGGCTGCAGAAACATCAATGAATATGAGTAAGAATGCTTGTTTGGGTTTGTCTATTCCCCTCACAAGTGTGTCGATTAGCACGGTTAGGAGTGAATCTACTCCGTGTCTAGGGCGAAACCCGTATTGCTGGTCATCAAGTGGGGCTGAGCTATCTATGAACTCTTGTGTTTGAATTTGTACGTTTTTTTCAATTAATTTGGCCATGAACGGAATACTCGATATGGGTCTGTAAGAGTTAGGTGATGATTTGTCAAGGGTAGTGTTTTTTAGGATTGGGCGGATCTGTGCGTGTTTTAGTGTAGAGGGTAGGTATCCGTTTTTTAGGGAGAGGTTTATTATTGGGAGGATAAACTGAGATAATACAGATAGAGAGTTCTTTATCCAGGTTACTGGACACGGGTCAAGTAGTGAGGTTGTAGTATTTATGTTTGTGATGATGGATTTGAGCTCTACCTTGGTTAAGGGTTGAAATACAGACCATTCGTCTGAGTTAGGTATTTGAGAATTGTCTACCGGTTAGGTAGTAGGGGATGGTACTTTGTCTTGTTCATGTAGTAATTTGCCAGTGTCTGTGGGGTTATGTCTGTGATTTCATTGCTGGAATTGTGATTATTATTAGTCAACTTTTGGACTATTGAGAAAAGTTCTCTAGGTCTATTTATTGCGTTGTTTATGATGGAGGTGTGGTAATTTTTCTTGGCATTGTTTATAGCGTCTTTATACTTGTTAAGTAGCGTGAGGTATGATTCCTTTGTAATTGTGTTTTTATTTTTCCTCCATTTATATTCAGATTTTCTTAAATTCTTTTTCATTAGATTTAGATCTTTATTGTACCAGGGGGTTTGACCGTCTTTAGAGTGCGTGTTTTTCTTAGTTATTTGTTTTTTAACTGCAGCGTTAGTGATAGTTTTGTGCCAGTTCATTACTGCTGCATCTAGGTTTAGTGGTGGGGTTGATAAATTGGGGATTATTAGGTCAAGGAATTCTTCTTCATTGTATTTTTTAAATCTTGAGGTAGGTGCATTAGTTGGTATTCGTTTAACTGTTGTGTTATTTATTGTGATATTAAAATTGATAAGGTAATGATCTGACCATGGGGTCATTGTGCAATTGAGGGATGTTGGGTTATAGAGTTGGTAGAGTGCTTTTGGTAGGAATACCATGTCAAGGATACTACCTTTTTCATGCGTACTGGTGTTTATTATTTGGTGAAAATCCATGTCTATTGTTGATTCTAAGAAGAGGGAGGCATGTGCAGCTGAAAATGAGGGGATATTAAAGTCTCCGAGCATTATGATTGGATTTTGCTCAGTGGAGGAACTTAAATAGTCAATTAGAGAGTCTAATTTCTCTGACTGTTTGTCTGGTGGCCTGTAAATTAGGCAAATTGTTATGTTGCCAATTTTCACAATGAGGGTGTCTATGTTGGTGTATAGGTTCGATGTTAGTTTTTTGGCTTTTAGTTCTTTTTTTGACATTATTAGTACTCCACCACCTTTTTTGTGAGTTCTATGTGTGTAGAAGATGTCATAGTTATTGTTGTTTAGTTGATTTAGGTAAACGTTGTCTGTGTCTGACAGCCATGTTTCTGTTACACATAGTATATCTGGTTTTTGGTTGTCTAGGATTTCTGTGAATATAGGTAACTTATTTTTCATTGACCTTGCATTAATTAATATTGTTGTTAATGATTCTAAATTTTTGCATATCTTAGTGTTTGTTGATTGAGGGGGTGAGGAATATTTTATGTGAATTAATCTATGGTGGTTTATTTTGGGATGATGTACTATGTGTTGGTGCCATGATGGTGGGTTGTTTCGTGTGAAACTGTGTATGATGGGGATATTTTTAACATTATTGTTATGTAAGCTTTGGGCAAGGGTTATTAGCACTGTTAATGAGATACTAATTAGTATAATTTTACATTTGTCGGGGTTAATAAGTTGCATTTTGGGTGAGGTGTTAGACTGGTGACAGTTAAAGTTAATATCAATGTGAGTGCAGTTATAGTTAAAGGTATTGATGACTGTAAGAGGTTGCTATCAATGTGAATGTATGTGTGGTTTAGAATACTGACAAAAATCTGGTAATGACAAAAATCCCAAGACTCCCGGGGATCCGACCAGCGTGACCTCAGTGGACGGGCATAGACTGATGAGAAAGGGGCACCAGACTGCTGGATCTATCTTCTAGAAGGTGGTAACATGTCTTATCTTTATTCAGAGAATTTGATGGACCGCCCAGGCCGAAGCATCAGGGCGGTGTACAATACAATCACAGGCTACCGGAAAACAAAGTCAGAAAAGAACGCCAAAAAACGGACAGGAAAGGGGGGAATAGATTAAAGACAGAGAAAGAGAAGAGCCCAGTAGGGGCAAGAGGGGTAGCGAAGGGGAAGGGAAGAAAGGAAAGGGAGAGGGCGGACTATCAGGAGGATGATCATGGGGGGAGGGCACGACCAGAGGACAGAGCACCGTCAGCAGAAGGGGGCAGGTCGAAGGCTTGGCAGAAGAGATGTGTCTTGAGGAGGTTCTTAAAGCGGGGATAGGAAAGTTCTAAATGTAGAGGCAAATGGAGTGAGTTCCAAAGGGCAGGGCTCAGGAAAAAGAAGGCGGAGTGGCGGGTCAATTCTAAGTGGGCCTGAGAGGGGGAAGGGAGGAAGAGGCGGTTACCGAAGGCAGAACGGAGAAGACGTGGAGAGGGCTGGAGATGGATAGCATCTGATAAGTATTGAGGGGTGCCGGAATGAAGGGCCTTGTGCGTGAGGATAAGAACCTTAAAGATGAAACGAAATTTGACTGGGAGCCAGTGCAAAGCGAGAAGACAGGGGGACACATGGGAGCGGGCTGGGGAACCGGTGACGAGGCGAGCGGCAGTGTTCTGTACGACTTGAAGGAGGCGGAGCTGGGAGGAGGGGAGACCTGCGAAGATAACGTTACAGTAATCTAACTGGGTCATAACTAGGGACAGGACAAGGGTAACAACTGAGGAAGGGGGAAGTGATGATCGGACAGCCCGAATCCTACGTAGATGAAAAAAGGAAGTACGGATGACAGCCGAGATATGTTGGTGAAAAGATAGGGACAAATTCAAGATAACGCCCAAATACCGCAGGGTGGAGACCAGAGGAATGGGACGGGAAGACATAACAGGTGACAGGCTAGGAGAGGGGAGTCCAAAAGAAAACCAAATTGCGGAGGACTTGGCAGGGTTAGCGTGCAGAAAATTAGAAGCAAACCATGATGAAACAGTGGAAAGACAATGATTGAGAGGGGCAAGGTCTGGGACAGAAGAAGAGGTATGGTGAACCAGCAGAATGTCGTCAGCATAAATGTAAAAAGAAATACCAGATTGTTGGATTAGTAAATACCAGATTGTTGGATGTCGTCTCGCCCAGGTCTTTCACCAGCTTCTCCAAATTGGCTCCAAAAATAAGCTTCCCTTAAAAGCCAGTTGGTCCAACTGGGCTTTGGAAGATCAGTCTGCTGCCCAGTGCCAGAGCCAAATCTGATACCGTGACACATTCGTCAGGGCACCATCCTGGCCAGCAAACATACTAGGTCATACATGACATCAGTAAGGAAGGACATAGCAGAGTCCAAAAGAGGGGTAGTATCATCCGGCAGAAGAGACTGAATCCACTGGAGCAGGGCTCGAGACATCAGACTGGCACATACTGGGAATGGGAAGGCAGTAGTGGATTTCCACACCCCTTGAAGGAGCAGGTATACCTTCGTCTTCTGCTCCATGCTGGAAGCATCCGTTGAATTCAAGGCAGATGAGACCCTGGCAATCAATGCCACCAGCTCCTCCATCTGGAATAGGTGGATCACCCCAGCCTCTTCACAAACTTCTGAAAGCAAGTGTACTTCTTCATCCACACCAGAGCCCAGCATCAAGCCATCTGAATCTGAGCCACAGTCAAAGTCTTGGACAGCTCCCAGCTGTTCCCTATCTCCAGGGGGCACCTCTCACCGGCGACGCTTAACCAAAGGCAATCAAAGAGGACTTATACTCTCAGCCTGCCCTGCATGAGACTGTATATGGGTGCACCCAGAAGCCCCAGAGTCCGAATTTCCATGCCAGAAGGATCTGGTCTGCAGCAAAAGAGAAAAGAATTACAGGGAGAACAATCCAGAGTTCAGAAGCTCTCGTCTCAGAAATTAGCCCCCAACACCAGGTGGCACAGTCACCGCAGATGCTCTAGAGGACAAGGAGCGGCTCACAGCACGGTCGCCGGACCCTCCGGCTGAGTGGATGTCTTTAACTCTAGTGCTATCTATCATCTCCTGCCCTGAGGCAGGCAAGGTCGGACTAACTGCATCCTTCAGCTGAGAGAGGGGGAGCAGGCCCTCCAGGGATGATTCAGAAGCTGCCATAAAAAAGAGCAGAGTCCAGAATCCAGAGAAGAGGCATCTTGCTTGTTACAGTCAAACAACATTTCCAGGAAGAAGACAGAGTTAAGGCAGGCATCAAAATAGAGCGCGCTAAGGCTGCGGTGGCCTGAAGAAGCTTTTACTGCAATGCATGTTACAGGCGCTAGGGTAAGAACACGTGTTGGAGCTGCTTGGACAGAACACACATATAGAATGCGTAACCGCCAGGCTACAATAGGAGAAAACGCTAGTAACGCATGCAGAAAAACCTCCATACCATGCCAACGGTCACCAGCGGTCCACCCTGAACTGTGTCCCAGGAAAACTGAATCAGGAGCCCCCAACAAGGACAATGACGAGGCAAAGTCTTGGTACTCAACCCCCCCCAAGAGACCTAAGCAGAGAATCCATGCTGGGCTCAGCTCTACTCCTCTGAAACTGTTTGACTGCCTTTGCAGAACTGTGTTTAAGGTGGCTGGCAGGCAGATCCTTCTGACAGCCTTCTGCAATCTTCAAGGGGGGACAGAGGAGGAGAGAAGGGCGTTAAGGTTGTATGAGGTTGCTGCACTTTTCCAGATTGTTCCAATTTCTAGCTGCTCAATAGGCTCTTATCCTGATAAGCTTGTGGAGCTGAACCACTTTTCCCTTTTCCTATGGCTAATGAAAAGACCGCAGTCTAGTGGAGCCTCCCAAGTTGCGCACAAGTGAGTCACCTTCAAGGTGGTCGTTCACGAGCGTTTAATCCAGTGATTCCCAAAGTGGATGGCACCATCCCCTGGGGAGCACTGGGCTAATCTCAGGGAGCATTAAAAGACAAGATGGTGATGTTGAGGTGCTGCACTGTCCTAAGGGGGCACTGGAGGGATAAGCATAGAGAAACTGATTCCAAAAAGTTGAACATGGGAATTTAAGGCTCCTATTTATTTATTTAACAGTTTTTATATACTGCGCTATTTATCATCAGTGTGGTTTACATTGAACATAAATTACCTAGACAGAAAAACTGAAATAGGTTTACAGATAACAGGAAGTATGAACTAGGTTTGAACTGGGGAAAACTATATACATTTACACAAATTATTATTTACAATAATGCAGATTAAGGATGTTCATAGTTAGAGAGTGCATTGATAGAAATAGCTGTGGTGCTAAGGTAGGTGGAAGTGCAGAGTGAATAAGTGGTGCTTAATGGCCTACTTAGTAACTTTAAACCACATATTGAAAAACTGCATGTTCAATAGAATAGATAGAGTAGGTACACTATTTTATTAACATTGTTTTTTGAAAAATGTTAATTGCTTTTGTATTGTAAATTAAATAAACATCTCAATTCCATTATTAATGTTACTAAACGATACTGTTTAGGTAATTAAATAAATAAAAACCTTTATTGAAATTCTGAATGATTTGTTTTGAGTAATAGCCTCACTGGGTGAGAGGGGGCACAGTAATTAATTTATGGAACCAAAGGGGTGGTGGGCCAAAAAAGTTTGGGAATCAATGTTTTTTTCAGAGAGGTGAAAAAACATCCACCATCTGCTGGAGACAAAGAAATATTGAAGAGGCCTCTGGTGGCTGAGGCAAATAGAAGCACGGGAGTGATGTCATTGAAATCTGGGATTTTCATTGGTTCTTTGTCTCCACCAATCTGCTGGTAGGGGAAACAACCCAATTGTCTGTACTGGTTTAGCAGGACAATATGGAAAGGCAGGGAGTTATGGAATTCCTTCTTGCCTCTCGCTCTTCTCTACTCTCCTAACCACCAAACTGCCCCCACCTCCAAAGAATGCCCTCTAAAACTGCAACACCACTCTGCATAGTCCACACTTTCAATAACACTCTCTCACAAATGTCAAACCAACCCCCCCAAATGACCCACCTGAAAAAAACCACCCCGCAAAATTGCCTCTCCATCCTGCAGTCGCCCCACCACATTGCAAGCTGCCCCACCCAAAAAAAACCACCTCACAAAATTGCCTCTCCGTCCTGCAGTCACCCCACATTGCAAATTTCCAGCCCCCCAAATTCTCCTGCAACTACCTCACTCTCAAAACCTAACCCTCCTGTAAACACCCCATTCACTTTGCCAACTGCCCTCACTCCCAAAAACTACCCCCCACCATCCCACCACCCCGTACATTGCACCACTAAAAACATACTCCCTCGCAACTGCCCCACCACCCTCCAAATTGTCCCTACCCCCAAACATCCCTCCTTTCTCATCTCTTCTCCAGATCACAAACACACAAACACAATACAGATATAAACACTCACACTAGCATGCCCATGCATGCGCAGACACATATGTAAGCATTCATGCATACACATGATAGCAGAAGAAGCCTCTGTGAGTAAGTGCGCACATTTGTATATTTGGTGACTTAAAGAATTTTCCAAATAATAAGAACATAATTTAAGAACATAAGATATGCCATACTGGGTCAGACCAAGGTCCATCAAGCCCAGTATCCTGTTTCCAACAGTGGCCAATCTAGGTCACAAGTACCTAGCAGTTTCCCCAAAAGACCCAGGTTCCACTATGCTTGTATTGGGGCAAGCTGTGGATATTCTGGGTCCAATTTAATAATAATTTATGGACCTTTCCTCCAGGAACTTGTCCAAACCTTTTTTAAACCCGGCTACACTAATAGCATTTACTACATCCTCCAGTAGCAAATTCCAGAGTTTGATTACACGTTGAGTGAAAAAATATTTTCTCTTATTAGTCTTAAATAGGTTACCCTGTAGCTTCATTGCATGCCCCCTAGTCTTTCTATATTTTGATACTGAAAACAATCAATCTACATTTATCTGTTCCACTCCATTCATTAATTTATAGACCTCTATCATATCTCCCCTCAGACATCTCTTTTCCAGGTTGAAGAGCCCTAACCTTTTTAGCCTCTCTTCATAGGGGTATCCTTCCATCCTCTTTACCATTTTGGTGGACCCTCTCTGCACCTTTTCTAATAATGCTATATCCTTTTTAAGATACGGCAACCAGAATTGCACACAATATTCAAGGAATACTCGCACCATGGAATGATACAGAGTCATTATATTATCCTTTGTTTTATTCTCCATTCCTTTCCATATGATACCTAGCATTCTAATTGCTCTCTTGGATGCCTCTGCACACTGGGCAGAGGGCTTTAACATGTTATCCACAATGACGCCTAAATCTTTTTCCTGGGTGGTGGCTCTTAATGTGGAACCTTGCATCGTGTAATCATAGTTTGGGTTTTATTTCCTAGGTGCATAACTTTGCACTTGTCCACATTAAATTTCACTTGCCATTTTGATGCCCAGTCTTCCAATTTATCAAGATCCTCTTGCAATTTTCCACAATCCTCATGGGTTTTAAAAACATTGAATAGTTTTATGTCATCTGCAAATCTGATCAACTCACTCGTTATTTCCATTTCCAGGTCATTTATGAGTATGTTAAAAAGCAGCGGACCCAGCACAGATAGCACAGTTACTTACCTGTAACAAGTGATCTCAGGGAACAGCAGGAGTTAGTCTTCACATGTGGGTACGTCGTCCCCAAAGAACGTCCATGTGGGGACAGAAACTATCATGGGATAGTGGTGATCTCCCTTTATAGCAATAAGAAAGTGAAAATACTGTGACCCATGGACAAAAGCATACTGAAAAGAAAACCCAGTGTAGAGTTGGAAGAAAAACTTCTGGTAAGAAGAAGTTAATTGTAGACTGCAGCATACAGGAGCCTAAGGCTGCCGGTTATGATTATCCTGGTGAGAGCCTGGGAACTTCAGACCAGGATGAGATGTCCCTTGCTTGGGGACATCTGGAGGATGGGCAGAAGGAGGATGAAACCTTCTTTTCTTAGGGAAAGAAGGTTTGGTAGGACATCTCCTACCTCCTGGGGAAAAAGAAGGCTTAGGATGGTTTCCAGAACTAGGAAAGTCAGTGGAGCACTGAGCAACCTGATGTAAAGCCTCGATATTGAAAAGATTTTCTCCAGTACACGGAGAATTACCCAGTGTATGCTGTGCCCATCTTCTCAGGTCAGAAGCCTGCAGCCAGGCTGTACGATGTGCTCCAATGGCAATAGCAGAGGACCTGCTAACAGACTCAAAAGAGTCTAGAGAAGCACGAGAAAGAAACCAAGAGATATTCCTGCTATGGTTAAGAAGCAAGGAATAGTCAGAGGCCTTAGGTTCTGACAAAAAAAGGAGACAAAAGAGATAATTTCTCTGTGACCTCCCGAAGTGTTAGACTCATATAAAAGATATATGAAATAATTCTGGAAGCCAATATGGAAGTTTCGAAGGTTTGACGCCCAAAGGCATCAAGTGCTTTAGATGCACAACCTGGAGGAGAAGAATGCTTCTTCTTGCTTCTGACCTTCCTCATTGCCGATTCCACTACAATGGAATGATGTGGAAGTTGGTTCTTCTGAAACCCCGGAGAGGGGGGCACCTGATACAGAACATGCATGGCTGTAGAAGGTGCAGGAACCTTTAAAGGCGACTGCCAAATCCCCAAAAGAAGGTCCTGCAAAGAAGGATGTAAAGGAAGCATCATGGTTGCTTTTTCTGCAGGACCTTGGTTAAGAGTAGGGCCAGGAATAGGAATGGCAAGAAAGTCTGCCATGTCAAGGAGAAATTCCTGAAAAGAAGGAACTCCCAGAGGAACTATTCCTGGGTAGGCTGAGGTTGAATGATCAGCTTGAACACCAGAAGACCTACCGGACTGGTGCACCAAAGGAATCCTGCTAAATGGAGAATGATACCGACAGTTCCGATACGAGGCAGTTAGTACTGCATCGTCGGTTCCTGGTATCGATTCCAAGCTAGGTATAGAAAGGATTGATGGCACCGATGGAGCTGCAGGAGTCGACCTCGATACCGACACCGGCATTGGAGACGGCAATGCCCTCGGAGCCGGCAGCAACGGCTGCCGGAGTGATACCGAGGCAACTAGAGAGCTTTGATACCGACAGCTCCGGTTCGAGGCAGTTAGCACTGCATCGTTGGTACCCGATATCGATTCCAAGCTAGGCATCGAGAGGATCGAAGGCACCGATGGAACTACAGGAGTCGACATCGGTACAGCACTGCGTAGCCGGAAGGGACAAGGATCGGTTCCGAAAACCGTCGGAACCAAGTCATCCAGACTGGATAACGATTCTAGACTGGGCATCGAACCGAGCGAAGTTATCGACGCCCGTCTAGAGGGCACTGACGTTGGTGGTGGTGTAGGCGACGCCGATCCCAGAAGGTTAATCGGAATTGCATCGATCGGCGCCGAAGACGTCCGACGACGCCACTCGGCGAAGAGAGGAACACTCGACGCCGGCGCCGATGTCGGGGCAGAGGTACCGCCCGAAACCGGTACCCCCTCCGAGCATGGCGTAGCAAGAGGAAAAACCATCTGGGGCATATCGCTCGGCCCCGAGGCCCAGGATACCTGATGCCGAGCCCCGGTGGAAAGTGGAACACTCGACACCGACGCCGATGCCGGGGCATCGGTGTCGCTCGAAGCCGGAACCCACCTCGCGGCTGGCTGGGTCAGAGGAAAGCCAGTCTGGGTCGTATCGATCGAAGGCACCGAGGACCCCAGATGGCGATCCCTAGTGACAACCGGAGCACTTGACACCGGCGTCGATGCTGGGGAATCGGCCCCGTCCGAAGCCGGCACTAACCCCGCGCATGGCTGGGGTGCAGGAAAGCCAGTCTGGGTCGGATCGATCGGCCCCGAAGGTACCGTGGACACCAGGTGACGATCCCTGGCGAAGAGTGGAGCACTCGATACCGGTGCCGACGCCGGGGAAGCGGCACCGCTCGAAGCCGGTACCCACCCCGCGTATGGCTGGGATGCAGGAAGGCCAGTCTGGGTTGAATCGATTGGCCCCGAAGGCACCGAGGACAGCAGTTGACGATCCTTGGCAAAGAGTGGAACACTCAACGCCGGCGCCGAGGAATCGGCACCGCTCGAAGCGGATACCACCCCCGAGCATGGCTCAGGTATGTTCTGTGAGGAACGAACCCCAGGAACAACCTGAAACCCCGTGAATGCTTTGGAGCCCGAAGACTCCCGCCGGGGTTTTATTGCCAAAGGGGTCTTGAGGGGAAGGCCGGAGCCGTCGTCATGCTGGGCATGAGACTTACCCCTCAAGAATTGGCTAGTCTTAACAGACTGTTTGCGGGTTACCTGATCCTGGGGAGAAGAATAAACCGATGTCCTCACCTCAGGAGGAAAAACAGCATCGAGGGATACCCGAAAAAGAGAGGGTCTCCTCCCAACCCTAAAGCCCGATGGACCGGGGGAACAAGGGTCAGGACCCAAACAGGATATACACCAAGTGGTGGAGTCTAAAAATAAGATTAAGTCTCCACAGTGGAGGCACTTCTTAGGGGAAGAAGGCTCCATGCTGGAAAGGCCTGGAAGGCCTCAGAAAGGACTTGAGGAGAAAAAGACCTTGAAGTGGTAAGAAAACTAAAACAAGGCACCGGCGGTGCCGGTATGGCGGGAAAACGGCCGCGACCACAAGAAAACAAAAAAATAAGGATTTAAGAGAAAACGTTTCTGCCGGCTCCGCGGAAAAACGAAAACTGGGGAGAGGCAGTGGGAAA
Organism: Ichthyophis bannanicus; assembly: GCA_033557465.1. Taxonomy (NCBI): domain Eukaryota; kingdom Metazoa; phylum Chordata; class Amphibia; order Gymnophiona; family Ichthyophiidae; genus Ichthyophis; species Ichthyophis bannanicus. The sequence goes on along the minus strand of CM066037.1, from coordinate 220,679,133 downwards.
GGCGGGAAGTCACCGCGCAGGCACGAGGGATGCTCCCAAAGGCTTTCTGATTGGATGCTGGGGAGCATTCCCGTGCGGGCTCCGTCGGCGCCGACGTACCCACATGTGAAGACTCATTCCTGCTTGTTCCTGGAAATCCCTAGGGTACTCCACTATTCACCTTTCTCTATTGGGAAAACTGGCCATTTAGTCCTACCCTCTGCTTTCTATCTTTTAAACAGTTCCTGATCCACAGTCTCTTTTGACCTAAGCTTTATTTTAAATTCTTTAAAAGCATAAAGTAGTTAATGGCTTGTCTTACATTTTTAGAATTAATTTGTCCTAGACTCTAGGTAGGCCTTTTAGAGGTTAAAAACAAAAAACAGAGAAGCATTAGCTGCAAGTAAAAGTTTTAGAATTATATTGCCCCAGTCTATAGGCAGGCCTTTGAGAAGTTAAAGACATAACAAACAGGTACTTTATCTTTTCCCACCCAGAGCTCCCATCCAACCCAAGCACATCCTTTACTCTATAGTGGGTTTTCCCAATTAAGAGTGCAACTGAATATCACCGGATATTTTAATCAGCAAGTGATTAACCCTTAATAGATTATTAGCAGTTCAGTGAGCAGAAATCATGTAATATTAATAGATAATATACCTGAAGTCCTGCAGCGGGATGGGAGCTATCCAGTCTTTTGCACTGAGTACTGCATGTGTGGTTATCTTCCAGTTAGTACGAGGTCATATGTGTGCCTTCGGTTTAAAGAGTTCATGGCTTTCAGAGAACAGTTCCGATTTCTGGAGGCAAGAGTAGAAGACTTGGAGGAGCAGAGGCAGACAGGGAGGTACATAGAGAAGATTTTCAGGGACATAGTAGAGAAATCCCACATCCAATTAGGCAGCCTTAGTGCTGCTTTAAAGAAGAAAGGTCACCTGGAAGGAGAGCCCCCTGGTGTGGCAGGAAGTGATCCTGTAGCCAGGACCTGCCCTCCATGGGATGCAATATCCTCTTGCATCAAGGATGTGTATCCTGGGGACGCTACACAGGAGGGAATGGTTAGGATGGCCATCTTAAACAGTGACTGAATCATTAGACATGTAGATAGTTGGGTGGCTGTGGGTGGGAAGATCGCCTTGTCACTTGGCTGTCTGGTGCAAAGGTGGCAGACCTTATGCGTAATGGTGCAAGGATGAGGGTTTTGGATTTTCTAGGAACTGGGGAACATTCTGGGGAAAGAAGGGGCTCTTCCGAAGAGATGGGCTTCACCTTAACCGGGATGGAACCAGGCTGCTGGCATTAACCTTTAAAAAGGAGATAGAGCAGCTTTTAAACCAGATAATAGGGGAAAGCCGACAGTCGCCCAAAAGTGCATGGTTTGGAAGAATGTATCCTTAAAGGATACTACCAAAAGCAGAGAGGTTGCAAAAAAGAGTAAAGTAGCCCAAGTGCCCTCGAGTATGGAGCAGACAGAGCTTAAAGATCCCAAATTACTCATGCCTACCAATAGCCAAATTAATATGAATAAAATACAGTCTCTAAAATGCTTGTATGCAAATGCTAGAAGTCTAAAAAATAAGATGGGAGAGTTAGAATATATAGCACTAAATGAGAGGTTAGATATGATTGGAATCTCAGAGACAAGGTGGAAGGAGGACAACCAGTGGGACACTGTGATACCTGGGTACAAACTACAGTATATCGTAATAATAGAGCTGATCAAATTTGTGGAGGGTTTGTGCTCTATGTTAGAGAGGGCATTGAGTCAGAAAGGATTAAAGTTTTGCAGGAAACAAAATTTGCTGTAGAATCTCTATGGATTGAAATTCCATGTAAAAAGGGGAAGGCAATAGCAGTGGGGGTGTACTAGTGACCGCCTGGCCAGAATGAACAAATGGATGATGAAATGCTCAAAGAAATCAAGGAAGCTAACAAAAGTTATAGCACAGTAATAATAATGGGTGATTTCAATTACCCCGGTATTGACTGGGTCAGTGTCACGGCAGAACATGCTAGAGAGATAAAGTTCCTAGATGAAATAAATGACTGCTTCTTGGAGCAGCTGGTTCATGAACCGACCAGAGGGGAAGCCATATTGGACCTAGTCCTTAGCGGAACACCAGATCTGGTGCAAGAGATAAGGGTGTTGGGGCCACTTGGCAATAGTGATCATAGCATGATCGCGTTTGATTTACCGTATTTTCCGGCGTATAAGACGACTTTCTAACCCATGAAAATATGTTCAAAAGTCGGGGGTCGTCTTATACGCCAGTACATGTTTAAGGATATACGGTGCGATCATAAAGTCCCTCCGCAGTGAGCACTGTGTATGCAAAGGCAGCCCGCTGAGGAAAAGAGAATGCAGCCGCTTGAGCGTACAGTCTGTCGTGGCAGTGACCACAGGCCTTTGGTGCTGCAAAATGCTTCCGCGAGCTCCGAGACCAAAGCAGCTCGGGTCGACGCTCCTGGGCTGCAGATCGTCAGAGCGAGTCTTCTGTGGCTGATGCCTCGGTACTTTGAAAAGAAAAGGAAAAAAAAGGGGGGGGTCCCTGTTTTGGCTTAAAATCATGCTTTTGAATACTGGGAAGGGCTTTCCATGTAGCGGGGACAGCAGTCCTCGTCATCGGCTCAAGTGCTACATTCTTTCCCTCAGCGGGTCACCTTTGTGGTATATATAAGAAACTTTTTTAAAAATCATATTCAAACATTTTGGGGGAATTATAACTTTATTGCCCATTTGGAGACAATGCTGTGTTTAGCTTTATGGGCTGATGATGACATTTGAGCATATCTGGCTTCGTGGCCTTAAGTTCCTTTTGGCTCTCTAGCTAGAAGTTCTACTCACTCAGACTATTTGAGGTCCTTTTAATATTTATAAAATACTTTTTCAGGATATCTGTTATTTTGGGGTGAAAATAATGGCACCTTGGTTATGTGTGTATGGTATTCAGAGGTTACATGCATGGCTTTGGGCATACAGGCTTCCATCTCCCTATCATTTTCCCTGTTTGCCTGCACAACTCCCTGACTCTCTCACCCTCATGCACTATTCCCCCTGGCTAGTCTTCGCCACACTCCCTTCCCCTTGTTCCCTCACTACATTGCACCATCTCCTGATGTTTTTTTATTTTTTTTGGTGTGCGCTGGAAGAGGGGTAGTCTTATACGGCGAGTATAGGCCAAACCCTATATTTTAACAGGAAAAGTAGGGGGTCGTCTTATACGCCCAGTCGTCTTATACGCCGGAAAATACGGTAATTAGTGGAGGAGGGATAGTAAGGAAATCCACAAGTACTACCTTTTAACTTTTGAAAGTAAGACTATGATAAAATGAGGAAAATAGTTAAGAAAAAACTAAAAGGAGCAGCTGCAAAGGTTAAAAACTTACATCAAGCTTGGGTGTTTTGAAAAATACTATCTAGGAAGCCCAGACCAGCTGTATTCCACACTTTAAGAAAAGTGGAAGGAAGTCCAAAGAACTGCCAGCATGGTTTAAAGGTGAGGTCAGAGAGGCTGTTGTTGCCAAAAAAGCAACTTTCAGGAAATGGAAAAAAGAGCCAAATGACAAAAACTGGAAACAGCACAAGCACTGGCAAGTTAAATGTAAGGCATTGATAAGGCAGGCAAAGGGAGAATTTGAGAAGAAGCTTGCTGCAGAAGCAAAAACGCGTAATAAAGACTTTTTCAAGTACATTCGTAGCAAAAAACCTGTGAGAGAGTCAGTTGGTCCATTAGATGATAGAGGGGTTAAAGGGGCACTAAGAGGTGACAAGGCATTTGCGGAGAGACTGAATGAATTCTTTGCTTCGGTCTTTACTGAGGAAGATGTAGGGATGTTACCCATGACTGAAGTGGCATTTAAAGGTGCGGAAGAATTGAATGAAATATCGATACATCGGGAAGATGTATTACAATTATTTGATAAGCTGAAGAGTAGCAAATCACCTGGACCGGATGATATACATCCAAGGGTGTTGAAAGAACTGAAATATGAGATTGCAGACCTGCTATTAGTAATCTGTGAACTACCATTAAAATCATCTGTAATACCTGAAGATTGTAAGTGGCGAACGTAACACACATTTTTAAAAAGGGTTCCAGGTGTGATCCGGGAAACTACAGACTGGTGAGCCTGACGTCAGTACCAGGAAAAATGGTAGAAACCATCATAAAGAACAAAATTGCTGAACATGTAGATAGTCATGGCTTAATGTGAGACAGCCAACATGAGTTGTTCTCTCTGCAGCCTGAATGACCTGTGAGGCCGAATCCCCTCTGATTAGCCAGTCATCCAGGAAGGGGAAGATGAAAGCTCCTTGTAGGTGCAGGTGGGCATCTACCACTGCCAAGCATTTGGTAAAAACTCTTAACGAGGAGGCCAGGCCAAACGGCAGCACTCTGTACTGGTAGTGCCCTCCTCCCACGACAAACTCTAGGTACTGCCTGTGGGAGGGCTGGATTAGGATGTATGTGTATGCATCCTTTAGATCCAAGGAGCAAAGCCGATCTCCCTGGTGGAGATATGGCAGCAGGGTTCCAAGGGAGAGCATCTTGAATTTCTCCCTCATCAGAAACTTGCTTAAGTTTCTCAGGTCTAGTATGGGCCTGAGGCCCCCAGTTCTTTTTAGGACAAGGAAGTACCTTGAGTAGAAGCCTTTTTCCCATAGGTGTTTGCATACAGGCTCCACTGCCTTGTCCCTAAGCAGACCAGCAAGCTCTGAGAGCAGAAAAATCTGGTCAAGGAGAGGTCGCGCAGGCTCTCCTGGGAAGAACTTGGGTGGTAATTGTTGTAAGCGGAAGAGATATCCCTCCTTTACCACCTGCATCACCCACTGCAATGAAGCTACAGGGTAAACTATTTAAGACTAATAAAAGAAAATATTTTTTCACTCAACGTGTAATCAAACTCTGGAATTTGTTACCGGAGGATGTAGTAAAGGCTGTTAGTTGAGCTGGGTTTAAAAAAGGTTTGGACAAGTTCCTGGAGGAAAGGTCCATAAAACATTATTAAGAAGGGATCCAGGATATCAATGCTTGACCCGAATACAAGCATTGTAGAACCTGTGTCTTTTGGGGAAACTGCTAGGTACGTATGACCTAGATTGGCCACTGCTGGAAACAGGATACTGGGCTTGATGGACCTTGGTCTGACCCAGTATGGCATATCTTATGTTCTTATGTTCACTGGTCTGACGTGACCACGGTCCATCTGTGGGCAGAGTGCTAGGCAGCCCCCAGTGGGCTGGTGAAGGTCTCCCGGGGGAGGAGAAACCCTGCCATGGGAGTCAAAAGCTCCCCCCTGGTTGGGCTGGAACAGGGACTTGGGGCTTCTGAGCTCCCTGTCCCTGTCTTTTGGAGTGAGAACCCTGTTGCTGGCCCGAGAAGGGCTGGTAGCGGTGACTGCTGGAAATGCCCCTTTTTCCCTTGGAACAGGAGCCTTTTACCTGAGGGTTTTTAACGGGGAAAGAAGAGGTCTTTTTTGAGAGCCTTTGTCGGGTCACCACTTTGGCTTCTATCTCGGCCGCCTTGTCGGCAATGGGTTTGCCAAAGAGGTTCTCCCCAGTGCAGGGGACATTGAGCAGCTTGTCCTGGATCCACTGCTCGAGGTCTGATGAATGTAGCCAGGCTTGGAACCGTTGAAGAGGTTCCACAACTAGCCCCGATGAGAACCTAGACAACTCCTGGGTTAAGGCCTTCAGATACATGCCCATGTACAACTCATAGGCCTGGATTAGACATCCCAGCATCGAGCCCTGATAGCATTTGCGCTCAAGGGCATTGAGGGCTCTAGCATCCCATCCAGGGGGGACAGAAGAGTAATTCTTCTGGCTCTTGAGATTTTACCTGGTTGACTCGACAACCATGGAGTTATCTGGGAGTTGGGGCTTGTAGAACCGCAGGCTTTTCCAGACACGGTATATGGCGTCGAGGCATCGGCTGACCACTGCCACCGACACCGGGGTCTTCCACATTCTCAAAAGTAGCTGCTCGAGGATCAGCTGCACCAGCACTCTGAGAGTTTCCTTGGGTTGAGACTCGAACTGGAGGATCTCCAGTTCCTCAGTGCAGGGGTTCTCCTCCACTTCGGTTTGTACTGCGAGGGCTCAGGCCATATCCCTGGCAAAGTCATGGAAGGCCATGTCCTCTGGAGAATGGTGCTGGGGAGACGGGTCCGAAGGGATGTCTCAATGCCGTCTACTTTCTCGGGAGGCCTCATCGTCAGTTTCCCACTCGGAATTGAGGGGAGACGACGAATCCGAGACCTTGCAGCTCCGTGCCCCCTGATGACCTGGGTCCAAGTCTCAGAAACTCACCAGGGAGGACCAGATGCCCGAGGAAAGGGACTGGGACCTTGACTGGGGCCGAGGACTTATCCGAAGCCGGTGGCACTCGGAGCTCAGGTAAATGACCAGGGACTCTCCACAGTCAGGATTCCAGTCATCGAGGCAGATGATGCGGACAAACCTGACATCATTGCCTGCTGCATGGCCAGGATAACAATGATGTTCTGTTCCATGGCTGCCATTCTGGTTTCCAAGCCAGAACGCTCTGCAGCATTCGGCACGGACACCGAGGATTTTGGGCCCAGTGCCGGCACTCTCGCGAATGCATCCTCGATGAGGACTACAGCCTCGAGGAGCCTCGCACAGTCTCCGCCAGCTGAGGAATCCTTTTTGAGGACCTTGGTGGGACGCTTCTCAGAGTCACCCGAGTCCATATGACTCGTTTTACTGGGTTTCCCCGGTGGAACCTCAACGGGCTTCAAGGACTTTTTCTTCTTTCACGCGGGGTCCGAGGTCTTCTCAGAGGAGCTGCCACCGCAGGACTCTGAGGATGCTCAAGCCTCACGAGAGGTGCTGGGCTTGGAACTCGGCATTGGGGAGGCCGGTGCCAAGTCAGACCTTGGGAACAGCTTCTCCTGCAATTCCGACCTCTTTTTATTAGTTTTAGGCATCATGGCCTGGCACAGGTCACAAGAGGTGTTATTATGGTCCAGTCCCAGGCAGCATAAGCAGCAGTCATGGGTGTTGGTGACAGACATGGTTTGACTGCTGCGGTCACATTTGTTGAACCCACTGTGAGACATGGTGGGGGACACCCAGCCAGGGTCGACGACTCCTGGGCAAAAAATGTTTTAAATGCCGGTAAAAGCAAGCCTCAATGAAAAAAAAGGGGGAAAGAGCCAAGAACAGCGCCGGACTTGGTGCCAGCTCAAGACGGGAAGAGGAACCGGTACACAAACTGGGAACAGTTAATTATTTAAGGATTTAGCAAGGATTTTTTCCAGGGAAACTGAACGTGCTTCTGTTGGGCTCCGCAGAAAAAGGAGACTGAGCAAGATAGCACCCTTAGGCAGGAAGGGGACCATGCATGCATATTAGCATTCCCAAAGGCTTTCTTTGAAAGCTGGGGAAATGCTCTGCGCAGGCTCCGTTGGCGCTAATGTCATCCATATGTGAGGACTGATTTCCTGCTTGTTCCTAGAGAATTCCACAAATCATGTTCTGTACTTGTTTCTATTAGTTATGTCATTACCTATGCACCCTAGCATCATTCTGGCTGTCGCCATCCCCTTATTATACCGTTATATTACTTTGAAATCATAAATGATCATGTTTATGTCCCTCTCCTGGCCGGTATACATCAGTAGATCCCACCACATTGTTTACTACTTCCTTAGATATATGCAGCCTACATGAATGATCCTACTCTTTTTCTTGCATTGAATCTTAACCCCCGGACACTTTATCACTCACTAAGTTTGCTTACCTCACTTTTCATTTTATGTACCTGCTTAAAGATATCCACCCTTCTACCAATTTCAGTGTCATCTGCAAAAAAATTAATTTTTCTTCTAGTCTTTCCACAATATTACTCAAAAAGATACTGGTTCCAGGGCAGACTGTAAGCTTTATATTTGTTTTTATATACCGTTTAGAGCAGTTCGACAGTGCAGTCAATAAGAATGAATAAATAAATAAAATAAATTCCCTGAGACACTTTTCTAATTATCTTCTTCTTTTCAAAGTGAATTCCTTTTACTACTAACCTCTGTTGCTTATTACTCAACCATTTTTTCTAATCCAGTCCACCATCTTGGGACTTACTCCTAGTCTGTCAATTCATTAATGAGCTTCTGATACAGGACACTATTCAAAACTTTGCTGAAATATGAGTAACGGGCATCCGGTGCATTTCCTTGATCTAATTATTTAGTCACTCAAAAAAATTGATCAGATTGCCTTTATGTGATCTCCTTCTGGTAAAAACCACGATGTCTTAGATCATGCAACTTGCTGGAATCTAGCTACTTTACTGCTCTTCCTTTTGGTAGGGTCTCCGCTAATTTTCTCACCACCAAGATCAGGCTAATTGACCTACAGTTCCCAGTCTCTCCCTTATTTCTACTTTAATGAAGAGGAACAACATTCTCCCTTCTCTATTCCTGTGGAACTACTCCTATCTTCAAAGAACAATTGAACAGATCTTTCACCAGATCCTCAGAGTTCCCTCATACCACATTTAGCCTGAAATACTTATACCCAAGTACAACTTTGTGGATTGAAAACTGGGAATATGAAATCATCTGATATGTTGTCTACAAATGTTCAGCAGCACCAATAATATGAGCAAATGTTGTGGATGCTTGACAGAGAGGCTGGTGGCACTTATAGACCAACAAATACATTGTAGTCCTATGATCTTACCATTTAAACTTTTGAATTTTTGCTTGGCTTCTGCTCTTTCTTCTGCATCAAAATACCACACAGTCATTGCATACCTGTTAAGAAAAAATGGCAAGATTTCTCAGACATATATATACACACACATACAAGACATATTACTAATTCCTTCTGCCACGGCAGGCAGCTCAGCTGCATCAGAATGAATGCCTGTATGCCTTTAAATTCTGTCTATATCTCAGGGTAGGCAGAGATCTAAAAACAGATAAAAAGCGGATTAAGAGCCCAATATCCAAGAAAACCTGAGCTCCTAAATTTAGGTCCCCAAGTTAGGCTCTTAAATTTGCACCCTATTTTCAACTAAATTTAGGATCAGAGTAGTTACTCACCTATAACAGGTGTTCTCCAGGGACAGCAGGAATCAGTCCTCATTTATGGGTGATGTTGGTATTGACAGAGCCCATGCGGAGCAATTCCCCAGCTTTCAAAGAAAGCCTTTGGGATTGCTACCACGCATGTGTGGTCCTCTTCCCGCCCAAGGGTGCCATCTTGCTCAGTCAGATCCCTTACCTTGAGCCCTACCAAGCAGATGGCAAGGGAAGGATAAAAATTCAGCAACTCATCAGAGGAGGCAAGAGGGTAGTGAGGACTGATTCCTGCTGTCCCTTGAGAACACCTGTTACAGGTGAGCAACTACGCTTTCTCCAGGAACAAGCAGGAAGTAAGTCCTCACTTATTGGACTCCCTAGCTACAGGCTACCGAACCTGTAACAAAAAATGCCTCCACGAGGCCGTAAGCAGAAGCCGAAGCCGCCCGAAGGAGCCCGAGTCCTCGGGTCCTGGGGGCAAAGCCCTCGGTAGCCGTGAAGAAGGGTCGGAGGTTAGGAGTTACTTATACCCCGAAGAGGTTATGGAGTACAGCCTGGCCGAAGGCGCTGTACCGGCGGGACTCCCCCTCCAGGCAGTTGTGGGCAGCGAAGGTGTTCGTGGAAGACCAGGTCGCCGCCCAGCAGATGTCCATCAGGGGCATGGAGCGCAGCGAGGCGACCAAGGCTGCTTTGGCTCGGATCCCGTGTGCAGTGACTCGATGATCCAGAGGGACGCCCGCCTTTGCATGGGCAAAAGCGATGCAGTCTGCCACACAAACTGAGAGGGTGCGCTTGGAGACTGCTTACCACGGTCTATTGGGATCACAAGTCACGAAAAGCCTGTCATACTTGCGATGAGTCTGGGTACGCTGCAAATAAAAGGCGAGGGCCCGTTTGCAGTCAAGAGTGTGGAGAGCCGTCGATGCCTGGTTGGCGTGGGGCCTCAGGAAGAAAGTCGGCAGCATTATCTCTTGGTTGAGATGGAAGTCCGAAATGACCTTAGGCAGGAATTTAGGCTGGGTACGGAGGACCACCCTGTTCCGATAAAACCTGATGTATGGGGCGCCAGCTATAAGAGCCTGGAGCTCACTGACTTGGTGGGCCGAGGTCAGCACCACCAGGAAGGCCACCTTCCAGGACAGGTGCTGGAGCGAACACGTCGCCATCAGCTCAAAGAGTGGATGGGTGAGCTGCATGAGTACCACATTTAATTCCCATTCCACTGGAGGAGGACGAATGGGCAGCTTGGATAGCAGAAGACCCCACATGAAGCGGGAGACTAACGGCTGCCCCGAGAGGGGTTTTCCCTTGATAGGGAGATGATTAGCTGGGATGTCGCTCAAATGAACTCTCACAGAGTTTGACTTCAGCCCTTCCCTTGAGAGGTGGAGGAGGTACTAGAGAAACCACCGAGCAGGGTACGAGAAGGAGTCGATCTGGTGTTCTGAGCACCAGACGGAGAAGCGTTTCCAATTAAAGGCATAAGCCCGCCTAGTGGAGTCCTTCCTTGAGGCGAGGAGGATTTCCTCGACCTCCTCCGGAAGGGCCAGAGAGGCTAGGGAGACCCGTTCAGCTGCCAGGCCATGAGGGATAGGGAGGTTAGGTTCGGGTACAGCACCCTACCCTCCTCCTGCATTAGCAGACCCTTGGCAGAGCCCAGGGGAACCGGAGGCTCCGTCGACAGCCGGAGCAGGAGCAGGAACCAAGGCTGCCGAGGCCACAAGGGGGCCACGAGAATAAACGATGCCCCGTCCCGTTGAGCCTTGAACAGAGTCCTCGCAATAAGGGGGAAAGGAGGGAATGCATAGAGAAGACTGGAAGACCAGTCCAGGAGAAATGCATCGGGGCCCTCCCTGCATGGGTGCGGTATCGGGCCGCAAAAGCAGGGTAACTCTGTGTTCTGGAGGCTGGCAAAGAGTTCTATCACCGGAGTCCCCCAGCGGAGAAACAGCCAGTCTGCTACTCTGGGATTTAGCCGCCATTTGTGGGGGCGAAGGATTCTGCTAAGTCTGTCAGCCAGGCCATTCTCCTGACACAGGAGGTATGTCGCCCTGAGGGATATCCTCCATCGGGCAGCGAAAGAACAGATAAGGACCGCTTCCCAGCAGAGGGAGCGCGATCCCGTGTCCCCTCCTTGTTGATGTAGAACATCGCTACATGGTTGTCGGTCTGTACTAGAACCGACTTCCCACTGAGATGTTCCTCAAAGGCTCTAAGGGCCCGAATGGCCCGGAGTTCGAGCAGGTTTATATGTTGCTGAGATTCCTCGGGTGACCATTGCCCCTGCATGCAGAGTGGTCCGCAATGGGCTCCCCACCCTAACAGGGAAGCGTCTATCGTCAGCACCGTATTGTGCCGTGGGAACTGAAAGGGAAATCCCCGCAGGAGGTTTTGAGTTTTTGCCACCAGCTCAGGGATAAGCGGAGGTTGGGAAGAACCCTGACGGAGTCCCTGAGGTGTCCAAGTGACTGGCTCCATTGGTCACTGAGACACCACTGAGCCGTCCGCATGTGCAGGCGAGCTTGAGGAACCACATGTATGGTCAAGGCCATGTGGCCCAGGAGACGTAGCATGGATGGAGTGGTGACCTGGTGAGTGCTTTGGACGCGAGTCGCCAGAGCTCGGAGGCAGGTGGAGCAATCCACCGGCAAGAATGCGATCACCTGCTGAGTATCGAGGCACGTCCCGATGAACTTGAGAGCCTGCACCAGCTCGAGGTGAGCATGCGGGTAGCTGACCAAGAACACCAAGCTCTCCAGGAGGACAGTGCGTGACATCGCTCGCCGAGCCTCCTCGGCCGAGGAGTCCATAACGAGCCAGTCATCGAGGTAGGGAAAGACCAGCACACCCTGACGCCGAAGGTAAGCGGCAATCACAATGAGTAACTTTGTGAAGACCCGTGGGGCGGACGTAAGGCCGAAGGGGAGCATCCTGTTCTGGAAGTGCTCTCCCTGCACCCTGTAACGCAGATACTGCCTGTGTTGGTGGTGGATTAAGATGTGGGCGTAAGCATCCTTTAGATCCAAGGAGCATAGCCAGTTGCCCTGCCGGAGGAAGGGCAGCAGCACACCAAAAGATAACATCTTGAATTTCTCCTGCACCAGGAACTTGTTAGCCTGCGGAGGTCGAGGATGGACCTAAGACCCCCCCCCCCCCGTCTTTTTCGGGATGAGAAAGTACCGGGAATAGAAGCCCCAACCTCAAAGGTGGGGAGGGACCTTCTCGAGGGCGAGGAGAGAGTGCAATTCCCACTGCAGCAGAAGCCGGTGTGCGGGGAGTCGAGGAGGCTCCTCCAGGGAGAAAGGAGGTGGAAGCCTGTCAAAGTGAAGGCGATAGCCATCCCAGACGACTTAGAGGACCCAAGTGTCCAATGTGATGGGAGCCCACAATGGGGCGAAGTGGGACAGGCATCCCCCCACTGGCTGCTTCATCGCCGGAAGGCGATGGGCTATGCCGATGGCGCCAAAACCCGAGTGGGTTGCGGGGGAGGCAGCGTTTGGGCCTTCGGTCCCTTTGGCTTATGATGCCCCTGGCCAGACTTTCCCTGCGCCGGAGTGGTCGGCGTGGGGATAGCTGGATATGGTGGATAGCCTTGATACTAGAGACCCTTTCTATGGAAGAAGGGCTTCTTGGTTGGCTACTTCTTCTGAGGCAGGGTAGATGTTTTGCGGGAGAGACGTGTCCTGGTGACGAACTCCGTCTCAATTTCCGCAGCCTTCTCCTCCATCGGCTTGCCAAAGAGCTGCTTGCCAAGGCAGGGCATGTCCAGGAGCTTCTTCTGTACCCATTGCTCCAAATCCGAGGATTGGAGCCATGCCTGGAGGCGGGCCCCAATGTCCACGGCCGTCACCCGAGCCGATGTCTCGAAGTCAATCATAGGAGGCTCGAGAGAGGTACTTGGAGTAGTCGGTGATGGACTTTAGCAGGGCGCGGAATCTGTTGAAGGGCTCTCATTCAAGACCTGTCCTGAGTTCCTTAGCCAAATTGCGCAGGAACATACCAATGTACAGTTGATATACCTGGATGCGACAAGAGAGCATGGAACCTTGGTAGGCCTTGTGGCCAGGGCATTAAGGGCTCTCGACTCTTGGCTGGGTGGTACCGACGAGTGCGATTTCGGGCTCTTTGCTTCCTCATGGCCGATTCCACCACCATCGAGGTGTGTGGGAGCTGGGTCTTTCGGAAGCCTGGCCCATGCTGCACCTTGTACATAGTGTCAACGTGCTTGCTCATGATGGGGACTGAGGCTGGGGCTTCCCACATGCGGAGCAGCGCGAGTCAGCAAAGCTGGCCGTGAACGCCTGCTGGGAAGCAATGAACGCAGAAATGCTGCGTTCCAGCGCCAGCATGCGGGACTCCCATGCGGCTTGGGACCCTGCATCGCCGATACCGGGGTCACCGGATCGGGCATCGAGGAGGAGAAGGGGACCTCATTGGGATGACCCTCAGGAGACCGGGCACCTTCGCCAGAGGCCTCCTTTTCCATGCAGAATACCTTGCGGGTCCGCTCCTTATCCAACCCTCAGGAACACCAAAGGGGGCTAAGCGACTGGGCACAGGAGCCCTGGGCAGTGACTTCAAGGCCTTCTTCTTTTTGCGCCGCTCCTCCTTGGGGGACCCCTGGTCGGAGTGCCACTGACAGCATGAAGCCACAGGGGGAGAACCCACTGGAGAGACAACAGAGGGCGTCACCGGGGACTCCGAGGCAGCCTTTCAGAAAATGTCTTCAGACTTCTGCTTACGACTGAGCAGGGCCTTAAAAGACATTTTCTTGCAGAGCGAAAAGAGCTCTGGGTCATGGTCGGCTCCCAGGCACCGCAGACAACAGTCATAAGTGTCCGTAAGCAACATGTTCCTAGAGCATCTATCGCATTTTTTGAATCTGGTGGCCATGGGGGCAGAAATTACGCCTGCATGGTCGAAGACCTACGTGGCCAGTGGTTAGAGAAGAAAAAAGGGCACGAAGCCCGCAACGGAAAAAATAAGAAAAGAGTATCCCCTATAGCTCTAAAAAAGTAGAGCAAGCGAAGGATGGGTAGAGGACCAGTGCAACCGGAAAAAAGAGAGCCTGTTAAGGCAAAAAACCTAAACTTTTTCCGAGGGATGAGGACATGTGTCCGAAGGGCTCCGTTGAAAAAGGGAGACTGAGCAAGATGGCACTCTTGAGCCGGAAGAGGACCACGCATGCGTGGTAGCAATCCCAAAGGCTTTCTTTGAAAGCTGGGGAATTGCTCCGCGCGGGTTCCGTCGGTACCATCACCCATAAGCGAGGACTGACTTCCTGCTTGTTCCTGGAGAACAACGTTTTCAATTGAAAATTCATCTTAATTTAGGGGCTTAAAAGTTATGCCAATAAAAATAGTCATGTGACCATTCATTTATCTAGATTTATGAATTAAATTTATGAGCCTAGTGCTAAAAATCAGTGCCAAGCTCCTATATTTCTTTCTGCCCTAAATCTGCCTATTGCCATTCACTTGTTATGATCCTAAATTGAAGAGTTTAGTGAAATTTTGAGTGTAAATTTAGTGGGGATATTCAGCGGCACTGACCAGTGCTGTTAAAGTGGCTGGCAGTCACCACTTTAAATTAAAATGGGGAGTGGCCTAGTGGTTGGGGCGCATTACCTCAGGCTAGAAGGTCAGGGGTTCAAATCCCACTAGAGGACAGCAACCTTGGGCCAGAAGGATTGGGGTTTCTAGTCTCACAGGTGCTCCCTGTGCTCTTGGGCAAGCCACTTAACCCTCCTTTGCCCATGTTCCCTCTAAAATAGTTATCTCCAAGTTATAATGCCCTGTTCAATGTAACTTCAGTTTGTTCAATGTAAACCACCTTGATATCATGAATGGTGGTATATAAGAAATGTTAAATAAATAAAATAAAACTGGATATTCAATGCCAGGATCATATCCTGTCACCAGTATTGAATATGCAGGTTAGCCAGATGAGGTAATTAGATCTTACCTGCTAATTATTGTTCCTGAAGGAACGACAGTCCAGTCCCTTTACTTCAGGGTTACGCAACCCTTCCAGCAGCTTGGAGGCTGAGCCCAACCTTTTTGGGGTGGAGCGGAATATATACCACTGGTACCACCCACTCACTCCAGTAGACTACTGTAAAAGCAGACTTAACAAACCTATATAACTGTGACAACAGAAATGAACAAACTCAAGTCACAAACCCTATAACATAACTATTCTTTTTTTTTTTTTTTTTAAACAGGGATAGGTAGTAGGAGCGGAGGACAAGGGAGGGAGGTAGGAGAATTGCTACCGCGTGGGCCTACCCTCCCGCTTGCCCCAGCAGCGCAGCCTGAATCCGTCCTCGGGCCGTAGACCCGCCCCTAGGAAACGTCCGGAATGGCTAAAGAGCTAGGGAGGGGAATAGGGACTGGACTGTCGTTCCTTCAGGAACAATAATTAGCAGGTAAGATCTAATTACCTCTTCCTTATCGTCACTCCAGTCCAGTCCCTTTACTTCAGGGAAGTACCAGAGCAGTACCCGCCCGGGTGGGATTCGCCATTCCGGAACGTAGCACTGCCTGCGCAAACCTTGAGTCCGCTAAGCTCTGCACGTCCAACCTGTAGTGCTTGGTGAAGGAGTGCAGCGAGGACCAAGTTGCTGCCCTACAGATATCCAAAGGGGGAACGAGGCTGAACTCCGCCCAAGAGGTAGCCTGTGCTCGCGTTGAGTGAGCGCGCAGGCCCCCTGGGACCTGTTTCCCCTTGAGGATATAGGCGGAGGCGATCGCCTCCCTGATCCACCTTGAAATTGAGGCCTTGGCCGCCGCCTCTCCCTTGTGAGGCCCTCCGAACTGCACAAAGAGTCGTTCTGATTTCCGGAAGGGCGCCGTGCGAGAGAGGTAACGCTTCAAGGCTCTGGGGACGTCGAGCAGATAAAGCTTACTATCTCCTCCTCCCGGTCCCTCCGGAGAGAGAGTTGGGAGAGAGATGGACTGGTTAACGTGAAAGGGAGAGATCACCTTAGGCAAAAATGAAGGGACCGTCCTAAGGACTACCTTATCTTTGAGGAAGGACAGAAAGGGAGGTCGAGCAGACAGGGCCTGTAACTCGGAGACTCGTCTAGCTGAGCAAATGGCCACCAGGAACACCGTCTTCAACGTTAGGTCCTTCAAGGAGGCCTTTTTCAACGGCTCAAAGGGTGCTGCGGCTAGAGCATTTAGTACTAGGTTTAGGTCCCAAGGAGGGATGACCGATCTTCGTTGCGGTCGGAGCCGCCTGACCGCTTTCAAAAACCTGACAACGTCCGCATTGGCTCCCAAAGCTTTTCCGCCCACTTTGCCCCTATAGCAAGCGATGGCCGCCAGCTGTACCCTCAAGGAGCTGTGGGCTAGACCCTTGTCGAGACCCGCTTGCAAAAATTCCAGCACCTCCGGGACTGAGGCTGACAGAGGATTCTTCTGGCGCTCCGTACACCATGCCTCAAAGATACGCCAAACTCTTACATAGGAGAGACAGGTGGAGCGTTTCCTCGCGCTTAACATGGTTGCGATTACTGCCGGCGAATAGCCGCGCTTCAAGAGCCTCGCCCTTTCAATAGCCAAGCCGTAAGCGAGAATCGATCCACGTGCGGCATCAGAACCGGTCCTTGTTTGAGTAGGTCCTTCCTGACGGGAAGGCGCCAGGGACGGTCGGCGATCATCCTTATCAGGTCCGCATACCAAGGGCGACGAGGCCAATCCGGGGCAATGAGGACTACTAGGCCCCGGTGGGCTTCCACCCGCTGGAGGGTCTTCCCGATTAGGGCCCAAGGGGGGAAGGCATAAAGAAGACCCTCCGAGGGCCACCTTTGAGACAGGGCGTCTAGGCCCTCGGACATCCTTTCCTTCCGCCGGCTGAAGAATCGGCTTACTTTGGCGGATGTGAACCGCGCCATGAGGTCCATGACTGGGGGACCCCACAGGGCTACTATCTGGTCGAAGATCTCCTGATGCAGCTCCCACTCGCCGTGGTCTATCCTGTACCTGCTGAGGTAATCGGCCATGATGTTGTCCGTACCGGCCACGTGCTGCGCCGAAAGCGCTTCCAGGTGAACTTCCGCCCACTTGAACAGGGAGTCCGCCTCCTTTTCCAATGCCGGACTGCTGGTGCCGCCCTGGTGATTGATGTACGCCACAGCCATGACGTTGTCGGAGAGAACGCGAATCGCTTTTCCTAGTACCGAGGGCTGGAGAGTCTTGAGTGCCCGGACGACGGCTCTCAATTCCAGACGATTGATAGGCCATGAGGCTTCCACTGCCGACCACCGCCCCTGGACAAACTGATCCTCGAAATGTGCTCCCCAGCCTGCCAGGCTGGCGTCTGTCGTCAACAGCATCCACTGAGGAGGCTCGAGGGGCATTCCGCGACTCAAGTTCCTTGGGCACCTCCACCAGCGGAGAGAGTGCTTGGTCCGAGGGGCGCAGGGAAGCTGCCGGGACAAGGGGTGCTGTTGGGGGGACCACCGCCGCAACAGAGACCGCTGTAATGGGCGCATGTGTGCTCTGGCCCACGGGACCACCTCTATTGCTGCCGCCATGGTTCCCAGCAATTGTAGGTAATGCCACGCTGAAGGGAGCCGCCTGCCCAAGAACTGCGAGACTAGGGTTCTCAGGTTCTTCATCCTTGAGCTGGACAGAAAGACCCTGCCTCTGCCTGTGTGGAACTTTGCTCCGAGATATTCGAGCTCCTGTGATGGCAGCAAGCTGCTCTTTGCTCGATTGATAACCCATCCTAGCTCCTCCAGGAGTTGAACCACTTTGGCTGTAGCCCGGAGACTTTCCTCTTCTGATTTTGCCCGGATCAGCCAGTCGTCCAGGTAGGGGTGCACTAAGATTCCCTTCTTTCGTAGGGCAGCCGCCACCACCACCATCACCTTGGTAAAGGTTCGCGGCGCTGTCGCTAGACCAAAGGGTAGTGCCTGAAATTGAAAATGACCTCGAGGGACAGCGAATCTGAGGAACTGCTGATGGGCCCTTCTGACCGAGATATGCAGGTACGCTTCTGTCAGATCCAACGCAGTTAAAAACTCTCCAGCTCTCACGGCCGCTATCACCGATCTCAGGGTTTCCATCCGGAAGTGAGGTACTTTGAGGCAGCGGTTGACCTGCTTTAGGTCCAGGATCGGCCGAAAGGAGTCCTCCTTTTTTGGGACGACAAAGTAAATCGAGTATCGACCCGTACCGCATTGGTCTGGGGGCACCGGAACTACGGCCCCGAGATCTATGAGGTGAGAAAGAGTTGACTCTATGGCTTCTCTTTTTGCTGAGGACCCGCAGGGAGACTGAACAAAGGCTGGGAGTATTTGTTTTGCAAATTCGAGGGAGTATCCTTCTCGAATCACTTCCAGCACCCACTGATCGGATGTGACTCGGGACCAGGCGGGAAGAAACTGCCTCAGGCGACCGCCTATCGGCAATCCGCCCACCTGGGCCCCCTGTATCTCAATGTTGCTTTCTGGGGCCCAAAGAAAAGGAGGAGGAAGAGGATGAGAAGCCCCTGCCCCGAAACCCCCGGGATCCTTGGCCCCTAGCGTTGAAACGACCCCTGAGGAAAGGGTTAGGTCTAGATGAGCGAAACCTCCCAGGTTCTCGAGGCTGGTTCCGAGCTGGGGCAGAGGATCGAGTTTGCTTGGGCCTGTCCTCGGGAAGCCTGCCGCCCTTGGACTCACCCAGGTCCTTTACTAGCTTGTCCAGGTCTTCTCCAAACAACAGCTTCCCTTTAAAGGGAAGGCGATTCAGGCGAGCTTTGGAGGAGGCATCGGCGGCCCAGTTCCGGAGCCATAAGTATCGTCTGGCTGCCACCACCGAGGCCATGTTCTTTGCCAAGCTCCTGATGAGGTCATATTGACTATCTGCCAAGAAGGCCGTACCTGATTCCAACCTCGCCGCGTTGGCTAGGACCCCTTCGGAGGGGCTCTCCGCCGCCTGGAGTTGCTGAGACCACCTCAAACAGGCTCTCGCTACCCATGCCCCTGAAACTGAGGCCTGTAAGGCAAGAGCGCTCACATCGAAGGCTTGTTTCAGAAGCGTGTCCAATCTTCTGTCCTGGGCATCCCTCAAGGCCGCACTGCCCTCTACTGGGATGGTAGTTTTCTTTGTTACTGCCGAAACTGCCGCATCCACCCTGGGGGACTTCAGAAGCTCTTTGTCTGCCTCTAGTCTAACCATGCAACTTTGCAGAAATAAAAATAATTACAATAATTGAAAGAATTAAAATAGTTAAAATTAGAAGAAGTCAGGACTCCAGTAAGCCCTAGGCTTACGGAACCCTCCAGCTGCTTGGAGGCTGAGAATACTGGAGTGAGTGGGTGGTACCAGTGGTATATATTCCGCTCCACCCCAAAAAGGTTGGGCTCAGCCTCCAAGCTGCTGGAAGGGTTGCGTAACCCTGAAGTAAAGGGACTGGACTGGAGTGACGATAAGGAAAGCAATTTAGCTAATCAGTCAGTAGCAATATTCAGCCACTGGTTGGCTAAACCAGCCTTTAAAGTGCTTAACTTCAGCCGGTTTAGGATAACCAGTTAGCATCTGAATATTGCACTAACAGGTTATCCTCAGCTGCTGTCCTTGGACTGTCCCAACGCTAGCCTGCTAGCATCACACATTTTGTGGCTCAAACAGTAAGTGCAGCTGAATATCCCGAGTATCCCGGTGAATGGCATTTAGATGCTGTGCAGGTTTGCAAACTGCCTAAATGCCTTTGAATATTTCCCCCTTAGGAACTTAGCCCTGGTAAATTGTCAAAGAGGACAGTTTGGGAGCATAACTACCAAAATTAGGAACATAAATCCTTTGAACATCAGGCTCTAAAAATGAAATTAAAAGCACTTTGACATTCTCCAAAATTCAGTGAGCTGTACCTTATAGTAAGATGGCCCCAATTTATTTACGTTTAACTTTTGTTGTTATTTAACAGATCTAAGTTTAGCTCTCTAATCTTCATTTCTCCCAAAATTCCTATTCAGAAAAACAACAACAATTAAAAACTAGTAAGAAAATTTGAGCTTTTGTCTGAGGGTGGAAGATGCCCAGTCTTGTATGTTGGCTACCTCTTGTAGGTCAGCTGTGCAGCGCTGCTTGCGTGGCGCTTTACAAGTGTTCAATAGTAGTAGTAGTAGTCTGTACAATACAACTGGGTAAAAGAAAACTGTTAAATTAGGTGCCAGGGGACCCTGCACATTGCTCTTCAGTGCAGCATAGGGACTTTCATTTGTTTAAAAAATGCCTTTGGGGCTTTTTATGGAAGAGGTTAACTAAGTTTACTCTAAAGCTGCACTATCAGAGGGTCATTTCAACTGGATCCTTGCAATAAAAGAGCTTATATACTAGCATTATTTGTAGTCTGACTCCTGGTTCCTCCCTCCATTTAGACTCTCCCACCCTGTTGCTTAAAGGGACTCTGTCAAACAGGGAATAGGAAAGCTGTTTACAAATGTGGAGTAGCAACAATAAGATGAGTAAAAGATGGTGATTCTATTTATACAAATGAACCAACATAGCAAATAAGGGTCAAAAAGTTGTAGGTGACGTTTTTAACTTGACAAACTATGTATTGTAAGTCCAACCAAAAGGTATTGCCAATAATATGGAAACTGAACCTTCAGGAATGGCAAAGCCTGCATCCACCGAGGCTCCGCTAATACTCTAGTGTACAGAGATGCCAGTCATATACTTTGGTATACTGAGACTAACTCATTCAAGCCTGTTTTAAAATAATAAATAGTTAATACAATGCAAAGCGTCCTGAAAAAATTGCAATTCTAAGCTAGCACAATCCTTTTCAAAATCTCGTTCCCATCATAACTCCAATGGTTATCACTTTATATTGGCCCTCTAAAGTAAAATGCCACTACAGTGAAATGCACAACTCTGTATACATCTTTCATGATCCAACACCATCCAGTCTAGTGAGCTTCTGACCGACTCATTTACATTGCAATTCATCCTCGCCTCAGGTAACCAAATGAATAAAAAAGTAATTATATGAGATTGAAGTCAAGAAAGACAATCTGTAGGTCACTTGATAATAATAAGACCTGAATGACTAAAGTTTTGATGTCTCTATCCTTTGATTCACTACATAGTGTCTTGCTCCACCCCTATACCTGCTTCGTTAAGGCATGGAGCACCAGGTTCATTTACCCTGAATTCATGGACTCTCTCTAATGGGGAAGGCACAGGTAAGTTAAAGGGCTTTCAGTCTAGTTTGCTTAAGGCTACACTACTACATGCATATCTCACCCAGCAAACCCTGGTGTCATTTAGGGTGAGTGCATCTGTGCACTCACCTGGTTGCGTAGGAAGGCTGCACTTCATGTGGATTTCTTCGATCAGACCAGAAGAGTAGTAATCTGTCAAAGAGGGGCTCAACATCCGCTACATAAGACTTGCCCTCAGGAAATATTCTTAGCACCCCACCATGTACCTGGAAAACAGAACGTAGGGGTCATTAGCTCCTCTGTGGGTGCACAGAATTGCAGAGATACACACAAAAGGGCATGTCAAATAGCATTTTTGTCATGAAGATCAACACATTATGTGTCCCCAGCCATCCAGTAATATGCTGAAAAGTGGACTTAGACTGAAAATTGATGCTCTAACATCTGAAAAACCCAACAAGTTGCATATGAGTTGGTTTCAGGAGTGCTCACTTTTTCCTCCTTCACCGAAAATCTGCAGTCACTTGCATCTGTGATGGTACCAGGATGAGAACATATATGTCTCAAAAACTAAAGGCTAGATATACATTCAGCAGCCAACACTGAACATATAAAGGGCCTATTTTCAAAAATTGTATGGATCGTATTGGGCTGAAAATCCATCTGAATGGCCCAATATGATCTGTATAATTAAGGGTGGAAGGAGAGCAGGCCAGGAAATTATCTGGATAGTGAGGCTAAGGAACGATCAAAGGAAGCATCTCCAAGAAAGATATAGAGGAATTAGAAAAGGTACTGAGAAGGGTGACCAGAATTATAAAGGGGATGGAACGACTCTCCTGTGAGGAAAGGCTAAGAATGGGTCTCTTCAACTTGAAGAAGAGACAGCTAAGGGGAGATATGACGGAAGTTTAGAGAATACTGAGTGGAGTGGAGTGGATTGGGTAAACGCAAATTGATGGTTTACTCTTTCAAAAAATACAATGACTTGGGACAAGCCATGAAGCTACAAAGTAATACACTTAAAACTAATTAGGAGAAAATATTTTTTTCTCTCAATGTATAATTAAGCTTGGAACTCATCGCCACAGTATATGGTAAAAGCAGTTAGTGTAGCTAGATTTTTTAAATGTTTAGGCAAATTCCTGGAGGAAAAGTCCATTAACCATTATTAAGGTAGACCAATAAGATTGTTCCTGATTTTACAGCTGTGTCCCCAATTTCCACCTGTTTGGCAGCCTCCAGTCTCCTATTCCAGCAATGGGGTCAGTTTTTAGAATTTACATCCATTATCTTTATATTTTCCACAGTATGGGAGGAAACGTATCACTGTTTCTATTTATTATTCTGTTCATTTGTCTATTTGTAAGTGATGTTATTGCCATGGGATGGGCGGGGGGGGGGGACGTGGGGGGGGGGACAGGATAATGACTCCTCTTCTCTTCTCCATGCTCTGTTGCTAAAATTTAGGTGTCTCTTCGTCCCTTTCGCCCCTCTCTTCCCCTCCCCCCTTCCAATAATTGTCTCAGATTTGTCTGCAAAAAATCTGGTAACCTTATAGACCAAGAGAAAACCACTGCTTATCTCTAGGGATAAGTATCATGGAATCTGGCTACTTTTGGGATATTATTCAATAGAAAATATCCTCTTTAGGAGCCAGAACAACAGAAACATAACAAAAAGGCGTTTGGGATATGCCAGGTATCGTGACCTGGATTGGCTACTCTTGGAAACAGGATATTTGGCTTGATGGAGCTTTGGTATGACCAAGTATGGCAGATCTTATGTTCTAACTTTTAAGCACCTAAATAAAGATGAATTTTCAGCTGAGAGCATGAAAACCAATTTTATATAGCACATGGAGATCAGAATTAAGACATCGAGGTAGGGACATACACAATCTGGTGGTATTTTAGAAAAGGTTCTGCCATAGAGCCGTTTCTAAAATACGTTTAAGGGCATGCATGTGTATTTGTCGACATGTAGAGGCCGAGGGGCTATTTTACAAATCTACACATGGGAAAAATCAACCAAGGCAACTCAGCAACTTACACATGTGGGCCATTTTGCAAGCCTGTATGTATAAATGCAAGAATTAGCTACAGAGGCCTCTACCATCATTTAATTTCAATTTGGAGAGGGAAATAAGCAACAAAACATTAAAGACGATTATCCCCTTAACCCCTTCTGTATAGGACTGGCTGAAATGAGCCCCTGTTTAAAAAGTATGTGCCAGGGAGCAGCTGTAAATCCTGACATGGACAATTTTGATCATGCACATACTGTACACTCCCTATATGAAATGGGGAATATATGTGTAGATTTTCGCTCTATTAGGACCCTGCCCTAGCCATGCCTTGACATACCCTCTTGAAATTGCAACATATTATGCAAATCCAACGTGTAACTTTAGCCCATTCTAATATTGCCATTTACAAAAGGATGCCATTTCCACGTATAAATGCCAGATTTTTCCACGTGGAAATTTTGAATAAAACTTCTAAAATAATTCCTTTAGACAGCCTAGCAGCCTAGGTGAACAGGCACCCTTGGCGCCTCAGGGTGAGGGGGGTTCATATCCTTGACCTCCATGATGGACAGCGGACACCCTGTCTGATCCTATACAAGGCCCGCTGGATCTCCAGATGCCACAACTGCACGCCATCTCCCACAGTTACAGATGAAGCACAGACACTCCACATGTGTTTGCTTTGATGGTTTGCAAGCCCCCCCCTCTTGCATTTAGCCCCTATGCTCTGAGCTGTGCAGGCAGTTAAGTCAATTCCCAGTCATCCCTCTCTGTTCTGAACTGGCCAGTTACTCCCTTCCGGTATATGTGTTTGAGGCAACATTTCTTACTATCCACAGTGGTTCCTTAGCACACAGCTACCCTAATATCATGCTAGTTCCTTTCCTTTTCCAGACGCACCTTCAGACTGTGCGCATTGTGTGAATGCGCCCTACTACTGTACTAGTGCCATGACTAGCCCGGTAATAGTAGCATACTGCAGCCATACCCCTTTTCGTCTACCACTGCCGCTAGGCTCCGATGTAGTAGTAACGTGCAATTTCCATGCATTATCCACATGTTCCCTACCACACTTTAGTAAACATGCCCCTACGTTTATAACTGAGGCAATGTTGGGTGATGTGTGTTGCTGGGGGAGGGGGATGGGGGGATCACAAGAGGTATTGATGGGAAAAGTGGAATTTGAACCCTGACTTCCTTGGTTCTCAGATCACTGCTTTCTGGAGCGTAGAAGTCTAGTCATGACAGAATAAAGATAAATCAGAGAACGAGTAAAGACAGTAAGGCCACATCTGAGAAGAATTAGAATTGTAGGATATTAAGGGGTATGTTTACTAAACCATCCTAATGTTACCGGCGCTAGTTGCAGCGTTAATGTGAGGAATGCCATATAAGGTAATGGGCGTTCCGGCGGCAAGGTAGCAATGAATCTGTATCGCACGATAGAGGGCATCTTGGCTCGTTAACACGCGTTAACCTTAAGTCCATGCCAGCGCTGTATTAGAAGCTATAGAGATATAGCCCACTGGTTACTACAATGACTGTGGAGGCAAAGGTCATGAGTTCAATCCCACAGTGGTGTTATTTAATAAGGCTGTCTGAGGGATTTCCTTTTAATTTAAATCAGTGCTGCCAGCAAAAACACCCTCACAGTGCCGTAACCTAAGGTGCCTCATAAGGCACCCTATAGCACCTTATAATGTGCACAGTCATTGTAGTAACCAGTGGGCTACATCTCTATAGCTTCTAATACATCTGATCACAAGATGGGGTATGCACCTCCACAGCACCTCGGCCT
The DNA here is from genome assembly GCA_033557465.1 of Ichthyophis bannanicus. Lineage (NCBI taxonomy): Eukaryota > Metazoa > Chordata > Amphibia > Gymnophiona > Ichthyophiidae > Ichthyophis > Ichthyophis bannanicus. The sequence goes on along the minus strand of CM066037.1, from coordinate 220,654,116 downwards.
GGTAGAGGGACTGACCATGTGTGTTACTGGCACAGAGTAGCTACAGACCGTGACATTGTGCAGTTCCTGTGCTCACCCTGAGGGTGAGGTGGAGCGCCCAGCACCAGGTCCGCAGCACTTGGCTTGGCTGAGATAGGCTGTGCTGCAGGTCCCCATCAGTGCCAGTGTGTGATAGGTAGTCCCTGCAGATACACCTAGGATACACCTGTGTCCATCTGTATGTCCCAGTCACGTCTAGCCCTTGTGGACTATGATGCACCCAGGATAGTGCATATCCTGTGTGGTTGCCATGGTCACTTGTTATAAGAGAAGGGTGATGTGTGGACCCAAAAGTGGAGTATGTTGCACCACCCAACCCGCCCTCTGTGGGTCAGGGTGGGGGACAGGATCTTCCACCAACAGATCCACACTCTACATCGGAGGCAGTAGAGGGGACCACCACCCCAGTCCTGCTGGGGAATAGGCACCCTTCAGGGCAGTGAATGCAGATCTGTACATATTACATAGGGCACTGGCAGACAGGCAGTAGACCTGCCCCCCCCCCCACCTCCCCCTTTGGGGTACTTGCTTGGTAGTGACCCCAGTTCTACTAGAGTAAGGTGAGAGATATGTCCAAGGCCAGCACTCAGCTTGACAAATCTGTGGCATGGGCAGAAAGAATGGAGGTTCCAATAGATGTGGTGTACTTGGATTTCAGTAAAGCCTTTAACACTGTTCCACACAGGCAACTTATAAATAAACTGATGGATCTTAGAGTGACTGACTGGGTTAAAAATTGTTTTGAGTGGGAGATGACAAAGTGTACAGGTAAATGGAGCTCACTCTGAGGAAAAGGATGTTATTACCAGTGGTGTGCCACCGCGATCTGTCCTTGGGCAGATTCTTTAATATCTTTATTAGTGATATTGTGGAAGGGCTGTTGGGTAAGATTTGTCTCTGCAACCCAGGAAGGAGTAGATAACACAAGGAGGGATGCAGCTAAGCTTGAAGAATGGTCAAGAATTTGGCAGCTGAGATTTAATGCAAAAAAATACAGTGTCATGCATTTGGGCTGCAAAAATCCAAGGGAGCAGTACAGTGCAGGGGGTGAAGTACTTCTGGTCCATGAAAAAAGAGCGGGACCTGAGCATGATTGTTTTTGATGATCTTAAAGTGGCTAAACAGGTAGACGGCAAAAGCCAGAAGGATGCTTGAGTGCATAGGGAGAGGAATGGCTAGCAGAAGAAAGGAGGTGATAGTGCCTCTGTATTAAGTCTTTGGTGCGACCTCATTTGGAGTATTGTGTGCAATCCTGGAGACCGCACCTTCAAAAGGATATAAACAGGTTGGAGTCGGTACAGAGGGTGGCTACTAAAATGGATAGTGGTTTTCATTATAAAGCATATGAGGATAGACTTAAGGATCTTAACATGTACACCTTAGAGGAAAGGCGGGATAGAGGTGATATGATTGAGACGTTTAAATACCTCAATGGCATAAATGTACAGCAGGACAGCCTCTTTCAAACGAAAGCAAGCTCTGTTATGAGGAGATATTTATTTATTTATTTATTTATTTAACAGTATTTCTAAACCGCCTTATCTTAATAATCAAGGTGGTATCACAGCAAGCAATCAGGTAAAGTGTGTGTGTTGTACATGCAGTGAGGATGAAACTTGGTTGTGTGATGGCGGTGTTGGGTGCTTGATTTGTTTGAGCTATGTACAAGGTGGGCTATTTACAGATATAGGATGAGGGCGAAAGAGGATATACTCAGGAGTAATATGCAGAAATATGTTTTTATGGAAAGAGTGGTAGATGCATGGCATAGTCTCCCAGTGGAGGTGGTAGAGATGAGGCCAGTTTCTGAATTCAAAAAAGCATGGGACAAAACAGAGGATCTCTAAAGGAAAAAAGGGAACTGTTATAGTGGTTGATATGGAAGGGCAGACTAGATAGGCCATGAGGTCTTTTTCTGCCAACATGTTTCTGTTTCTTACTTGTCCCTGATTAGCAGAACTTCAGTTTGTGCATGCACCTTTGAAACAACTGACCACTGCCTGTGGACATCGCTATAGAGACTGAGAAAGGCACAGCTATTGAATAAGGGACAGCTGACTCTAATGAATGGCTTACTTTTGCTGTTTGTGCTACTGGGCTTTTTATCAAGACTCTGGAGCTGACACTAGGGTTACCAACTTTTTCACCGAGAAAAACCCGACACCTGTGGCTCGCCATGCTCCACCCATTCTCCGCCCCTAGTCCCACCCCTGCCCCGCCCCCAGCCCCACCCACAAAAATTACCGAGGATACATGTAGGCTAACTTCCTTGGTCAGATAATAATTAAAACTGGGAACCCCAAAATCCAAACATGAAATGTACAACACTGGAGAAATAAAACTATAAAGTAATTTCCTCTTGCACTAAACAAAAACGCAAAGATGTTATCAATACACACTTCCCAGACCAAACATATTCCAGCTAATAAATTCAAAATAAAAAGTATTTTTCTACCTTCTGTTTGGGCGTTTTATTTTTCAGTTGCAATTGCTCCAGTCACTTTCTTCTGGTTTCTTCGTGTATTCTGCTAGCTATCCATTTGTCCTTTCTTCTCTTTTAGATGTTTTCCATTCTCTCTCTATTTCTGCTTTAACATACTGATTGTTTCCCTTTTGCTCTTTCCCCCAATTCTTTCCTTATTCCTTTATCATCCATTTAAATTTCACCCTTCCATTCTCAAGCCCCTCACTCTCCCAATACCCAGCCCATCATAGACTTTTCTTCCACACAAAATATTTTTTCCCCTCTCCACTCATTCCCTATCTATTCTAGTCCTCCCCCAAAATCAGTTCCCTTATAGTTCTAGACCCACCCAGCATCCACTCCCTTCTAGTCCCATTCTCCCATGCCCCACATCAGCCCATTTCCAGTCCTATTCCAGCTCTTCATAAGCCCATTTCCAGTGCTAGCCTTCACATCACAGGCCATTTCCAGTCCTAGCCCCCCCCATCACAGCCTATTTCCAGTCCTAGGCCCCCCCCATCACATCCCATTTGCAGTCCGAGTCCCCCCGCACCATCACAGCCCATTTGCAGTCCTACCCCTCCCCCCACCATCACAGTCCATTTGCAGTCCTAGCCCCCCTAATCACAGCCTATTTCCAGTCCAAGTTCCCCCTCCCTCCACCATAGCCCATTTCCAGTCCAAGTTCCCCACCCCCCATAGCCCTTTTCCAGTCCAGGTCCCCCTCCCCATCACAACCCATTTCCAGTCCATGTCCCCCCCCCCCCCCACATAGCCCTTTTACAGTCCAGGTCCCCCTCCCCATCACAGCCCATTTCTTTCCAGTCCAATGCCCCCCCATAGCCCTTTTCCCGTCCAGGTCCCCCCCCCTTCACAACCCATTTCCAGTCCAAGTCCCCCTAATCACAGCCTATTTCCAGTCCAAGTTCCCCCTCCCTCCACCAAAGCCCTTTTCCAGTCCAAGTTCCCCCCCCCCATAGCCCTTTTCCATTCCAGGTCCCCCTCCCCATCACAACCCATTTCTTTCACGTCCTAGGCCCCCCCATAGCCCTTTTCTAGTCCAGGTCCCCCCCCCCTTTCACAACCCATTTCCTGTCCAAGTCCCCCTAATCACAGCCTATTTCCAGTCCAAGTTCCCCCGCCCGCCCCCATAGCCGATTTCCAGTCCAAGTCCCCCCCCCCCATAGCCCTTTTCCAGTCCAGGTCCCCCTCCCCATCACAACCCATTTCCAGTCCATGTCCCCCCCCCCTACCCCTTTTCCCTTCCCGGTCCCCCTCCCCAAAAAAACCCATTTCCAGTCCATGTACCCCCCCCCCCCCCCACAGCCCTTTTCCGGTCCAGGTCCCCCCCCATCACAACCCATTTCCAGTCCAATTCCCCCCGCCTAGCCCTTTTCCAGTCTAGGTCCCCCCCCCCCATCACAACCCATTTCCAGTCAAATTCCCCCCTCCTAGCCCTTTTCCAGTCCAGGTCCCCTCCCCCCCCCATCAAAGCCCAGGCAGTCCTTGGCCTCCCCCACCAAAACCGCGGCTGTCTGAGGCTTTAGAGGGAGCCGGGGAAGCCCGCGCGGGGCCCCGGCTCCCTCTGAACAGCCGCCAGCGTGAAGATCCTTTTCCTTCACACTGGCGGCTGTTCCTGTGAAGCCGCGAATGCTGGGAAAGGTTAAAGGGCATTGCCTTTAACCTTTCCCACCAATCGCGGCTTCACAGGAACAGCCGCCAGCGTGAAGGTAAAGGCTCTTCACGCTGGCAGCTGTACAGAGGGAGCCGGGGCCTCGCGCGGGCTTCCCCGGCTCCCTCTGAAGCCCTCCGGGTTGGGAGAAAAGCCGGTTTTTTTGCCCTGGCCGCTCCCGATCTCGCGGCCAGAGCAAAAAAACCGGCTTTTCAAGGGCCGGTTTTGCCTCTGCGCCGGCAGCCGGCCTGGCCATGGAAAAACCGGCCAGGCCGGCTGAAAACCGTCCAGTTGGCAACCCTAGCTGACACCAATCCTCTGACGACCAGAGTGCATGCTGGTTAAGTCAAGACTGTCAACAAGCCTGAAAATGCAGCTGGCCAGCCTGGCTCCAATCTGCATGAGCTGACTGAATTTGGAGGTATGAATGCGCAAATTCTTTGCCATTGCAGTGCCTGAGGATGAGGAAGATAAGGTGCTCAGGAGCAGTGCTTTGCTGTTAGTGCTGGTTTGGCTAGCCTGCAGCCTGCCTCACACAAGGACCAGAGGAAGGGCCAAAGGTAACTCCCTTCGGCCTGCACTCCATAGCAGATGCTTTGGGGGAGGGGGGACAACTGGTGTGTGTGTGTGTGTGTGTGTGTGTGAGGGATAGGGATAGGATGGGTGCTGATTTTCTTCTCTATGTTTGTGTGTGTGTGTGGTGCCAGTGGCTGAAGCAACGATGGTGGAGATTAGGGGCAAGGGGAATCTGATCAACCTAGAGGGGAGGAACACTGTGGGCTAGAGAAACAAAGCAAGGGAAATGCTAGACTGAGGCAGGCAAGGGAAGCAAAGGAGAGATGCTGGACAAAAGGAGGGGAGTAAGGAAGGCAGACGCTGGACTAAAGGGGAGAAAGGAAACAAAGGTGAGATGCTGGAATGACGAACAGGGTCAAGAGAAGCAAAAGGAAAATGCTGGATGCAGCAGAGTTGGGGAGAGGAGGGCGGGCTGATGCTGGAACCATGTTGGAGAGACTAAGCTGGAGAAGGATTAGTAAACTGATTAATGATAGAAGGATGGAAATAGAGCTGTGGAGGTGGTGAAAGTGAGTAATCAGAGACTAGATGGTGGAGTGGGGGGGGGGAGAAAAGAAAGGGGCTGAAGGCAGGGAGGGGATGACTGATATGGAAAAAACCAGGGCTATTGAAGGGAAGAGCGGTTAAGTACAGTAGATGAGAGATGGAGAAGGGAGTAAGTACAGATGGTAAAAATGTGGAGCTGGTAAAAACAGAAGGGAATAAAGAGGCCAGAAAAAGAGAGCGAGGTGGAGAATGGAGGGATTAGGGAGAGGCCAAGGGTGAGAGGATGGGGTAGGAAGAAGTGAGAGAAGTAGATGAAAAACTGGTTGGTAAGTGAAAGGTAGAAAGAGGGAAAGGGAGGACTGAGGTTGAGAAAGAAGTGAAATTTGAGTGAATAGAGAAAGAAAGAAATGGAGGAAGAAGCTAAAAAGATCGATATGCCAGCGCTGGGAATGTGCATCTCTGATGTCTTTGCATTTACTCAGTATGAGAGGAAATAGATTTCCATTTCTTTTTCTCTAGTGTTGTACTGTATGTGGAGTCTGGCTTATTGAGATCTCCAGTTTAGTTTTTGCATAGTTCTAATTTGTAGTGCTTTGCTCTATGTTTAATGAGAGACTGTCTATGTTTAATGGGAGACTGTGGGGTATGTTTACTAAACTGCGGTAATCGTACATAATGCGCGTTATGTAACGTTAAGATGCGCTAACGATCGTAATGCTCCGCGGCGCTGTAAAACACCGCAGAAGGTGGAGAGAGGGCGGAGAGAAGGGGTCAGTGGGCGGAGAGTGGGCGGGGAGAGGCTCCCCTCACACTAACGCGCTGATTTTCAGAGCTGAATTCCAACACGAATGAAAACCTGCCGTTAAATGCACATTACAGAGGAGAGAAACCATTTCAGTGTCAGCAATGTACAGCCCAGGCAGGGAAACAAAAAAAAAGTGATAAGTGTGATACATGTGCACAGAAAAAAAGGGCACAGAAACACTGAAAATGACCCCAACAAACTGGAAAAAAACAATAACCAAGCTGGCCAATAGTGATATCAATGAGAAACATCAACCCCTCCCCCCCCCGAGTAAGCTCCATAGAACAGATATAAATCGTGGAAGGGTCTATACTCCGTCCCCATACAAGGTGAATGAGCCCACAGTGAAATAGCGCTGCTCAGGGTTTTCCCCACCATCGGACAGGGTTCCTATGGCGTGCACATGTCCTGCAACATCAGGGCGGGCATGTCGGAACGGCAACTGGACAGATGCCGGAGAAGGGGATACAGAGGGCCGCAGGCGGCACATGCTGTGGTAGAGCTGGGCCACAGTGCGGACTAGGGTGATGCCTAGGTGGCCCATACGAATGCTGAAACAGCAGAGCAGCCAGACAGCAACTGCTGAAGGCCCAACATGGGCACGAGTGTGTTTCCCAAAGTGTCACAGGGGATAGTACCCAACAGCTACCCCCAAAGGCACGGAACATTGGCAGGCGGGGCTGGGGGGAGCTTGGACGTCTATGCAGGCACCCCTACCCCAGAACCCGCACCATAGGCAGCCGCCTACCTGCACACTGGATGGCCTGAGACTGCGCACCACCAGCATCACCAGCAGAAGGGCATGTCAGCATGGTGGCTGAGGGATACTGGTGGTGGAGGGGGCACTGGCAGCTGCCCAGAACAGACCGTGGCCTAGCCCTGTGTAGGTGGGTGCTGTGTACTGCAACAGATGGGCCCTGTCTGACGAACAGTCATGGCATCACCAAGGAATATACAGACTCTGTGGCAACAAGGTGGTGCAGTGCACAAAACCAGTGTATTCAGAAGCAGAGGGTCACACGTACAAGTCCCAACTGTGGTTCCTGCCAACCCAGCCCCCATTTTTTACCCACTACTAAAACGTGCTAATACAGACAGAACCTTTATTGCAGATGATGTAAACATGCCCAAAACACCTACATTTTACCCTAGAGAGCACAGACACCATAAGCAGGCGCATTACCTAGAGCAGAGTCTCCCAAATGCAGTTCTGGAGGGCCAAACACCATTCAGGTTCCATGCTGCCTCTAATAAAGATGCCTGTGCTGCATATCTGTGCACCGCCCCCATGTTATGCAGATGTATCTCATGCATATTTATGAGGGACAGCATGAAAACCCGAACAGTGTTTGGCACCGCAGGACTGGAGTTGAGAACCTCTGCCGTAAAGCAGCAGCCAACAGGGGCAGACACACCCGCACCCACAGGCCCCATTATCCAAAGCCTCCTGGAGAGGCAGGACTTTGGGCTCTGCGTGCATCTCCCAATACTAGCACTTGCATACCTTAGTAATGCCACCCTAAACCTGGGAATATGGTACACATCTTTACAGAGGTTGCTATGATTACTGGCAGATAGCAATTCCTAGGTTAAGTACAATAGTCTGAGTGAGCTGCATCATAGCAACCATTCTGATGTCTGTGGAGTGTGCTACAGGTCTTGTGTCTGACAGTGTTTACCAACCTGGGGAGTGACTCCTACAGTATTGCGTACCATAGCCATGCCTGCCCTGTGCCCAGGACTGGTGTGGTGGCCTGGGCTGCCCAACACCTCTATAGTTGCACAATGCTGGCATAGGTGTGGGGAGTGTGTGTCTGTCTATCCAGTGTGTGGTGGCTGCCAACACCCTCCACAGCCCACACTGCTAGCTCTGTTGCCAGTATTGGCCTGCCAATGTGCATAATGAGGAGCAAGGTACTGTGGGAAAAGCCTGGATAGGGTGGCCTGGCCTGGCTGCATCTGCACAGGGCATAGGGCAATGGCTCGGACATTGTAGTGACCGGTACCACCTGCACGGACAGGGTGGCCATAGCATGTCCTGCTGGGCGGTCATTCTCACACTGACTGAGCAGTGACCATGGCATGGCTAGGTTCCACCATAGTGCTATATAGCATTTCTCTCATGTGATATATATGGGTTTCCTTTTGGGGCCCAATCACTGATTTATCTGCTTGGTGTGTATGCTGACATCCCCGTTTTGGGTACATGTAGCTCCTCCAGGACTATGCACGATGGACTAGCTGGCGGAGTGTCTGCAGCTAGTATGTGTCTTGCTGGAACACCTAGCAGGGTGCAGCGGCTGGAGGCTTGCTGCTGGAGCATGTCAGCTAATAGTGTGGGGCAGCTGAGCATTTCCAGGCCTGCTGTCTGTCTTCTATTGTGTTACGGATGTGTACTGCTCTTTCTGTTCCCCAGCAGGACTGGGGTTGATGGTCCCCTCTACTGCTACCATTGCAGGGAGGTAGACTGTGGATCTATTGGTGGGTGGTTCTGTTTCCCACCCTGATCCCCAGACGGTGGATTGTGTGGTGGTACATGATCTGCCCATGGGTCCATACACCCCTCCCCCTTCATCTACTGCAGGTAACCATGGCACCAACACAGGATATGCACTATTCTGGGTGCATCATTGCCCATAAGGACTAGACATGACCGGGACATACAGCAGGGCACAGATGTATCCTAGGTGTATCTAACGGAACTACCTATCACACACTGATGGGGACCTGCAGCATGGCGTATTTCAGTCATGAAAGGTGCTGTGGACCTGGTGCTGGGCGCCCCACCTCAACCTCAGGGTGGGCACAGTACCCGCACAATGTGACTGTCTGTGGCTACTCTGTGGCAGTACCACACACGGTCTGTTCCCCCTACCTGGCCGAGGTGCTGTGGGGGTTCATACCCAATCTTTTGCCCATCTCTCGACTGCTGATTTGCATGTGCAGTGCATCATGGGTACGGGTGGGTTAACCCTATCCTGGTAACCACAGCAGACAGTTTGTGTGGTGATGTGCAGTCCTGCAGCCAGCCAGGGCTTTGTTCACAGCCTTCTAAGGTGTCCTATAGGTATAGGGGACATTATAGGGTGCCTTGGCGGACAGTACACTTTATAATGTGCCCTATGGAGTGCATTATGGGGTGCCTTATGCAGCACCTTAGGTTATGCCACTGTGAGGGTGTGTTTGCTGGCAGCACAAATTAAAATACATGTCAAATGCCTCAACAATCACTACTTAAATGTAAAGGGTGCTGCCTCAGCCAGCCATATACATTATGCCCACTGGGGAATCGAACCCATGATCCCTGTATCATCAGTCAGTGTTGTAACCATTGTGCTACAGCTCTGTTGCTGTGATTGTATGCCTGCGCGCCTTCTTAAGATTAACGCGCGGTAACGTGCCCTGTAGCGCTCGTTCATTTATGGCGCCTTGTAGCGCGCGTTCTCGGCAACGATGTACCGCCCATGTCCTTATTTGGGATTTCTGTCTCTATCGCGGCTCCTAACGCGAATCGCACTAACGCAGTTTAGTAAACATACCCCTGTGTTTTGTATGTGTGATTGAGATGAGTGATTTGCTAGCATGTAATTTCTGTGAAGGAATCTGTAGCAGTTCTGCTTGTTCTGTTTTCCCAGTGTGAGATATATTGGTGTTTTTTGATTGCAGTGCTACATTTTCATAGGTAGGGATGTGCTCTTTGAGTCCTGACAGTGCTGCTTTGGTATATTTGCTATAGCAGTGGTTCCCAAACTGTGGCATGACCCCAAAAAGTGTCACATTATTAGTGAACAGTGTCACAGAAATATGCCCTTTCCCACTGTGACTGCCAGTAGTCCCAGTCAGCATGGGCTCTGTGAGACCCTGCTTCCCTCCTCCTGTTAGACCAGAAACCCATCTGGAGTACTGGTGTCTGTGAACAAACATTGGCATACAGGGTCCTCTGCTAACTGCTGCAACTATTGGGCACCCATTGCTGCCTTCATGTTTTGGATAGGTTGGGGAAGGAGGAAGTAGATGAGGGAGGAGAGGGGAGAGGATATCTATTTTGAAATGTTAAAATGGGGTCATCCTGGATAAAGATTTGGGAAGTGGTGTGTTAAAGGCTTTGACTGGTCTTTCTGCAGTGCTTTATTTGATTTCATAATGTATCTAGCTGTTGGTATTGGAGGAAAGTTGAGTAGCTATTATTGAAGTGACACCATAAAGGAAAAAGAGAGAGATGCTGGGGAAGTGAGAAGGGAAAGGAGAACAGATATTGTGGGGAGTGGGGGAAGAAGCAAATTCAATCAAGGGAGGGTTGAGAGCAAGGGGTATAAGAACGCATGCTGGGGTAAGGAGGAGGAAAGACCAGGTTAATGAATAATGGAGAAAGAAGTAAATGGATGGGTGCTGGGGTAGGGGAGTAGGAGGCAGGAGGGCAGGTACTAGGGACATGGGATGTGGGAAAGCAGAGGCTCTGACAGATGGAGACTTTAAGACTGGATGATAAAACAGAAGAAAGACTCTAAGATAGGCTGGGTATTGGTAGTTTAAGGGAGGGGCTTGAGGCTTGGGTGGGATTGGGAGTGGGAACTTGGGAGTTGCTTGAGGGATAGTGGGGACTAAGAAATTGACCAGACATTGAGTATAGTGAAAACAAGGTGATTGGCCTGGAGCTGAAGAGGATGAGTGCTAGATAATGAGCTGGGGGCCGATGAAAGGATAAGAAGCAAAAGGTGATAAATGAGACCGGGGAGGAGATGAGCACAGAGGGAGGAAATGGCGATCCAGAAAGTGGGCAGGGGGATAGGAAGCTCACAAAGGAATATGATAGATGTGGCATGGAAGGACTAGGGAAGCAAGATTAGGAAATGAAAAGCTGATAAGTAGGTGCATGGTGAAAAGAGGAAGACTGAAGATCGTAGGAGGGAGAAAGCAACTTACAAGTGTATCTCAACCATATTGCAAACCTAGAAATGCAGCTGTTCTTACACAACTATAGAGGCATCTATTTTTACCTCATTTATATTTGGAGGGGGATGATATCACCCTTAATCCCCCCTTATGAAGGGCTGGCTGAAACTAGCACTTTTTAAAAATGCTTATTTGTGCCAGGAGGTGTAGATTCAGATGTGGACAATTTTGGGATTACATGTGCATCCCTATAAAATATGGGAATACACGTATAGATTCTGTTGCTGTCCAAGCCATGCGCTGACATGCCCCCTGTGCACTCTGGATGTGCACAGGGGCATGTGTAAAATGGACCTTTTCTAAAATGGCTACTTCCGCATGGAATCAATTTACACATGTATATGGCTGATTATGCACGTTAAAATTGCGACTAGGGCTTCTAAAATAATCCCCATACTGTGTAGTCAGATATCACACAAGAAACAGTGCCCATGGCAGGCTGGTTTACAACTTGAAATTGATATACTTCCTCTCATCTAAAGGGACTCAACTGAACAGTGTTACAGGCATCCTTGGCAATGTATTTTACTGTGAGCTTTTATCCTTAGCTTATCAGTATTGCTTTTTCTTTCTTGTGTAGTCTTCACCAGCAACAGTGAACATGATCACCTCAGCTCATGGAGGCAGTGTGGACAGTACATTGCAATCACGACCCAAAAGAAAACTGTATGAGTGAGGCTCTGAACCCATCAGTATATACAAATCCTTCTCAGACTTTCCATTCCATTTATTTCCATGTTTGGACATGGGAGCGTAAGTGCCAACATGTCCTATAATAAAAGCTTTAAATAAACTCTCCCCAGGCAATACAGTAAAAGGTGAAAAATCCTAGGTCTTAAGAGTCCAAGGCCAATTAGTTGGAATAACGATCAAACACTTGCCCACTGGTACATCTCATACAACACTGCAGTTCAATCACTGGAGCAAGAATGAAGGGAGACCACAGATAGAATATGCAAATTTAATTTGGAGCAGGGGTTCTCATGCATATTCACTGTGGTTATTTTTTTTTTAGCACAGCTTATAAACAGCTTTTCACTGGGTCAAAGCAGTTTACATTGAACCAAATTCAAATTATATATAATAGCCAACTATGTACAAAAACTATATACATGGAACACTATAACTTTATACATGTAACGATTAGGTCCATAGGGTTAGCAGTTTCAGTGTGCACATTTACTGAGGGGATCAGTATGTTCCTGGTTCGGAGTCAAGGTTGAAGTGTTTTGAGAACAGGAATGTTTTGAGGTGTTTGCGGAAGGAATGGAGGTCAGAGATATTTCTTATACGGTTTGGGAGTGTGTTCCAAAGGGCGGGTGCATATACTATGAAGGCTCTGTGGCATGTCTGTTGTGAGTGCTTTGTTCTGGAGTGTGGTATAGTGAGTTTGTGGGTCATGGAGAGTCTTTGTGGCCTGTTGGGGTTGAGGGGCTGAAGAAGGGTTTGTAGATGGGTAGAATGGGTGCAGTGGAGAGCAGTGTGTGTTAGTAGTAGGTTTTTTTTATGTAATTCTGCAGGGGAACGGTAGCCAGTGGAGTTGTTTGAGTATAGGGGTGATTGTTGTATTTGGATGCTCCTTGTAAGATGCGTGCAACAGTGTGGAGGGCAGTTTGTAGTGGGAAGAGGGTGTACTGTGAGAGACCGTGGCATATTGTGTTACAGTAAATCGGCATGAGGAAGGATTAGGGTTTGGGGGGCTGAGCGGAAATCTAATATATCGAGGATGGGTCGCAGGCATTGCAAAGTCTTGGAATTGTAGAATATTGCTTTGGTTGTAGCTACTTTTTGTTTCTTGAAGATGAGATTTTGGTCAATGATGACACCTAGGTATTTAAGTTCTTGGCAGACGTTTATTTGGATGTTGTTCATTGGTATGGTGGGTGGGGGAGTGAATGTGTTGTCTCTCATGATGAATAGTGCTTCTGCTTTTTTGTAACTGATTGAGAAGTTATTGGCTGTCAACCAGAGGGAGACATCAGCAAAGCATTCTTGAATCCTTTTGTATGATGGTTGCTTGGTGTGGAGAGGACTGTACAACATGATGCCGTCAGCATAGATGTGGAAGTCAATGTGTGTTCTGATGATTTTGCAGAGGGGTTGGAGGTAAAGGTTGAATAGGAGTGCTGACAGAGTGGATCCTTGGGGGACTCCCTGTGTTTGTTGGTAAGGGCTGGAGGCATTTGATCCTTGCTTTATTTGTTGCTGTCTGTTGCAGAAGTAAGAGTGAAACCATCTGTATACTGCTCTTGGATTCCCATTGATTTCAAGCACTGGAGGAGAGTTTTGTGGTCAACAGTGTCAAATGCTGCTGAGATGTCGAGAAAGATAGTAGGAAGCCTTGGGTTGGGTCTTGTATGCCTTTGATTAGGTTACTGACGAGCGTAGTCATCAGGGTTTCCACTCCATGCAGGGGGTTGAATTCATGTTGTTGTGGATCCAGGAGGGAGTTGTTGTCAATATGGTCCTGCAGTTGCAGTTGGAAGGTCTTCTCAATGATTTTTGCTAGGAAGGGGAAGCTAGCAATGGGTCTGTAGGAGGCTGGGTCCGATGGGTCAAGTTTGGGCTTCTTCCGGGTGGAACAGATGGAGGAGAGTTTCAGGGGCTCTGGCATTTGTCCTTGTTGTAATATTGCTTGGGTTATTCTTGTAAGTATAGGGCTGAGATCCGTCTTTGCTGCTTTGATCCAGTTGGCAGGACAGGGATCGAGGGGGGAGGTGGTGGTGTTGATTGTAGTTAGGATGGATTCAATGTTATCTCTGGTGATGGGGTGGAAGGCGGTCCAGCAGTTAGGTGAAGGTGTCTCAGGTGATAGTGTAGAGGGTGGTCCATCGGGTGGGGTCTTGAGATGGTCTGCCAAATGGTGGTGGTTGAGAGCAGGGGCTGAGTGGTGGGTTGAGGGTGGGTTTGTGAGCCATTTGACAAGATCGAAGAGTTCTCTAAGAACTTTGGAATTTCTACCGGAGGATGTAGTAAAAGCTGTTAGTGTAGCTGGGATTAAAAAAGGTTTGGACAAGTTCCTGGAGGAAAGGTCCATAAACCAATATTAAAAGGGACAAGGGATATCACTGCTTGACCCAATACAAGCATTAAGGAACCTGTGTCTTTTGGGGAAACTGCTATGTACTTATGACCTAGATTGGCCACTGTTGGAAACAGGATACTGGGCTTGATGGACCTTGGTCTGACCCAGTATGGCATATCTTATGTTCTTATGAGCTGATAAGATTTGTATGATTTTGCTGCTTAGCTTTGTCTGTGGCTGTAAGGTAGTCCCGCAGCAGATTAAGGTAGTTGTTGCGGTCTTCCTCGAATGCTGTTCTTTGCCATTTTCTCTCAAGCTTTCAGAGTTAGGCTTTCAGCTATTGTAAGCCTTGGGCATACCATGGGATTTTTTGGGGAGATTTTTAGTTGTTTTGAGTGGGCTTGTTGGCATCTCAGCTGCTATTATGACGTGGTTCCACTTGTTTGTGAGCACAGTTGGGTCTTCTGAGTCGATCTGTAGGTTTGGTAGGATGTCATCTAGAAAGGCGTCTTTGTTGAATCGTTTTTATCCGCAGTGGGGCTGTTGGTGTAGGGTAATGGATGGTTGAGGGGGGGAAGGGAGAAGGTGACCAATGTGTGGTCTGACCAGGGCACCTTGTGTGTTTGTATTGTGTGGGGGGGTTGGAAGCAGGTTGGGTGCATAGGGGTGAATATCAGGTAAAGGATGTTACCTTTCTCATGTGTGGGGGTTGTTATGTTCTGTGTGCAACCCAAGTCAGCCATGGCGGTGATGAATATTTCTGCTTGTTTCCATTGCAGTGAAGGGATGTTGAGGTCCCCTAGGAAAAGGAGGTCTTTGTTGGTTTCTGTATTTTCCAGAGTTTTTTCTAGTATACTGGAGAGGTCAGATGGTGTGTTGGTAGGGGACTGTAGATGAGGAAAAGAGTTCGTTTATCATTTGTGATGGTGATAGTCTCTGTTTCCTCTGTGTTCTCTGTTGTGATTAGTCGAAAGTGAAGGTGTGATCTGGTTATTAACAGGACTCCTCTGCCTTTACGATGACTTCATGGGCAGTTGAAGATGGAGTTGCCCTAGGTCTGAGTAAGTTAAGGAGTACATTGTCGATGTCAGCGGTCCAGGTTTCTGTTACGCAGAGGATGTCTAATTTGTAGTTGGTGAGGTCTCTGATGGTGGGGATTTTATTCCTGATGGATCTCGTGTTTATGAGTGCACATGTTAGTGTTAGTGCGGGGGATTTGATGGTTGTAATGAGAGGGTGAAGGTGGTTGGTTGTTTGTATCGGTATTTTGTGTTTGTAGAGGCGTTGTTTAGTGTTGTTGGGTCTGGTGAGCATTAGGTAGTGTTGGGGTGAGGCGACAGGGAGAAGGAGGGGGTAAGGATGATGTGGTGGGCAGTGGTTAGGAGGAGAAGGATACATTGGGTGTACTTATTTACACATATCGCCAGCATGGTTGGTAATTCCGGTAGTCCCTATGTTCTCAGTAGTTGGTGTCTTCTTGTGGACTGAGGCGGTTTTGCAGATGTGTCTGGGACTGTCTCGGTACTCAGGTGGTAGAGTTTGTTTGTGACTGGCAGTGGAGTGTCGGGGCAGTGGGCAGGACTTACCAGCCAGCTGGCTCTGCTGCTCCGGTGCTCCTCTTGCTTTCAGGATGGTCGTTGGATGACCAGAGATGGTAGTTCGTCGTCGTGCTTCTGTGCTGATAGGGTCCATGCTAAAAGACCACAGCGTGGGCCCACCAGGCATGGGCACGCCTGGAAGCGCTTCCTCTTTGTGTTGCTGCTGCCAGTGGTGAATCTGGGCCCAATCGGCCTTGCGGTGGGGGCAGAAAGGCCATCTGGTTCTTGCCTCCTACCCTGATGGCAATGGGGCGCTGAAGGAATGGGGTCAAATGGGTTTCGAGAGGGTGGTGAGGAGTGGGATTATAGGGGTTTCATGAGTGGGGTCAAGTAGATTACTTATTGTCTAAATGCTTCTGGAAGAGGTGAGTCTTGAGTTGTTTTACGAAAATCAATGGAAGACTTGATGTTTCGGATTTCTGGGGGTAGCGCATTCTAAAGGGTGGGGGTGTATAATGATAAAGTTCTTGATCTTGTAGACAGCTTTCAGTTCTGAGACCGTGGTGGGATACAGAGGAGGTTCTGGGTACTTTTTCTCCTTGGTCTAGGAGAGCTCGAGGTGAGAATTAAGTTGTGTAGTGTGAGAGATAGTGAGTGATAGCTACCTCATATGACCCTATTAGGCGGCTGCCTAGGGTGTTAAGATTTAAGTTGCCTTTGATACAAAAAGAGTCTTGTAGTCAAGTGGTCAGGCAAAAATAATATTAGGGCTTTATTCCCTGCCCTGAGGGGATATTCCTGGGATACAACAAACAATATGAAACAAAAGAACTGTCGCATAGAAAAATATCTTCTTTCCTTTAGGCACCATCAGCTGGCTGCTTTGCACACGTTCAACATAAAGAAACAATCTCGTCAGATAAACAAATTGTACAATCCATGGGCACAGGGTCAGAATTATAGCTGCTGTTCTCCCACTGCATTAACTCAGAGTCACTTACAACTGCATATGGGTCACACTCTTCACAGCTGCTGTCTTCCTTAAAACTCTCCTGTGAGTCATGGGCTAGCTTTTCTAGAAAGGGCTCTTTAAATCCAGGGCTCTGAATGCCTGGTATATTAAAAGCTTCCTTCTGGCTTTCCCTTCTTCTCCACGCTAGTGGAATTACTGTGTAACTTTCAGTGTCAAAGTTACTTCTGGTGCCACGCCCTTGCCTTTTAAACCAAACAGAACTTCTTGCCTTTTCTTTAGCAAAGCTAGGTTCCCACCTCTTAGCTGTGGTTCTGTCTCTTATATCTGGGCTTCTGGCAGCTCTCTCCTGGGCTCTCCAACTACCAGGAATCCTAGCAGGATCCTGGGCACGATGCTGGCTGTTTCCTGCTCTGCTGCCACACCTACTGCTTCCTTCCCTCAGTGGATTTCCTCCAGCATGACGTGTGTTCACTGGATGCTGGCTTAGTCCTCCCAGGTCGCTGCCCCTACTGGCCTTCCCTGGTTCTACCCTGCAGCTTTTATCCTTGTTCTCTTTGCATGCTGCCTGGGTTTCTGAGAACAGGTGTTCCTGATTAGCCGTCCTGCTTCTAGCTACGTCAGGACTAGTGCAAGGACATTTTACTCTAATGCCTTTTTGCTTTTCTTGTGCTGAGTTTGTTTCTGCTCAGCTAATTCCACATGTGCTGAGTTTGTCTGCTGCTCAGCTAATTCTACATGAGCTGGGTTTGTTTGCTGCTCAGCTAATTCTACATGAGCTGAGTTTGTCTGCTGCCCAGCTGATTCTAAGGTAAGTTCCTTACTTTCCCTTAACTCCATGGGCTCTGTGCCAGGTGCTGTGTCACAGTAGTTGTTCTGCTGATGTGTTATTCAGGGTTTTGTGGATAAGGATTAAGACCTTGTACTGTATTCTTGAGTTGATGGGGTGCCAATGAAGATGTTTGAGGATGGGTGTGATGTGGGTGTGCCTTGAGATTTGGAAGATGGTTCTTGCAACGGTGTTTTGAACAAGTTGCAGAGGAAGGATTGCGTATTTAGGTAGACCTTGATAAATGAAGTTACAGTAATCAAAAAGAGGTGTGATAGTGGCTTGGCAGACTGTACGGAACATATCGGTGGATAGGAGTGGGGTGCAGGTTTTTAGCTTGTAGTATACTGCTTTGTTGATTGCTGTGAATTTGTTTCTTGAAGATAAGCTGCTGATCAAGAATGATTCCGAGGTACATTGTGTGGGAGCTGACTCGGATTTCAGAGTTGCCAAGTTTGACAGAAGAATGGGGGGTGAAGTTGGGGTCCTTGGTTACGTGAGGAGCTCTTTTTTTACTGAGATTGATGGAGGGGTTATGATGGTGGAGCCAGTTAATGGTTTCAGTGAGGCAACTTGAGAGCATGGAGTAGTCCGGAGTGGAAGTGGAGAATGGTGTGAAAATCATTATATTGTCTGCATTTTTTCTTAACTACTTTCCTCATTTTATCATAGTCTCCCTTTGGAAAGTTAAAAGGTAGTACTGTGGATTTCCTTGCCGTCCTTCATCCATTTATTAAATCAAACGCGATCATGCTATGACCACTATTGCCAAGCGGCCTCGACACCCTTATCTCTTGCACCAGATCTTGTGTTCTACTAAGGACTAGGTCCAAAATGCCTTCCCCTCTTCTCAGATCATTGTTTATTGTTTATTCACATTTGATATACCGCCCCCCATTACATCGGGGCGGTTTACAATACAACTTAAATTCGAAATAGAAAAGGAAAAAGAAGTTACAATAATTGGAGAGGTACAGGAGACAGGTAAGAACAGTAATAGGGAAGGAAGAGAGGGGTCAGAGGAAAATCTATAGAGAAACATTAAAAGCTAAGGAAAAAAGATGGGTTTTGAGAAGGGAGCGAAATTTGGGGTAGGATTCTTCTAATCGGAGGGAAGTGGGAAGTGAGTTCCAGAGGGAGGGGCCCAAATAAAAGAAGGCTGATTTCCGGGTAGATTGTAAGTGAGCTTTGGAGGGAGCTGGGAGGTGAAGACGGTTGATATGGATGGAGCGGAGGCTGCGAGTGGGAGTATGAAAAGTAAGTAGATCGGAGAGGTACTGAGGACGGGAGAGATATATGGCATGGTGTACTAATGTAAGGGTCTTGAAAGAAATCCGGAATGCGAGTGGGAGCCAGTGGAGATGTTGCAGCAGCGGGGTGATATGATCGCGAGGGGAGGCGTGTAGTATCATCCGGGAGGCTGTGTTTTGTATTAGCTGTAAACGGTGTCGTTGATATTGGGGAATACCAGCATAGATGATGTTACAAAAGTTTAATCTAGTGATGACCAGGGAAAGTAGAAGGGTAGTAAGGGCTTGAGGAGATAAGAATGGTCGAATGGCCCGAATTTGTCGGAGGCAGAAGAAAGAGCGCTGAGAAATGTGGGAGATGTGATCATGGAAAGTAAGATTGTTATCGAGAATAACACCAAGGTAGCAGAGTTTGGGGACTAAGGAAATACGGGTGCCTGAAAAAGAAGGAGCAAGTGACGGAACAGGGGAACTGTGGGGGAACCAGATTGCAGCGGTCTTAGCAATATTGAGTACCAGACAGTTGGAGGCGAGCCATGAGGAGATTGAAGACATGAACCAGCTGCTCCAAGGAGCAGTCATTTATTTCATCTAGAAACGTTATCTCCCTTGCATGTCCTGCAGTGACACTGACCCAGTTGATACCGGGGTAATTGAAAGCGCCCATTATTATTGCTGTGCTATAAATATTGTTAATTTCCCTGATTTCTTTGAGCATTTCATCATCCATTTGTTCATTCTGGCCAGGTGGTCAGTAGTGCACACCCACTGCCATCGCCTTCCCCTTTTTACATGGAATTTCAATCCATAGAGATTCTACAGTGTATTTTGTTTCCTGCAATCTTGTATGATTCAATACCCTCTCTAACAAAGAGTGCAACCCCTCCACCAATTTGATCTATTCTATCATTGAGATATAATTTGTACCCAGGTATTAGAGTCCCACTGGTTGTCTTCCTTCCACCAGGTCTCTGAGATACCAATCATATCTAACCTCTATACATTCTAACTCTCTTGGGCATCATTACTCTGCTGGATGAACAAACTATTGATTGTGAGCCCTTTGGGGAGCAGGAACTGCATACTGTACCTGAATGTAAATCACCTTGATCTTCTCCTGGAAAGGTGTGAGCTAAATACTAATAAGAAAATATGGCAGGGAGGTGTCTAGAAAGCCTGGATAAGTTAGACTCGCTGGTCACTTACTTGATGGCAAGCACATTCTGAGGTATTTTAGGACATGAGCCATTACCTTAGAATCCCAGTTCTTGTTCAGATAGTAAATGCAGGTGATGCAGCGTCCATCGCCATTGGGGTTGTCTACATGTCTTACATACCCTGTTCCATTCCCAGGATAGCAGGCCACCATTGCCTGGACAAAACAAAAACAGCAGAAATTCCACTTTAGCTATCAGAATCAGTCTCAGGTCAACTGTTTTTCTATCCAACCTTTAGATGACACAGTCCTGGCCATTAAATATGCAATAGCATGAACTGAATGAGAATGGGGCAGGGAGGTCACCCGAGCTACAGGGCTAGTGCAACCATCAGGCAAGACTAGGCAGTCACCTAAGGCAGCCGCTTCTGAGAGGCATCGAAAAGCAGCAGCATTCAAAGCAAAACAGATCCTAGTAGCCACAGAACTTTAAAGAGCCATCAGCATATTCTTTTACCTGGTGTAAGAGCAGGCACACACATACAAAGCAAAATTTAATATTTAAAAGTATGATGTCCAATTATACATTTTATGAGACTGTGTAGGAGGGTTGAAGGATGATGAGTTTAATTATAAAAATTTTGTGTCGAGGCATAAGGCTGAAGGTTTGCCTAGGGCACCCAATATCCTTGCACCAGCCCTGCAGAGCAAAGATCTGATGTAGACCTAACACTATGCTCCACAGCTTAGCTTATGAGCCACCAGGAGCTATTCTTTCAGCCACAGTCACCACCTCTTGCCCTGAGATTCACATTTAAACATCTTCCACTACATACCCAACACACAGGAGGAGATTTGTAGGTGGATCTCTTAGAACATCCCATCTGCAACACACCCAAACTCTGCTAATACCAGTGGACAGAAGACTCACAGTATGGTCTCTAGGACTATAGCTCGCTGCACCACCAAACCATGGGGTTCATTGCTGTGAGACAGAGGGTATACACAACTTAATTTGAAGTGGGAATAAGAATAATCTAATAAGGGCTTGAAAAATCCCAGGTGCCAATTTGTCATAGCACCTAGAAACTGCACCATGATACCTGGGATGTTGCATCTTCCAAAGCTTTTGTTGGCATTCTTGGCCATCTCCACTGTGAACAGATCTTTCTCATTAACCGAGTCGCAAGGTGCAAAAATGCCCACTGATATCACATTTTATATCTTGAGAGACAATTCATGCGCTGTATGGCTTAAACATACTGAGAGAGAATTGTGTGGTGTAGACAATAGGAGAGATCTTGTTTTTGCCAAGCTGCATTAGCAGACAGTGAGGTGAGGAATGGGAAGGGATAGCTAGCTGGAGTTTACATAAAGCCCATCAGCTGGTTTACTGAGGGGAGAAGAATGGTTAGTGTTCAGACAGTTGCAGTTCGGGAGAAAGCAAGAGAAGATAAATTGTGTGGGGGGAGAGGGGGCTAAGATGAGCAAAAGAGAAACAGCCAGACTGGGTAAGGACAAAATGGAGAATGTGAGGGAGAGAGGGACAATGGCAATGATTATATAAAGAAGCCAAGAGGTGAGCCTCATGCACAACTACAGAGAACGAGGAAGGGGTACCGGTGCCCTGTTAACAGTATGCTTGGGGGTGCAGCTGGTTTCTTCTAGCATGGCAAAATGACATATTAAGGGCCTTATTTACTAATGGGCTGATATTCAAAGCCCTATCCAGATAGCCCACTGGGCAGGGTAGGATGTCTATCCAGATAAGGGCGCTACGTGAGATATTCAACGGTACTATCATATACTGTATCTTCATAGACCACTTTGGCACTATACGGTTAGTGCAGGGGTGGTCTGTGGATGGAGCTAGGGCTGTACAGCCACTATCTGGATAATGGCTGACCTTATCCAGATAACGGTGATTTTCAGCCAGTAATTATCCAGATAGCTTGGGTGTAAATTATTAACCGGATAAGTGCCGGCTGAAAAACCACGACCATCCAGATAATGCTGGTACTTATCTAGATAGCAGTCACTCAATCCAGATATTCAGTGGTAGCCACTATCTGGATACTGCCACTGACAATATTTAAGTGCCGTGGCTAACCGCTATGGTGTTTAAATAAAAACTTGTTTGAAAATCAGACCCTAAGTTATCTTTCCCATAGACAAAGAATGAGAAAATACCTTGGTAAATGAGGCCCCAGTGAGCTATAGCAGGCCTCTCCCCAAACTTTAGTGGGGACTACGAAGTGGGAGGAGAGAATGACAAGAGAGGTCTCAGTCACTGGCTTCTAGAGTCAAAGAACATTTTTCAAGGCCTAACACATTCTAGAGACTTATTTAGCTATTTCTATAGACCGCTTTTCTGAGAGTCAAAGCGGTGTACATACAAAGGAATCTTGGAAACAATTACACAGAACAAGGATGTTTTTAACTTGGAGAGATGAGATAAAGGTACACTGATTTAAATCCATTTTGAAACTGCAACCAGGATGGGTTAACAGGGTGGAGTAAACTAAGCATTAACCTAATATGATACAGGGTAACTGTGAGGATAAACGTGAACATTAACTTAAAGTAACTAGAAATAATACTAGAGGCATAAACGATAAGGGGCAGGCCTAGATGAGAGGTGTTCTGGACCAGTAGGGGGTGAGGAGATTAGGCACGGGAAAGGTGTGGGTGCCTGGGAGGAACAGTGGAGGAGAGGGGGTTTCAGGTGTTACTGTTGAAGTACTTATTGAAGAGGTACATCTAAAATACTCTCCTGAAGTCCTTAAGGTCGTGTATAGATCGCAAGCTCTCAGACAGGGAGTTCCAAATGGTTGGTGCATATAAGGAAAAGGTTTGGTTAGTGGTGGACTGGTTGCTTTATTTTTAGCTTGGGATGCTGAAGGTATTTTGGGCATTTGCTTGTTTGGATTTGATGTTCAGTTTTTTCTGTAGCAGAGCTTGAAGGTATGTAGGAGATAAGTCATGGGATGCTTTGAAGGTGATCACTAGAACTTTTTATTTGGTATGGGCTATTTCTGGGAGTCAGTGCAGTTGTTGGAGGATTGGAGTTATGTGTTTCATTTTGGATGCGCCATGTAAGATCTGGGTGGCGGTGTTTTGTGCCATCTTTAGGGGGTGGAGTGTATTTCGGTAGGCCTTGTGGAAGAAAAGTACAGTGTTGAAGTGTGGGAACACTATGGATTGAAAATCTGTGTGGAAGTCATTGGAGTCGAGTAGAGGTTGTAGGTTTTGCAGTGTTTTCATCTTGTAGTAAATCTACTTGATGTTGTTGATGTGGGGTTGTAGGGTGAGGTGTTGATCCAGTATTACTCCCAGGTACCGTAGATGGGTCATGACCTTTAGTTCCACTCTGTGAACTTTTAGGGATTTAGGGGGGTTGAAGATTGGATCTCTAGTGATGTAGAGTAGTTCAGTTTTTTGTGATTTAGAGTGAGGTTATGCTTGAATTGCCAGTTTGTGACTGAGGTGAAGCAATTTACTAGTGTGGTGAGTATGGGATTTGTGGTAGAGAATGGGATATATAGAATGATGTCATCTGCATATATGTGGTATAGCACATCGTTGGCTTTTATTATCGAACATATGGGTTGGAGGTAAATGTTGAAGAGCAGTGATAAGGAGACGCCTTGCGGTACACCTTTCTGTTGAGGGTAATGTGCAGACTTGGATGTTCCTATTCTTACTTTTTGTCTGTCAGATAGGTAAGAGTGGAACCATTTCAGGGTTGTGTTACACAGACCTAGGGATTGTAAACGTGCAAGTAGGATGCTTGAACTTGTTAAAAGATAGAAAGCAGAGGGTAGGGCTACATGGTCAATTTTCCCAATGGAGAAAGGTGAATAGTGGAGTACCCCAGGGATCTGTGCTGGGTCTGCTGCTTTTTAACATATTCATAAATGACATGGAAATGGGAATAACGAGTGAGGTAATCAAATTTGCAGATGACACAAAATTATTCAAAGTTGTTAAAACCCATGAGGATTGTGAAAAAAGCAAGAGGACCTTGATAAACTGGAAGATTGGGCATCCAAATGGCAGATGAAATTTAATGTGGACAAGTACAAAGTTATGCACCTAGGAAAAAACAACCCAAATTATGGTTACACGATGCAAGGTTCTACATTAAGAACCACCACCCAGGAAAAAGATTTAGGCATCATTGTGGATAACATGTTGAAGTCCTCCACCCAGTGTGTAGCAGCAGCCAAGAGAGCAAATAGAATGCTAGGTATCATAAGGAAAGGAATGGAGAATATAACAAAGGATATTATAATGTCTCTGTATGGTACGACCGCATCTTGAATACTGTGTTCAATTCTGGTCGCCATATCTTAAAAACGCAAAGGTACAGAGAAGAGCCATTAAAATGGTAAAGGGGATGGAAGGATACCCCTATGAAGAGAGGTTAAAAAGATTAGGGCTCTTCAACCCGGAAAAGAGACGGCTGATGGGAGATAAGATAGAGGTCTATAAATTAATGAATGGAATGGAACGGGTAAATGTAGATCGATTGTTTACACCATCAAAATATAGAAAGACTAGGGAACATGCAATGAAGTTACAGGATAACCTATTTAAGATTAGTAAGAGAAAATATTTTTACATTCAATGTTATCAGAGGATGTGGTAAAAGCTGTTCGTTTAGTCGGGTTTAAAAAAGGTTTGGACAAGTTCCTGGAGGAAAGGTCCATAAACCATTATTAAAGGGGACCCGGGATATCCATTGTTTGCCCTAATACAAGCATTGTGGAACCTGTGTCTTTTGGGGAAACTGCTGGGTACTTGTGACCTAGATTGGCCACTATTGGAAACAGGATACTGGGCTTGATGGACTTTGGTTTGACCCAGTATGGCATATCTTATGTGCTTATGTTCTTATGCTGTGGTGAACTGTATCAAAGGCTGATACAATGTCAAGGAATGTCAGGATGAAACCTTAGTTGGCTTATCCGCACCTTTAGGAGTCTGTCCATGAGTAATGTCAGTAGTGTCTCTACTCCATGGTTCAGCCTGAAACCATGATGTTGGGAGTCAAGTGGTGTGTGGATTGTGATGTGTTCTTGTACTACCTTCTCGACAATTTTTGCAATAATGGGTAGGCTTCAATGGGTCTGTAAGGTTTGTGTCTAGATAAGAGTTCTTAAGAATCAGTCGAAAGGAGGTATTCTTGAAGCTGGATAATCTTAAGAAGAGGGAAGGTCCCAGTTTTGTATGGGCTATTTTTAACCAGCTGACTGTGCATTGGTCCAGTGGGAATATGGTCATGCTGAGGCTGGAGATGGACTCAGTTTGCTTAAGTGTGATGCGGATGAAGCTTCGTCAGGAGTGGGACAGTGTATCATATTCCAGTGATGATAGGTTCGAGCATGCATTGCTGTTGGTCATATTAGCCTTACTCTGAAAAATGTTGGCTACCATCTGTGAGGGAATGTTGTGTTCCTTTGCTTTGTCATTAGGGCATTTTGAAAGTGATTTTGCTATGTTGAAGAGCTCTCTTAGCTGATTTATTGAGCTCATGATGAGTTTTGAGTGGTAATCAGTCCTAATCCTGTTGGTCATGTGTTGGAATTCCTTTAGTTTGGTCATGTAAGCAACTTGGTCGTCTCGATTTTTTGTACAATGCCATCTCCTCTCGATTTGTCTGAGCTTGTGTTTAGTGTCTCGTAACTCATAGTTGATGGCTGTGTAGTGCTTTCTTGAAGGTCCAGTCATTTTAGGGGCTATTGCTGATTTACTTGTTACTTGGTTCCAGTTTTATAGTAATGCTTCAAGGTTATTTGAGTCTTGAATAAGATGTCGTATGGTGTGCTCAGAAAAGCTTGCTTGTCCAGGTTACAGAATCTCTGATTTTCGGTTTGTGGTTGGGATTTGGTGCGTGGGGAGGAGGGGGGTGCTGAGAGAAATGGAATGTAATGGTTTAGTGGTAAGATCAAGAAACTGGGGGATACTATGGGTGGGCCGGGGTGGAGTATCTCTAAAAGGATCATAGGTGTAAATATGAGATCTAATGTGCTCCCACTTTGGTGGGTTGATTCATTTCTGATTTGGATATAGTCCAAAGCTTGCATGGCCTCCAGAAAGGAATTTGATAGATTGCATGAGGTTAAGGGGAGATTGAAGTCTCCCTACAGGAAGAGGTGCTTATTTGTATTCGTGTGGTTATATACCAATTGCAAGAATATAGTTAATTCGTCTGCTTTTGTGGATAGGGAGCGGTAAATTGGGCACAGACTTGAATGCCTATTGGATATAATGAGCATATATATAATGAAACCTATTTTAATACCAATGTTTCAATGTAAGTTACATCTTTAGTTCTATGTAAACCACCTTGATCTGGAGAAAAGCAGCTAAATAAAATACAATAAAATATCTATGTGGTTAACAGAGCTAGATGCCACAGTATGATATCCTAAGTAAGTTCTAGCCATGATGAATACCCCACCACCTTTGTGGGTGTTATTTGGCAGTTGAAGAAGTCATAACCTGGAGTTTGTAGCTGGTTGAGGAGAACATTGTCTGTGTCAAAGAACCAGGATTCAATTACGCACATAAGGTTCATTTTATTGTCGTTGAGGTAGTCTGTTAGCATTGGGATCTTCTTGTGTGCCAAGCGTGCATTAAGCAGGATGCATTTTAGGTGTTGTTGGAGATGTGGTTTTGTAATGAGTTGTGAGTGAGGGATCATGAGGTGACTTCTGTTCCTTGGTTTGAGGTGAGGAGACAGAGTATAGCTCCATGCTTTATACTGAATTATGGGGATTGTGATGAGTGGTGACCAAGAATCTGTGAGCATGATTACAGATGAGATATACATTATGATTAGCAACAGAGCAGATGATTTCTTGGTTAATAGAGGGGTAGCATTGTGGTGCTAGAGATGGTGTGGAGGGAAGATGGCTGTAGGAGATTGTGTAGAAATTAGAGGAGGCTAGGGGGTTCGTTTTTGATTTTGTGTAGAGAAGACAGAGGGAAGACTTACTGTACTTGCAGTTGCAATTTTGTGGTGGCCTGGTTGTGTGCCGATTTGTCGGGTTAAGAATATGGCTGTTGTAATCGCTCCCACTTGCCTGGCCCTTAGGCGTGGGCCCGCTAGGCAAGAGCCTGCCTGTGTGCTGTGGGGGCTTTAATGGCGGGTAATGATGATTGGGGTATGGTGGAGCTTACAAGCATTGCTAGTTCTGCTGGACCTGGATCTTGCAGTGCTTTTGATGACAACTGGTCTCTGGGCTAATTGGGCAAGTGAGGAGGAGATCTGCCTGCAGTGCTGGGTGGCCACTGGTGCTAAATCTCTTGCTGGTTGGATCCCTTGCTGGCTGGCTGCTGGATCGCAAATATGCAGGGCACCTGGATAGTCAGAGCAGCTTGAGAGAGGGTGACTGTCAGTGCGAAATTGTGTTCGGGCTGAGGAGTGAGGTGAGCAACTGGGTGTGCTGTCAGCTTGAGGCATGCAATCCAGCAACTAGGATATGGGCCACTAGAGTCTGAATTGACTATTTCTACAGTATAGTGTATCTGAATTAGGTGTCTATATTATTGACCCTCTGCTACCCAAATGCTTTCATTTACTCTGTACCACCCTGCCCCCCCCCAAACATTATCATACTGCTTCAGATGCAATGCTCCATGCATCATATTTCATTGCCCTAAATCTCTATTGTTAATAACTTATAAATCATCAGTCAAACAAAAATGTCACACCCTTGCAGCCTGGGACCAGAAAGACCAGGGTTCAAATATCACCAACACTTCTCATGGCCTTGGGCAAGTCACCCTCCGCTGCCTCAGGTACAAACTTAGATTGTAGGCCCTCAGGGGACAGGGAAATACCTACTGTATCAGATTGTAACTCACCTTGAACTACTGCTGGAAAGGCATCAGTTAAATACTAATTATAAATAAATAGGCCCATCTGTGCCCCAAAATGTCATGACCTGCCTGCTGCTGTTTCCAAATAGGGTTGGGGGGAGGGGAGAACCAGCTTATGTACACAATCCGGTAAGTCTTTCCTCAGACAAAACCAACACTAAAGACAAGCATCTCATACACTAACAAATACTTAGAAGGTACTAGTATTGTGAAAACATTATGTAATCCAAATTTATCACTGCACTGAACCCTCTTCCTGAATGACAGCTGCACAATCAGCTATATCCAAAGTTGTCGGATGGTTAGAAGATAGTGGGTCCTACAGTTCCTCCCTCCCCCCTCCAAATCAAGGAATGCCTGCATAACATACTGCCCTTTTCAAAACCACAAGAGAATCGTTGATTGTAAGAGAGTTCCCATGGCATGTTCACTGTCTTGAGGGTAAAGGTTCACCCATGCAGCCAGAACTGTTTGGCACTCACATTCAAAAGTTTTTCATTAGCAAAGCAATTTGCTACACATTTTTGGTCAAGAACTATTGATAATTGCTACAAAGAGAATGTAAAGAATGCTATTAGACCTAGTAGTCTCGAGTGAGCCCCTGGGCTATTCCTGGATTGAGCGCAGTGATCAACCTACCCTAGGAAGGCATCTGGTGCCCGTTCAGCGGCACATTCATATGGAAAGTTCATAGCCAGGCAGAAACCTGCAGTGCTAAGCAGGTTTTCTCTCTTAATAATTAAAATTCTCTCCTTTTCTCTTCTTCAGCTCTTCTCCTCATTTATCTTATTAATGCTACTACTAATCATTTGTATAGCGCTACAAGGCATACGCAGCACTATAAATATACATGTAAGAGAAAGCCCCTACACACAGCTTTCAAAGTAATCAAGACAGAGGACTAGGGTATGGTGAAGATACGCATAGGTGGTGAAAAGAATAAGGGGAACGGGATCCAAAAGCAGTCTTGAAGAGGTGGGGTTTTAGCCTGGATTTGAATAGGGTCAGGGATGGAGCCTGATGTACTGACTCGGTAGGGTCAGCTTAAGAGGTGAGCCAGTGAGGCACTGGCTCAGAATGCACAATAGGAGTGCAGGAAGCCTGCCTCGTTGGTTCACTTCCAACTTGCCATCTGCCTGTAGAGCCAAAGGTTGTGGGTTTGATCCCACAGTGGGGTTATTTATTGGAGCTGTCTGGGGCAGTTTCTTTTTTTAATTTAAATTAGTACTGCCAGCAAAAACACCCTCACAGTGCTGTAATCCTCAGGTGCCCCATAAGGCACCTTAAGGTTATAGCACTGTGAGGGTGTTTTTGCAGGCAGTACTAATTTAAATTAAAAAAAGAAACTGCCCCAGACAGCTCCAATAAATAACCCCACTGTGGGATCAAACCCACATCCTCTGGCTCCATAAGCAGTGAAGTAACCAGTAGGCTACAGCTACAAACAAGCCTCTGGCTGGCCACAGAAGGACTGCAGGTCACCACACAAACTGTCTGCTGTTGTTACCAGGATAGAGTTAAGCCACTCGTACCAATGATGCACTGCACATGCAAAGCAGCAGTCTACAGATGATCACAAGATGGGGTATGCACCCCCACAGCACCTAGGCCTGGTAGGGGGAACTGACCATGTCCACCCCCACAGCACCTCGGCCTGGTAGGGGGTACTGCCAGTGTGTGATAGGTAGTTCTTTCAGACACACCTACAATACACCTGTGCCCATATGTATATCCCAGTCACGTCTAGCCCTTGTGGACTATGATGCACCAGAATAGTGCATATCCTCTGTGGGTGCCATGGCCACATGATTCAAGGAGGTGGTGGGGGGGTGGTGGTGTTTGGACCCATAGGCGGATTATGTAGTACCACTTGTCTTTCGCTCTGGGGATCAGGGTGAGGGACAGGATCTCCCCCCAACAGATCCACATTCTACAGCCCTGCCATGGTGGAAGTAGAGGGGACCAACAATCCTAGTCCTGCTGGGAAACAGATGCGCTACAGGGCAGGCAGTGCAGATCTGTATCATTCCATAAGGCAATAACGGACAGACAGTAGGCCTGGAAATGCTCAGCTGCCCTCCATCACTGTATGACATTCTCCAGCTGCTGCACCCTGCTCACCATATCCAGGCCAAATGTCTGTCTGCTATTGTGTTATGGATGTGTATAAGAGCTGCATTGACGGTCCTGTGGGGTGTCTGTTCTTCAGCAGGACTGGGGTTGATGGTCCCCTCTACTGCCACCTTTGCAGGGAGGTAGAATGTGGATCTATTGATAGGAGACCCTGTTTGCCACTCTTGGCCCTGGAGGAGGGGAGGTGGTGGTACATAGCCCACCTAGGGGTCCATGGGGGCTACACCTGACTGAAGCAGACAGGGATAACCAAGGTGTTTGTGCAGAAACTACCTATCTCACACATTAACACTGCTTTGGACCTCCAACATAGCCTCTTTCAGTCATGGAAGGTGTTGTGGACCTGGTCGCCTCATTGCACCCTCAGGGTGAGCACAGTACCCGCACAATGTGACGGTGTGTAGCTACTCTGTGCCAGTAAAACACACGATCAGTACCCCCTACCAGGCCGAGGTGGTGTGTGGGTGCACATGGTCACTTCCCTCTACCAGGCCGAGGTGCTGTGGGGGTGCACTGCCCATCTTGTGTTAATCTGTGGACAGCTGATTTGCATGTGCAGTGCATCATGGGTATGGGTGGGCTAACCCTATCCTGGTGACCACAGCAGACTGTCTTTGTGGTGAAGTGTATGCTCTCTGCAGCCAGCCAGGGGCTTGCTAGTAGCTGTAGCCCAATGGTTACTTCACTGCCTCTGAAGACAAAGGTCATGGGTTCAAACCCACAGTGGGGTTATTTGATGGGGTTGTCCAATGCATTATCTTTTTTTAATGTACATATTTTGATGCCAGCAAAAACACCCTCAGCGTACTGTACCCATAAGGTGCCTCTAAGGGTGCTTTATAGGGCGCCCTAGAGGGCACCTTATGGTTCCCGTCCATATAAGGTGCACTATACATTATCCTGTGACGCAACCTATAGGGTGCCCTATAGGGGACATTTTAGGGTGCTGTGGCGGACAGTGCAATTTATAATGTGCCCTATGGAGTGCCTTATAGGGTGCCTTATACGGCACCTTCAATTACGGCACGTGAGGGCGTGTTTGCTGGCAGCAATTAATAACATAAAAATAAAGTGCTGCAGGACAAAATATGTACAATGCAAAGCAGATGCCACAGCCAGCCTTACATATTAGGCACACTGGGGAGCAAACTCATGACCCCTGTATCAGCAGTCAGTGCCTTAACCATTGTGCTGTGGTTCTGTTTGTGTAATTACACATCAGCGCGCCGCCTTATGCCGCCCAATATTAAAAAGCCTCCTAAAACATCAGCGCACTGCCTTATGCTGCCCATCATTTAAATGCCTCAGCCAGCTGTCTCCATTGGGCACTGTGGGGGATTGAACCCTTAACCATTGTGCTGTGGCTCTGCTTTTCTTCCTGTACATCAGCGCGCCACTTATACCGCCCAGTATTATAATGCCTCCATAAACATCAGCATGCCGCCTTATGCCACCCAGTATTAATATGCCGCCAAAGACATTAGCGTGCCGCCTTATGCTGCCCAGTATTTCTGCACCTCATAAATTAACACCTCAGCCAACCGTCTTCATTGGGCACTGTGGGGATTGAACCCCTGATCCCTGCACCATTGGGTCAGTGTCTTAACCATTGTGCTGTGGCTCTGCTCCTTTTTCTTGCACTTCAGCGCCCCACTTATGCCTGCCGCGCAGCTATCTCATGCGCTAAGGTGCAGGGCGCACATGGGCGCCGCGCACCTTAGCGCATATGTAAATTCCGGCTTTTCTTTTTCAGGACGGAACGCCCACTCCTTATATGGCACCCGCACACTACTGGGGCCCGCACTTTACCGGGGTTTTAGTAAACATACCCCCATATGTCTGAGTCAGTTCTGTTATGCGACTTTATCTTCGTTTCTTCCTTTCCCGTTTTATTTTCCTTTGTATAATTTTTAATTTTAATTGTTTTTAAAATCATAAACTGCTTCGAATTTTATAAAAGAGACAGAATATAAAGTGCACATTAAACTATAAACTAACATGGTTCCTTTGGGCTGGGATTTTGTACCAGTACAAATTTCCCTTCAAGTTGAGCTCCTCCCACCATTACATCACTGGTGTAGAGTGCCCCCACTGTTCTGAAAACTGCAAGCAGCATAAAGAGAACAAGAAAAATACTCTTGTAGAACCACTAAAATTTTCTGCCATCTAAGCAAGGTAGAATCTCTGGCATTTCTACACACATTATGCAGGATCTTTGCAGAATCCTCTGTCAAAGATCAAGCTGTGCAGGAAAAATACCCAACAGCATCAAGTCACATGCCTAAAGCTGAAACAGGCCACATTCAGGGGTTGATTGTCCTATCGGGGCATCAAGAATCCTCAGATGGGCTGCTGATATAGACTATAGCAATATGTCCTTTTTGAGTCTGTCCTCTAAAAGGTGAAGGGGTTTGCAGTCTAACAGTATAGGAATAGCTGCCAGACTCAGAAGGGATGTACTGCTGCTGCAGTTAGTCTACATTAATTACAGGCATTGTTCATGCAGTGATGAGGCCTGCTCATGGAGCAATCAAGCCAGAGCCTGGAGCAATAGAGGATGCATCATTAAGATTAATTGGCAAATAGGGGAGGGGAGGGGGAGAAACAGAGGAGAGAACAGGGGCTGGATAAAGGGTCCTCATGCCCTGGCTGATTTCCGGCACAATCAGCTCATCATCTGAAAGCATCAGTGCCTCCTACCTAATTTACAAATCTACTTTGTAATCTGAGGGTCAAGAGGAGAAGGATTAGAAATGCAAACAGTCTCTGAAGCCTTTTTTTATCTTTTAAGATAAAATCCCAGATTTGTGAAGAACACAGTAGCTCAATGTGCAATGCGATGTGGAGGACCAATGTTTTATTCCTGGTTCTGGTTTCTGTTGCTGAGGATGGGAGGCTGCATTCACAGCTGAGAGAGAGGAAGTTCCAGTCAGGATGCAGGGGGGATATATTCAGAGCCCATCACTGGCTTGTCTTTGTATATGGTCTCTGGCTAAGGTTTGCCAGGGTTATGACTGGCCTGTATAAACTGGAAGTAGGATACAAAATAGGGCACCGAAACCCAATAAAAGCCCATTCTAATTAAGTTCAAAGGAAGAGAAGGAAATCGCTGGGGAAACTGGAAGCCACTCCAGAGAAAGATTTAGCTAGGCTTTAAATAAATGCTGATAGTGGTCTATTGCACCGCCACTTGATTCCCGCTCCATTTCTGCTATCAAAGCGTAAAAAGGTGCCTTTCGGTTGCTTTTCCACGGTTTTCAATTTTTGTTGTTGTTCATTTCACACATTTGTTTTAATAAAAACTTTTTAAGGTGCCTTAAAACATTTGAAAGCACATTAATTTGTATTTTAATGTGTGTTAAACAAATTAGCATGCATTGAGTTTTTTTAAGGCACACCAACAAACTGAATACATGTAGGCAAATCTGCATCCCTAAGCGCCTATGGGTGCCTTAAAAGCTGGCAGGCAAGGAACAGGAAGTGAAAATGTCTTTGCTTATCTTATGACTGTTTTGATTTTAGCTTTCCAGTTTCATTTATATAAAAAAACGTTTCACAGAGTCTAAGGGGTATGTTTACAAAGCAGCGGTAGCAGTTCCGTGCAATATCGAAGCCGCAGCCCCACTGACTCAGATTTCGCAAGGAGGCCGCTACCGCTGCTTTGTAAACATACCCCTAAATTCAGGTACTGCTAGTTGAGATGATAGTTATGTATGGGGGTTGGTTGATTTCTTCATTTTTACAAATGGGTTGTTCTGCTGAGTTATGTGTATTATAGAAGATGAATGCACAAAATTATTGTCTCATACAATACGAAAGCCTTGGGCAGGAGGCGATAACCTATAGAGTCTTGCATGGAGGGTTTGCTACAATTGTATTCCACCGCGATTCTAACCTTAAGAAAAACACTGAAACTGGGAGCACTCCTATGGCAATCGTCGTCTGAACCCGTGTCACGGAACAGAGGCAGTGTGGCTCCACGGAGGAGAAATGTGTGCCAGTGGCATTACTAAGAAGCACACACTTAATTCCAAAAGTGTGCAAACAGAAAATAAAATCTATATTGGTACAACCAGAAAGGCCTAGAAATAAGGTTTATAAAAATGCAGACTCCTGTACATTAAAAAGCAGCAGGGAACAGGAAGGGCAGGTAATAGGAAAACGCCCTTAATAAAATCAATCAGGTCCTAATCAGGTGAGTGGATACACTCATACAGAGACAAGACTAAACATTTTCCGCATAAAATACATTTGTTGCACACATACCAACAGTTAAACTAGAAATGCAATGCCAACTAGACCCAAAGACATAGCAGTTTTAGGCACCCGGATCTGCTCCCACTTGGTACTGGAAGAATACCTGTTTTACGTTCCATATGGCTCTTCAATGGGGGCCTTTACACTGGATGTCTTGATTGACTGTTTTTCTAGTAATGCATATACAGGGTGGCCCAAGAAAAGTGAGAACATCTCGTAAATTAAAAGTTTAAATAGTTTACTTATTTACCTTTTTTAGCTAAATAACGTTTTTATTTCAACAATTTCCGGTCGCCATCTTTTTTTTAAATTTGTCAATAGTTTACATCTGTCTTTTTGAATTTTTAAATAACTTATATGCTATGAGATGTTCTCACTTTTTTTAGGCCACCCTATATGTGCTCATACACACAGCCCTGCAGCTATCTGTTTTGTATACATGCATGCAGAGCAGCGCTCACAGAGAGCAGGCAGCATGCCAACACCATCCTGTGCATTGCCAGCTCATTGTTGCTGCTGGCTATTTTTAATGAAAGTCCAGGCCTTGCCCAGCAAGGGCAGGAAACCATAATCTTTTGCCTGTCCTGAAGAAAATGCACTCAGCAGCATTCTGCGAGGTGTGTACAGCAGGTAGACAGGGCAGGGTGCCTTTTCAAGGATCTTAATGTGGATTTCCTCACAGGGGCTTCCTTCTCTCCTTTATAAACACTCTGTGCACTTCCTGCACCCAGGATGCAAAGCTCCAAACACGATCACTTCTGCCACTACAATTGAACTGCTCAAAATCCAGACCCTGTGCATGAAGGATACAATGATTGGTCCTGGCAGATTTCCTGATATTTATTTTACACAAAACCACTGCATTACAGAACTGCCATAAATGGAGGCAATCGATAGATGGGTTCAGACAGTCCCCTACAGTTCACAATGCACCTGATGCGGGTTAATAAAAATCTATAAATCATGTTACTACAGATTATTTTATCATGTCTCAGAATGACATGCATGAGAGAAAGAGAGGGAGTGTCTTGATTTTAATATTACATCTCTAAAAATCTTGATGCTTTTGAAAATTTTCCCTTCCTCCTGGGAAAAAGGGGGCAGTGCTGGATGCAGTATGGTAGGTATGCACAGGGATTTCAATTTGAAATACCTGTGCATTTTCTTACTCCACACAGGTAGAAACCATTCAGGACCAGATGCTCCCCAACTGTTAAAAAACAAAACAACACCTTAGAGTTTTCTTTGAACATTGGCTTACAGGTCCACAGGCTCCAAATAGGTGCAAGCGCAATGGTCACTTCAAACGCATATCCATAATGCTTACAGATCTCGTCAAGAGCTCAAAGGAGAGCTTAATTTTGGCTATTGCCAAGTATCTCGATCTGAGACTCCCTCAGAAAAACAACTATCAGAAAATATTTCCTCTGCTCAGGAAGTGAAAATAATTTTTTGTGTGGTAACCTGGATCTATATCCAGCTGTATAAAAAATAATCATGATTTTTGATTGTGAATCTCTAAAGTTGAAACAGCCTATCCCAACAGCATGTCATGTTATGATGTCACCGGCAGAACAAATGCCAACATGGCTACTCCCAGAGGCGCACAGGAATAGAAGGATAGTAGTTTAACTAAGTCAACAGATGTGCATTGTAAATTACAGAACCCTGGTCACAGATCTCTTTGTGAAGAAAGAACCATCCTGACACCTTATTCCAGCTACGACTTTCCACTATGCACGATCAGCCCTTGGGGAAGACAGACTAATAGAAATTAAATATCCTCTTTCCTGGCGCTGTTACTGCTGGAACGAAGCCCTGGAGAATGAGAGGAAATCATTCTGATCCTCCTAGTGCCTGTTGAAATAAATCCAGTTTCATCAGTGTGCGGTCTGGAACAGCTCCAGCCTGGAGCAGCTTCATCTAAGCAAGGCCTCTGGCTGTCAACACAATATGTGACATTCAGAGAAACACCAAAGGCTGAGCAGCACAGCCCAGGCCAGCAAACGATGTTCACTCCTTCCTGTGCTTTCCTGTGTATTTCAATAGAATAAATACTCCTAGTTAACACTGAAATATGGGATTTGTAGGTGGATTACAGTAAGTCATTAGGTATATTCATCTAGAGATCTTCTATATACCTCTATTTATCTCAAGAAATGCTGATACGAGCAGAGAAATTATTTCACTGAGTTTATGGGTTCCACACTGGAACTGTCCGAGGTGGCTCCAGATGATAAAAAGAATCATCACCATATAATGCAACAAGCCATTAACCCATTACTGATCTTCATGTACAAACAAGACACAAGAAAGTTCCAGAACAAGAGGCCCTGTAACGTAAGAAAACTAGCAGATACTGGCAAAGAATTTCTAGTAGTCTCATCACTTGCACCCCTCCTCCCTCTAAACTGACCCATACACGCTCCACACCCCCCTCCTTCCAATATTCTCTTTTTCCTCCTCCCCCTCCCCAGGCACTCACTGTAACAGCCTCTTCCTGAGGTTCTGCGGCACTTCAGCTCCTATGGCACATCTCCCAGTGTGCACATGCGAACCCCAAGTTCCAGCAACAGACACATTATTCCCAGAGGCACTACCTAAAGCGAAAAGGCACTTGTACTTAGAAAATAAGGGGAACAGACTGCAGAACATTTACAAGTGCAACAAAGTAAAGAGTCCTGGAGAAATGGGGGAGGCAGAGCCTCCTGATCTAAGCTGAAGTGAAAAAAAAAACATTCAATAGCTCTCAAAAGAGACACTTGAGTATCAAAGATATCTTTAAGTAAAACAACTCCACTGACAATCCCCAAAATTATGTACAACACAAAAGCGTGTAAAACAACAAGAAAATTCATATGTTAAATCAATTAAAGATAGCTGTGATCTGCTGAAAACAGTTATGAATATAAGAAATGCCATACCAATAGTCCCTTCGAACCAAGTATCCTGTTTCCAACAGTGGCGAATCCACCTCACAAGTACCTGTCAGGTTTCCAAAAGGTAGAAAGATTCCATGCTGCTTATCCCAAGGGTAAACAGTGGATTTCTCCAGTCCAATTTAATAATGGTTTATGGACTTTTCCACCAGGAACTTGTCCAAGCTTCTTTAAACCCAGCTTCACTAACAGCTTTGACTATATCCTCTGGCAACGAATTCTAGAGTTTGATTACATGTTGAGTGAAAAAATACTTTCTCCAATAAGTCTTAAATGTGTTTTATTGTAGCTTCATTGTACGAGGGGGTACCCAAAAAAACCAGGAATAACATTGCCGTGGGCGGAGCTTGTGTAGTACGCACTTCTGCCGCTAGGCGTGTATAGTGCAACTCATTGTCAGTTCAGTGCCGCCTGTGTTGTCGACCTGGTTTGTTCTGTTCATCTGCAGTGATTGTTTTTGCTAGCGCTGTTTTGTTCTTGTTTCTTTTTTTATGTTGACAAGTTTAAGTGAACAACGTGCAGCTGTGAAATTTTGTTTTCTACTCGGTAAAAATGCTGCTGAAACTGTTTTAATGTTGAAAACAGCTTATCAAGATGACGCTATGGGAAAAAGTCAAGTGTAACAGTGGTTTGCTCGGTTTAAAAATGGTGACATATCGATTGATGACAACTGCCATCAACTGCCCGAATCGACGAAAATATTGAAAAAATTAGAGAGCTTGTGCTCACAGACCATCGACAGACAATTGATCAACTGTCAGAGATTAGTGGGTTATCTTGGAGCTCGGTTCAGTGAATTTTAACAGAAGATTTGGGAATGAAAAGGGTTGCTGCCAAGTTTGTTCCTCGGGTTCTGACTGACAATCAAAAGGAACATCGAGTTGAAACATGTCGTGTTTTGAAACAACAGCTTGAAACTGATCCAAATTTTCTGTCAAAGGTCATTACAGGTGATGAGTCATGGTGCTATGGTTACGACCCAGAAACAAAGCAACAGTCAAGCCAATGGAAGACGTCATCATCAACCCGTCCAAAAAAATGTCGTCAAGTCAAATCAAACATCAAAACAATGCTGATTTGCTTTTTTGATGCCAAGGGGGTAGTTCATTCAGAGTTTGTTCCCCCAGGTCAGACCGTCAATCAAACCTTTTATTTGGAAGTTTTAAGAAGATTGCGCAACAGTGTTAGTCAAAAAAGACCTGATTTGTGGCAGACAGGAGACTGGTTCTTCCACACGACAACGCACCTGCACACACAGCCATCTCTGTTAGACAGTTTTTGGCTAAAAATGGCATGGTTCCGCTGCCCCACGCACCTTACTCACCTGACCTGGCTCCGTGTGACTTTTTCTTATTTCCACGCATGAAAAGGGGCATGAAAGGACACCGATTTGACAACATTGAAGAAGTCAAGAAAAAAAGGAGGGAGGAGCTGTCAGCCGTTTCTAAAGATGACTACAAAAAATGTTTCGAACAGTGGAAGCACCGGTGGGACAAATGTATCAGTTGTAATGGAGAGTATTTTGAAGGGGATAAGGTTGTTTTGTAAAGAATTTGAAATAAATAGCTTTTAAAAAATAATTCCTGTTTTTTTTGGGTACCCCCTCGTATGTCCGTTAGGCTTTCAATTTTTGAAGAAGTAAACAATCTACTTTTACCCATTCCACTCCACTCATTATTTTATAGACCCCTATCATATCTCATTGATCTCTATTGTAGTTTACAGCAGAGTGATGAGGATATTGATGGGGAAAAGGCAGAGACTATTCTGTCTATACAAGAAAAGGGAGAGCAGAGTGGAGAAACAAAGCAAATATTAGACCCAAGTGCTACCTGGGATCTCACCTTTGGAGATTTACACTCTCACCTGCTCACATTCTTGGGCTTTTCACCTGTCCTAAGTTATCCAGATAGTGGCTGAAAATTGCTGTTATTCAGATACGTAATTCTTTGCTCCATCCCAGCTTCACTCCCAGACTGCCCCAGCACTATCCAAATAGTGCTACAGAGTATCACAGCGAGTGAGGTTTATACGGTTAGTAGCTGTTGCTAAATGGATACACCCTGCTCATGTTCCATGAATGTTTAGACACCGTTACTGAATACTAAGTAACATAAATATTCCTTTTGCTATGTTCCTATTAATATCTTTGAGCTGTATTAAAGAAAAATTGTTTCTAGCAAAAGTGACTCCTTTTCCTTCAACATACAATGTGCTCAATTTGTAACTTCCCTTTGCCTCCTGTGGTTCTTCCATTGTGGAAAATGTAGTTAATGTTTATGATTCTGAGTGTGCTCCTTGACTAACATACCACTATAACAAGACCTCCTGCAGGTCATTCCTTAGCTGTCCATACACAATTCATGATGCGGCTACATCAGAGGGCTTAGTGACTGACGTAGTTCCAAGTGCAATAACAAGTATTAACACCACTCATTTTACATTATAAGCTAGCACGGACAATGGCTATATTGAGGCTTGTGTGTCATGTAAAACAGCACCGTTACCTACACGAAATGTAGCACAACAGTAAACAAATTCTTGTGGTTGATACACACGTGTAACTTTTTTTTTTTTGCTTCATTTCCACCAGGAAGATGGTGAAATTAGACCTTACCTGCTAATTTTCTTTCCTGGAGTCCCAGTCCAGTCGAGACATGTGGGTTATGCTCATCCATCAGCAGGGGGAGACTGAGAATAGCAAGCTCAAAACGTTTCCCTTAAGTAGTCTATGCTTCCCTACAGAGTCAGTATGAACCACAGAGCAGAAGAACGGAGTCCCAAAACCCCAACAGCTCCACCAGCCCTGCAGTAAGTTGTGCACCAGAACAGCATGCATGCTTGGCCTTTGAGTATCTCAACTTGACTTAAAGAAGGTTTTTTTTTTCTTTTTTCCTTGTCATAACAGCACTGCCCCTCCCCCCCAAAGGAACAAATTCCACAACAGGGAGAGCAAACAGTGCACCAGCACAGCAGAACCCCCTAGAACCACAACAAAATGAAGGAGAATCACCACAACCAACTGACCCAGAGATCGCCTGTTTCAGCTAACAGCAACTTTAGAACAGGCATCAGATCAGAAAGGCAGAAGTCAAGTCCCAGGAGGGTCCTGGACTGGAGAGGCTCCAGGGAAGAAAATTAGCAGGTCCCTCCAGTCCAGTCCTGACACGTGGTATGTAACAAAGCAGTACTATTGCGGAGTGGGTAAAGAAACTCCGGCCTGTAACACCCGAGCCCTGAAATCTGCATTCAATGGGCCTGCACTTCCAGCCAGTAATGACGTGAAGAGGAATGGAGCAACATCCACATCGCTGCCTTGTAAATATCCTGCAGTGGAACAAGGCTGAACTCTGCCCAAGAGGCCACTTGGGCCCTAGTAGAATGGGCCCGTAACCCCAAGGGGACCATGCGCCCCATCAGCAAGAGTGCAGATTCAATAGCACTCCAAATCCAACAGGAAATAGATGCCTTGGTCACCGCCTCACCCTTGCGAGGCCCATCAATTCGATGCTACGAGCGCCAAAAGGCCTCCTTCACCTTCAAATACTGCTTAAGTGCCCTGCAGACATCAAGTAAGTGTAAATCCCTAGACTCAGCCACATCCAGGGGACCATCAAAAGATGGCAAGGTCACACCATGATTAAGATGGAACACCAAAAACGAACTTCGGCAAGAAGGACGAACTGGACAAAGGACCACCCTTTCCTTTGTGATCTCCGAATAAGGCTCCCTGCACGAGACAGCCTACAGTTCAGAGATGCAAGGCGCCGAGCAAACAGCCACCAGAAACACTACCTTGAGGGTCAAATCCTTCAAGGAGGCTCTCCACAGAGGCTCAAATGGGGCTCCCATGAGCACAGAGAAGACCAAGTTAAGGTCCCAGGATGGAATTGGGGGACGGTAAGGTGGTCTCACATGCTTGACCCCCCCCATGGAAAATGGACTACATCCTGGTGAAAGGCAAGAGACACAACCTGTACCCGTTCCTGGAAACAAGCCAGTGCCGCCACCTGCACCTTCAAGGATTTCAATGACAGACCCTTTGAGGCCATCCTGCAGCCAAAATATCCAGAAGAGAGGCCCTAGGAGCATTACATATCTCTCTTGACACCAAGCCTCAAAAACATGCCAGACCCACACATAAGCCAAGGAAATAGAATGCTTTCATGCCTGCAGCAAGGTATCAACCACCTTGGGAGCATTCACTTTACATCTCAAGCATGCCCTTTAAAAAGCCAAGCCATATGCAAGAACCGATTCACATCTGGTATCCAGGCAGGGCCTAACCGAGTTCCTGCAGCCAGTTAATCACGCAGGCCATTACCTCCCAACTCTCCTGCAAAGATTTCACTCAAATCAACCAATCATCCAGATACAGATGCACCAGAATGCCCTTCTTCCGCAGGGCCGTTGCCACCTCCATCACCTTGGTGAAAACCCGAGGGGCGGTGGCCAGCTCAAAAGTGAGGGCATGAAACTAAAAATGCCCCTGTGGAATGGCAAATTGCAAAAAAGTGCTGATGCTCCGTACAAATGGGGATATTGCAGAAATACTTTGGAAAGATCCAGGACATCAAGAACTCCCCTTGCTGGACATCCACAATGATGGACTGCAGGGTCTCCAAGCAAAAACGCAGAATCCGGAGAGCCCAGTTTACCCTTTTCAGATCCAGAACGGGGCACCAGGAACCTTCCTTCTTGGGCTCCATGAAGTAAATGGAGTAAAGCCCCATCCTCCACTCTTCTGGGGATACAAGCACTATGGCCTCAAGCGGCAGAAGGTGGTCGAGATCTCCTGGACCACCAAAGCCTTGGCGATAGCTTGACAAGGAGACACGAAGGTGTCCGCGAAACGTCTGGCAAATACGACGGTGTAGCCCTTGCATATGACCTCCAGGACCCAAGTGTCCATCATAAGTTAAGCTCAGGCAAGGTAAAATTGGCTTAGGAGACCACCAATCGACTGCTACTCCACCGAGGCCCCTGAACCTTCATTGGGAGGACTTGGCGACAACAGAGCAACCTGCAGCTCCTCCTCTGTTACTCCAACTGCCTCCACGAAAGGAGGGGCCTTTTGGGAGAGACCAGGACCTCTGGGGATTCGCTTCAGGGGCCGGGTGTAACTTCCATGCCTCATGCCCCCCAGCCTCTAGAAGAGGACCTTCGGCCCGCCACCTGGGGCTTGTCCTCTGGGAGCCTTGCAACTTTAGTATCTTTCAGGTCCTTTATCAGAATCTTCTGCAAATATCGGCAGGCCCACTCCACATAGGGGCCGCAGGGCCGAAACCTCAAAGGTCTGCTTAAGAAGCACCTCCATCCACTGATCCTGCCAGTCCTTCAAGGCCATCCTTCCTTCCACCAGAATGGTAGTCTTCCTGGTGTTTGCCGCCACCAGTGCATCCACCCGGGAGAGGCACAAACTCTCCCTCTCCTCCGGAAGGATGGGGTAGAGTCTGCCTATGCTCCTACTGAGCGACAGGCTGGCATCCGGGACCTTCCACTCCTCATCAACCATGGCTGCCCAAAGGATGGGAAAGGAGCAAGGGGCTTCTGAATACCCTCAAGGCGGATCCTCCGCCTGCTCCGTGGGGTCCAGCAGTGGATCGTCCGTGATCCATAAAACTGCCAAGGTCTGGACAATGAAGAAGGGGAGCTCATCTCTATGAAATATGTGAATGTCTGAGGAATCCTCCCAGGCAGGCTGTTCCATATCCTCCAAATAATCAGATGGACTTTCTAGAGCCCCTAAGGACCCTATCGACAAGGCCCCATCCCCAAAGTCTGAGAACCTCTCCTGATGCGGGTGCTTCCATGCCACCAGGATTAATAGTCCCCCCTTCAAGGGCGGAGAGCTCTGATCATGGGACCCCTCCACAAGGCCTTGCTGCATTAAAAAGACCAGAGGCAGCAATAACACAAATTCAGGGGAAAAGGGGGACTTGTTCCTGCTATTCAGAACCCCTCCAACTTCCCTGAGGGATTCCGGGGCCACCAGATGCAAAAAAGGAGCTTTGCTGCACTCCAAGACAGAAGAAGTAAGAGACAAGATGGTGGCCATTCCCGTCAAAACTGCAGGTGTCCCAGTCTCCCCCAAAGAGTGCTCATGGCCAGGAAGCCCCCCCCCCCACCCCCACTGCTGCCTCTGATACAGCTGTGCTGCTGGTTAAGCTCTATGCTCTCCTTAATGCAGACGTGGCTGAGCCCTACTACAGACAGCTAGTTTCTGCAGCTGTGTATGCTGCACAATAGCCCCTCTCCAGGCTGTCATGTGTGTGCCGTGTGGGAACATCCCCCCCCCCCCGATTCACCAGCTCCTGTAGGTCCCACTGTGCTGCTGCTGCCTCTCCCGATGCTGCCTGCTGATCTTTTTAATGGATTCAAGCATGTCTTTAATCAACCCCCCGCCTCCTCCCAACAGTTGGGGAGGAGAAGAGGGGGGAGCAGCTGTTTCCTACTGCCCAGAGGGAACTAAGGAGTGGCTGGAGGAAAGGCTGTGGGAGGGACCTGGTACCACCGGGTTCTGCACCCCAAAGTCGCGGCCCAGCACTTAACTAAGGAAAAACAACAAACAGCACAGGCCTATGTTCATCCACCTGTTGGAGACTGAGAAATTCTGACTCTGTGCTTCCCTGCAGACTACTTAAGGGAAAGGTTTGGAGCTTGCTGTTCTCAGTCTCCCCTTGCTGGTGGATGAGCATAACCCATGCATCTGGACTAGACTGAGGGACAAACTGGAACTTTCTCTTGTAAAACTGAGACAACCCCAGCCTATCTCCCACCAGAATGCCACTCTAGCATTGGAAAATCAAGGAAACAGTGATTAAAGCCTGCCTAGTAAAGACATCCGTTCCTTTATGCTTGAACATCTC
The DNA here is from genome assembly GCA_033557465.1 of Ichthyophis bannanicus. Lineage (NCBI taxonomy): Eukaryota > Metazoa > Chordata > Amphibia > Gymnophiona > Ichthyophiidae > Ichthyophis > Ichthyophis bannanicus. The sequence continues at coordinate 220,610,265 of CM066037.1, read as the reverse complement.
CAAACCTTAGAACCAAAGCCCCATAATTAAAAAGATGCATCTACCAATATGAAATGTAGCTCTCCCTAAGGATGGGATACTCTGGCACACAATAGCCTTGAAATTATAGGTTAAGTACTCTTGATTACAATCTTTGGGGGTTATTTCAGAACCCATGCTTTGGATGTTTGAAAACTGGTACACAGATGTCCAAATCACAGAGATGTCCCCAGAGCCATTTTAGAAGCCGGTTCCATAGACGTCCCCAGTGCTAGGATGTCCAAATCCTGAAGGGGCGTGGCAGAGGTATGACCGGAACATTCTGGGCAAGCTAGACCATCTATGTATATTCCTGCTCCAGAAAACGAAGCTCTTGTTCTACCATCCAGACACCTGGATTTCATAGAGAGGAAGGTACTCTGATATCCCCTATATTTTCCATGATGATAACAAAAACTTCAGGAAAACGAGGACACTTGTTTTCGGTTTGGTACACTGATGCTGGTCCCCACATGCAATATAGCTTGCATGGACATACATTCAGCATAGGATAAACATTCCTGCCCCTAGTGTTTGTAGCAGGGATGTCTATGAGACCACTTATGAGGCCATCCATTTCAGGGATGTCAAAGTTTCTAAAATCGGGCCAAAACGTAAAAGTTCCTGGAGTTTTTATGGGCATTTTGCCTTGGATGCCCCAGATTTCACCTGGATATCCTTTCTTAAAAGTCACCTCTTATCATCTGTGAAGCGTGTAAGCAAAGACTATAGTTTGACAATAACATGGCCTTTAGGAGGACTTAGCATATTCATTAGGGACGTGCACAGGCAAAAAATGTTCAGCTCATTTATGGAATTTGCAAATGTGCCAATATTTAAAGGCAATTACTCACTTGCTGGTGGTTGGTAAACGCATCATTGCTCTACTAGTATATTTTTTAAAGTTATATGGAGAGTACTGGAACATTTAAATCGCTACAGGACTAGATACTATTGGTAAAGAAAGAGCAGGATTAAGGGTGAGGTAAGGGTGGCCAAAAATGTATGCAGATAGCAGCGATGTTTAGTTTGCGTTTGCCAAATAACAGGCCTAAACTAAACAAATACAGCAAATAAAGTGACCACATTCCATGTATATTCAGCAACGAACAGCGGCACAGAATATTCAAACTAAATTAAGGCCAGTCACTGTGCCAACTGAATATTGACTCCAGACCGACAGTTTGCTGCAGCAGAACTTGACTGCAGTAACAAATAAATAGACAAGCATTACATTACCCCCTCCATGTTATCAAGAGTGATAGCTGACATTTGTCCTGCTCCTTACACCTTAGGCACAAAATGCCACAGTTACCCATGACAGATCGTCGTTGGTATCTTAGACAGCACATAATCTCCATCCATAATAAACGATGAGGGTTCATGGTTTTTTTATGCATTTGTTTTTGCTAGAAATCATGCAAAGCCTCTGGTGTGAAAAGCACACACACAGCTTCCACCAGTTCAAGCAGCCGTAAACAATTACTCCCTTAATGATGGCATTGTAATTACAGAGGACATCAAGAGGCTCTGGAGCATTTTATCACTGTTTTGGTTTCATACAGCACTCCCTTGAAATACAGAATCCCACCCATGTCTCTCAGTTTCCTCTTCTGCAATGCCTTCAAAGAGGGTGGGTTCCCTAGTCAGGAGTAAACTAATGACTGGTGGACTCTGATGCTATCAGTCACTGTCATTCAGGAAGCAAGGGGCTGTCTAGAAATAATTATTCATCCCCCTCCGCCAACACCCAAATCAGCAGAACATTCAGGTTTCAATATCGGATGGCTGCTAGCAGTTGTGAGCATGCGCTATCTGTCTACATGTCCATAAAAACTGTGTGGTTTCAGCAAGGCGGCCTCTGAAACTGCTGAGTCCTGGCTTCTGGCCAGCAGGATGATGGCTTAATGACAGTGCTACGTGCTGAGCGTGAGGGTATCAGCAATCAAATCCTACGCGCCACAGTACACATTGCAGAAAACTGCAGGGGGAAGGGTGGGAGGAAAACACCACACACACAAGATCAAGTTATGTCGGATTTCTAAAAGACATGCAAACAAAAAAGAACATCAGCCACACTCTGCTTCTGAAGTCTTTACAGCAGCGGTACTAAAGGGACTACATTTTCCAAAACACCAGTTTGCATACTTTTGGCATTATTATATCCTACTGGGTCTTATTCCTTGGTCTCCTTTCCTTTTTGTCCGAAAATACAATTTTCTAGCATACAAGGATGCAGTTTTTATTATATTAGTGCCACACCCTGCTTTTATCGCACTCTAGGGCTCCAACATCAGCTTATGCTATATGCATGCTTTATATGTAGGACTGTAATGGATGCATGCCACTCTGACCAGGTTCAGCACATTCCCCTGACTGTGCAAGGGGGAGAGGTTAGGTGGGAGCACCTCTTAAAGCATTTAAACAATATCTCATTGGGAATAGGGAGCAGCCCTGCAAACGGAAGGGGGAGGGGAATGGGCTTCTCATGGAGAGGTCCTGCAAGGGTGGTGGGGGGATAAGCACAGACCGCAACACAGAGCACAGGAAGTAGATAAAACTGAACTATTCTGGCACACAATAGCCCTGAAATTACGACTACTTGGATGCATGTACAAACAGTAATATAGAAAGTTCTGAAATAAACATACAAATAAACACCCTTAGCATTTTAAATTCAGCTTAAAATCTTTATCTCCTGCAGAGTGTGGACACAGGATACAGTTTGATAACCTGCTTATGCAGATGATTTAGAACATTCATTAGGGATGTGCACAGGCAAAATAATTTATTATCATCATTTTTTTGTTGTTTTTAGAGTTTTCAGAATTTTTCTCAATTTTTAGGTGTTTTTTAGGTTGTTTCATACGCTTCTTTTAATAAAAATGTTTACATGCGCGTCAGAACTTTTTAAGGTGTGAAAATCAACTGTACAAATATTAACTCGTAGGTTAAATGGTAATTAGGCCTTACCTGCTAATTGCTGTTCCTGAAGGAACGACAGTCCAGTCCCTTACTTCTGGGTTGCGTAACCCTTCCAGCAGCTTGGAGGCTGAGCCCAACCTTTTTGGGGATGGAGCGGTATAAATACCACTGGGACCACCCCCTAACTCCAGTATTCGAATGAAAAAGCAGACCTAACAAACTTTCGTAACACACTATATAGCTAAAAGATCTAAAGAAAAATTGACCATAACTAAAACCTTTTTTTTTTTTTTTTTGGAATAGCATAGGGAGGATGGGAGGGATGGCCCCGGACGGAGGGGGTTTGCCGGGGCTAGTCGCCCCTGGCCTGGGTTCGTTCCGATGCTTCAGACTAAACAATACTCTTAACTTCAGCCGGAAACGGGAGGGATCAGGGACTGGACTGTCGTTCCTTCAGGAACAGCAATTAGCAGGTAAGGCCTAATTACCATTTCCTTATCGTCACTCCAGTCCAGTCCCTTACTTCTGGGATGTACCAGAGCAGTTCAAAGCTGGGTGGGATCCGGCATACCGGAACGAAGAACCGCCAGGCCAAACCGAGCGTCCGCTGCACTCTGGACGTCCAACCTGTAGTGCTTGGTGAAGGTGTGGAGGGAGGACCAAGTCGCCGCCCTACAGATATCCAGTGGAGGAACTAGGCTGAACTCCGCCCAAGAGGTAGCCTGAGCCCTCGTGGAATGTGCCCGCAGGCCCATGGGAACTTGCTTCCCCTTCAGGATATAGGCGGAGGCGATTGCCTCCCTGATCCACCTAGAGATGGAGGCCTTGGCCGCCGCCTCCCCTTTGTGCGGACCCCCGAACTGAATGAATAGTCGCTCGGATTTTCTGAAGGGCGCTGTGCGGGAGAGGTATCGCTTCAGGGTCCTGCGAATGTCTAGTAGGTGAAGCTTGTCAGCCCCACTTTCCTGCCCTTCCGTTGCGAAGGCCGGGAGGGTAATTGTCTGGTTCACATGGAAAGGGGAGGAGACTTTGGGCAAGAAGGATGGAACCGTGCGCAGCACCACTTTATCCCTGAGGAAGGACAGAAAGGGGGGCTGCGAGGACAGTGCTTGTAGTTCCGAGATTCTTCTGGCCGAGCAGATGGCTATAAGGAAAACTGTCTTCAGGGTTAAATCCTTTAGGGAGGCATTCTTTAATGGCTCAAAGGGATTCCCTATCAACGCATTTAGCACAAGGTTAAGGTCCCAGGGGGGGATGACTGACCTTCGTTGTGGTCGTAGCCGACTAACTGCCCTTAAGAACCTTGCGACGTCCGCGTGGGCCCCTAGGGGTTTGCCTCGGACCTTGCCCCTGTAGCAAGCGATGGCCGCAAGCTGGACCCTTAAGGAACTGTGGGCCAGACCCTTGTCAAACCCTGCCTGCAGGAATTCCAGGACCTCCGGAACAGAGGCCGAGAGTGGTTTCTTTCGGCGCTCCGCACACCAGGATTCGAAGATGCGCCAGACTCTCACGTAGGAAAGACAGGTCGAACGCTTCTTGGCCTGCAGCAGAGTTGAGACTACTGCCCCTGAGTAACCTCTTTTCAGGAGCCGTGCCCTTTCAATAGCCAGGCCGTAAGCGAGAACCGCTCCACGTATGGCATCAGTACCGGGCCTTGCCTTAGTAGATCCCTTTTGCAAGGGAGGCGCCACGGCTGGTCGGCGATCATCCTCACCAGATCCGCATACCAGGGACGGCGAGGCCAATCTGGGGCTATGAGGATTACCAATCCCTGGTGAGACTCTATCCGCTGGAGCACTTTTCCGATCAGAGCCCACGGCGGGAATACATAGAGAAGACCCTCCGAAGGCCACTTCTGGGACAGGGCATCCAAGCCCTCGGACATTCTTTCCCTCCGCCGACTGAAGAATCTGTCCACCTTGGCTGACGAGAACCGTGCCATGAGGTCCATGACTGGCACTCCCCACCGAGCTTCTATTTGGTTGAAGGTCTCCTGTTCCAGTTCCCACTCCCCGTGGTCTATCTTGCATCTGCTGAGGAAATCGGCCGTGACGTTGTCCGTTCCGGCCACGTGCTGTGCTGATAGCGCCTGCAGATGGATCTCCGCCCACTGTAAGAGGGTGTCCGCCTCCTTTTCGAGAGCGGGGCTGCTGGTGCCTCCCTGGTGATTGATGTAGGCCACCGCGGTGACATTGTCGGAGAGGACGCGAATTGCTCTTCCTTGAACTAATGTCTCGAGAGCTTTGAGCGCCAGGGTGACGGCCCGCAACTCCAGTCTGTTGATGGGCCACTGCGATTCCAACGGTGTCCAGCGACCCTGTGTGAACTGATCTTGGCAGTGTGCCCCCCAGCCCGATAGGCTGGCATCCGTCGTCAACAGTAACCACCGAGGGGGTTCGAGAGGCATCCCGCGGTCCAGGTTCCTTGGGTTTTTCCACCAGTATAGTGCCTGTTTGGTCCGCGGAGCGCACGGTAACTGTCGAGAGAGAGGATGATGCTGGGGGGACCACCGACGCAACAGAGAACGCTGCAATGGGCGCATGTGGGCCCTGGCCCATGGTACTACTTCTATTGCCGCCGCCATTGTTCCCAGAAGCTGAAGATAATGCCACGCCGAGGGGCTTCTTCTGGCTAGAAACTGCGAGACTAGGAGCCTTAAATCCCTTGATCTCGTTCGTGACAAGAAAACTCTTCCGCTGTTGGTGTCGAATCTTGCCCCGAGGTACTCGAGTTCCTGGGAGGGAGTCAGTCTGCTCTTTGTACGATTGATGACCCAACCCAAGTCCTCTAAAACCTGGATTACTCTGGCCGTTGTCGAGAGACTTTCTTCTTCGGATTTTGCCCGGATTAGCCAATCGTCCAAGTAAGGATGAACTAATATGCCCTCCTTCCGAAGGAAGGCCGCTACCACTACCATTACCTTGGTGAATGTTCTGGGAGCCGTAGCTAGGCCGAATGGAAGGGCCTGAAATTGAAAGTGGCCTCCTGGTACCGCGAATCTCAGGAACTGCTGATGGGACTTCCTGATTGGGATGTGCAGGTAGGCTTCTGTCAAGTCGAGGGATGTTAGGAACTCCCCTTCCCTTACGGCTGCTATGACAGAACGTAGAGTCTCCATCCGGAAGTGGGGTACCCTGAGGCAGCGATTTACCTGTTTTAGATCCAGGATCGGTCGAAGGGAGTCTTCCTTCTTTGGTACCACAAAATAAATTGAGTACCGACCCGATCCTCGCTGGTTTGGTGGAACGGGGATTACTGCCCCGAGAGCTAATAGGCGGGCGAGAGTCGCCTCCACCGCCGCCCTCTTTGTAGCGGAGCCGCAGGGAGAGCGGACAAAGGCCGAGGGGATTTGTTCTGCGAATTCGAGAGCATAGCCCTCTCTGATCACTTCTAGGACCCATTGATCGGACGTGACTCGGGACCAGGCGGGAAGGAAGAGCCTCAGGCGGCCTCCAATCGGGTGCCTTCCCTCCAGGGCCCCGGCCTCTCATTGTTTTCTGGAACCCGAGAAGGAGGAAGAGGCTGTTCCGAAACCTCGGCCAGCTCCCCGGAACCCTCGGAAACCTTGTCCCCTTGGGGGAAAACGGGTCTTGGAAAAGGGAGCTGACCTGGCTGGACGAAACCTCCGTGGTTCCCTAGGCTGGGTACGTAAGGGGGGTAGGGAGCGCCCCTGTTTTTGCCTGTCTTCTGGGAGCCTGCCTCCCTTTGACTCCCCCAGGTCCTTAACTAGCTTTTCCAAATCTTCGCCAAACAACAGTTTGCCCTTAAAAGGAAGACGGCTCAGGCGCGCCTTAGAGGAAGCATCTGCTGCCCAATTCCGTAGCCAAAGATAGCGTCTAGCCGCCACCACCGAGGCCATGTTCTTGGCTAGGCTTCTGATGAGATCATACTGGCTATCCGCCAAATAGGCTGCTCCAGATTCCACCTTAGCCGAGTTGGCTTGCGCTTCGGCCGTTGATCCCTCTGTTGACTGGATCTGTTGTGCCCACCTTAAGCAGGCCCGAGCCACCCAGGCTCCTGATACTGAGGCCTGCAAGGCAAGGGCGCTGATGTCAAAAGCTTGTTTCAGGAGCGTATCCAGTTTCCTGTCTTGAGCATCCCTTAGAGCCGTGGCTCCCTCCACTGGGATAGTGGTCTTCTTGGTGACTGCTGATACCGCCGCATCTACTCTGGGGGACTTCAGCAGTTCTTTATCTGACTCAGGGAGAGGGTAGAGGCGAGACATGGTTCGTACCCCTCGCAAGCCTGATTCTGGTTGATCCCATTCCTCTTGTATCATCTGACGTACCACTCTGTGGACAGGGAAGACTTTCTGGGACCTTCTGACGGCCTGAATCAGGGGATCCTCTAGAGCCTCCTCCTCTGTTGGGGAATCAGAGGTAACATTGAGGGCCTTTAGGGACTCATTGATTAGAGAAGAGAGCTCTTCACGGCGGAACACCCTGACAATGCGAGCATGGTCCTCTTCCGGGATCTCCCCTTCTTCCAGCTCCTCGTCTTCCTCCTCTAAGTCCCTTTCGGAACCCTCCTCCTCTGGAGTGCCCTGGGACAGGGGAGGGAGGATCTCTTCACTTATTAGCCTGGTGCGCTTGTGGGGTATCCCTGAGTCCTGACCGCTCGCTCTCCTAGGTTTGTCTAATCTGGCTTCTGCTGGCGGACCTGTATCGCCTGGGCCAAGCCCCTGCCTGCGCCTGCAGTAAGCTTGGTGAAGCAAAAGGATGAAGTCTGGGGAGAAGAGCTCTCCGACCCCTTCCTCCAGCGTGGCACGGGATAGAGGGGGTGAGGGAACCTCTGTGCTAGTAGCCGGAGGTAACTGACCCCCCCCCTTCCGCTACCAGGGATTCCCCAGGCACCTGAGGTGTTTGGGACATGGTCAAACTGATTTCCTGCTCTACAGAGGTAGACGCTGCCGCACATGGCCTGCAGATTCCCGTCTCAGTGGGGGTGCCCCTCCGTGTGCCACAGGATGGGCACTTTGCCTTGGTAGCCATGCTTTCCAGTCGGCTCCGAAGGCTGTGCTTAGTGGCAGGACTAATCAATTGGCTGTATGAGAGAAAAAACTGAAAAGCAAAACCCAAAGCAAAACTGAGGGCAAATCAGGGGTCCCACTCCAGGGAATTGCTGTGGGAAGAAACTAGTTAACCCCTGAGCCTTCCTCTGTCCTAAGAAAGGTCAGCAATTTTGTTGAAGAGATGTGATCCACAGCGAGCTATTTAATTTAAAATAACCTAAAAATAGCATAAGAATAGCATAAAAATAACTTTAAACTAAATAAAGGTAAAGTAAAACCGACAATGATAATACTTGCTGTTTGTTGAACCGGGGAAAGCCGCGATTCCACTCCGTTGGCTCTACACGTGTTAGGCCGCGGCCACGTGGAGTCCGAAACGGAGGATCGCGCTTCTGCACGCTGCCCTGTTATGCAGGCCTGCTAGGAGGGAGCGTTCTCCGCGTCGCCGACTGCAAGGGCTGCCGCCGCTAGAAATTCCTCCGGAGGAGGGAGGCTTCAGCTGCCGGACCCGTGAATCGCCGCCGCACCCCGCTGCTCCAGGGGGGGGGGGGGGGCGTCAATGTCCCGCTCGTGTCACTGCCTCAAGCGCAAAGCCCCCTTTGGGGCTTCGGCGCGGGGCAGGGCGGCACCACGAGGGTGCTGAAAAACAAGAAAAACCCCCAGCCGAGGAAGAGGGAGATCTTTTATCCCCCTGCAGCAGGCAGCTCCGGTGTCCCCTCCGGTCTCCGGCCCGGTCGGAAAGGGAGGGAGGAGGGGGAGGGAGAAGCAGAGGGATTGCAGAACTTAAAGGTACAGGCACTAAAGGAAAAAACGAGCACCTTAACTAAAGAAAGAAAATAAATAATTAAAGAATTCAGCAATTAAATAAAATTAAATAACATTAATTAAGAGAAGGCAGGACTCCAGTAAGCCCTAGGCTTACGGAACCCTCCAGCTGCTTGGAGGCTGAGCAATACTGGAGTTAGGGGGTGGTCCCAGTGGTATTTATACCGCTCCATCCCCAAAAAGGTTGGGCTCAGCCTCCAAGCTGCTGGAAGGGTTACGCAACCCAGAAGTAAGGGACTGGACTGGAGTGACGATAAGGAACGCACATTAAATTGATTCTGCACATATTAAATTAAAGACTAGTTAACGAATGTACATCTTTAGCATACATCTTTAGATCCAAGTCTGAACTGCAGACAGCCTTTTGGTTTTAGTGAAGCAGAAATCTTCACCAATAGTGAGTTTGGGACATGTTACAGTGATGCAGTCAATGTTAGCACAACTTCGTGCTGACCACACTTACAGACGGTGCTGTTAAGTCAGAATATCTGACCTTTCGAGACTCTTCTTATAACATTCTACCCTTGGCCCGCCAGAAAAATCTCTTCAGCACTGCAACAGCAAGCCAATCAAGCTCAACAATAAATAATAGTCCTACTATAAAGTTACCAGATTTTTTGTAGCCAAATCTGGGATATTTATTGAAAGTGGGGGGAGAGGAAGGGATATCTTAGTTCCAGGTTTGAGCAACAAGGCCTGAAGGAGGAGATTCATTACCTTGCCCCCCCCCTCCACCATTGTATTTGTTTTAGCATATAGGTATGATGATATATTATTACACATAATCATATTTATAAGTTTCAAGCCAGGATAAAACTGCAGTGAAGTTAGTCTAATTTTCAGCAACTCAAAATAATTGCAAAGTAAGTGACAGCAAGGGGCCAATATTCAATGCCGGGGTCATATCTGGCCACCGGCATCGAACATCCAGTCTGCTCGGATAGCGTTTTAACTAACTAGGCAGCAGTGATATTCAGCTTTTGACTGGTTAGCTAAACCAGCTAAAGTTAGGACAGCTTTGACAGTGTTTAAATTTTTAGTCAGTTTAAGATAACCGGTCAGCGGAGATATTCAGTTTCTGGCCAGTTATCTCGAGCACCGCTCTGGAACACCATGATGCAACACAGTTAATATTGGGGCATTTAGTGGGAATTTTTTTTAATATTTTTTTTTAAGTACGGTCAAGTAAGTGCTGACTCCTGGCGACCTAGCAGCCTCTAGGTTTTCTTGGCCATGTATAACCAGAAGTAGATTGCCAGGCCTTTTCTTCTGAGGCAATGGAGGGATGGCTATGCTCCACTAATTATTCTGCTCACTGTGATTAACATGGTTAGCAGGCCTGCTAATTGCATTAATCTTTGGAATATGCCCCCTCCCCCATGTACCTAGTTATTGTGTGGTTTGTGTAGCAAATAATTTATTTTTTAAAAAACCCACTTCTACATTCCAGGCCCAGACTTAGAAATTAGAGGACAGGATTGTTGGCAGGATCCATAGCAGTTCATTATTTTCCCTCTTGTTTCTTTCACCTACCCTCCTACCACTCCCCCCCCAACCAAATTTTATGTCATCTTTCCACAAAGAGCACAATAACCCTTTTCCTTGCAGGGCGCAGTAGCACCTGGCTGAAATACACATTCTCACCCCGAGAGTCTCAACATCTAGCCCAGTTCCTCTTCTGCATTTGTGTGTTACAGAATGCACCAAGAGAGGCGACTGAATGGAATGTAAAAGAGTTTGAATCTTTCATTATGGAGATCACGCTCAAAAACTTACAACTCAAGCCAGCCCAGCACTCTGTTTACACAGTCATCACACATTTTGACTTTAGAAATGCATCTGAGGAGCTCAGGTTGCACAACATTATGACAAGGGTTTATTGTTGTCAACACCTACAGTACGATTTGCAGCGGCAGCTCTTCTCAGCAAGCAAAACAGGTAGAGAGAGAGGTACTGGGGACTTCAACCTAGTGTAAGATATTGTAGAGGTTAGGGAATTCAGATTAGGTAAACAGAAATCAAAGGGGCACATCACTGCATTATCACTGTTAGCAAGCGCTATCTACCACAGGGCCCGTTTTATTCCTATGGACCCTGCAGCAGATAGCTTATGCTAACCTACTGCTACTACTACTAATAGAAACATAGAAACATGATGATAGAAAAAGACCACATGGCCTATCTAGTCTGTCCTTCCATATCAACAACTACAACAGTCCACTTTTTACCTTTAGAGATCCTCTGTGTTGGTCCCATGCTTTTTTGAATTCAGTTACTGTCCTCATCTCTACCACCTCCACTGGGAGACTATTCCATGGATCCACTACTCTTTCCGTAAAGAAATATTTCCGCATATCACTCCTGAATCTATCTTCCTTCACCCTCATCCCATGTCCCCTCGTAGCAGAACTTGCTTTCAATTGAAAGAGGCTCTCTCCCTGAACATTTATGCCATGGAGGTATTTAAACATCTCAATCATATCACCTCTATCCCGCCTTTCCTCTAAGGTGTACATATTAAGATCCTTAAGTCTGTCCTCATATGCTTTATAATGAAGCCCATTAATCATTTTAGTAGCCACCCTCTGCACCGACTCCATCCTGTTCACATCCTTTTGAAGGTGCGGTCTCCAGAATTGCACACTATACTCCAAATGAGGTCGCACCAAAGACTTATACAGAGGCATTATCACCTCCTTTTTTCTGCTAGCCATTCCTCTCCGTATGCACCCAAGCATCCTTCTAGCTTTTGCCGTCGCCTTTTCTACCTGTTTAGCTACGTTAAGATCATCAGACACAACCACGCCTAGGTCCCGCTCTTCTTTAGTGGACAAAAGTACTTCACCTCCTATACTGTATTGCGCCCTTGGATTGCTGCAGCCCAAATGCATGACCTTACATTTTTTAACATTAAATCCCAGCTGCCAAATTCTAGACCATTCTTCAAGCTTAGCTAGATCCCTCCTCATGTTATCTACACCTTCCTGGGTGTCTACTCTATTGCAGATTTTGGTATCATCTGCAAAGAGGCAAACCTTACCCGACAGCCCTTCCGCTATATCACTAACAAAGATGTTAAAAAGAATCGGACCAAGGACAGATCCCTGGGCACACCACTGGTAACATCCTTCTCCTCAGAGTGAGCTCCATTTACTTGTACTCTTTGTTGCCTCCCACCCAACCAATTTCTAACCCAAGCAGTAACTTTAGGGTCCATCCCTAGGGTGCTCAATTTGTTTATAAGTCGCCTGTGAGGAAACAGTGTCAAAGGCTTTACTGAAATCTAAATACACCACATCTAGAGCTCTCCCTCGGTCCAACTCCCTGGTCACCCAGTCAAAGAAATCAATCAGATTTGTCTGACAAGTCCTACCTCTGGTGAATCCATGCTTCCTCGGATCCTGTAATCCGCTGGACTCCAGAAACCTCACTATTTTCTCTTTCAGCAGCGTTTCCAAAAATTTACTCACCACCGAAGTTAAACTAACCGGCCTGTAGTTTTCAACCACATCCTTACTTCCGCTTTTGTGTAAAGGCACCACATGAGCCTCTCTCCAGTCCTTTGGCAGCACTCCCGACTCCAACGAGGCATTGAAAAGGTCAGTCAGTGGAGTTGCTAGAACGTCCCCAAGTTCCCTCAGTATTCTAGGGTGTATCCCATCCGGTCCCATCGCTTTGTCTACTTTAAGTTGAGCTAGTTTCTCACAAACACAGTCTTCTGAAAATTGTTCAAGATGTCCCTCGCTTCTGTTCCTATTTGTGGGTGTTTTCTGAGGTCCTGCTCCTGGTTCTTCATCTGTGAACACAGAACAAAAATATTTGTTAAGCAATTCCGCTTTATCCTTATCAGCTTCAACATATTCCCCCCCTGCACCCTTGAGTCTGACAATACCACTTTTGCCCTTCCTCTTCTCACTAACATATCTGAAAAATGTCTTATCCCCCCATTTTATTACATTGGCTATTTCCTCCTCCTTTTGAATCTTTGCCTTCTTGACTACTTTGCTAGCTTCTCTAAGTTTTTCCAAATACAGATGCCTGTCTTCCTCTCTCTGTGATCTCTTGTATTTCATGAAGGCCTCCCTCTTTTTCTTCACTTTTTCAGCTACTTCCTTAGAAAACCATAGCGGTCTCCTTTTCCTTTTGCCTTTATTTACCATTTTAACAAAAAGGTTGGTTGCCCTTAAAATATCCCCTTTCAGTTTTGCCCACTGTTTTTCTACATCCCCCAGCTGTTCCCATCCCACTAACGACTCCCTGAGGTATTGGCCCATCTTCGCAAAGTTAGTCTTCCTAAAGTCTAAGATCCTCACCTTGGAATGGATTCTAACAGCCCTAGTCCTAATACTGAACCACACCATCTGGTGATCACTGGATGCAAAATGATCTCCCACTACAACACAGAAACACTTTCACCATTGGTAAGCACCAAGTCCAGTATGGTCCCTTCACGTGTGGGGTCTGTTACCAATCATTTGTACAGCACTACAAGACGTACGCAGTGCTTACAAAAAGATGTAAGATACAGTCCCTGCTCATCAGAGTTTACAGTCTAATCAAGACAAAACACATAGTGAAACTGGGGACTACAGTATGGTAAGATACACATAAGTAGTGGACAAGAGAGTGTGAGGGGCATCAGGATCCAAAAGCTGCTTCAAAGAGGTGGGTTTTTAGTCTAGATCTAAATAAGGCTAGAGAAGGGGCCTGACACACAGACTCAGGTAGTTTGTTCCAGGCATATGTAGCAGCAAGATCAAATGAACGAAGTCTGGAGTTGGCAGTTGGCAGAAGGGAAAAGATGAAAGGGATCTGCCAGAGGAGTGAAGCTCCCGAGGAAGCATGTAGAGTGAGAAGAGAAGAAAGATAGTGAGGAGTTGCAGAATGAATGCATTTGTAGGTCAATATGAGAAGTTTGAATTAGATGTGGAAACTGATAGGGAGCCAGTACAGGTAACCAGGGATTCAAAGGGTGGGCAGGTGAACTGTGACAGCACAATGTTGAGGTCCCACTCTGTCACTGGGACGGGGGAGGGACAGATGGGTGGTTTTGACAGCAGGTGCCCCCGCAGGAAACAGGTTACCAGAGGCTGGGCTGAGAGGGGCTTGCCTTCAACAGGGTGGTCGTGTGCTGCCATGGCACTGAGGCACATTCTGACAAAGTTTGATCTGAGCCTGATTTGTGAAAGATGGAGAAGGTACTGCAGCACCAGCTGCACAGGGCAGGAGAACAGGTTCACCCTTTGCTCCACACACCACACTAAGAACCTGCGCCATTTGAAGGCATAAGATCACCTAGTGGAAGCCTTGCGGGAGACCAATAGGATCTCCTCCATTTCCCCTAAGAGGCTGAAGGCAGCTAAGGCTACCCTTTCAGCAGCCACATTGTCAGTGAAAGGGGGTCGGTGCCTCCATTGATAACCGAAGGAGCAGCAGGAACCACAGCTGCCTAGGCCACTGAGGGGCCACCAGAATCAGTGACCTCTGTGGTGCAGGACCTTGAAGAGGGTCTTGGCTATCAACTGCATGGGTGGGAAGGAGTGCAGGAGGCCTTCCGACCACAAGATGATGAGAAACACATCCACTGCTACCTGGCCCGGGTGGGACTGGTGTGAGCAGAAGCGGGGCAACTGGTAGCTGTCTGGGCTGGCGTAGTGGTCCAACTGCGAGGTCCCCCAGAGTCAGAAGTGCCGGGTAGCCACTCTGGGGATACAGCTGCCATTCATGTGGTTGAAGGACCCTGCTCAGTTTGTCCACCAGGGCATTGTCCTGGCCTGGTAAATACCCCACCCGTAGGAGCATTCCCTGATAGAGCATGTAGGAGCAGAGCGAGATCCCGTGCCCCCTTACTTGTTCACATAGAACATTGCCACTTGGTTGTCTGTCTGGCTCAGCACTGGCTGGTGGCTCAGACAGTGGTGAAAAGCTCGTAGGACTAGGTATATGGCCCGGAGCTCCAAGAGGTTGATTTGCTGATTGCCCTCAGCTTGTGACCAGCTGTCCTGGGCATGAAGCTCCTTGCAATGGGTTCCCCAGCCCAGCAAGGAGGCGTCTGACATGAGGATCCTTAGAGGACGCAGAGCTTGGAAGGGCATCACTGCCAGGAGGGGCTGCAGATCCTGCCACCACGTCAGGGAGTCTGCTAGCTAGTGGGTCACTAAGACTCTGTCTTGGAGCCGATCAGTGGCCTGTGTCTACTAGTCCCGAAGATACCACTGGGCAGCTCTCATGTGCAGACGGGCATCCGGGGTGGCATGGATTGTGGAGGCCATGTGGACGAGTAGGTGCAGCAGGAGCCGGGCGGACACCAAAGGACGGTGTTGCACGTCTGCGGCTAATGCTCTGAGATGGCCGGTCCGCTGCAGGGGGAGAAAGGTCTTTGCCTGGACTCTGTCGAGTTTTACTCCTATGAACTCCAGCCCCTGTGTCGTCAGGAGATGGGACTTGGGGTGGTTTATTACGAACCCCAGATGTTGTAAGACATGAATGGTGTGAGCTGTAGCTTGCTGCACCTTGGTGGCTGTAATTTCTTTTATGAGCCAGTCGTCCAGGAAGGGGAAGACGAATACCCCTTGGAGACGAAGGTAAGTGGCCACCACTGCCAGGCATTTGGTGAAGACCCTTGGGGCAGATGCCAGTCTGAAGGGTAGTACCCTGTATTGGAACGGCCTCCCCCTACCATGATGCGCAGGTATTGCCTGTGGCTGGAGTGAATCAGGATGTGGGTATAAGCATCCTTCAGATCCAAGGAGCATAGCCAATCTTCCTGCTGGAGTTAAGGCAGCAATGTTCCAAGGGAGAGCATCTTGAACTTCTCCCTCACCAGGAACTTGTTCAGGTTTCGCAGGTCCAGGATGGGCCTTAGGCCCCCTGCCCACTTTGGCACAAGGAAATACCTGGAATACAACCTTTTGCCCCTGAGATGTTGGGATACTGGTTTCACTGCCTTGACCTTGAGGAGGCCTGTGAGTTCTTGTAGCAGAAGATCCCAGTGAAGGAGAGACCAGGAAGAAAGGGGGAGGTGTCTGTGCCAGGTGGAGAAGGTAGCCCTCCCTGAGCACTTGGGAGTGCCCAGAAATTGGTGGTGATAGTTGGCCACTTGTGGGCATAGTGTATCAGATGTACCCCTGTGGGCTGCTATCCTCCCAGGGGAAGAGAGGATATGCCCAAGGAGTCAAAAACTCCCTCCTGGCTGGGCTGGAAGCCGACATCTAGGACTTGAGAGCTTTCTGCTTACATGGGCCATGCTCCTGTCCCTTAGTCTGCTGACTCTGCTGGGGAGCTGGGGAAGTTTGAAAGTGTGGGTAGTTTTTGTAAGCAGCCCCTTTTCTCGGATAAAAGGGCTTTTTACCTGAGCCCTTCCATTGGGGAAGAATAGCAGTCTTCCTGGAGTGCCTGATCCTCATCATGAGTTCAGTCTCCAACTCGGCAGCCTTCTCCGTCATGGGTTTACCAAAGAGGTTCTCCCCTTGGCATGGGACACTGACCAATTTGTCCTGAACCCATTGCTTCTCGGTTGGAAGACTGTAGCCAGGCTTGGCTGTGGGCACTGATGCCCACTGCGCTTACTCTAGTTGCTGACCAGAAGCTGTCGTAGGCTGTTCGAACCTTAAACTTGGAGCACTCACGGACAGCTTTGGACAGGTTCCTCAACCGCTATAGGGGTTCCTTGGAGAGACCAGTCGAGAACCCGGAGAGCTCCTTCGCCAGGTCTCTCAGGTACAAGCCCATGTAGAGCTGGTAGGCTTGGATCTGGCCGATGAGCATTGAGTCCTGGTATCACTTTCTGCCGAGGGCATCCAAGGTGCGGGCCTCCCTGCCTGGGGGCACCAAGGAGTACGTCTTCTGGGTTTTCAGCCAACACATGGTTGACTCCACCAACATGAAGTTGTGTGGCAACTATGGCTTCTGGAAGCCAGGGCTCCGGCGGACCCGATACATTGAGTCGAGCTGCTTGCTCACAACATGTGCTGAAACCAGCGTTTCCCATATACGGAGCATGAGCCATTCCAGGATGGGTGGGATGTGGACCGTCACCGATTCCCTCAGTGGGGTCTCATATTGGAGGATTTCTAACTCCTCCATATGAGGGTCCTCTTCTGATTCCGTGGGGAATGCTAGAGCCCTAGACATATCCTGCATGAAGTTGAGTAATGCCATGTCTTCGGGTAGGGACCGACATCGAGACAGAGAGAGACGGGTCCGATGGGACATCACGGTGGTGACGAGTATCAGGGAAATTCCTCGTCCTCGGTCTCCCATTCCAAGTAATCGTTGGAAGACTTGAGGGGAGGGATGACCTGATGGCTCCAGGCCCAAGCCCATTTTGAGCCCCTCAGAGGCTCCTCGGCTGGTGTCGTGCACACTGGCCGGGGAAGAACTCAGTCCCATCGAGCGGGACCTGGATAGAGATCTCAATCGAGGATAGACTCAGGGCCGTATGGTCTCGAGGACTGGCTCGTCCTCTGGAGACGTTCTCGATGTTGAGGGTCCAGTGGTCTGGGCGGATGAACCAGTCTTGCTGGACATCAATGCCCGCTGCTTGTCCATGAAGGCAGACAGGCTGCACTCCAGCCCAGATGGCTCTGCAGCCCTTGACACAGGCACCAAAGAACTTGGACCCGGCGCTGGGGAAACTGCTAGGTACATATGACCTAGATTGGCCACTGTTGGAAACAGAATAGTGGGCTTGATGGACCTTGGTCTGACCCAGTATGGCATATCTTATGTTATGTTCTTATGGTTCTCTCCAAGGGGAGTCCTCAACAAGGATGGCCTCCGGAGACGATCTCTGGTCAATTCCTTCTGGGCGACCCTGAGCCCATGGACGAGCGGTGTGGACTGTGGGACTCGGCTCAGGCTTACCTGGCCTGTCGGAACCATCCAGAGATGCTGCCTTTGAGAGTTTCTTCTTCTTCTTCCTGTGTTCCCTTGAGGGAGATCCCCTTTCTGAAGACCCACAGTGTCGACCGGGATCCGCGGGCGTGCCACAGGAGTCCGAGGCTTCAGACGGGGCCTAGGCATTCGGAAGCACTGGGGACTCCGCGAAAATCTTGTGCTGCTACTGATGGCTCTTGAGGGCCTTGGTGGAATCTTCTTGCAAAGACCACAAGTCGCAGAGTCATGGTCTGCTCTGAGGCAGTGTAGACAACAATCATGTGTATTGGTGAGAGACATAAACTTTGTACACTGATCACTTTTTAAAACCACTGGTAGCCATGGGTGAAAAAATTACCCTTGCAAGGTCAAAGATCTGTGGTGCTGCCAGTTGCAAAAAAGGCCCAAAGGCACCAAATGGGAAAAAAAATCAAAAACGGACCGAAGACTCGATGCTGAAGCAGGGGGCTAGGGTGGCGGGAAGAGTACTGGTGCGAACGGGGGGAGAGTATGAAACTCAGAGAACAAATAATCAACTTTTTCTGGGGGAAGACAGACAGACGTCTAAAGGGCTGTGCGGATAAAAGGAGACTGAGTAAGATGGCACTCTTGGGCAGGAAGGAGATCACACATGCATGGTAGCATCTCCCAAAAGCTTTCTTTGAAAGTTGGGGAGATGCTTCTGCAAGGGATCCATCGGTGCTGACATCACCCATATGTGAGGACTGACTTCCTGCTTGTTCCTGGAGAAAGACTAGTATGGTCCATCTAGTCTGCCAAGTAAGGTGACTAGACTAGGTGTACCCGCCGCCCTGCACAGGCCACCCCCTTCTATGCATTTGTTTAATGTTGTACAGGTTGTTCTGTGCAGGTCACCCCTCTCTATTTGTTGAGGTATAAAAAAGAGTTACATTTATTTTGAATCTATCCCCTTGCTATAAAGGGATTCACTGTAACTGTCCCATGCCATTTTGAAATCTGTCACTGTCTTTGCTATCACCAGCTCCATCGGGAGGGCATTTCAAGCATCCGCCATCCTTTCAGTGAAAAAGTATTTCCTGATGTTGCTTTAAGTTTACCTCCTTGCAGCTTCATTGTATGCTCTCTAGTTTTACAGCTTCCTCTTTTTTAAAAAAGGTTTGTTTGTTCATTGATACCCTTTGAGTATTAAAATGTCTGTATCATACTTCCCCTGCCCCTCCTCTCCTCTAGGGTATACATATTTAGGTTTTCAAGTCTCTTCTCATACATCTTCTGGCACAGGCTCCAAATCATTTTGGCTGTCTCCCTCTGAACCGTTTTCAAGTCTTTTTATATCATTTGTGAGATATGGTCTCCAAAAATGATCACAATACTCCATGTGAGGCCTCACCAATTACTTGTACAGGGGCATTAATACCTCCTCCTTTCTGCTCGTTATTCCTCTCTGTATGCAACCCAGCATCCTTCGGGCTTTGTACAGACAAAATAAAAAATAAAGGGGCTGTTTAAGTGCGCTAAGCAGTTAGCATGCTACTACTACTACTACTGAACATTTACGCAGCGCTGCACAGATACATGTAAATGATGGTCCCTATTCATCGGAGCTTACAATCTAATAGAGAAAGACAACACAGTAGCTGTAGACATTGGATATAGCTAGGGGAATGGTAAGGAAACAAAGTACATCAGGGAAATCAAGATCCAAAAGAGGTAGCGAAGAGGTGAGTTTTCAGCCTGGATTTGAAAAAGGTTAGAGAAGGCGCATGACGTACAGACTCAGGTAGTTTGTTCCAGACATAAGGAGCAGTAAGGTGAAAGAAGCAAAGTCTGGAGTTGGCAATAGAAAAGAAGGGCACTGATAGAAGCAGATTTGCCAGAAGAGCGGCGTTCTCGAGGAGGGGTGTAGGGAGAGATAAGATAGGAAAGGTAGTGAGGAGCTACAGAGTGAATGCACTTATAGGTCAGTAGAAGAAGTTTGAACTGGATGTGGAAACAGATAGGAAGCCAATGAAGAGACTTGAGAAGAGGGTAATATGAGCATGACGAGGCTGGCAGAAGATTAGCCGCGCAGCAGAGTGTTGAACAAATTGAAAGGGAGAGAGGTGATTCAGAGAGACATCAGCAAGGAGCAGGTTACAATAGTCTAGACAGGAGGTGACTAAGGAGTAGATAAGTGTCTTAGTAGTGTGTGTTCAGAAAGGAATGGGCGAATTTTGTTGATGTTGTAGAGAAAGAAACAGCAGGTTTTAGCTATCAGCTGGATGTGTGTGGTGAAGGAGAGAGAGGAGTCAAAGACGACCCCAAGGTTGCGAGCTGGTAGCGCAAGAACACAGTAACTTATAATGACAGCATGACAGTGTGCACTAATTCATATACTAATGGCATGCCATTTTAGGGCACAGGAACTGGTCAGAGAGTGGGCATAGATTGCACAGAGCATTTGGTGCATGGGGCTTTAACATATGCTGTCACTTATCACAACTTCAAGAGATGGCAGTAAGTGCAGCTACTTGATCCCAATGCACTTACCATGTAGCAGGTAAAACATCATCCCCCAATCCTCCCATCTAATATTCCTGACATCCAAAATAGACCCCCACCCTCCCGATTCCTCTACCTGACACCCACCAAACCAAATAGAACTCACCCCCTGGAATCTCCCAATGTCCTTGAGCTTTTAGGGCAGATGAAGGCACTCTGGCACTCTCAGAAGTTAACCACACAGGTTTTGCACTTATCACATGTTAATTTTTGTATATAACACACATGCAATAGGTGCAAAAATGTACTGCTCTTTAGTAAATAGGCCACAAAGTTTTAAAAGCCTGACTAAAGGGTCTCTGGAACATAAAGTATCCACAGTACCAGCCCTACCATCACACATTTTCTGTGCTGCTTGATGTATAATTAACTAGCTCACAGACAGATATGAACATCATTTCCCATCCAGTGCACTCGCTCTAGGAACTCTGCTAACAGGCAAATTCCTCAAGTCAGTGTCAGAAAATGCCAGGCGTGTCTCATTTACAGTTAGAGTGCCTCAGGATTCTGCTGAACACCAGAACATGCCAAAAGCCATGTGCACGTGATTAGGAAAATACATAACACTATGAAAACACAACTCCTCTAAAGAGCTACAGCCTTTAAACTGCCAAAGCTGTGATAAAACAGAAGGGAGATGGCTATGTTTTTATTTATTTGAGACTTTGATATACTGCCATTTCAACAACAGATTTAATAGCCCGGCAATTTACAAGACCAATAATTTAAGTGGGCGAAGGTAAAAAGCCTAAGACAGACAACAGGGGGCACAAAAGGAGGAGGATGCATAGAACAATAAAAACTTGCACATAACATAAAATTAATGCAGAAATATAAAGGGAGGAAGGTAAGCCTAGATACTAACCTGCAGTACTGAAAGATGCGAAAGAAAGTATGCTAAGGAGCCTATTTACTAAACTGGGCTAGCTGTTAACACATGCTTGAGTGCATGCTAATGGGCCATGCTAACAGTCTGCATGCACGCTGAGCAGACAGAATGGGATTAAGGTGAAATTAGACCTTACCTGCTCATTTTCTTTCTTTGAGTCCCTCCAATCCAGTCTAGTCCAGTCCAGTCCAGACATGGTTTATGCTCATCCACCAGCAGATTGAGACTGAGAACACCAAGATGAAACACTCCATCTTAAGTAGTCTGTGCCCCAACGCAGAGCCAATAGGAACCTCTCAAGGCAAAAGATCGGAGTCCCAAAAACCCCCATTCTCTACCAGCACTAGACATAACAACCACACTCCTTCTGAGCATGAAAATGGTGCTCCACAAATACAATGCACTAGAGCCGTGCTCAAATAGTAAAATGTGGATTTATTTTTTTTCAACAGAAAACAGCCTATGGACCAAGAAGGCCCGAACTGCAGAAAACACAGCAGAACACAGGGAAGCCACAGGCAGCAACAGAGTACCAGAGTCCCATCAAAAAGAGATGGCCCGAACGCACGCACTCCAAACACAATCTTTCAGAACAGGTGCAAAACCAACATAAAGCAGCAGCCAAGCCCAAGGTGGGTCCTGGACTGGATTGGAGGGACTCAAGGAAAGAAAATTAGCAGGTAAGGTCTAATTTCACCTTTCTCATCATCCCTCCAGTCCAGTCCAGACATGTGGGATGTAACAAAACAGTATTACTGCGGGGTGGGTACGGGAAATCAACCTGTAGCACCTGCGCCCCAAAATTCATATCCTGTCGTGCCTGTACATCCAGCCTATAATGACATGCAAACGAATAGAGTGACGACCACATCGCTGCCTGATAAATGTCCTGAGGCAGAACAAGGCTAACCTCCACCCAAGAAGAAGCCTGAGCCCTAGTGGAGTATGCTTTCAAACCTGCCAGAATCACTCACCCCCTTCAGTAGATAGGCTGACTCAATAGCTTCCCAGATCCAGCGGGAAATGGATGCCTTAGAAGCCGCTTCGCCCTTCCTAGGATGCCCAAAAAGCACAAAGAGATGCTCTGAACATCTGAACACCTCAGTCCCCTTCAAATAACCTCTTGAGTGACTGACACACCTCCGCAGCCCCCTTCCCCCATCTTAGACTGTAACTTCACTATCCTGCATTCTGGCAGGAATACCATGACCCACTGCGTGTTGAAGTGGGCACAAAGGTTCTCCAGGGACTGGGATGGAGTCAAGTTGCCTTTTGCAAGAATGACAACCCAACGTAAATCCTGCAGCTGGAGAATCACACAGGCAGTCGCCTCCCAACTCATCCAGATTAACCAATCTAATCGTCCAAATAGGGGTGTACAAGAATGCCCTGTTTCCGCAATGCTGCTGCCACCACACCACCACCACCATGGTGAACACCCAGGGAGCAGTGGCAAACCCAAATGGCAAAGCCTTAAAGTGAAAATGCCCCTGCGGAATTGCAACAAAAAAAAAATGCAGGAACAACTGGTGTTCGGGACAAATGGGAATATGCAAATAGGTCTTGATCAAGTCCAAGGAGATCAAGAACTCCCCCTGCCAAACAGCCACTATCATGGAGCACAGGGTCTCCATGCATCCGGGGAACTCTGAGAGCCTTGTTGCGAAGAGCCCTCTTTCTTTAGAACCACAAAATAGATTGAATACTGTCCCAAGCCCCATTTACCTCGAGGTACAGGAAAAAAAAGCCTCAAGCTGCAGAAGATGGTCAAGCATCAGTTGAATAGCCTGCTCTTTGGCAAGAGCCTGACAAAGGGACACCATGAAGGCATCCAAGAGAGGCCTGGTGAACCTGAAAGCATAACCTTTGCGGATCACCTCAAAGACCCAAGCAGTGGTGTGATTTGGGTCCAGGCGGGGTAGAACTGGTGCAGATGATCGCCTACTGTTTATCAGGAGGAATTTGCAACTCCAGGAACACCAGCAGCCCCATCCCTGCCACCTGGACCCCTCCCCCTTGCAAAACGAGGGCACCTTTAGAAGAAACTGGGAACTTTGAGAATTTGCACCTCTGGCAGGACAAAACTTACGTGACTCACAGCCACGACCCCAAGAGAAGGACTTCTGTCCAATCTCTTTGGACTTATCCTCTGGAAGACAAGGCACCTCGGTGTCCCCCAGATCCTTCACCAACTTCTCCAGGTCCTCCTCAAACAACTTCCCCGCAAAAGGAAATTTGCTCAACCATGTCTGCGGACCTGTTCCACAACCACAGAAAACATCAGGCAGCCCACCACAGTGTCTGTACAGAGGATGAGAGCTCCCCTTCCTCCAAATCCTACTGGTCTTGCTCCTCCAGAAGGTTAGAGGGGCCCTTCATCGGCCCTAAGGACCCCGAGGACCTTCCAGAAGCCCCATATCAAAGTCTGGAGACCTCTCCCTGGGCAGACACTTTGCTGTAGTCGAGAGAGCCCACCCCCCTTCAAGGGAGGTGAAGTCCGCAAGGGGGCTCCTTTACTTAGCTCCTGCTGCAGACTAAAAGCCTGATGCAGCAGCAGGGTAAATTCTGGGGAAAAAAAGGGCCCACACACATGGGCTGCAAAAACGGAGTCTTCCCTCACTCCAGGGCAGAAAAATCAGAAGAATTAAACATGGCGCCAACCCCCCCCCCCCCCCATGCAACAGCGGTCCATCGACCCACCTGCTGTCTCTTGGGCAACCGAGCTGCCGGCTAATTGATCCACGGTAGCCATTCTCTCCCTGAAACAGCCGCAACAGAGGCTGACATCAGAGAAAGAAGCCCAGCGGCTGCTGCAGGCCATGCATCGGCCATGCTCCTGGTCGGCCATGTGCGCCATGGCTTGGTACCAACTGGCACCCATAACCTGCCACTCCCGGAGCTTCATCATGCTGCTGCTGATTTTGCTGGGTTTAGACTTCCTGCTTTCTGTTTTGTTTTTTTCTAAACTAAAGGCAGGGACCGAAGGCTCGACCACTGTCCCCTGCCACAGGTTGGGGAGGAGGAGAAGAGGGAGTTGCCACTTCCTACTCACCCAGAGGGTCACCAAGGAGCAGCTAAGGTAGAAGATCGGGAGGAACCCAGATCCATCAGATCTGCACCCCTAAGGTCTATAGCCCAGCACCAAAGACCAGAACCAAGCACAGGCAATGTTCATCCACCTACTGGAAACTGAGAACTACTGGCTCTGCACTGGGGCACAGACTAAAAAGGGAGTGTTTCAGCTTAGTGTTTTCAGTCTCCACCTGCTGGTGGATAAGCATAACACATGTATTTGGACTGGACTGGAGGGATGACTAGGAATACCACACTATCTGCCCAGCATAGACGGGGAGGGAAATGGGTGGGGTAGAGGCAGAGCATGAATGTGTCTGCACATCACAGTTATCACATTCGCCGTCAATGTTGCAGTTAGCATGGGTTCACTTAATACCACCTCAGTGGCGCGACTGGTGCATGTTAGGGTCCGAATCAGTGCTGTATCTTCTGGAACAATGCTGTACACACCCCTAACAGGTAGTACACAACTTTTGCATGTACCACACATTGATTTCCACCCTCAATGTATGATGTCTTAAAAACCCTTGCTCAATTTAATAAACCAGTCCATAATTATCAGGAAATACATTACAGAGCAGTCATACTTTTACATGTTTCGTGAATTTAGGAGGAGGGAGCGGAAGCCAAAAACCACGGCCAGACACAATTAGGTATATCCAAAAAAAACTTTATTCGTTGGGTCTTCGAATAAAGTTTTTTTGGATATACCTAATTGTGATTGGCTGTGGTTTTTGGCTTCCGCTCCCTCCTCCTATTGTACTTCTGTGGAAGACCTCCTTCTCCTGTTGTTTGGTTATGTTTCGTGAATTTACCAGTTACTGGAACTTTTTGCCTAAAGAATTGTGATCTGAAATGGATATGCTCATATTTAGTAAAAGGCTGAACACATCTATTTAAGCAGGCTTTTTCACAGCTTATTGAAAACTAATATGAATAGGGTTTGCCACCTTGTTTTTTTAAAGCATTTTTTAAATATTTTTTTGTTCCTTTTATTGGAAGTTTGCATTTAAATGTTTTCTGTTGTGAACTGTGTCACATAAAAATTAAAATGAAATAAAAACTACAATATGTTACACTGTAATCCACTTAGGTTTATACTGTATAGCTTGAAATAGAAATTATTTTGAATAAATAAATTTCTGAGGGGTGTTTTCAAGATGAACATCGATGGGAAAAGAGTTCTATAAAGAAGCGGCTTGAATACCAAAGGCAGCAGAATGGGTGGCCGCCACTCAGGGGTGGCAGAAGGTTTTTTTCTTTGGGGGGCGGGGCATGAGCATTGCCTCATGCCCACCCTGCGGGCAGAGACCCTTCCTGTTTGCAGACAGGAAGGGCCTTTGCCATGATCATGACTTTTCTTCCTCATGGGGAATGGGATCTCCATGGGCAGACTGCTGCCTGCTGGCCACAGTCATTGCAAATTCTCTTTCTGTTTGCCTGCAATCCCTGTGGGCAGACAGGCTCTGTGCATTGATCGTCGCCAGCATGCATAGGCAGCCTACTGCCTGTCATGCTACAATTTTTGGTGGAGCCAGAGCCCATGTGGCTCACCCCCTTTCCAACACTGTCACTCAAAAACTTTAGAGCATGTTGTTGCCAATTGGCTCCATAAAATGTGCAGAAAGCTTAGTTACTCAGCTGTAATAGGTATTCTTCAGGGACAGCAAGATCAGTCATCACATATGGGTGACGTCGGAGCCAACGGAGCCCATGCAGGAGCATTTCCCCAGCTGTCAAAGAAAGCCTTTGGGATATGCTACCAAGCATGCGTGGTCCCCTTCCTGCCCAAGGGTGCCATCTTGCTCAGTCAGATGACATAGCTAAGACAGTAGTAAAAATCAAACAAGGTAGGAAGGCAACTCCAAGGGGAGGAGGGAGGGTTGTGAGGACTGATTCCTGCTGTCCCTGGAGAACACCTGTTGCAGGTGAGTACCTACGCTTTCTCCAGGAACAAGCAGGAAGTCAGTCCTCACATATGGGATTCCCTAGCTCCAGCTGCTGAGGACCGAACCACGAAAGCACCAACTGTGACCAAGTCAGGTAGCCGTAAGTTGCAGAAAATGAGTACCCAACTGAAAGACTCTTCAAGACCCTAACGCCTACACCCCGAGAATATTATGGAGTATTGCCTGGCCAAATGCACTGTCCCTGTGGGACTCGCTCTCCAGGCAGTAGTAAGCTACAAACGTATAAATTGAAGACCATGTGGTGGCCTTGCAGATCTCCGTCACCAGTACTGAGCGAAGGTTGGCCACTGACATGGCTATCACCCTCATGCAATGCGCTGTGATCCAGTACTCAAGGGAGAGGCCAGCTCACTCGTAAGTGAGAGCGATGCAATCTGCACCCAAGTGAACAGAATCTGCTTAGCTAAAGGGAACCCTAGTCTGTGGGTCATAAGACATGAAAAGCTGAGGAGCTTTGCGATGGGACTGAGTACACTGTAAGTAGAAGGACCCATTTTCAATCTAGTGTACGATGTACTAGTTCCTCCCGGCCAGCGTGAGGCTGCGGGAAATAGGTGGGGAGGACCACCTCTTGGTTGAGGTGGAAAGGAGACGCCACCTTCAGGAGGAACTTGGGATGCGTGCGGAGCACTACCCTGTTCTTGCAGAACCTTGTATATGGTGGATCTGCCACCAGGGCCTGGAGTTCACTAAGTCTTCGAGCAGACGTGAGAGCCTCCAGGAAGGCCACTTTCCAAGAAAGGTACCACAGGTGGAAAGTGGTCAGGGGCTCAAATTGTGGTCTGGTGAGCTGTGAAAGCACTACATTGAGGTCCCACTCTGCCGCCGGAGGGCAGAGAGGGGACTTGGATAACAGAAGGCCCCAGAGGAACCTGGAGACCAGGAGCTGGCCCGAGAGGGGTTTTCCCTCAATAGGGTGGTGGTGGGTGGCTATGGCGCTCAGATGCACTCTCACGGAATTAGACTTCAGCCCAGTGTGTAATAGATGCAGTAGGTACTGGAATACTAATTGCACATGGCAAGACAGCACCAGGTGGAGAATCTTCTCCACTTAAAGGCATAAGCCCGTCTTTTGCAGGGTTTTTGGGAGGCCAGTAGGATTTCCTCGACTTCTTTCAGAAGACTGAAATAAGCCAGTGCTACCCTTTCTGCAGCCACGCTGTTAGCATTAGCGATCCCAGATTGGAGTGCAGAAGGAGCCCTCCTCCTAGGACAGGAGGTCTGGGGCTTGGCCCAGCGGGACTGGGAGTGCTACTGACAGGGAGAAGAACAGTGGAAACAAAGGTTGCCTGGGCCACCAGGGGGCAATCAGTTTAACTGATGCCCTCTCGCTCTGGACCTTGAAGAGGGTCCTGGCGAACAGGAGGGGGGGGTCGGTGGGAACGCATAGAGTAGGCCCTCGGACCACAAGATCAGGATGGCACCTGTCATCACTCTCGCCTGGTGCAGCTGATGCAAGCAGAAGCGAGGCAGCTGCATGTTGTCCAGAGAGGCAAATAGGTCCATCATGGACCTGCCCCAGAGGTGGAAGAGCCCTTTTGCACCCTGGGGTTTAGGCACCACTCGTTTGGCCGGAGGACTCTGCTCAGCCTGTCCGCTAGGTAGTTGTCCTGACCCGGGAGGTAGACCGCTCACAGGAGCATGCTGTCGCAGGCTGCAAAGGAGAGGAGGGCCACCACCTCCTGGCAGAGGGACTATGAACCCGTGTCCCCCTGCTTGTTGATATAAAACTTGGCGACTTGATTGTCCATCTGGATCAGTGTGGGCCGATGTCTCAGGCAGTGGCGGAACGCTCGTAGGGCCAAGAAGATTGCTCTGATCTCCAGGAGATTGATATGTAGCAGTGACTCCTCCTGAGACCAGCTGCCCTGTGTGCAGAGGTCCCCACAATGCACCCCCCAACCCAGAAGGGAGGCATCCATGGTCAGGGATTCCACCAGTTGGCAGGTAATCTTGACCCTGTCCCGTAGCCTACCCATGGCTTGAGTCTACTGTGAGCAGAGGCACCACCGGGCTGTCCACATGTATAAGTGGAGTGGAGGAGTGGCCTAGTGGTTGGGGCAAGGTACTTCAGGCCGGAAGGTCGGTGGTTCAAATCCCACTAGAGGACAGCAACCTTGGGCCGGAAGGACTGGGGTTTCTAGTCCCACAGGTGCTCCTTGTGGTCTTGGGCAAGCCACTTAACCCTCCATAGCCCATGTTCCCTGTAAAATAGTTATCTCCAAGTTATAATACCCTGTTCAATGTAATTTCAGTTTGTTCAATGTAAACCGCACTGATGCAGAATAGCGCGGTATATAAGAGAATGTAAATAAATAAATAAAATAAGTGAGCTGAGGACGTTACGTGGACCATAGAGGCCATGTGGCCCAGCAGGCAGAGAAGGAGATGAGCTGGCACTGACCAGCAGCGCTGCATCTGCCAGTTGTCTGAGGCGTTCTGCCCTGTCTCCTGGGAGGACGCTCTTGACCTGTAAAATGTTCAGCTGAGCACCTATGAATTCCAGACTTTGGGCTGAGAGAAGTGAGATTTGGGGTAGTTGATGACGAATCCCAGGTTCTGCAGAAGGAGGGTTGCACGCTCTGTGGCCTGGCTGGCCTTCTGCCCCTGATTAGTCAGTCATCTAGGAAAGGGAAGATGAAGGCCCCTTGTAAGCGAGGAGGACCTGGGGTCCAAGTCATGGAAACTAGCCGGAGAGGATCGGATGCCTGAGAAATGGGACCGAGACCTCAACCGGTGCCAAGAGCTTAACCAAGACCGATGGCACTCTGAGCTTGACTCAACGACCGGGGACTCCCCCGCAGTCGGGGGCCCGGTCGTCACGGCAGATCATGTGGATGAACCAGCCATCATATGAGCAACTATGCTTCTAAAATAACCCCAAACAGCATAAGGGGAAAATGTTAGAGATCCAAATAATTTAACTGAATCCAAAGAAGCTTGTGTATATATTTCTCCAAGTAAAGTATAACAAAATAATTGCAGAGGAAATCAACAGGACTTACAAATAAGGTATGGGCATCATATAACTATACTTACAGTCAAAAAGCAGATTGCTTCACAATTGTACAGTGTTTCTGCCCGACTTATTTGAAAAAAATTCTAATCTTATACCAAAACAAGCTTTTGCAAGTATTTTTGTAAATGTTACTTACTATCTTTCAATAATTAGTGCCTTTCAGTAACTCTATTAATAAACTCTGGTGGACTTCAACTGTCCATACTTGCAATGTCCCATTCTTCTGAAAAGCAAAGACATTAAAGAAATGTGTACTTATCTCTGGTACTACACCCAAGTAACATCTGCTTACTTCATAAAGAAACCTTCTGACTTTCTTGTCTGTTGTAAACAGCAAAGTAAGGAAGATTCTGAGAGGATACTAATATGGGTGTAAATTTATATTTTTTTTGTAATACAGATTGGAGAATATGAGTACTCACAGAAATTGAAAGACATCCAGTACTGAATGTTCGAATCACCTAAGTAGGCACTTTTATGTGCCCAATCACTATTGGGTTCCTTTATGAAGCAAGCAAGAGGGTCTCTTTAGAAAAATTGCCTGATAGTTATATAACTGTATGGTTGAATAAGAAAACTTCATTTATTTCATGAAAGCTAACCTTCCTTACCACATGCCCCTCTCTCACCACTCCCCCCTTACAACAGACTGTCACTCAGAAAGGTTGCCAGTGCCACATGTAAAGTTTGTGATCTAATTAAAGAGCACACATCACAGAAATAGATTCATTTATGTTAATGTGGAATTCAGATACACCACCCACTATATGCCAGATATATTTTTGAAATTGTATTATTTATAGCACACCTACAGCAGCAGAAACAAACTGATAGAACTTGACAGGGAAAATACAATGTATCTAGTATACTTAATTCTGTGACTCACATATCATAATGCCAGTGATTGCAGAATAAAGAAAAGGCATGCAACAATAAATAACATACACGGAGTTTTCAGGATGTAAGACATATAGGCAACTTATCAAGGTGTGACTGGAAATTCCTCTTAAGCACTTATTTCCCCCCCTCCTACAACACCTCCGTTTTACTCTTTGTCCCCCCCACAGGTAGCCTTCAATTTCTTCCTCCAGCAGGCTGACACCATTTTTACATGGACTGTTGATGACTGACTAGGGCTCCTCCTCAAAGCAGAATGCAGACTCCCTGAGCAGGCTGGTTAGACAGGCTACAGTGACAGCACAGTTGGGGGGTCCCTCTTCAGAATCTGGGCCGGGGCAGTAGCAGTAGTGGCAGTAGGGAGGGAGCTGGGTTAGGCCTGCAAGAGTGGCCATCTGAGAATGAATGAGAGGCAGGCAGCAGTGGAGGAACTTAGGGGGCTGTACGGAGAAGAGATGGGTGGGCACTGGGCAGTCAGTGGCGTGGAGGATACTTGGCATAAGCGGCACAGCTCAAGAAGCAGAGGAGGAAGGGACCTCAGATCAGCTTTGGCACTCAACAGGCAGAAATGTTCTGTAATGGCACTCAGCTAACAGGCATGTGCGAACTACTACTACTATTAATCATTTATATAGCGCTACAAAGCATATGCAGTGCTGCACAAACACACATAGAAGACAGTCAAAACAGCCTATTGCTGTGCCTGTGTCACTCTGATGGTCATGTAGTAAGCCAATGAGATGCAGACAGCGGGCTGGCCTGTAGCAGAGAGGCTCTCGCAGAACATACCAGCTGAGCAAGTTCACCATGGCTGTCAACTTCTGGGTGACAGAGGATGCCTCACAAAAAGTACAGCTCTTGAATGGCTTGCAGCCAGCCTAGCCATATAAAAAACAACCTGTCAGGCTTAAAACCGTCTAGTTAGCAACCCTATTCTAAACAGGGCAGATATAAAGTATGCAGGCTAGGCCATCGGATGAACAGAGGGGGCAGAAATATTTGTTTACTTGCTTATGTACTTTTTATTCATATTCCGCAATAATCCCAAGATCTAGAAACACACAATATTACCAAAGTAAAATGACATAAAATGAACAAAAGTATAAAAGAAAAAGTTAAATAGTAAAAACCAAAGAGTAAGACAATTTAAAATAAAAAATAATCTTCTGCCCACCAAAATGGTGCTACCACTCTGAAGTCACAGCCTCTTATAAGCCCTTAAATGAGCAAATACAAATGCAAAAACTATGCAAGACCAGCTAAGGCCTGTTGAAACAAAAATGATTTTAAATGCATATAAAAGAGCAAGTAGCTGGCTAATGCCTTGAGATTTATGGTAATCAAGGCTTTTTTGTGCCGGTACATAACGGTACGGCATACTGGCACCTTTTTCCATGGGGACATCACCTTAAAAAAGAAAACCCTCAGGGATTTGCTCCCCCTCTCCCCACCACTGCCATTTTTCCTGTGTCTACAACCAAACAACCAAAAAGAAAAAAGCCATGGGTCTTCACACCTCCATGCTTGGAAGGCCTGGAAATGACCGCCCTGTCTGACGCAATGAGATGCGTCAAAAAGGGGCAGGCATTTGCAGGCCTTCCAAGCATGGAGTCATGTAGACTCACGGCTTTTTTTTTTCATTGTTTAAAGTCCGATGCCCGCTGCTGCTGCAGACATAGGAAAAACGGCAGTGGCGGTGGTGTGGTTAATGGATGGAAGGGAGATGTTGGCTGGGGAGCGGTTAATGGTTGGAAGGGAAATGCTGGATACGAAGAGAGACTTAATGGCTGGTTGCAGATGGTGTGGCCATATAGGGGTGCAGCTATAAACAATCACCAACACTCTAAAGTTGGCCGAGTACTTTTTTTTTAACACAAAAAAGCACTGCAAGTAATATATTCTAAAGTACTGGCTGAGCAAGAAAGAAAGCTCTTTCACGTATGCTGCTCGATTGAAAATGCTTTACTTCAGGGTCATCCAACCGATAACACCTTCTATCCACAGAGACCTGGGAGAACAATACCTTTTTAAAATCAGTATATATACTAAATTGGAGCCTCACTAGAAAGTGCCTTAAACACTAAGGTCAGAACCTTAAAACAAACGCGCCAGAACACGCAGCCAATACAGTATTATACATTCATGTTTACTAAAGTTAGTCAAACGGCGTTCTACAGCAATCCGAACCAGCTGCTATGACTTTGTAGAAACCTTGGACAAACCAAAATACAGCACGTTGCAATAATTGTACTAGAGAAGGCTGAAACTAGCAGACCAATTGTTCTGTTCAGCTTTTCTGGCACAAGACTCCTTGCTATGTGGAAAGGCTATACCAGCCGCAGTACGCTGAGCCAGCCTCTCTGGGATTAGCCATCACAGCATTAAAAAATATGCAACAATAAAGTGATCCCTTTACATTCTGTAAAATAAGAAATCTGATGGTAATAGTCTGCTGTATGTTTCATTCTCAACCTTTAAAACGAATGGAAAATATATTTAGACATCAGCTTCCTTACTTTCTCAATGATGGCTGTGTTTCTTTTTTTTTTTTAATAAGAAAATGAACTGAAGCTAGCCAAAGCCCTACCAGACACCAGTCATTATGAAGCAACAGCCAATCAGTGATCAGCATGAAGGCCGCAATTCTCTGGGCCAAGCTCATTCTACTATAGCCACAACAGGAAAATATATCAGAGGAACTCAAATACAGGAATGCTTTAAAATTAAAATTATAAGATTTGAGCAGACCCCCAGCCATATAATAGTAAAGTCTGTTGTCCTATTTTGAGGTAAAACTGAATTTTCCCCCAAGCCCTTTTCTGTCTAAAAAAGCAATGTGAGAGCACCACAAATTTACCTAAACCTCTGATATGAGCTATTTTATCTGTTTGTTTAAACAGTTGCTGCTGACAGGCAATGTTCCTGAGAAACTGCGTGGGTGTCCTTGCAACTAAAAACGCAATATCACAGCAGCTCAGATGGAGAAGTCCCATGCGGCTTCATGGAAATGTTGCTGACAGAAGCAGCTATTAATCTGGTTAATGCAATTGGAGGATAAGGCACATCCGTGCTTGGAATGCAAGTAAGATAAAATGTGATGCATGTAAGGCTATGGAGAGCTTTTCTGTACACATCAGAGGAGGTACCTGACTTATGAACTCCACAAGTCATGCAGGTATCAAGAAAACTCACTAAAAAGCATACTATGAGCTACTTCTGGAACCCAAATGTTTCAGACCAGACCAATCTTACACCTTACAGGGTTGCATTCAAAGAGCTTCGTATATGTTTACCTGATTTGTATAGACCTGAAGGGGGTGCTGTTTCATCCTCAGTGGTTTTGACTTCCAGAGGTAGACAGCAACAGAATACTGGGTTTGCCTGAACATACTCCATTCTGACAGTATTTTAGAAACAGCTCTGTTAAACGTGGAGCGCATTCTAAAATACACAGAAGGAAGTAGAGAAAGGTACAGGGATTTATATTCATGCGCAGCAGGAGGTACCACTTCACAAATGTACACGTGGGAAAAATCTGAGGAAACCCAACAACTTGCATATGTAAATGTTGGCATTTCATCGCACACATGTACATGTCGACACTAACATGTGTATGTGAGCCATTTTGCAACCCTAGACATGCAGATGCTCTTAAACTACAGAGAACTCTGTCTTTGCCTTGGTTCAATTTGGGAGACAAAATAAACACTGAGGGATTAAGGGGGATTTTCCCCCATAATCCCTCCTGCTTTTTTCCCATCTGACAGCACCCTCCTAAATCTTTGGACCCTTGTCAATTCCTTAATCTAGTCCTGCCCATTTCAACACACACTATGTGACAGTATACATTGCAACCAATAAGAAAGCAATATAATGCAGTCAGTAGCTGTGGTTGGGCATTTATGTAGGACACAGTTTTGCAGGTTAGGTGACTGTAGGGGTAGTAATTTTGGGAGTGAGGTACTCTGCAAGATACTGGGGCAGTTACAGTGGGGAGTTCTTGGGGTTGGGGCATTTGCATGGGGGAGTTTTTGAGAGTGGAGCAATTGTGAGGGGGATAACTTTGGTGGGCGGGGCAGCTTACAGGGGAGTTGT
The DNA here is from genome assembly GCA_033557465.1 of Ichthyophis bannanicus. NCBI lineage: Eukaryota > Metazoa > Chordata > Amphibia > Gymnophiona > Ichthyophiidae > Ichthyophis > Ichthyophis bannanicus. Next base: position 220,576,141 of record CM066037.1, on the reverse strand, counting down.
CGTTTGAGACGGGGCAATTGTTGGGTGATCGTTTTTGCAAGTGGAGGCAGTCAGCGGGGTGGTAAGCTGGATGCAGGGACATTTGCTGAGGTGCTAAGCCAATTGCAGGGGCATTTTTTAGGGGCTGGGACATTTTGCAGGGTGGTGGGGCGGTTTGATTTACATTAATGATTATTGTAATTTATTTTAATTTTCTCTTATTTATTTTATTTTATTATTATCTATTATTGTAAACAGTCTAGACAGTATCTCAAATAAATTGAATCTTGAAACTTAAAACTTGTATTAAAATTGGACCAAATACCACATACAAATAAGGCAGGAGAACACAACAGGTGTCAAGCCAGAATGTCAAAGACAGACCAGGCGCCACCTGAAAAGCAGCTAACAGACACACAAACACTCAACTTCATGATAGCCAACCACAGATGTATGCATGGAAATAGTCACAGGACGCATCAGCTCTAGCAGCCACAATTGGGGTATATAAGGGCCTAGAGCAACAAAGGTCCTCTATCAACCAAATGTGTACTCTTGCCCTTTGCCTTTCTACTCATGACTCCTGAAATGGAGGATACTCCACTTTGACCAACAGACCAGTAGAAGACATCTCATGAGATCAGAATCAGTCTGGAAAACATCCAAAATAAAGAAAATGTTCGTTAGTACACAATGGACCCATCGACTATATGTGCAGATCCTACCCTTCCCACACAGAAAAACAGGAAATAAGATAGAACAGATTTACTGGAATTATGAGGACACCCCCCCCCCCCCCCACACACACACACAGGCAGAGTTTTCCTCATCCCAATATTGGTTTTGGAAGACCAGCTGTAGAAATCTGGGAGAGGGGGGGGGGGGGTCAGTGGCTAAGGTTTGCAGAGACATTGGCCTTGGATGCTGCATTGGCTCCTGGCTGCCTGCACTCAAACTGTGCCCAGTGCCATTGCTAGGGAAACATACTGCTGGCATTTACAGGGCCCAGGCCACAGGTCCAAAAAATGGGTCAATGTTGCAAACTACACAATGCTTTTCCATGCTAGTCTTCCTCCCGATGAAAAACAAACAATCTAATGCAGTAAACATTTTAGAGCAAAATCACAATACTAAAGTATATGCAGAGGGCATGCAAACCACATGCAAACCAAATAATTAATTGTTCTTAATTAGCACAGTTTTTACTCTCTTTTGTGCTGAATTGCTATGCTAGCTCAGGGCTGCCATAAATATGCAGTTGGGAGCAAAAGGGTCATCTGAGGTGAAGTATGACACTTCACCTCAGATGATCCAAGGGGAACCAGAGTCTTGATTCCCCACCCAACACCCCTGATCCTCATAGCTCTAGCTCTCCAAACCTAACTGCCCCTCCCTTTCAATAAAAAGTCATTGGTGGCCCAAGCAGCCCCTACCCTTACAGATGTCCTCTGGAGACACCAAGGCAGATTCCAACCAAGAGGAGGCTTGTGCCCTAGTGGAATGAGCTGTGATATTGGGCAAGTCACTTAATCCTCTATTGTCTCAGGTGCAAATTTAGATTGCAAGCCCTCAGGAGACAGGAAAATATCTACTGTACCTGAATGTAACTTGCCCTGAACCTCTGAGAGAAGGCATGAACTAAATCAAATTCCCTTTCCCTTTCCCCTTCCCTCTGACTCTCTCTGGCACACACTCACCAGCCAGAAGATATGCTGCCCCTTTGGCCTTCTTAATCTAGCAGTTGATGGAAGACTTAGCCACTGCCAGTCCCTTCCTCGGACTACTGAAATGGACAAAAAGATGGTCCAACCAGCCAAAGGGATTAGTAACTTCCAGGTATCTGTGCAATGCCCTCTGCACATCAACCAGACACAACAAGGGATGTGTCTGAAAATCCTACTCTGAGAAGGAGAGCAAAATGACAGTCTGGTTAAGTTGAAAGGAAGACAGCATCTTTGGGAGAAAAGATGGCATAGTCCACAAGGAGAAAGAAGCCACTGAGATGACCAAAAATGGCTCCCTGCAGGACAAGGCCGGCAGCTCTGACACTCACCTGGCAGATGCTATAGCCACCAGGAAAACCACATTAAGGATCAAATTCTTGAGTGAGGTCTTACAAATGGGCTCAAAATAATGCCCTTTCAAAGCCTTCAATGCCAGAGAGACTCCACTGAGGAACAGCTGAATGCACTAGTGTATGGATCTGCTTCACTCCCTTGAGGAAGTGGGAGATATCAGGGTGCATTACCAAAGACATCCCTTGAATGCAGCAGCATGCCAGGGCCACCACCTGAATCTTCAGAAATGTTAGGGCCAAGCCCTGGTCTAGACTGGACTGCAAGAAGGACAGAACTGCAACTATGTCCTCTTTCTGGCTTCCAAGGACCGAGCGAGCCTCCTGACTCTCATATAAGCTAAGGACATACAGATACTCCAGGTCTTAAGTAGGATGTCCACTACCACTCCAAAGTAGCCCTTCTTGATCAGTCTGTGCCTCTCAAGGGCCAGGCCATGGGCAAGAAGAGAACAGGATTCTCTAACATTAACGGCCCTTCGCACAGCAAGAGGGGGAACTCTGCCAATAGGTTCAAGAGGTCTGAGTACTAAGGCCTGTGAGGCCAATCTGGACCCACAAAACTCACCCATATGAGCCTGAGCCTGGCACAGAAAGCATAGTTACTCACCTGCAATAGATGTTCTCCGAGGACAACATGAATCAATCCTCACATATGGGTGACGTCGGCACCGACAGAGCCCTCACGGAAGCATCCCCCCAGCTTTCAAATAAAGCCTTTGGGAGATGCTACCACACATGCGTGGTCCCCTTCCCGCCCAAGGGTGCCATCTTGTTCAGTGAGATGACAAGCTAAAAGCCGGCAAAAATAAAAGATGGTAAAGAAGAAACTCTAAGGGGAGGGAGGGAGGGTTGTGAGGAACGATTCCTGCTGTCCCCAAAGAACACCTGTTTCAGGTGAGTAACTATGCTTTCTCCGGGAACAAGCAGGAAGTCAGTCCTCACATATGGTACTTTCCAGCTACAGGCTAACAAGAACCTGTAAAAACACTACGGTGAACTGCAAAGGGTGAGCCGTGATCAGCAGCAGTTGAATCCCTACCGAGACTCTCGCAAGACCCAAGTGTCCAGCAGAGAACCAGCATTCTGGTAGCCTGAACACAGGTCAGAGGGCAGGAGTTTTCTACACCCGAAGAGATTACGGAGTATGGCCTGACTGAAGGCACTGTCCCATCAGGGCTCCCTCTCCAGGCAATAGCTAGCTGTGAAGGTATGGAGCAAGACCAAGTGGCAGCCCAGCAAATTTCCATCAAGGGAACAAAACCTAGATTTGCCACAGAAGTAGTCATTGGCCCTGACTTGGTGTGCCGTCACTTTCTGGTCCAGTGGAATCCCCGCTTGCTTGTAGGCAAAGGTAATGCAGTCCGCCACCCAAGCAGAGTTTGCTTAGTCACTGGGAGCCCAAGACAGCTGGGGTCATAGGATACGAAAAGCTGAGGTGCTTTGCGGTGGCCCCGAGTCTGTTGCAGATAGAAGGACAGAGCCCTTTTACAATCCAGAGTATGGAGAATGGTCTCCACCCTACTAGCATGAGGCCTTGGAAAGAAGGTGGGGAGCACCACTTCCTGACTGAGTTGGAATGGGGATGCCACCTTCGGCAGAAACTTGGAGGTGTATGCGGAGCACCACCCTGTTCTTGTAGAACCTCATTTAGGGGGGCTCTGCCATCAAGCCTGGAGCTTGTGGACTCTGCAAGCTGATGTGAGTGCTACAAGGAAGATGACCTTAGAGGAGAGGTACCGCAGGTGGTAGGTAGCCAGAGGCTCAAAAGGAGGCTTAGTGAGCTGCGAAAGCACCACAATGAGATCCCATGCCGCCACTGGAGGGCCATCGGGATTTTGGATATCATGAGGCCCTGTAGGAATCGAGACACAAAGGGCTGAGCCAAGAGGGACTTTTCCTCAACGGGATGGTGATGCGCTGCGATGGTGCTCATGTGTACTCCGACTGAACTGGACTTTAATCCCACCTGCGACAGGTAGAGCAGATACTGGAATACCACTTGTACCAAGCAGGAGAATGGGTCTGCACACTACACTGAGAATCAGCGCCACTTGAAGGTGTACACCCTTCTTGTGGAGGCCTTAAGAGAGGCCAGAAGAACTTCTTCCATATCCTGTGGGAGGTTGAAGGGAACTAATGCTACCCTTTCAGCAGGCAAGCAGTAAGTGACAGGGATGCCAGGTCAGGGTGTAGGAGAGAGTCCTGCTCCTGTGAGGGTAGCCCTGGGACTGGCCCAGGTAAATCAGTGACGCCGCTGATAGGGAGAGGAGCAGTGGGAATGAGGGCTGCCTGGGCCACCGAGGAACTGTCAGCATTAGTGATGCTCTGTCGTGCTGGACCTTGAATAGGATCTTGGCAACCAGCGATGTCGGTGGGAATGTATACAGAAGGCCTTCCGTCCATGGGATAAGGAACGCATCCGCTGCCACCTGGGATGGGTGTGGCTGGCAGGAGCAGAATTGGGACAACTATGTTGTCCAGACTGGTGAACAGGTCCATCGAGGGGATGCCCCAGAGACAAAACAGCCAGGAGGTTACTACTAGATCCAGGCGCCACTCGTGCGGCTGGAGGACTCTGCTCGGTTTGTCTGCCAGGGCATTGTCTTGGCCCAGGAGGTAAACTTCCCTTAGGAGCATCCCTCTGCATGCTGCACAGGAGCAGAGGGCTATCACCTCCTGGCCGAGGGGGTACGACCCTGTTCCTCCTTGTTTGTTCATGTAGAACATTGTGACCTGGTTGTCGGTCTGGATCAGTACCAAGTGGTGCTGCAGCTGGTGGCGGACAGCTCGGAGAGTCTTGAACTTCTCCCTGACCAGAAACCTGTTGAGCTCTCGCAGGCCCAGGATGGGCCTTAGGCCCCCTGTCCTCTTGGAGTAGAAGCCTGTGCCCCAGAGATGTTTTGGCACTGGCTCCACTGCTCTGTCCTGGATTAGGCCTGCTAGCTCAGTGAGAAACAGGGTCTAGTGAAGAAGAAGTCTGGTGGGCTCTCCTGGGAAGTATGAGGGTGGGACCCGTTGTAGGTGGAGGAGATAGCCTTCCTTGACCACTTGTAGCACTCAGGTATCGCTGGTGATGACTGTCCACCTGTGGGCAAACAAAGCTAGGTGCCTCCCTGTGGGCTGCAGAGGACCCCTTGGGGGGAGGTTGCGCCCAGGCAGTCAAAAGCTCCCCCCAGGCTGGGCCAGGGCTGGTATCTGGGACTTCAGGGTCTTTTGCTTTCGGGGGCCATGCCCCTGGCCTTTTTGCTGCTGGCCCTGTTGAGGGACCGAGAAGGCCTGGAAATGTGGAGTATCGCCAAAGCCCCCCTCCTTCCTCTGGAAGAAGGGCTTCTTCCCGGGGTTTTCTGCCGGGGTCTTCTTCAAGAGCCTGGTTCTCATCAGGAACTCTGTTTCTATCTCTGCAGCCTTGTCTGCCCATGGGTTTCCCAAATAGGTTCTCTCCTATGCAGGGAACATCAATCAGTTTGTCCTGCACCCATTACTCTAAGTCAGACGACTGCAACCATGCTTGACGTCATGCTCCAATGCCTGCAGCGGTCACCCTGGCTGCAGATTCAAAGTCATCGTAGGCTGCTAAAGACAAAAAAATTTGAGCACTCTTACTGTGGAGGTCAGGGACTTAAACCTCTGTAGGGGTTCCCCATGGAGGCCTCCCGAGAATCCCCGAGCTCCTTCAACAGTTCCTTTAGGTACATGCCGATATAGAGCTGATAGGACTGGATCCAGCAAGATAGCATCAATCCTGAAAGGCCTTTCAGCCGAGGACTCTGACCTCCCTGCCAGGTGGCACCGACAACTGAGTTTTTTGGCTTTTGAGCCAACACATGGCCGACTCCATGACCATCGAGTTGTCGTACTTGGCGTCAAGGCGTCTACTGACAATTGGTACTGATGACTCTGTTTCCCACATCTGGAAGAGGAGGCGGTTGAGGAACGGAGGCACCGGTACCATAAGGGTTTCCTTAGAGGGTGCCTCATATTGGAGTATCTCCAATTCCTCGGTGCGCAAGTCCTCCTCAGCCTTGGTCTCGATAGTAAGTGCCTTGGCCATGTCCCGCACAAAATGGAGGAAAATAACATCCTCGGATGGGGAACGACATCGGAGGAGACGGGTCCAAGGCCATGTGATCACCTTGGTCAAGATTCGTTCCAGGCGGTCTGTGATCTCCGGAGGATCTGCGGTCCAAGCCGCAGGCACTCGCCAGGGAGGACCGGTGCCCCAAGGAACGGGGCCGGGGCCGGGTCCGGGTCCTCGTCCATGCTGGGGACTATCTTGAAGACAGTGGCATTTGAGGACCAGCTCGATGTCCGGGAAAGCTCTTGATGTCAAGGATCCCATCGTCCGGGTGGATGAACAGGATGAGCTGGACGTAAACACCTGCTGCATGACCACAAGGGCAGATATACTGCTTTCTAAAGCCACCATCCTGTTCTCCATACCAGTTGGCTCTACAGCCTTTGATGCGGGCACCAAGGGCTTCGGGCTTCTTGTCGGTACTGTCGAGGGGGCAGTCGTTGATGAGGATGGCTCAGTTGGCTGGTACCGACAGCTCCCTGCAGGGCAGCTTGAAAGGCCACTCCCACTCCGACTCCTTGGACTCATGCCTGGGACTGCAGAGCCTGGATTGGGATTTCCCTTTCCTCCCAGACCCATCCTCCGAGGCAGTCTTCAAGGGTTTTGTCTACTTACATTTCACATCCGTAGATTTCCGTTCAAAGGAACCGCGGCTGCGGAACTCCAAAGAAGCTCAGGTTTCTCAGGGCACCGAGATCAGAGGGAGCCCTGGAGCTTAGTGTCGCTGAAGACTCTGGCGTGAATTCGGACTTCTAGAAAAGGTTTTCCTGTTGCTGATGATAGTTCTTTAGGGCCTTTGAGGTCATAGTCCTGCAGACTTCACAGTCGGAGTCGTCATTTTCCAGACTGAGGCAACAGAGGCAGCAGTCGTGTGGGTCGGTGAGACACATCACTTTTCTACACCGTCGCACTTCTTGAAGCCACTGGAGGCCATTGGAAACAGGGGGGCCCCGCCACCCGACAGGGGTCCAAGGCCTTTGGCTGGAAAAGGGCACGAATGCCGGTCGAGGGACACCTCGATGAAAAAAGAGAAAAATGAATTAACGACGGCTCAGGGGCAGAAAGAAACCAGTATTCAAAACAGACAAAACGTAGCAAAAAAAGCACACGTTTTCCAAGGGAAACTGGACAACGTCCGGAGGACTCCGCGGAAAAAAGGAGACTGAGGTAAGATGGCACCCTTGGGTGGGAAAGGGACCAGGCATGCATGGTGCATCTCCCAAAGGCTTTCTTTGAAAGCTAGGGAGATGCTTCCGCGCAGGCTTCGTCGGCACTAACGTCACCCATATGTGAGGACTGACTTCCTGCTTGTTCCCGGAGAAGAGCATCTTACCAAAAGCCACAGAGAGAAGACATACAGAATTCCCTCTTGGGACAACTTTTGAAGCAGGGCATGCAAGTCCACCACTCACTGATATTTGAGTGTCCAGTAAGTTGAATATTGGAAATCCTCTGCACTATGAAGCCACTCATGAGAGATATTTACTCCCACTCATTGGGATTCACAGTGTTCCAACTCAGAAAGTTGTCTTGCATGCTGTCCACAACTGTGATATGTGCTGCTGACAGGACAATGAGATGCTACTCTGCCCAATGGCACAGCTCTACGACTTCAAGATCCACTTGGCACTGCGACGTCCACCTTGCTCTCCTACTGCCAACTCCAGACTTCGATCCTTCCACCTTGCTGCTCCTTATGTCTGGAACAAACTACCTGAGTCTGTATGTTAGGCTTCATCTCTGGCCCTTTTCAAATCCAGGCTGAAAAATCACCTCTTCAAGGCCGCTTTTGGATCCTGAACCGCGTAGTCTCCTGCTCTTCAATTATATGTTTCCTTACCATTCCCCTAGACATATTCTTGTACCCAGTTGTCATGTTGTCTGTCTTGACAGGGACCATCTTTTACATGTGTCTGTACACATGTAAAAGATGTGTATGCCTTGTAGCACTACAGAAATGATCAGTACACTACAGGCTGTTGTATGCCTTGTACACTACAGGCTGTGTATGCCTTGTAGCACTACAGAAATGATCAGTAGCAGTAGTAGTAGTTGATATACACTACTGTTGTGACAATGTCCAAGAACATCTGGACCACTGTGCCCACCAGAAGATGCCAGAACCTCTCCAGAGCCAAGTGTATCATTCTGGCCTCCAACTGGTTGATCGCCCAGGAGGCCTCCTAAAGGGACCAGACTCCAGACAAACTGGCCTAGACAGTGAGTCCTCAGTCCATCAGGATGGCATGTGATGTGACAATCACACAATCTGGCACTTCCAGAGGCACTGCAGCCATCAGATAGCAGGACTACAACCATGCCAGCTGCTCCTTGATCTCCCAAAGGAGCAGAAGGGTCTAGTCGAACAACTGAAAAAAGGGAGACCAGAAATCTAACAAACATCTTTTAAGAGACTGCACGTGCACCCTGGTCCATGGAACTAGCTCCAGGGTCAATGCCATGGACCTGAGGAGTTTTATTTATTTATTTATTTATTTAGCATATATTTGTATACCGCTACTTCCAGCGATCAGGAGCGGTTTGATTAAGTAAAAAGGAGTGTCTGATCAATGACAAATTTCAAGAAATTACAGTGTGATTTACAAGGTTATATGATGGTTATCAGTACAAAGTCAGTCATTTTCAATAATGTATACAGTTTGATTCATAGGATAAGCACAACACACAGTTAGGGGGGGGGGGAGAGAGAGATTTACATATGTACAATTTTACACTTGTTGAGATAGCCTCAGGCCTGTGGAGCTGACTGGGAGCAAAAAGCCCTGAGTTGGCTGTGAAGATTGAGGGACCTCTCCATTGTGAGAAAAATTCAACCCAAGCAGGTACTGAACCAAGCTCCAAGATGCCCTAAGTACTAGGAGGGATTTAGATTGCTCCTTGGATAGTTAATCACCAACCCCAATCTTTCCAGTCAATGAATCTCCAAGGCTGTGTCGTCCCTAGACTTATCCAAGGATCTGACCAAATCAGCTAATCGTCTATATACGGGTGAACTCAAATGTCCTGCCTGCACAGGATGCCACCACCACCACCATGACTTTTGAGAAGGTGCAAGGAGTCATGGTCAGGCTGACAGGCAAGGCACGGATCTGAAACTGGAAGCCCAGAAAACAGAAGTGGAGAAACCACTGATGCTGTTCCTAGATAGGAACTCCCCCTGCCTGACCAGTACAATGATGGACCTAATGGTCTCCATGTGAAAGTGAGGGATCCTGAGTCTGACATTGATCGCCTTCAGGTCCAGGATAGGCCAGAAATAACTTCCCATCTAGGGCATTATGATGGAATACTTCCCCTGGTCCTTCTCTACAGAGGGCATGGATACAATAGCCTGCAACTGCAGGAGGTGCTGTGGAGAGGGGAACCACAGGGAGACTCCACAAAGACATCCCTTAGTGGCTCTGCAACCTCCAATGTGTAACCCTCATAGAGGATCTTGAGGATCAACTGGTCTGACATGATAGGTGTGGAGATATTCAGTGGTACTATGCAGATAATGCTGCTGAATACTGCAGCGAGTGCCCTTCATTAGCCGATCTCCGTTAGCCAGTTGGCTCTTTGAATATCAACCCCAAAGAGATTAAAAATAGATGCACAAGAGTGTATTACCCAATTTCTGCAGAGTAAAGTGAGGCACAGAGAAATGCTCACTGACTGTTTCAGCAACAGGTGGTTTGAACTTATACCCTCAGATTTCCCTGGATTCTGATGATGCATTAGTGCAGGGCTTCCCCAGCTTATCCTGGTAACCCCGCAGCCACTCAGGTTGTCTGGATAGCCATAACAAATAAGGTTCATGCACTGATTTCCTGTCTATTTATTTTGGCTATCCAGACAACCAGAGAACCTGTTCAGATTCCAGGAAAAGCATAGTTACTCAACTGTAACAGGTGTTCTCCAGGAACAGCAGGAATCAGTCCTCACATATGGGTGATGCTGGCGCCGACGGAGCCCACATGGAGCATTTCCCCAGCTTTCAAAGAAAGCCTTTGGGAATGCTACCATGCATGCGTGGTCCCCTTCTCACAGAAGGGTGCTATTTTGTTCAGTCAGTGACATCGCTAAGACAGCAGTAAAAAAAACATTAAGCTAGGTAGGGAAGGCAACTCCTAGGGGAGGAGGGAGGGTTGTGAGGACTGATTCCTGCTGTTCCTGGAGAACACCTGTTACAGGTCAGTAACTACACTTTCTCCAGGAACAAGCAGGAAGTCAGTCCTCACATATGGGACTCCCTAGCTACAGGCTGCCAAGGACCGAACCACAACAGCACCACCGGCGACTCATCGGGTGGCCGTAGTTGCAGAAGGTGAGTCCTATGGAGAGACTCTGCATGACCCTAGCATCCAACCTGAACACAGAAGGGTCGGAGGGCAGGAGTTGCCTACACCCCGAAAATATTACAGAGTACTGCCTGGCCGAAGGCATTGTCCCTGGGGGACTTGCTTTCCAGGCAGTACTGAGTTGCAAACGTGTGAACAGAAGACCATGGGGCAGTTCTGCAGATCTCCGTCACCGGCACAGAGCGGAGGTTGGCTACCGATGTGGCCATCGCCCTCACGCAATGCACTGTGATCCGGTGCTTCAGGGAGTGGCCTACTGACTCATAAGCAAGGGCAATACAGTCCGCTACTCAAGTGGACAGAGTACGCTTGGTCACAGGAAACCCCGGTCTGCTGGGGTCATAGGACACAGAAAGCTGAAATGTTTTATGATGGCCCTGGGTCCTCTGTAAATAGGACAGGGCCCATTTGCAGTCCAGTGTATGGAGTATGAGTTCCTCCTTGCCAGCGTTAGGCCACAGAAAGAAGAATGGAAGTACAGCCTCTTGGTTGAAGTGGAAAGGGGATACCACCTTCGGGAGGAACATGGGGTGAGTGTGGAGCACTACCCTGTTTTTGAAGAACCTGGTGTATGGAGTGTCTGCCACCAGGGATTGGAGTTCACTCATTATGCAAGCTGAGGTTAAAGCCACTAAGAAGGCCACCTTCCAGGACAGGTATCGCAAGTGGCACGTGGCCAGGGGCTCAAGCGATGGTCTAGTAAGCTGGGAGAGCACCGTGTTGAAGTCCCACTTGACCGCCGGGAGGCGGAGAGAGGGTTTCGATGTAGAAGGCCCAATAGAAACCTTGAGACTAGGGGCTGGATTGAGAGAGGTTTGCCCTCGATTGAGTGGTGGTGAGCAGCTATAGCACTCAAATGCACCCTGACTGAGTTAGATTTCAGCCCGGTGTGGGACAGGTGCACCAGGTACTGGAGTACCAGCTGTACAGGGCAAGAGAAGGGGTTCTCCTTCCTGTCCGCACAGCAGAGGGCAAATCTGCATCACTTAAAGGCATAGGTCCTTCTTGTATAGGGCTTTCTGGAAGCCATCAGGATCCTTCAACCTCTGCTGGCAGGTTGAGAGGGGCCAGAGCTACCCTCTCAGCAGCCAGGCCATTAGCGTCAGCGACCCCACATTGGGCTGCAAGAGAAAGCCCTCCTGCTAGGTCAGGAGGTCTGGGGCTCAACCCAGGTGGACTGGAAGTGCCACTGACAGAGAGAGCAGCAGGGGGACGGTGGGATCGAGGGAAGGTTCCTTCAACAAGGGCTGGATGACAGCATGCCGCCAGGCCATGGGGAAGGAACTAGAGGAGAGAATTCATGGGGAATTCATGATAAGAAGGATAAATGGTATAGCAGAAAGGGAGGGTTCCAGGAGCCATGAGGAAGGGAGAGGGTCAAGGGGACAGGTAGTTTTATGAGAAGAGGTGATGACCTTAATGAGTTTGGACACAGTGATAGGGTGAAAAGTATGCCATGTGTGAGGGAAGGCAGGAGAAATGGGGGAGGGGGGAGACAAGGAAGGAGGAAGTGGGGAAAGGGGAGGAGGGCAAGAGGGACAGGAAGCATGAAGGGAAAGAACTTTCTCTGAGAAGAAAGAGGCAAGTTGGGCGGGACTTGGGGGTGCAGAGTGGGAAGGAGCGGGACAGGAAGCAGAGGTAAGAGCTGACAGGGAGAGGAGGAGATCAGGTCCGATTAGTATGCTAGTTTGGCAGCATTAATAGCGGTGCGGTAATGTTGCTGACAATGACGGTAGGCGAATAGAGAGGCTGGGGTGGGGTGCTTGCGCCAAAGTTGTTCTGCCCGACGAAGATGAGTACGGTGTAGAAGCAGGCCGGGATGATACCAGTGATGGTGGGTGGAAGGGAAAGAGATTGGGGAGGAGCGATAAGGGGCTAAGCGGTCAAGGGTAGAGGACAGGGTATTGGACCAGGAGTCCACCTGTCCATCCACAGAGAGAGAGAAGTCAGAGGGAAGGAGGGTGTCAACAGAAGGGAACTGCTGCAGAGTGAGGGAGATAATATGGCGACGAGATGGGGGGGGAGGGAGTGGGGGACAGGGTGATATAGGGAGAGGAAAGGAGAAGAAGAGGCAGGAGTGGTCTGACCAGGAAAGAGAGAGGGGGGAGATGGCAGACGGGACAAAGGAAGCATTAGTGGGCATAATGATAAGATCCAGGGTGTGCCCTAAGGCATGGGTAGGGCAAGAAATGTACTGCTGGAGGGAAAGGTCACTTAAAGGTGACAGAAAAAAGCGATCCTTCTGGCTAAATGGAGAGTCGTAATGAACATTAAGGTCATCAAAGATTAGCAAATTGGGGGAGAGAAGAGATGCCTCTGAGAGGGAGAGCAACAATGTGTCCCAAAGGACAGGAGGGACACAGAGGAGCAAAAGGTAAACAGGTGATGAGGGTGAGGATGGGGACTCCAGGAGGAGAAGAAGGGACTCTGGGTAGCAGGGCCGAGGAGTCACCTCAGAAATGGATAGGGATGAGCAGTAGATAGTATCCACATCCCCGCCGTTCCGGCAGGAGCGCAAGGTCTGGAGTGCAGAATAGTCAGGCAGGAGGAAAAGGTTAAGAAAGGCATCTTCGCCCTCTCGGAGCCAGGTTTCTGTAAGGAAAAGAACATCCAAAGAATGGTGGGTGACAAGATCATGAACAAGATGTTCATGCCTTGTGACCTGCCCCGAGGAACCGAGATCCCCCAGTGGGTCTCGGGTCAGACTCCTGGAAATTAGCCTGGGAGGACCGGATACTCAAGGATCAGGATCGGGACCTCGATTGGAGCCAAGGACTCGCTCAAGGCCAATGGCGCTCAGGGCCTGGCTTGATGCCCGGGGACACCACCACAGTCAGGGGTCCAGTCATTGGGGCAGATGATGCGAATGAACCTGACATCACTGCCTGCTGCATGGCCACGATGGCAGAGATATTCTGCTCCAGGGCCGCCATTCTGGCTTCGATGCCAGAAAACTCTGCAGGTTTCGGCACGGGCACAGAGAGTCTCGGGCCCGATGCTGCAATCTCACGAGTGCGTCCGAGGACAGCCACACCCTGGGGGAGCCTCGCACGTTCGCCACCGGCCAAGGACTCCTGCTTAGAGACCTTAGGAGGTCGCTGCTCGGAGTCGCCTGAGTCCTGCCATGGGACCTTGCAGGGTTTCACCAGTGGAACCTCGACTGGCTTCGAGGATTTCTTTTTCTTGCCAGGGTTCGGGGTCTTGATGGAGGAGCTGCCGCCGCAGGACTCTGAAGACGCCCGGGCTTCACAGGAGGTACTCGGCTTAGGGCTCAGCGTTGGGGAAGCCGGGGCTAAGCAGGACCGCGGGAACATCTTCTCCTGCAACTCCAACCTTTTTCTTGTTGGTTCTTGGAGCCCTGGCCTGACACAGGTTGCAGGCAATACTGTCGCAGTCTGGAACAAGACAATGCAGGCAGCAGTCGTGGGTGTCTGTAACAGACATGATCTGACTGAAGCAGTCACATTTTTTTAATCCACCGGGAGACATGGTGGGAGACACCTGGCCGGGGTCGATGACTCCCCGGCGAAAAAGAGCGCAAATGCCAGTCGAGGCAAGCCTCGAAGAAAAAAGAAGGGAAATCTGAGGACGGCATTGGGTACGGCGCCGGCTCAAGGTGGGAAGAAGAACCAGAAAAAAAAACAAGTTTTATGATAATTTTAGAGGATTTTTCCGGGGAAACAGTACAAGCATCCGTTGGGCTCTGTGGAAAAAAGGAGTCTGAGCAAAATGGCACCCTTGGGCGGAAGGAGGCCATGCATGCGTGGTAGCATTCCCAAAGGCTTTCTTTGAAAGCTGGGGAAATGCTTCGCGTGGGCTCCATCGGCGCCGACGTCACCCATATGTGAGGACTGACTTCCTGCTTGTTCCTGGAGAAGAGTGGCTGTGGGGTTATCAGGACAGCTTTGGGAAATCCTGCATCAAGTACTAGACTGACAGCAACTTTTACTAGATTGCTGTTAGGTTATCAGAGAGACCATACTGTCACCACAGAAGAAGTCTGCTGTAGTATCACACCTCTTCTACAGACATCAACTATAAAAAGCCACCCCTAAATCCAAGCTGTATATTTATATATGTATATATATATATATATAGAGAGAGAGAGAGAGGGTGGCCCAAAAGAGGTAATTAGATCTTACCTGCTAATTATTGTTCCTGAAGGAACGACAGTCCAGTCCCTTTACTTCAGGGTTACGCAACCCTTCCAGCAGCTTGGAGGCTGAGCCCAACCTTTTTGGGGTGGAGCGGTATATATACCACTGGTGCCACCCACCAACTCCAGTAGCCTACTGTAAAAGCCGACTATTCAAACCTATATAACTGTGAAACCGTAAATAACCAAATTCAAGCCAAAAACTCTATAAATATATATATTTAATTCTCTCTTTTTTTTTTTTTTTTTAACAGAAATAGGTAGTAGAAGCGGAGGTCAAGGAGGGGAGGTAGGAGAACTGCTATAGAGCGGGCCTTTCCTTCCGCTTGACCCACCAGCGCAGCCTGAATCCGCCCTCGGGCCGCAGACCCGCCTCAAAGAAGCAGTCGGAATGGCTAAAGAGCTAGGGAGGGGAATAGGGACTGGACTGTCGTTCCTTCAGGAACAATAATTAGCAGGTAAGATCTAATTACCTCTTCCTTATCGTCACTCCAGTCCAGTCCCTTTACTTCAGGGAAGTACCAGAGCAGTACCCGCCCGGGTGGGATTCGCCATTCCGGAATGTAGCACTGCCTGCGCAAACCTGGAGTCCGCCGTGCTCTGCACGTCCAGCCTGTAGTGCTTGGTGAAGGAGTGCAGCGAGGACCAAGTTGCTGCCCTACAGATGTCCAAAGGGGGAACTAGGCTGAACTCTGCCCAAGAGGTAGCCTGTGCACGAGTTGAGTGAGCGCGCAGGCCCCCTGGGACCTGTTTCCCCTTGAGGATATAGGCGGAGGCTATCGCCTCCCTGATCCACCTGGAAATTGAGGCCTTGGCCGCCGCCTCTCCCTTGTGAGGCCCTCCGAACTGCACAAAGAGTCGTTCTGATTTCCGGAAGGGCGCCGTGCGGGAGAGGTAACGCTTCAAGGCCCTGGGGACGTCGAGCAGATGAAGCTTACTATCTCCCCCTCCCGGTCCCTCCGGAGAGAGAGTTGGGAGAGAGATGGACTGGTTAACGTGAAAGGGAGAGATCACCTTAGGCAAAAATGAAGGGACTGTCCGAAGGACTACCTTATCCCTGAGGAAGGACAGAAAAGGAGGCCGAGCGGACAGGGCTTGTAACTCGGAGACTCTTCTAGCTGAGCAAATGGCCACCAGGAACACTGTCTTCAGCGTCAGATCCTTCAAGGAGGCCTTCTTCAAAGGCTCAAAGGGTTCCGCGGCTAGTGTATTTAGTACCAGGTTGAGGTCCCAAGGGGGGATGACCGATCTTCGCTGCGGTCGAAGCCGCCTGACCGCTTTCAAGAACCTGCCAACGTCCGCATTGGCTCCCAAAGCTTTTCCGCTCACTTTGCCCCTATAGCAAGCGATGGCCGCCAGTTGTACTCTCAAGGAGCTGTGGGCTAGCCCCTTGTCGAGACCCGCTTGCAAAAATTCCAGCACCTCCGGGACCGAGGCGGACAGAGGATTCTTCCGGCGCTCCGTACACCATGCCTCAAAGATACGCCAAACTCTTACATAGGAGAGACAGGTGGAGCGCTTCCTCGCGCTTAACATGGTCGCGATTACTGCCGCCGAGTAGCCACGCTTCAAGAGCCTCGCCCTTTCAATAGCCAAGCCGTAAGCGAGAATCGATCCACGTGTGGCATCTGAACCAGACCTTGCTTGAGTAGGTCCTTCCTGACGGGGAGGCGCCACGGGCGGTCGGCGATCATCCTTACCAGGTCCGCATACCAAGGACGACGGGGCCAATCCGGGGCAATAAGGACTACAAGGCCCCGGTGAGCTTCCACCCGCTGGAGGATCTTCCCGATTAGTGCCCAAGGGGGGAAGACATAAAGAAGACCCTCCGAGGGCCACCTTTGAGACAGGGCGTCTAGGCCCTCGGACATCCTTTCCTTCCGCCGGCTGAAGAATCGGCTTACTTTGGCGGATGCGAACCGCGCCATGAGGTCCATGACTGGGGGGCCCCACAGGGCTACTATCTGGTCGAAGATCTCCTGATGCAGCTCCCACTCGCCGTGGTCTATCCTGTACCTGCTGAGGTAATCGGCCATGATGTTGTCTGTCCCGGCCACGTGCTGCGCCGACAGCGCTTTCAGGTGAACTTCCACCCACTTGAACAGGGAGTCCGCCTCCTTTTCCAATGCCGGACTGCTGGTGCCGCCCTGGTGATTGATGTACGCCACGGCTGTGACGTTGTCGGAGAGAACGCGAATCGCTTTCCCTAGCACCGAGGACTGAAGCGCCTTGAGTGCCCGAGCGACGGCTCTCAATTCCAGACGGTTGATAGGCCATGAGGATTCCACTGCCGACCACCGCCCCTGGACAAACTGGTCCTCGCAATGTGCTCCCCAGCCGGCCAGACTGGCGTCCGTCGTCAACAGCACCCACTGAGGAGGCTCGAGGGGCATTCCACGACTCAAGTTCCTTGGACACCTCCACCAGAGGAGAGAGTGCTTTGTCCAAGGGGCGCAGGGAAGCTGCCGGGACAAGGGGTGCTGTTGGGGAGACCACCGCCGCAACAGGGACCGCTGTAACGAGCGCATGTGTGCTCTGGCCCACGGAACAACCTCTATTGCTGCCGCCATGGTTCCCAGCAATTGTAGGTAATGCCACGCTGAAGGGAGCCGCCTGCCCAAGAACTGCGAGACTAGGGTTCTCAGGTCCTTCATCCTTGAGCTGGACAGAAAGACCCTGCCTCTGCCTGTGTGGAACTTTGCTCCGAGATATTCGAGCTCCTGGGATGGAAGCAAGCTGCTCTTTGCCCGATTGATGACCCATCCTAGCTCCTCCAGAAGTTGAATCACTTCGGCTGTGGCCCGGAGACTTTCCTCTTCTGATTTTGCCCGTATCAGCCAGTCGTCCAGGTAGGGGTGCACTAAGATTCCCTTCTTTCGTAGGGCGGCCGCCACCACCACCATCACCTTGGTAAAGGCTCGCGGTGCTGTCGCTAGACCAAAGGGTAGCGCCTGAAATTGAAAATGACCTCGAGGGACAGCGAATCTGAGGAACTGCTGATGGGCCCTTCTGACCGGGATATGCAGGTACGCTTCTGTCAGATCTAACGAAGTCAAGAACTCTCCGGCTCTCACAGCCGCTATCACTGATCTCAGGGTTTCCATCCAGAAGTGAGGTACCTTGAGGCAGCGGTTGACCTGCTTTAGGTCCAGGATCGGACGAAAGGAGTCCTCCTTTTTTGGGACGACAAAGTAAATCGAGTATCGACCCGTACCGCATTGGTCTGGAGGCACCGGAACTACGGCCCCGAGATCTAAGAGGCGAGAAAGTGTAGACTCTATAGCGTTCCTTTTTGCTGTGGAACCGCAGGGAGACTGAACAAAGGCTGGGAGTATTTGCTTTGCAAATTCGAGGGAGTATCCTTCTCGAATCACCTCTAGCACCCACTGATCGGATGTGACTCGGGATCAGGCAGGAAGAAAGTGCCTCAGGCGACCGCCTACCGGCAAACCGCCCTCCTGGGCCCCCTGTATCTCATTGTTGTTTTCTGGGGCCCGAGGAAAAGGAGGAGGAGGATGAGAACCCCCTGCCCCGAAACCCCCGGGATCCTTGGCCCCTAGCGTTAGAACGACCCCTGAGGAAAGGGTTAGGTCTAGATGAGCGAAACCTCCGAGGTTCTCTAGGTTGGTTCCGAGCTGTGGCAGAAGATCGAGCTTGCTTGGGCCTGTCCTCGGGAAGCCTGCCGCCCTTGGACTCACCCAGGTCTTTTACTAACTTGTCAAGGTCCTCTCCGAATAAAAGTTTCCCCTTAAAGGGAAGGCGACTCAGGCGAGCTTTGGAGGAGGCATCAGCGGCCCAATTCCGGAGCCACAAATAGCGTCTGGCTGCCACCACCGAGGCCATGTTCTTAGCTAAGCTCCGGATGAGGTCATACTGGCTATCCGCCAAGAAGGCCGTGCCTGATTCCAACCTAGCCGCGTTGGCTAGAACCCCCTCGGGGGAGCCCTCCTCTGCCTGGAGTTGTTGTGACCACCTCAAACAGGCTCGTGCCACCCATGCCCCAGAAACTGAGGCCTGTAAGGCGAGAACGCTCACGTCGAAGGCTTACTTAAGGAGTGTGTCCAATCTTCTGTCTTGTGCATCCCTCAAAGCCGCGCTGCCCTCCACTGGGATGGTGGTTTTCTTCGTCACTGCCGAAACCGCCGCATCCACCCTGGGGGACTTCAGAAGCTCTTTGTCTGCTTCTGGGAGAGGGTAGAGCCGAGACATGGCCCTGACCCCCCTCAACGCTGACTCTGGTTGATCCCATTCCTCCTGAATCATCTGACGCACCACTCTGTGGACAGGAAAAACCCTCTGGGACCTTCTGATGGCCTGGATCAAGGGATCTTCCAAAGCTTCCTCCTCCGCGGGGGCGTCCGAGGCTACGTTGAGAGCTTTCAGGGAGTCATTTATTAGAGCGGGCAACTCCTCCCGCCGAAATACTCTTATTATGCGAGAGTGGTCCTCCTCCGGGATCTCCCCTTCCTCCAGCTCCTCCTCTTCCTCCTCCAATTCCTTATCCGAGGTCTCTTCTTCAGGCAAGTCCTGGAAGAGCGGAGTGAGGGGCTCTTCAACCACCAGTCTGGGGCGCTTTGAGGGTATCCCAGAGTCCTGAGTGTTAGCCTTCATGGGTCTGACCAGTTTAGCCTCGGCCGAAGGACCCGCTTCCCCCGGACCAAGACCCTTCTTACGCATGCAATAGGCCTGGTGCAGCAGGAGAATGAAATCAGGAGAGAAGAGGTCCCCGGCTCCCCCTTCTCCTGTAGGAAGGGAGGGGGGAGGAATAGGGGGAAGAGGAGCCTCTGAGTGAGAAGGGGGGGACAACTGGGACGCCACTTCCCCTTCCGACGGGCCCGAGGACCCCTGCGAGACCTGGGACATGGCAAGGCTGATTTCCTGTTCCACGGAGGAAGCCACTGCAGCGCAGCCCCTGCAGACCCCTGCCTCGGATGCAGTACCTCTCCGGGTGCCACACGATGGACACCTTGGTTTGCCTGCCATGCTCCTCGGGAGTAGCTAAAGGGATTTCCCTTACCGAAAGGAAAGAAACTACCCCAATCAAGTCAATAAGGGAAAATGAATTAAACTAAATTAAATTGATTAAAATTAAAATCAAAAATTAACTCAATATATTAATTAAGAATTAAAATTAAAAAGTGAAGCAATTATCCCCCGACTAAGAAAGGAAAAGCTCCCCAGAAGCCGGCATGCAAAGACAGGAATCCCGAAGAAAAACCGGGACACCGAAGTCCTTTTAGAATGAATCACCCTGTTCAGGCTGAGTAAACATAAAGAACTTTAACAACGATTCAATCTTTTTTCAGCACATCAGCTGAATACTTGCGGTTTGGATGATTCTCTCCAGGCCCGAGGCCGTGATCCTCCGGAGTCGGCTCAACACGTGGTAGGCCCCGACCACGTGGAGCCGTTTGCAGCGGAGCTCGTCCCAAAGCTCTTTTTTCTGTCTCGGCCGCTCCGGGTGGAGGAGAGACTGGAAGCCGCGACCCGACTACCGCGGGAGCCTCCCTCGCGGCTCCGGAGTCAGACGCTGCCCTCGATCGCGCCGCGGTGAGAAGAGGAGCTGAAGTAAGTAGTACCCTCTCCCTCCTGACCGGCAAGTCCTCTAGCGCTCAGCCGCTGGCGGGGGCTTCGGCGCGAGGACGGGCAGGGCTTCAGGCAGGGCTGCAGAGGAGCAGGTCGCTCTCACAGCGAGAGGAAGTTTGCTCGTTCCTCCTCGCTGCAGCAGTGGGCAGAAGAAATCTCCTTCGGTCCCCGAATCGGGCCGCGGGGGGGGGGGGGGGGAGGAGGAGGGGGGAGGAGGAGAGGAGAGTGCTCCCACAAGAGGGAACTAAAATGAAGTAAATTAAGCCAATTAAGTAAAGAATCTACCTAAGAGGAAATAAAATAAATCAAACTGATGAAAATGAAAATGAAAATTAAAATTAGGAGAAGTTAGGACTCCAGTAAGCCCTAGGCTTACGGAACCCTCCAGCTGCTTGGAGGCTGAGAATACTGGAGTTGGTGGGTGGCACCAGTGGTATATATACCGCTCCACCCCAAAAAGGTTGGGCTCAGCCTCCAAGCTGCTGGAAGGGTTGCGTAACCCTGAAGTAAAGGGACTGGACTGGAGTGACGATAAGGAAAATAATCTTATATAGTTTACTTATTTACCTTTTTATATATATATTTCATTCACATTTACGTACTTAAAAGGCATAGCCAATATTGGTGGACATGGAAGAAAACCACAAAAAATACTGGAAACCTATGAATTATCACACTATAATAAGAGTAGGAAGGGAAGGTTACAATAAAGAAGGAGCCACATAAAGAGAACATGATATCCAGCTTATCTAATTCAACATACTGCAATAGTTATTCTGTTTACTCAACTGATTAGTTAGGAAACAAGATATTATTTTGACTTATTTTACCATTAGCCAAAAGTGGTTTCCAATAACAATACTACATGTACCCACATCCTTTCACTGTGCCAACATATCAATATACGCATTTGTGCCAAACATAATACGCACCCTCAGAGCCTACTCCCACTCATGGCCCCCAGCATATATCACTGTCATACTCCGATCCTCACTTTTTCCAGTAACCAGCCTCCCCTCCAAACAATGTATCCATGCAATATAAACTGCACAAAATCCATTCCTAAATAACTGACGAGAACTTTTACTAAATGCCGCTAACCAGTTAATGTGTGTTTTAGCATGCAATAACTAGCTGTGGTGAATGCCAGCTACTGCTGTCAAAAGGCACATTAACTGGCAATCACTTGCTAATGTAGAGAGTGGGAGGGTTAGGGGCGGCGTGGAGAGCATATTAGCACGTGATCACTGTCAATGTGCCAATTAGCGTGGCTATACTTTATCGCTGGGTGCACCCATGTTAATCGTGCCGCATATTTAATGCACTTAATGTGTACATTAAAAACACACATTAAGTACAAAACTTTAGTGGGATTTAACAAAATAGCGCCTATATTCCTTGGCATGCATCTCCACTGGGCCCAGTTCCTTAGCTTTTCTTTAACAAATTCACCTGCCGTACATATCATCCATCCTCTATCATTCTTCCCACTACTAAAATGTAATCTTTGGAAGCAGGCACTCATATTGGATGTCCATCATTTCAAATGTGTTTCCTGTCATTTCTCTTTCATAGAATAAACATGCATACGCTCCAAACCCAAGCATGTCAAATATTTACAGGCACAGATCTATTAGCCTTATTGCAAAATCTGGGGAAAAATTCCCTTTGAGAGACATTTTCATGACAGACAATTGATAACTACAGACAGACAAAGTTAAACTACTAATACAGTGTAGGCAACAAATAGAAAACATCACAATGTAGGCGGCAGCCAGGAATAGAATTAGGTGTAGATGAAGACGTGACACAGAAGACGTATTGTCTAGCAAAATGCCAAAGATCCTTCTCTTCCTCTAAACTTACAATATGATCTCTCACATATTTTAAACCGCACTTCAAAATGTGAATCCTCTGTCAAGGGATCACTTAGATTATATTTTCTTAGACTTGTTTCCTGGATGATATTTAAGGATTTATACAAACACTGTTTCTTTCACCAAAAGTTAAACTTTCCAAGATGCTCAAACAGATGCATCTTACCCAGTATGCACCATCACTAGAGCGAAACACACCTGTGAATTCTCACATTTACTGTTTTTGTTTTTTTGGTTAAATTCTGTAAAATAAAAACTTTGCTGATCCAAACATGCAACTAAAGCTCCTACTTACCCCAGGGGCTGGGGAGAAATTCAGACTAAGGATTCAATTGACTAAGGTTTATTTTTTCACTATCTATAGGGTGAAAAGGTTTTTGTGAATCAGGCCTAATAATATCAGGAATCACTTATGTATAAATGGTATGTCAAATATACTGATCACTGCAAATTATTGTCATGGTGGTAAAAGAGACATCTCTGCTTGCATAAGCACAAAAAAAGGAAATCCCTGTAGTAATTTCTAAGACATACAAAAGCATAAATCCCTGTTGGTGAAATCTTTCCTCATACAATTTCTTCCTGCACAATGAAACTAAGTTAGCAATGAAAATATTGTGCAATGCTGTCACAAAGATGGAATGTTACAAAGAAACCCAGTACAATTATTTCACCATTAATCAAGACTGAAGTCACGTAGCATACATGCACCCATAAAGTATACAGCTCTCCTCCTCTCTTCATTTTAACCATATATCTAAGTCACTTCTGACAGGAAGTTACCTCAGGGAAGACAGGCATGGTGAAAAACTGGGCAACGGCAACCTAACAGGACAGGATGGTAATGCAGTGCACTGCTGTGTGATAGATGTGGATTCAGTTCCTAAATCATAACTCCATTTCCTGAGTCCAGCTAAGGCAGGGGATGCTGCTAAGGGAGGAGGGAATATCAGCCATCACGCAACAGCAACACATATAGGACAGACCTAGGGTAAACATTAGATGTTCTGGAGCAAGCTGTGATTTACAGCAGTTAGATGAGAGCTGCTGCTGCAGTAAACAGGTTGTTAGCGAGAGGTACTTAAAAAAGGGATCCTGCCAGGTAGATACAAATAAAGGTTCATAAAACTGTAGCCCAAAACAAACCAAGTCCAACTGAACTGGAAACCCACAGAAGCCGTGGAAAAACTGATGGGCCATGCACAGAATGAGAGACGCAAAACCACTGAACCCAAAATATTTCCTATTAAAAAAATGTGGCTTGTTTAAATGAGGATCTAGTATAAAGTAAGGTTTGATTTGATACTCAAAACAGTAGGACTGGCCTAATCATAAGACAGTAAGATGGTGTGACCTCAGGAGGCTCTTGTCTGAGCTGCTCCATTCAGTTACCTTTATTCTTGTTTTCTATGGCTCCTAAGCATCGGAGGAAAGGCCAAGCAACATCAGCTAAATCTGCTTCCTCCACTGCAGGTCAGCAGAAGACTGAGAAGGGGACTCGGCTTCGCGGGCTTCTGATGGGGAGAGAGCTGCATTTAGGCAAGTGCCATCTTTGTTACTGTGGCTGCAACTGAGTGGCTCCTTGCCAAAATCGGATTGGTCCAACCCGAGCCATACTTCTGTCAGCTTGGTGTCCGGTTCCATTGGGACTGTCAGGAACCCCACCTCTTCCTCTACACCACTGACCTCTATCTCCGAGGGAGATAGAGGTATCCATGGAGGCAGGCATTGTCACGGGGTCTCTACGATCTGTTCCGACTCAGGAAGGGAAAAGCGAGTCAGAAGTCCTCCCTGTTCCTGCAATGAAGGAAGTTTCAATGGTGGTATCTTTGCATTCAATAAGGGCAATGTTGGTTAAACTGGATGGGAATGTAAATGTAAATAAATGGGACTTTTGCCAAGTGTTCTCAGGACATATCTGCCCTGGTTCAAACAGAAGGGCAGGTTTCCTCTCAGCAAGAGATACTAGCTAAAGAGACTCAGGAGAAGTTGCTCTCAATGGGGAAAGAAGTTAAAGACTCTAAGGAAGTGATCGATCAGTTGGTAAAAGATAAGGTTCTAATCCATCAAAAGTTAGAACAATTTGAAAATAAGATACATTGTTTAAATATGTGGCTCTTGAATTTCCCCAAAGTGGCAAACATGTCATCATTAGAAACTTTAAAATATTTGTGCAGGAAGTTTTACAGGTATCTGAAAGTGCTTTTCCACCTGTAAACAGAATATATTTCTTTCCACTGAGAAAGTCACCACAAACTACACCTATAGAATTTGTTGATCTTCAGGATTTGAGTAATTTTTTGGGAACATCGTTAACTAAAATTAAAGAGAACGTTTTTGTTGATAAACTTTGTCTTTGAGCCAGATTTATCCAGACTTTATTTAAGAAAATGGATATCCCGTTTATGGGTCAGTTACAGTTGTGGTCAATAATTACTGGCACCTTTGCATTTTAGGTATGTTGTATACAATGTCTTGAGAAATAATTGGAAATATTCCAACTGTATGTCATCATAATATTTTAATTGTACATACAAAAGGTATGCAACAACAAAAAAAAAGATGTCTGTGCACACAAAATATGACTTGGACAGGATTAATGGCACCCTTCACTAATATTTGGTTGCATAACCCTTGGCAGTGATGACAGCCTCTAAACATTTCTTGTAGCCATCTATAAGTTTCTTACATCTGTCTGCTGGTTTACTGTGATTTGCTCAAGGATTCCTTTTACCAATGACAGATTTCAGCTCTTTCCAAAGCTTCTTGATTGGATTGAGATCAGGACTCATTGCTGGCCAGTTTAAATCAGTCGATTTGTTCCTTTTTAACCTTTATTTTATACTTTTGAATATATGTTTTAGGTCACTATCCTTCTGGAGGATCCATGACTTTCAACCCAGACCTATCTTTCTAGGTAGCATATTTCGCTTCAAAATACCTTGGTAGTCTTCTGACTTAGAAACATAGAAACATAGAAAAATGACGACAGAAAAAGACCACATGGCCTTTCTAGTCTGTCCTTCCAAATCAATACTACAACAGTCTCCTTTTTTTCCTTTAGAGATCCTCTGTGTTTGCCCCATGCTTTTTTGAATTCATGATTCCTTTAATACGTTCCAGGCCTCCAGTTCCTGAGGCAGAAAAACAGCCCCACAACATTATGGAACATCCACCATATTTAACGGTAGGAAGGGTGTTTTTTCCTTATAAGCATAATTTCTTTGCCTGTAAATGAATCACTGGTCAGCATTGCCAAAGAGCTCAAGTTTGGTTTTATCTGCCCACAGAACATTTTTCCAGAAGGATTATGGTTTTGCAAGGTGGTTTTGGGCAAAGATCAAGCGTGCCTTTTTATGTCTGTCTTCAAGCAGTGGGGTCCACCTTGGCCTTTGCCCATGAAGTCCTTTGTTCAGTGCATGATGCATGGTGTGGGTTGAAACCAATCCAGATTGCTCCAGGTCAGCCTTAAGCTCTTTGGATGTAGTTTATTATGTGCCATCAAGTCAATGCTGACTCCTGGCGACCCAGCAGCCCCTGGGTTTTCCTGACAAGGTATGACCGGAAGCAGATTGGCAGGCCTTTTTTTCCAAGGCAATGAAGGCCTTGGAAGCAAAAATGCATAATAAAGACTTTTTCAAGTACGTTTGTAGCAAAAAAACATGTGTGAGAGTCATTTGGGCCATTAGATGATAGAGGGGTAGGAGGGGCACTAAGAGGGGACAAGGTCATAGTGGAGAGAGTGAATGAATTCTTTGCTTCGGTCTTTACCAAGGTAGATGTAGGGATGTTACCCATGACTGAAGTGGTATTTAAAGGTGATACTGCAGAAGAATTGAAATAAATATCAATACACTGGGAATATGTATTACAACTATTTGATAAACATAGCATATTAGCAAACATAGCATAGTAGAAAATTACCCGGACCAGATGGTATACATCCAAGGGTGTTGAAAGAACTGAAATATGAGGCTGCATACCTGCTATTGGTAATCTTTGAACTATCATTAAAATCATCTGCAATACCTGAAGATTGGAGGATGACCAATGCAATGCCAATTTTTAAAAAGGGCTCCAGGGTTAATCCGGGAAGCTATAGACCAATGAGCCTGACATCAGTTCCAGGAAAAATAGTAGAAACCATCATAAAGAACAAAATTACTGAACATGTAGATAGTCATGGCTTAATGGTAGACAGCCAACATAGCTTCAGACAAGGAAGATCTTGTCTTACTAATCTGTTATGTTTTTTTGAAAATGTGAATAAACAGGTAGACAAAGGTGAGTCAGTTGATATAATTTATCTGGACTTTCAGAAAGCCTTTGACTAGTTCCCTCATCAGAAACTTTTGACAAATTTAAAAAGTCATGGGATAGGAGGCAGTGTGCTATTATGGATAAGGAACTGGTAAAAAATAGAAAGCACAGGGTAGGGATAAATGGCCAATTTTCCCAATGGAGAAAGGTGAATAGTGGAGTACTCCAGGGATCTGTGCTGGGTCTGCTGCTTTTTAACATATTCATAATGACCTGGAAAAGAGAATAACGAGTGAGGTTATCAAATTTGAAGATGACACAAAACTATTTAAAGCTGTTAAAACCCATGAGGATTGTGGAATATTGCAAGAGAATCTTGATAAATTGGAAGACTGGGCATCCAAATGGCAGATGAAATTTAATGTGGACAAGTGCAAAGTTATGCACCTAGGAAAGAACAACCCAAACTATCATTACACGATGCAAGGTTCCACATTAGGAACCACCACCCAGGAAAAAGATTTAGGCATCATCGTGGATAACATGTTAAAACCCTCCGCCCAGTGTGCAGTGGCGGCCAAGAGAGCAAATAGAATGCTAGGTATCATAAGGAAAGGAATGGAAAATAAAACAAAGGATATTATAATACCTCTGTATCGTTCCATGGTGCGACCACACCTTGAATATTGTGTGAAATTCTGGTTGCCATATCTTAAAAAGAATATAACGTTATTAGAAAAGGTACAGAGAAGAGCCACCAAAATGGTAAAGGGGATGGAAGGATACCCCTATGAAGAGAGGCTAAAAAGGTTAGGGCTCTTCAACCTGGAAAAGAGACGACTGAGGGGAGATATGATAGAGGTCTATAAATTAATGAATGGAGTAGAACGGGTAAACATAGATCATAGAAACACAGAAAAATGACGACAGAAAAAGACCACATGGCCTATCTAGTCTGTCCTTCCATATCAACAACTACAACAGTCCCCTTTTCTCATTTAGAGATCCTCTGTTTTGTCCCATGCTTTTTTTAATTCAAATACTGTCCTCATCTCTACCACCTCCACTTGGAGACTATTCCATGGATCCACCACTCTTTCCGTAAAGAAATATTTATGCATATCAGTCCTGAATCTATCCCCTTTTACCCTCATCCCATGTCCCCTTGTAGCAGAACTTGCTTTAAATCGAAAGAGGCTCTCCCCCTGTGCATTTATGCCACAAAGTTATTTAAACGTCTCAATCATATCACCTCTATCCTGCCTTTCCTCTAAGGTGTACATATTAAGATCCTTGTCTGTCCTCATATGCTTTATAATGAAGACCACTAAGCATTTTACGTCATCAGAATACAAGAAGACTTGGGGATATGCAATGAAGCTACAGGATAACCTATTTGACTAATAAGAGAAAATAATTTTTTCACTCAACTCTGGAATTTGTTACCGGTGGATGTAGTAAAAACTGTTAGTGTAGCTGGGTTTAAAAAAGGTTTGAACAAGTTCCTGAAGGAAAGGTCCATAAACCATTATTAAAAGGGACCCAGGAAGGATATCACTCTTGACCCAATACAAGCATTGAGAAATCGGTGTCTTTTGGAGAAACTACTAGGTACTTATGACCTAGATTGGCCACTGTTGGAAACAGGATACTTGGCTTGATAGACCTTGGTCCGACCCAGTATGGCATATCTTATGTTCTTATGACTTGCCCAAGATCACAAGGAGTGCCAGTGGGAATAGAACCCCAATCTCTTGGGTACTAGGTTGCTGCTCTGACCACTATTCTTTCCAATAGTTTGCACCAACCTTCAAAGACTTCTTAGATTAATATTCTTCTTCCCACCAAGTCCTGGGAGATTCTTGACAGTTCCATAGCAGAAAACGTCTGAATAGCACTGCAAACTGTAGACACAGGAATCGCAAGGTCTTTAGAGATGGTCTTGTACACCTTTGAAGTTTGATGATAATAGCTTTTCTGACAGTCTCAGGCAAATCTCGTGTCTTCACCATTGTGAAAAAGGGAACAGAGAGTGAATGTGACCATTTTAAGCAATAGAGCCATCATTCATTGGTTGATTCAAGTCATGTGAGTACAGACAATTGATCACAGGTGTGTCTAATTTTACTGTAGTGGGAATGTGATTCTTCTGTTCATACTGATTTGAATTGTTTATAAGGGGACAATAATCATGTCCTGGCAATGTCCCAGTTTTTATACAATTTCCTACTATTTGCTTTTTTAATTTTTTTGATTTTATTTGATTCTTATGTGTCAAATATGTGTGCATATATAGTCCAAAGCCATTTCACTGACTACTTTTTTTTAGGAGATATTGGACACAACTGAAAGATCTATCCAGATGTTCATCGTCCTACCCAGGAGGAGACACTTGTTTTTGTCCATAAGACAGGAGACAATATCACTGGGAGCGACCTTTCACTTGGGTTATCCTTGCAAATGCTTTATTTCCTAAATGAATGTTAATTTTTTTTTCTCTCCAGAGCAACTTTGTGCCTTTTTGGATCTCAAGAAGATTTCTGTGCAGTGATCCTCGATCTCTTTGGGGGGTGATGTGAGGGGTAGCAAATTTGATTTTCCAGAGCATGAGTGTCTAGTCCTTAGTTACCTTTTCTCCTTTGATTTCCCCTTCTTTGTTTCTCCGCCCTCTATTGCTTTATTGTAGACTAATGCAAGGGTGCTTTTATTTTTTCCATTACCTTTTGATTTTGTTATGGATATTTGATTTTGCACTCTTATTACTGTGAGCAAGTGGATACTTGTAAATCATGTTTAATTTCATAAATAAAAAGTAAAAAAAAAAATTAGACAAGACCAGGCAGTCGCCTAGGGAAGCAGTTCTGGGGGGGGGGGGGGGGGGTGACATAAAGCAGCAGCAATACGATACATCTTTCAAATGATCAGATTCCTGACTATTCTGATTTCCACTATATTTTTTTTTCCTAGGTCTCCTTTCTTTTTTGCCAAATATAGGGGCCGATGTAGCTAGAGTATGCTGAAAACCTGCTCTAAAATTAATGGAAATTTTTTTTATTACTTTCACATTTCATATTTACTAAACATTAGTGCGCATATCTGCCACCATGCCAATAGGAACAGACATTGGTGCTGCAGTAAACACAGCCCTACAGGTTTTACTTTCAATCAGGGGTTCACAGGACAATTCTAGCCAGTCAGGTTTTCAGGATAACCACGATGAATATGCACAAGAGAGATTGACATACAATGGAGGCAGTGTATGCAGATCTCTTATATGCATATTCATTATGGTTATCCTAAGAACCACATTGGCTAGGACCTAGGTGTTCCCAAGAACTGAGTTGAGAACCCCTGATCTAGATATAATAACTTAAGAAACACGTAGAGCTGAATCTGAAGTAAAGTTAACTAAACGTGTTAAATTAGAAGTAAAATTACAGTCCCTTGTGAAAGTATTCATCCCCTCTGTGTTTATCCTGTTTTGTCGCATTAGAACCTGGAATTAAAATGGAGATTTGGGGGTTAGGACCATGTGAGTTACATAACATGCCTACCACTTTGAAGATGCAAAATAACTTTTATTGTGACACAAACAATAAGACAAGACAAAAAATAAATAAATAAATCAGGAGTGTGCATAGGTATCCATCCCCCAAAGTCAATACTTCGTAGAACCACCTTTGCTGCAATTACAGCTGCAAGTCTCTTGGGGTATGTTTATTAGGTTAGCACATCTAGCCACTAGGATTTTCACCCATTCTTCAAGGCAAAACTGCTCCAATTCCTTCAACTTAGATGGGTTGTGTTGGTGTACAACAATCTTCAAGTCATGCCACAGAGTCTCAATTGGATTGAGGTATGGGCTTTGACTAGGCCATTCCAAGACATTTAAATGTTTCCCTTTAAAACTACTCCAGTGTAGCTTTAGCAGTATGTTTAGGGTCATTGTCCTGCTGGAAGGTGAAGCTTCGTCTCAGTCTCAAATCTATGGCAGACAGAAACATGTTTTCCTCAAGAATTGCCCTGTATTTAGTGCCATCCATTGTTCCTTCAATCCTGACCAGTTTTCCTGTCCGTGTCGATGAAAAACATCCCCACAGCATGATGCTGCCACCAACACGTTTCACTGTAGTAATGGTGTTCTCAGGGTGATGGGAAGTGTTGGGTTTGCGCCACACATGGCGTTTCCAATGATGGCCAAAAAGTTCAATTTTCATCTTGTCTGACCAGAGAACCTTCTTCCGTGTGTTTGGAGGGTCGACCACATGTTGTTCTGCAAATTCGAAATGTGTTTTCATATTACTTTCTTTAAACAATGGCTTTTTTCTGGCCACTCTTCCATAAAGCCCCGCTCTGTGGAGTGTATGGCTTAAAGTGGTCCTATGGACAGATACTCCCTGAGATCTTTGCAGCTCCTTCAGTATTATCCTTATTGTCTTTGTAGCATCTCTGATTAATGCTCTCCTTGCCGGGTCGGTGAGTTTTGGTAGGCAGCCTTCTCTTGTTAGGTGTGTAGTGGTGCCATATTCTTTCCATTTTGTTATAGTGAATTTAATGGTGCTCCATGGGATATTCAGAATTTGGGTTTTTTTATAACCCAATCCTGATCTATACTTCTCCACAACTTTGTCTCTGACCTGTTTGGAGGGTTCCTTGGTCTTCATGTTGCTTGCTTAGTGGTGTTGCAGAATCAGGGGTCTTTCAGAACAGGTACATTTATACAGGCATCATGTGACAGATCATGTGACACTGATTGTACACAGGTGGATCCTAATCAACTAATTATGTGACTTCTGAGGATAATTGGTTGGACCAGATCGTATTTAGGGTTTTCATTGCACAAGGGATGAATTCATATACACTCACAACTTTTCAGTTTTTGTTATATATTATATATATATATATATATAGTATTTTATTGTCATTCCACTTCACCAATTTGGACTATATTGTTAGGTCCATTACCTAACATCCAAATGAAATCTCAATTTTCATTTCAGGTTGTAATGCGACAAAACAGGACAAAAACTGAGGGGTGAATATTTTCACAAGGCACTGTAACTTTGAAGCTAAACGTACTTGTATATTATCTTCAGTGGTTAGAAGTGGAAGTTAAGGATAACAACTCAAACTACAGAACTGGAGGCTCTCTGTTCAAGTCTCAAATGAGATGGGACCCCAGAAGCACTTAAGCTCTGCTCCTAAACATCTGAGGAAAAAGGCTCTGGCCTGGGACCAGAGAGCCTCAAAAGTACACCCATATTAACTTTCCCACTCACTATGTTGCCACCCATTTTAAAATACTTCCCATACAAGTATTCTCCAAACAATCACCCACCTAAACCCCAGCCATCTACCAAAAGCCTTAAGGTAGGTGTGTGCGGGATGGAGAGGGGATTGAGCAAATGGGTAAGGATATGTAAGTGGATGATTAAGTGGGTGAGAGACTGGGTAGGTAAGGGGTGAATTGGTGGGTAGGGGAATAGCTGAGTTTGCAGGGAGATTTTGTCTCACCCAGGTCCTTCCCCAGCTTCTCCAAATCAGCTCCAAAGAGAAGCTTCCCCTTAAAAATCAGTTGGGCCAACCAGACCTTAGAGGATGTATCTGCTGCCCAGTGCCAGAGCCAAATCCAATGCCGTGACACCATTGTCAGGGCACCATCCCTGGCCACCAAACATATCAGGTCACACATGGCATCAGAAAGGAAGTTCGTAGCAGACTACAAAAGAGGGGTAGCATCATCCAGCAGAAGAAACTGAATCCACTGGAGGAGGGCTCGAGATGTCAGACTGGTACACACAACCAGTTGCAGAATAGCCACCGCCACAGTAAACTGGCTCCTCAACAATGAATCCACCTTACAGTCCAGAAAATCTTTTAAGGCCGATCCACCTTCCACAGAAATGGTGGTCTGTCTGGTAACCACCATGACCTGTGCATCAGCTTTGGAATTCCAAACCATTCAACACACTCCTTCTCTGGGAGAGCATAGATCTTTTTACACACCCTTAACCCTTTAGGCAGGGAATCGGGAGAGTCCCATTCTGACCGGATCATATCCTTGATCACATCTGGAAATGGGACGACAGTAGTGGATTTCCACACCCCTTGAAAAAGCGGGTTCACCATCCCCTCCTGCTCCATGCCAGAAGTATCTATCAAGTTGAAGGCGGATGAAACCTTGGCAATCAATGCCACAAGCTCCTCCTTTTAGAATTGGAGGACCACCCCGGCCTCTTAACAATATTCTGAAGGCAAGAGTACTTCTTCATCCACATCAGAGCCCAGTATCAAGCCATCTGAATCTGAACCATAGTCAAAGTCTCAGATAGCTCCTAGCTCTTCCCCATCTCCAGGTAGCACCCACTGCCAGGGGTGCTTAGCCAAAGGCAATCAAAGAGGGCTTACACTCAGCCTACCCCGCATGAGACTATACCTATGGGCATCCGGAGGCCACAGGGGCCGAATATCCACACCAGAAAGACTAGGCCTCCTGAAAAAAAAGAATTCTGGGGAGGACAATCCAGAGTCTGGAAGCTTTCCTCTCGGAAATGACCCCCTCAAACTCTAGGGGGCACAGCTGCCCCTAGAGGACAAGTAGCTGCTCACTGCACGGTCACAGGAGCCTCCAGCCGGCCCAATGGATATCCTTACCCATAGCGCCATCTGTCACCTCCTGCCCTAAGGCAGACAAGGCCAGGCTAATGGCATCCCCGGCTGAGAGAGAGGGAGCAGGCCCTCCAGGAACGACTCAGAAGCTGCCATGCAAGAAGAGCAGAGTCCAGAATCTGGAGATGAGGCGCTTCACTTGCCACAGGTCAAATAACAGAGAGTTAAGGCAAGTATCACAACAATGCACGCTAAAGCCGTGGTGGCCCGAAAGGCATGTGTTAACTGCGCTTTTATTGCAACATGCGTTACAGGTGCCAGGGAAGGAACACGTTTGAGCCACTTGGGCTAGAACCGCGTGACCGCCAGGCACACAATAGATAAAAATGCTACTAACACATGCAGAAAACTGTGGAAAGCAGCACACCACGCCAAGCCAACGGTCACCAGCAGTCCATCTCAAACTGCATCCCAGGAAGATGGAATCGGGAGCCCCCAACAAAGACAATGACAAGGTCAAGCCTTGGCGCTCACCCCCTCAGAGCCCCAGGCAGAAAATCTGTGCTGGGCTCAGCTCTACTCCCCTGAAACTGTTTTACTGGCTTTGCAGCACTGAGATTATGACTGGCAGGCAGATTCCTCTGAAACCATTCTGCAATCTTAGGGAGAGAGCAGGGGGGACAGAGGAGGAGGGAGAGGGCGTCGAGGTTGTGTGAGGCTACTCTACTCTTCCAGATCCTTTCAAATCCTTCCAATTTCTGGCTGCTCAACAGGCTCTTATCATAAAAGTGTGGATCTGAACCAATTTTTCCTCCTCCAATGGCTACTGAAAAGACTGCAGTCTAGTGGAGCTTCCCACGTCGTGGTCAAGTGACAGTCACCATCAAAGTGGTCATTCACAAGCGTTTAATCAATCTTTTCCTCTCAATCCTCAGATTTTCTTCAGAGAGGAGAAAATCCACCCACCGTCTGCTGGAGACAAAGAAATACTGAGGAGACCTCTGGTGGCTGAGGCGAATAGAGGCATAGGGTTTTTCATTGGTTCTTTGTCTCCACCAATCTGATGGTGGGGAACACAATCCATTTGTCTGGACTGGTCTAGAAGGGCAATATGGAAAGCACAGTTACTCACCTGTAACAGATGTTCTCCGGGGACAGCATAGTTACTCACCTGTAACAGGTGATCTCCGGGAACAGCAGGAATTTAGTCTTCACATATGGGTATCGTCGATACCGACGGAGCCTGCGCAGGAACGCTCCCCAGCATCCAATAGGAAAGCTTTTGGGAGCATCCCACAGCGCCTGCGTGCTGCCTTCCTGCCTTTCCCAACTGTCCCTCTCCAGTTGAGTTTAAAGCTGAGACAAAAGAGAGAGGGAAAGAGAGAAAGAGAGAGAGAGAGACAAAAAGATACAACTCCTAGGGGAGGTGGGTGGGTTGTGAAGACTAAATTCCTGCTGTTCCCGGAGATCACCTGTTACAGGTGAGTAACTATGCTATCTCCAGGAATGTAGTCTTCACATATGGGGACTCCCTAGCTGCAGATGCCAGGGAGATGGCCCCAGAAAGTTGTGTGCCCTTGTGAAAGGGCTCCACTTCCCCCCATGGATCTTTGGCATCCTACCAGGGATGGTGGGTAGGAGTTGATTAAGTCTGGAACAGGTGTTGAAGAACAGCCTGTCCAAACAAGGCATCCCGGCGGGAGTCCTTGTCTAAGCAGTAATGGGCTGTGGAGGTATGTACTGAAGCCCAAGTAGCTGCTCGACAGATGTCGTCGATAGACACAGAGTGAAGATGAGCCATTGAGGCTGCCTTGGCCCTCACATTGTTAGCTGTGACATGGCCTTCAAGAGGAAGGTTTTTACTCTCATAGGCAAAAGATATACACTGTGCAATCCAGCTGGACAGTGTCTTTTTGGAGATTGGAAGTCCCAAATGACTAGGATCAAAAGCAACAAAGAGTTGAGAGGATTTTCTATGTTGCTGTGTCCTTTGCAAGTAAAAGGTCAAAGCTCTTTTACAGTCCAAAGTATGAAGGTTCCTTTCTGCATTTGAGGCGTGAGCCCTTGGATAGAATACAGGAAGGTAAATCGCTTGGTTTAAATGAAAGGGCGAAACCACCTTTGGCATAAAGTGTGGATGAGTCCTAAGGACTACCTTATCATGATGGAACTTTGTATAAGGAGGATCAGCCACCAACGCTTGCAATTCACTGATGCGATGTGTTGATGTGATTGCAATGAGAAAGATAACCTTCCAGGAAAGGAATTTCATAGAGGTAGTGGCTAATGGTTCAAAGAGTGGTTTCATGAGCTGCC
Organism: Ichthyophis bannanicus; assembly: GCA_033557465.1. Taxonomy (NCBI): domain Eukaryota; kingdom Metazoa; phylum Chordata; class Amphibia; order Gymnophiona; family Ichthyophiidae; genus Ichthyophis; species Ichthyophis bannanicus. The sequence continues at coordinate 220,540,845 of CM066037.1, read as the reverse complement.
CAAGTACCAGATTCAAGTCCCATGCCACCGGTGGTGGCTTAATGGGAGGCTTCGTTAAAAGAAGGCCTCTCTCGGGGGGCGGAGCCTGATGTCCAGCGGGTAAGACGCTTCGCGCTGAAGCTCCCGAGAGGCCTACTTAGAATCCTGACTTAATACCTATACAAACTTACTATTTCGCTCCGGGCTGACCGGGGTACCTCGGGGGGGATGGCGGCCCATAAACCAGCGCGCTTGGACTTCGGGTCTCCTTCTTCTTCTCACGGAAAACGCTCCAAAACAGAGGTGTCCTCCCCACAGAAGATGGTTCCATTTCGTGAAAACCCCGAAATGCACCTGGAGATTTTGGAGGAACTACGCGGCGTGAAGGAATTGGTGCAGTCCAATGGAGAAGCGCTTAGAGCCCTGCGAGAAGACTTTGGAGTGCTCCAGGACCGACTTGAAAGTCTCTCATTACGGCAGGACAATATGGCGGGGGTCCTCGACTCGCACGCGGTGCGCTTGGGCGCACTGGACAAGGCCGAGCGCCAGATACAGAATCTGCAAAAGGAGTTAGAAGATAGCAATAATCGAGCCCGTCGCAACAATGTGAGGCTCATTGGAATACCGGAGGGGGTGGAAGCGGGAGATATGAGAGAATTCCTGCTCAAAACTCTTCCCTCCTTGCTGAAGATCACCTTTCATAAAGAATTGGAAATCGATCGTGCACACCGTGTTCCTACCCACATGGCGCTCAACCGAACGACCCCCCGGCCTCTTATCTTTCGCTTGCTACGATATCAACAAGTGGAACAAATTTTAAATGCTGCCCGGGCGAACCATCATTTGGAATTTGAAGGTCACAAAGTCTCCTTCTTCCCTGATTTGGCAAAGCCTACCGTTGACCGACGGAAGAAACTCCTTGCTTTTCGCCCTCGACTTCAACAGCTACAGGCTCGCTTTGGCCTGTTGTATCCCGCGAAGCTCCGAGTGACTCTCCACAACCAAACCAGGACATTCGAAGATCCTGATCTACTATCAACATTTTTAGACTCCAAAGAAGCAGAGCAGATGCGCTAATCCAACGACGTGGACTTTTATTCGCCGGCTCTGTCCGCCATTTTGAAGGGCCCGATGCGGCGGTCATAGTCAAGCACAGAGACTACCTGGACTTTCTTTCTTTCTTTCTATGACTCTTGTTTTGTGGTCTCCTCTCCCTCCATGATGTGTGCCTCGGTCGGATTAGGAGCACGCACAATCCTACAGGTTATGTGTTTTTTCAATTTCGGCCTTCTCTGGGGCTTCTCCCCGCAGACACATGGTCGCCAGTAATTTTTGGGGTTCTGCTTCTTCTCTACCGCGCTGCGGTTTTTCTTTTTTAATGTGGGGCGCTTCATTGTATTATCTAAGCTTATTTTCTTTTATGCCATATGTACAGCCTGATACAGTCAATATGAGGGACATTGTGAAATTAGGTGCGCTATCATGCTCAGAATTTTTAACTTGTATGAATGGCTTTATGTAAAATTTTATCACTCAACGTAAAGGGCATTAATAGTCCAATCAAAAGAAAGAAAATCCTTAGCTATCTTAGCCATGAGCATGCTGATTTAGCGTTTCTTCAGGAAACGCACTTAAACTCTGCTGAAACACTGAAACTCAATGTTAAGCCTTACATGGTGGCTGCCTATTCTCCCGCCGTTTCCAAACGGTGCGGGGTAGCCATTCTGGTTAAGAAATCTTTGCAAGCTACTGTAATTGATACTAGCGCTGACAAGGAGGGTAGATGGGCCCGAGTACATCTTAAGGTTGGAGATAGTGAATTTACATGTATTTGCATTTATGCCCCGAATGTGGACAACCCTGCTTACTATGCAAGTATTGCGCAGTTGGCACAGGCCTCTGCCAATACTCCATTAATACTTGGTGGTGACTTTAATCAAGTGTTAGACCCTCTGATAGATAGACAGCCGCCTAGAACGAGTAGTCCACCCAAGAGTCTTGCTACCCTTACAGCTCTGATGCAAGATCTTGCGCTGGTAGATATATGGAGGCTGCTTCACCCCTCCGACTTAGAGTTCACTTTCTTTTCTGCCCCCCATCACTCCCAATCTAGAATAGATTTCTTTCTCATTTCCAAAGCACTGATTTCTCAAGTAGACACGACTAGGACTCATCCTCTCCATATTTCAGATCATGCTGCCATATCTTTATCATTGCGTGTCACTGCGCGGGACGATTCTCCCCGAGCTTGGTTTTTTGATAGATCCCTACTGGGTCAAAAAGATTTTCAGGTTGATATAAAGGCCGCTATCCAAGATTATTTTCATTTTAACTCACCCCATGACACAGCGGGCTGGGCTTGGTGGGAGGGTTTTAAAGCATCTATCCGTGCCACTATAACTAGCTATCAAATTCGGCAGGGGAAACAAAGAAAGCAGCATTTACTGATTCTAGAGCAGCAGATACAAGCTGGGGAGCGTCTCCTCACGTCCCGTACTGACCCATGTATTTTACTCCGTTTACAACGCTTGCGTTTTCAATACAATCAGCTTTTGCACACTGCTGCTGTTAAAAATATTGAATCACAACAAGGGCTATATTATCGGGAAAATAATCGTGCTGGCAAATTATTAGCAAATGCCCTAAAAGGTCGAAAAGAAGCCAAGCGTGTTACCGCCCTCCGTAATCCGTCGGGGGGGGGGCTTGGTCACTAAAGATACCGAAATCTTAGAACTCTTTCGTGACTTTTATACTCGGCTTTATCAATCTGAATGTGATTTTGAGCCAGATGTATTTGAACGCTTACTTTCAGGAGTACAAAGACCGACCCTATCTGACGAAGATAGAGTGGCCTTGGACACACCATTTACTGTCTCAGAAATTCATTCTGCTATCAAGAAATGTGCCTCAGGTCGAGCCGCAGGCCCAGACGGTCTCCCCGCTGAATTCTACAAAACCTTTCACGCTGACTTAGCTCCAGTTTTGAAAATTTATTTTTCTGCTCTGGCCGAGGAGGGTTCTCCTTCTGGGTCCTTTTCAATGGCAAATGTAGTAGTTTTTGAGAAAGAGGGGAGAGACCCGCAACTAACAGCTAATTATCGTCCAATTTCCCTCCTAAACGCGGACTATAAAATCTTTGCCACCATTCTCTCTACCCGGCTCTCGGATAGGATGCCTACCTTAATACACCCAGATCAATGCGGTTTCATTCCTGGTAGATCAACTGCTGACAATGCTCGGACTCTATGCCATGTATTGACTACCGCAGTTAATCTTGATCGCCCATTTGTTGGCCTCTCACTTGATGCTGAGAAGGCCTTTGATCGCTTAGAGTGGCCCTTCCTGTTTGCAGTCCTCCGCTGGTACGGATTCGGGGAAGGTTTTCTCCGTTGTCTTCGCACCATGTACGCTCAGCCTACAGCCAGTATATGTGCAAATGCTTTAAAGTCTCAGCCTTTTCCCCTTCAACGCGGCACTCGCCAGGGATGCCCACTGTCTCCACTCCTCTTCGATCTTGCACTCGAACCCTTGGCTTTATTAATCCGGCAATCGGAGGAGATTCATGGAGTCCCCTTCACCCATAGGGAAATCAAAATTTCAGCGTATGCTGATGATCTTATGCTTTTTGTCTCTATAGACTCAGTACCGGCTGTCCTAGAGCAAATTGGTAAATACTCACAACTGTCCGGTTATAAGATAAATTGGACCAAGTCGGTAGCCTTTCCATTAAATCCTTTGCTTCATCAGGCAGATATGCAATCCTTCCCCTTTTTATGGCAACCTCGCATGGTCAAATACCTTGGGGTTCACTATTGTTCTCCTTTGGAAGACACTATCTCCTTCAATGCCAAAGACTTAACCTCTAAAGTCCGGGCGCTTACTCACCGCTGGACTCCTTTAACGCTTACCTGGTGGGGTCGATTAGAAACCATAAAAATGATGATTGTTCCGAAAGTGAATTATATCTTAGAAATGTTGCCCTGTCTCTTCCCTCGACGTATATATAAAGATATCGAGGGCCTTCTGACTAGATACTTGTGGCAAAACAAGACACCTAGGATAGCGAAACATAAGCTGCAAGCAGATAAGGAAAATGGGGGTGTCAGATTCCCTGATTTCCTGAAGTATCATCAATCTTTTCTTCTCAAACAAGGTGCTCGTTGGCTGGAAGATCCAGTACCGAGTAGACCTGTGTGGCTAGACATAGAAGAGGACCTTTGCAAACCGCTTCCTCTTACTTTTCTCCCTGGTATGACTCTCCCATCAGACTCCCACCTTCCGCCAATGCTTTTAGACACCTTAGGTGCCTTTAATAATCTTATGCAATCTTTAGACTCCCGACTCTGTCCGTTAGACAAGCTCCCACTTTGGTACAACACTCGATTTCGAATACAAAATAAGCCGATGGCGTGGAGCCCCTGGTACACTAGGGGCATTTGGATTCCTAGTCAGTTGTTCCATGAAGATCGCTGGAAAACTTTTAGTGAATTGCAAATTGAATTTGGTCTCCCAGCGAAACACTACTTTCAATTGGTGCAACTTCAGCATTGCCTTCGGAGTGCTAGGGTGCTCCCGCCATCGGCCTCCCCTGCACAAGGTTGGTTGGAGACTATCCGATCTATCGGTAGTTCACCGGGTGTAGCATCAAATTTTTACAAAACCTTATGTAATGCTATAACTAGGGATACCCCTATAGCGCAGAAAGCATGGGAGAGAGAATTGCATGTGACTTTGACCCCGGAGCAATGGAGCCTTGTCTGGAGTAGAGTGACACGGGTCTCCCGATCCGCCTCACTCACTCAGACACTCTTCTTTCTAGCCCACCGGTGTTTTTACACTCCTGACAGATTAGCCAAATGGAACACTACTCAGGGCAATAATTGTTGGACATGTCATGCGGCCATTGGTTCACTACCTCATGTTATGTATGAATGTCCCGCACTACAGTATTACTGGAGTCGGGTCTGGGGTCGTATCCAGTCTATTTTGCACTTTCAAGAGCCCCTTTCTTGGAGGATAGTGGGACTTCGCTCAGCTGCGGGGATCCCCTCTCTTCCAAAAACGGCTTACTTCCTTTTGGACTTTATGCTAGGCATTGCTATTTCCCTAATTACGAAATACTGGAAAAATAGCTCCCAACTGAGCCCCAATGAATGGTGGAATCATGTCTGTCTCTACAGTAAATATGAACAAATACCTCGTATGTTTGCTTCCCCCATTCAGACTCCTCATCATCGGTCTAAATGGAAGATGCTCAACGACTATGTACATTCTGCTCAATGCTCTCATCTGACTGTCTAAATTTATATATATCTTTGTCCCATGATTATTCTGTATCGCAGATACTCTTTTGATTGTTTTGATGTACAATCACTGTTGTTTGGAAGCGCTCACATGCTGACATAATCAGCTAGAGAAGAAGCGTGGGGGTGGGGGGTAATTGGGTTTACTTTTCTTTATTGTATAATTGTTTTGTCTCCTTTGGTGTGTTGTTTCTTTTGTTTGTTGCAAAATGAAAATAAAAGTTTCAAAAAAAAAAAAAAAAAAAAGAAGGCCTCTCATAAATCTCTCTATGAGAGGATGAGAGGAAATAGGTTGTCCATTTAGAGGCTTGAAAGAAGCTGCAATAGCACTCAAATGGACTCTCACTGATTTGGTCTTAAGCCCTGCATTTGATAAATGAAGGAGGTACTCCAATAATGATTCCAGAGGTATCGCAAGAGGGTTAAGACCCTTCTGCGAGCAACATATGGTAAACCTTTTCCACTTAAATGCATAAGAGCGTCTTGTGGAAGGTTTCCTGGAAGCATGAAGGATATCCTTTACCTGCTGGGAAAGGTTAAGACCGTGAAGATCTAGGCTTTCAGCAACCAGGCCCTGAGATGCAGAGACTGGGGAATGGGATGCCACAGCATCCCGTCCTCTTGAGAAAGAAGATCTGGAGCAGATCCTAACTCCAGAGGCGAGCTTGAGAGAGATGTAGGAGCAGAGGGTACCACATTTGCCGTGGCCAACGTGGAGCTATGAGGATCATATGACCTCTGTCTCTCTGAAGCTTGAACAGGGTTTTGGGAATTAGGGGAATGGGTGGAAAGGCATACAGGAAGTCCTGACCCCAATGAAGGAGGAAAGCATCCCTGGCCTGACAACCTTGAGCCGGAATTCTGGAACAGAACTGGGGAAGTTTGGCATTCAGCGGACTTACAAAGAGTCTATGTGCGGGGTTCCCCAAATTTGAAAAATTTGGGCCACCTGGTCTGCATGGAGAGACCATTCGTGTGGAAGCAGAACTCGACTGAGTCTGTCTGCCCAAGAGTTTTGAATGCCTGGAAGATACACCGCAAGGAGATGAATCTGATGCTCTCTGGCAAGGGCCTATAGTCGAAAAGCTTTGTTGCACAGCGACAGAGAGCCTGTTCCGCCCTGCTTGTTCACAGAGAACATGGCTACCTGATTGTCCATTTGAACTAGGACTGTCTTGTAGCTGAGCTGGGTGTGAAATACTCGAAGAGCAAGGAAGACTGCTCTGAGCTCCAGGAGGTTGATATGGAGATGGGCCTCCTGTGGAGTCCAGGTACCCTGGGTAGAGAGGCCTTGCAGGTGGGCTCCCCAACCCACCTGTGAAGCATATGTTGTTAGAGTGGCTTGGGGTGGGGGTTGCTGAACTGGAGACCGCAACAGAAGGTTTTTGGGTGACTGCCACCAGTGGAGGGACAAAATAAGGTGATCTGAGTTTGTTATTTGGTCTGACAGGCAACCTGACGCCTGAGTCCACTGAGTGGATAAGGTCCACTGGGCTGCCCTCATATGGAGGCGAGCATAAGGTACCACATGCACGGTGGATGCCATGTGGCCTAGCAACTATAACATTTCCCGAGCAGTGAGGTGAGGTTTTAGCACTGCTTGGGAAGCTAACTTCACAATGCGAAGGCAGCGGGGCTGTGGAAGGAAGGCCCTTGTCTGTCTGGTATCCAGAAGAGCTCCTATAAACTCTAGGGATTGAGTGGGAGCAAGGTTGGACTTTGGGAAGTTTATGACAAGTCCCAAATACTGAAGGATGCGCATTGTGCGAGACAGAGCAACCCTGGCCTCTGGCTCTGAAGGGGCTCGAATGAGCCAGTCGTCTAAGTAAGGAAAGACGAATATTCCCAGGGTGCGGAGAAATGCTGCTACCATAGCCATGCATTTTGTGAACACCCTTGGTGCAGAAGCCAGGCCAAAAGGAAGAATCCTGTATTGGTAGTGCTTCCCTTGAAACAGGAATCGAAGGAACTTTCGGTGAGTTGGATGGATGAGAACATGAGTGTACGCATCCTTGAGATCTAGAGAACAAAGCCAATCCTGACTCCGAAGGTATGGCAGCAGAGTTCCTAGAGAAATCATTTTGAACTTCTCTCTGAACAAGAATTTGTTCAATTTTCTGAGGTCTAGAATGGGTCTGTGTCCTCCTGTTTTCTTTGGAATAAGGAAATAGGGGAAGTAAAACCCTGTACCCAGTTGGGTAATGGGCATCTCTTCTATTGCTCCTTGAGCAAGGAGCATTGTGACTTCTTGACCTAACCGGCCATTGGGAGAGGTCTGAGAATTGAACTGTCTTACTATTGTAGGAGAGGGCATGCTGTACCCCTCTCGTACAATAGACAGAGTCCAATTTTCTGCTGTTATCTGACACCATCTGTGGACAAAATGACATAACCTTCCTGGGATGGTGGAGGGTTCTGGGCCGTTCAGGGCCAGGAAGGCAAAGTTCTCTAGATAGGAGTCAAAGCCCCTGTGGAGGCTGAGTCTGCTGAGCCAGTTGAGGCTTAGCTGCTTTTGGCTTCCTTTGTTGCCTAAGTTATTGCTGCTGTCCCTTTTGGGCAGACTGATCTGAACGATATTCCTGCTGGATATAGAAGGGATAAAACTTCTTCTTACTAAAAAAGGGTTTCTTAGAGGATCTTTTCCTCGCAGGATCAGCTGTAAATTTGGACAATCTATCCAAAGTGATATTGTCAGCATCTATCTCATTAGCTTTTTCCTGCCAATTCTTGCCAAAGAGATTCTCTCCTGTGCAAGGTATATTCCCCAGTTTGTCCTGTACCCAGATTTCTAAGTCAGATGCCTGGAGCCAGGCAATTCTACGTGCACCTATGGCAATAGCAGAGGTTCTGCTTATGCATGCAAAGCAGTCAAAGGCTGCACGATTCACAAACTTGGAAACATCTTGAGCATGTTTAACAAGCGTAAGATATCTTGCCTTTTATCATCAGGAAGGAGAGGGCTCATATGCTCTAAGTCTCCTGTGACTTCCTTAAGGAACATTCCCATATACAAGATATAGCAACTGATCCTAGCAGAAAGCATGGAAGTCTGGAAGGATCGACGTCCAAAGGCGTCAAGAATCCTACACTCACGTCCTGGAGGATTAGATGCATGCCTTTTTGCACTCTTCACCCGTCTCATGGCTGATTCCACCACCATGGAATGGTGTGGTAACTGAGTCTTCTGAAACCCAGGACAAGGAGGAACTCAATACATGGTGTCGAGCCTTCGAGAATGAGGAGATGTGGTTAGAGGTGTTTCCCACATCCTTAACATAAGATCATGCAAGATCTCATGAATAGGCAAGGTAGCTGCCTCCTTGGGAGCTTTAGGGTATTGTAGGATTTCTAACTCCTTTGCCCTAGGCACTTTTTCAGGAGCCACTGTGATGGAAATACCTCGGGCCACATCTCGGATAAAATCCTAAAAGGACATATCCTCTGGTGGAGACATCCTATGCTGAGGAGAAGAGGAATCTCGGGAAGAAGTACTCTGGTATCAGCAGAGCCTTCAGAGTCTTCAGACTCATCCGAGGATTCGAAGTATCTTCGATCCGGGTGATAATGCAAGGCACGGTACCGGTTCCGATCAAAGTCGGCATTGGAGTGGTACGGTACCGACTTGTCGATGCCGGATAGAGACGCATGACTCGGTCCCGGTAGAATACCTGCCGATGTCGATGCAGTCGGTGCCGGTACCGGTTGAATTGTCTGAAGCGGTTTCAGGGGCATCGAGGCCGTAAGAAGAGCCGCCAGACTGCATTCAATAGCCAAGAATCTCTGATCTATCGACGCTGCCGATGCTTGGGTATCGGTGCCGGTTAAAGCGGCTGGAACCCCAGAGCATGGCACCAGTAGTTCTGCCGAGGTTGAAGCCTCGAGAACATCCTGGAGCCCCGTTAGTACTTTGGCAGCCGAAGCCTCCCGCGGGGCCAATTTTGCCAGTGAAAGTCCCTCAAGGGCAACGCCAAAGGCATCTCAATGTTTAGAAGGAGATCTACCCTTTGAGGACCGGCTAGATTTATGTTTAGTTACCTGAGATCCATGGGAGGAGGATGAAGCCCTGGAGGACGTCGATGCCACGGAGGCTGCATTGGAGGGAAAAAGGGTGCTGAGCTTAGCAGCTCGGTTTTGTCGGCCCCTTTTTGACATCATTCCACAGGCAACACACTCTGAAATAGAGTGGTCAGGACCTAAACATTTGAGGCACCACTCATGGGTGTCGGTGACGGAGATGGTACCGCCACACTTAGAACACGTTTTAAAACCCGAAGCGGGTTTTTCCATTTTGAGGGAAAAAGTTGGGCCTAGTGCCCAAAATGGCGTGTGGCTCCCGAGAAGAAAATTACTGGAGAAAGTCTCCAGAAACAAAGTTTTGTTTTGTTTTTTTGAGAAAAAAGAAAAGAAGAACTGGCGGTACCGGTATAGCGTCGAGGGAAGGCAGACGCGACCACAAAAAAAAGAAGTATAAGAAGGGAATTTTCTGCGGTGACAGGATGTGCGACCTGTCGGCTCCGCGGAAAACGAAGAACTGGAGAGGGACAGTTGGGAAAGGCGGGAAGGCAGCACGCAGGCACTGTGGGATGCTCCCAAAAGCTTTCCTATTGGGTGCTGGGGAGCGTTCCCGCACAGGCTCGGTCAGTACCGATGATACCCATATGTGAAGACTACATTCCTGCTTGTTCCTGGAGATAGCAGGAATCACTCCTCACATATGAGTGATGTTGGCACCTACAGGGCCCTCGCGGAACATCCCCCCCAGCTTTCAAAGAAAGCCTTTGGGAGATGCCACCATGCATGCATGGTCCCCTTCCTGCCCAAGTGTGCCATCTGGCTCAGTCAGATGACATAGCTAAAAGACAGCAAAAATAAAAGATGGTAAAGGAGCAACTCCAATTGGAGGAGGGAAGGTTGTGAGGACTGATTCCTGCTGTCCCCGGAGAGCACCTGTTACAAGTGAGTAACTATGCTTTCTCCGGGAACATGCAGGAAGTCAGTCCTCACATATGGGACTCCCCAGCTATAGGCTACCGAAAGCCCATAGCAAAAATAGGGGCGCCTTCACAGGGAGACGCAAGCAGCAGCAATTTAGTCCATGTACACAGACCACCGTAGGACCCCTGTGTCCAATGAAACCAGCACTCCGGTAGCCTGAACACAGAAGGGTCAGAGGGTAGGATTTGCCTAAACCCCGAGAAGGTTACGGAGCACAGTCTGGCCGAAGGCACTGTTCTGTCGGGACTTTCTTTCCAGGCAGTAATGGGCTGCAAAGGTATATACTGAAGACCAGGTGGCGGCCTGGCAGATGTCCACCATCAGGACAGAGCACACATTTGCCACCGAGGCCGCCATGGCCCTGCCACAGTGTGCCATGGCACAGCCTTCCAGCGGGAGCCTCGCCTGCTCATAAGCGAGGGAGATACAGTCTGCCACCCATGTGGACAGCATACACTTGGTCACCACCTCCCCCAGTCTACTGGGTTCATAGGAGATGAAAGGTTTGAAGCTTTGTAGTGGCCCTGAGTACATTGGATATAGAAGGACAAAGCCCTCTTACAGGTCAAGGAATGAAGGACTACCTCCGCCCAACTGGAGTGAGGTCTTGGAAAGAAGGAAGGGAGAACCACTTCCTGGTTGAGATGGAAGGGCAACACTACCTTCGGTAGGAATTTGGGTTGTGTGCGAAGCACCACTCTGTTCTTGTAGAACCTGGTATAGGGTGCCTCTGCACAAGGGCCTGAAGCTCGCTAACTCTGTGAGCAGAGGTAAGTGCAACGAGGCAAGCCTCTTTCCAAGAGAGGTAGCGAAGGTGGCAGGTAGCCAAAGGCTCGAAGGGAAGGCGAGTAAGCTGCCCCAACACTACGTTAAGGTTCCATTCGGTTGCCAGAGGGCAAACTGGGGGCTTGGAAAGAGCAGGCCCGAAGAAAATGGGGTCACCAAGGGTTGGACCGAGAGAGGCTTACCATCCACCAGATGGTAGTGCGATGCTAGGGCACTAAGGTGCACTCAGACGGAATTAGACTTGAGCCTGGATTGAGAGAGGTGGAGCAGGTACTGTAACACCAGTGCCACCGGGCAGGAGAAAGGGTCAGCCCAGGGGTCGGCACACCAAACTGAGAAACTGCGCCATTTGAAGTGTAAGCCTTTCTTGTTAAGGCCTTGCGAGAGGCCAGAAGAATGTCTTCCACCTCAACCAGAAGGTTGAAAGGGGCCAGAGTCACCCTCTCAGCAGCAACACTCTCAGCGACAGGGATCCCAGGTTAGGGTGCAGGAGAGAGCCCCCCTACTGAAATAGGAGTCCCTGGGTGGACCCCAAGGGAATAGGGGTCTCCATCAACTAGAGGAGCAGCGGAAACCACGGTTACTTGGGCCACCGAGGAGCTATCAGGATGAGCGAGGCACTGTAGTGTCTTGGAGGGTCCTGAACAAGGTCTTCGCAATCAGCAGCGTAGGAGGGAAGGTGTACATGAGGCCTTCTGACCATGAGACAAGGAATGCGTCCGCTGCCACCCTGGAGGGATGGGCCTGCCGGGAACAGAAGCGAGGCAACTGAAAGTTGTCCAGGCTGGCGATCAGGTCCATCACAGGTTCTCCCCAGAACTGGAAGAGCCGACTGGCTACCATGTAGTCCAGCTGCCACTCATGCGGCTGGAGGACTCTGCTCAGCCTGTCGGCTAGAAGGTTGTTCTGGCCTGGCAGATACACTGCCCGCAGGAGGATACCCTGTTGGATTGCGAACAAGCAGAAGACCAGTGCGTCCTGACAAAAGGTACGAGACCCCGTGCCCCCTGTTTGTTCACATAGAACATCACCACCTGGTTGTCCGTCTGGACCAGCACCGGCTGATGATGTAGGTGGTGACAGAAGACTCGCAGGGCTAAGTGTATGGCTCAGAGCTCCAGGAGGTTGATCTGCTGGATGCTCTCGTCTGATGACCAGTTGCCCTGGGTGTGGAAATCTCCACAGTGGGCTCCCCAGCCAAGGAGGGAGGCTTCGGTCATGAGGACCCTTGAGGGGCTTGGAGCCTGAAAAAGTATGCCCACTTCGAGATGCTGGAGAGACTGCCACCAGACGAGGGAGTCTGCCAGTTGGCGGATCAGAGACTGTCTCGGAGGCGACCCATGGCTTGAGACCACTGGTCCCATAGACACCACTGCACCGCCCTCATTTGGAGACGAGTGTTGGGCGTGATGTGGACCATGGAGGCCATGTGCCCGAGGCGGCGCAGAAGAAGCCGAGCAGGCACCGAGGGATGGCACTGAATGTCCTGAGCCAGTCCTGAGATGGTCATCCCGGTCCTTGGGCAAGAATGCCTTTGACTGGAGAGTTCATCTTTGCCCTGATGAACTCTAGACACTGTCGGGAGGAGGTGAGACTTGGGATAGTTTATGACACACTCCAAGTGTTGCAGAACCTGGATGGTGCGTGTGGAGGCCTGCTGCAGCTCTGAGGCCGTGCCTCCTTTTATGAGCCAGTCATCCAGGTAGGGAAAGATGAAGACTCCCTAGAGACGGAGGACGGCAGCCACGACTGCCAGGCATTTTGTGAAGACTCTTGGGGCAGAGGCCAAGCCGAAGGGGAGCACCCTGTACTGAAAATGCCTGCCTGTGATTGGGGTGAATGAGGATGTGGGTATAAGCATCCTTGAGGTCTAAGGAGCATAGCCAGTCTCCCTGCTGGAGGTATGGCTGCAATGTTCCAAGGGAGAGCATCTTGAACTTCTTCCACACCAGGAATCTGTTGAGGTTGTGCAGGTCGAGGATGGGCCTTAGGCCCCCTCTCCTTTTTGGCACGAAGAAATACCTGGAGTAGAACCCCTTGCCTTTAAGGTGGTGGGGCACTAGTTCTACCACTTTGTCCTCGAGAAGACCTGCCAACTCCTTCAGTAAAAGGTCACATTGGAGGGGAGACCTGAGGGGCTCTCCCGGGAAATAAGGGGGAGGTGTCAGGTGAAGGAGGTAACCCTACCCGACTACCCGAAGTGCCCAGGAGTTGGTGGTGATGGCCACCCACCTCTGGGCATAGAGGGCCAGATGTCCCCCTGTGGGCTGCTGATCTCCTTTTGGTAGATAGGCTATGCTCAAGGAGTCAAAAACTCTCCCCTGGTTGGGCCAGAGCCAGAGCCTGGGGTTTTGGAGCCTTCTGCTTACGAGATCCCATGCCTATGGTCCCTGTCCTGCTGACCCTTTTGGGGAGCTGGGGAGGCCTGAAAAGGTGGGTAGTTTCTATAAGCAGCTCCCTTCCTCGGGTAAAAGGACTTTTTACCCGAGCCCTTCCATCGGGGAGGGGCAACGGTCTTTTTGGTGAGCCTGGTTCTCGTCATGAACTCTGTCTCCATCTCGGCAGCCTTGTCGGTCAATTTGTTTGCCAAAGAGGTTCTCTCCTTTGCAGGGGACATCGACCAATTTGTCCTGAACCCACTGCTCGAGGTTGGACTGTAGCCAAGCTTGGCAGAATGCAGCGATGCCAGCCGCCGCTACTCGAGCCACCGACTCGAACCCATCATAGGTCACTTGAAACATAAATTTGGAGCACTCACGGACTGCCTTGGCCAGGTTCTTGAACCGGTGCAAGGGTTCCTCGGAGAGACCAGCTGAGAACACGGTGAGTTCCTTCGCCATGTCTCTCAGGTACATGCCCATGTACAGCTGGTAGGCCTGGATGCGGCTGATGAGCATTAAGCCATGGCAGCACTCAATACATCAAGTCCAGCCATTTGCTCACCACCGGTACCGAAGCCGGTGTCTCCAACATTCAGAGCATCAGCCGTTCCAAGCTGGGGGATTGGCACCTTGAGCAATTCCTGTGGAGGAGCCTTGTACTGGAGGATTTCCAACTCATTCCCCCTCAAGATGGGAAAATCAGATGGGACATTGTAGCAGCGACGGGTATCGGAGGACTTCTTATCCTCAGTTTCCCACTCGGAGTAGTCCATCGTGGACTCATAGGAGGGATGCTCCGCGGGCCCCCAATTCCGTGTGGCCGGCACCCTGCATACTTGCCGGGGATGACCATGGTCCCGTCGAGCGGTACTGAGATCGAGACCTCGGCCAAGGACCTCGAGGATTGGCTCGGCCTCCGGGGACATCTTGGACGTCGAGGGCCCAGTGGTTGGGGTGGATGAACTGGTCATGCTGGACAACAGCGCCTGCTGCTGATCCATGAAGACAGACAAACTGCGCTCCAGGGCCACCATTCTGGACTCCAGACCAGAAAGCTCTGCAGCCTTTGGCGTGGGCATCGAGGGACTAGGGCCCAATGCTGGCTCCCCTGAGGGGGAATCCTCGAAGAGGATGGTGTCTGGAGACTGAGGCCGGTCTGTGGTCGGATCCTTTCAGGGGACTTTTGCAGGTTGCTCCCTCTCCAATGCCTCAGACGAACGTCTCAGACTGCGGGACCAGGACCGGGGCCGGGAGCACCCGGCAGGTCAGAACCATCCAAGGACGCTGCCTTCGAGGGTTTCTTCTTCTTCCTGGGTTCCCTCGAGGGAGACCCCCTTTCTGAGGACCCAAGAAGAGGCTCAGGTTTGGAAGGCTCCACCTGAGACATCGGGGCCTCAGACGAGGCCCTGGCCTTTGGAGGCACTGGGGACTCGGGGAAAAACATTGTGCTGCTGCTGGCGGCTCTTGAGGTCCTTACTGGACATCCTTTTGCAGAGACTGCAGGCTGCTGGGCTGTGGTCTGGCCCAAGGCAGCGGAGGCAGCAGTCATTTGTGTCGGTCAAAGACATAATTTTAGAGCACTGATCACACTTCTTAAAGCCACTGGTATAGCCATGGGGGGAAAAAATACTCCTGCAAGGTCGAAGACTCTCCGGGCTGCCAGTGGGAGAAAAAAGGCGCGAAGACACCAGGAAAATAAAAGAACAAAAACTACAAAAATAGACCAAACTCAATGCCGAGGCAACGAGGTCGGTGGCGGGAAGAGTCCAGTGTGATACCAGAAGGTGAGTATGAAACTCAGAGAGAAAAATCAACTTTTTCCGGGGACAAGCCAGACAAGCGTCTAAAGGGCTGCACGGAAAAAAGGAGACTGAGCAAGATGGCACCCTTGGGCAGGAAGGGGACCACGCATGCCTGGTGGCATCTCCCAAAGGCTTTCTTTGAAAACTGGGGGGATGCTTCTGCGAGGGTTCCGTTGGTGCCAACATCACCCATGTGTGAGGACTGACTTCCTGCTTGTTCCCGGAGCAACTGTATTTCACCTCCTGGGGCAAAATAAAATTTCAGAATTAAATAGTACATAACACAATACCATTGATTTTTAACAGATTTTCCTTCATTTGAAACAATTGTACATGCAGCTCATTACCATATAAAGGACCAATGTAGTAAGCCATTCATTAAAAATGAGTGCTGAAAATAAGCACACAGTTTCTTAATGCACAGTAAAAACTCAACATTAATCCTGATACAGCAAACTAATATGTTGCAATTACTGTGGTGTTAACAAAAAGTGTGCAGACAGAAAAATGTGTGCACAAACCACGGTGATATGTGCACAGTTTTCTGCATATGGTCTTTCTGCAAACAATTTTTAAATTATAATACTGCATCCCAGTTATGATTGATCCCATGTCAGTGAGGGGACATATCCCTGTTATTCAGTACCGTGCCAGTATTCAGTAGTGAATGAGAATAGGGCCCTTAACTAAAAAAGGATCAATCATTGCTGTGGTTTTGTGAATAAATGAATATTAAGTACTTGAATATTAAGTACTGGCCCCCAAGGCTGGGTCACCAGGAGTCAGCACTGACTCGAAGGCATTGCAAGTTGTGGCCCCTTTGTAAAATTCAATAATATAGGGGTCATTATGTGCCGCGAAAGCACAGTCCCTTACCTGTAACAGGTGATCTCTGGGAACAGCAGGAATAAGTCTTCACATATGGGTACGTCGGTACCGACGGAGCCTGCGTGGGAACGCTCCCCAGCATCCAAAGAGAAAGCTTTTGGGAGCATCCCACACAAATGCGCGCTGCCTTCCCGCCCATTTACTTCCCTCTCATCAGTTGGGTTTGTAGCTGAGACCGAAGGAGGGAAAGAAGTAGACAAATTAGAGAGAAAAAAGAGAGAGAGAGAGAGAATAACTCCTAGGGGAGGTGGGTGGGTTGTGAAGACTTATTCCTGCTGTTCCCAGAGATCACCTGTTACAGGTAAGTAACTGTGCTATCTCCAGGAACAAGCAGGAATGAGTCTTCACATATGGGGACTCCCAAGCTAAGATGCCTGGAGGCGGCCCCAGCATGTTGCAAATCTAAAGATGGGCCATGCTTATCCCTCAAAATCTCAGGCATCCAAGGGATGGAGGGTAGGAGTTGAACTAGAAAAGAATAAAAGAGGTGCTGTGGAACAGCTTGACTAAACAAGGTATCCAGAGGGGAGTCCTTGTGTAAATCATAAATATTAGAAAAATATTGAATTCCAATTTTCTAATGTGGATCTCACTCAAAAATATTGCAAAAAATACTTGTTAAGGGTAATATGGATCTGTGGTTGAGAGCCAGTATAGTATCCTCAAAGAGATTCCCTCAATGTGAAGTAGAGGGGAAAAAATAATTTTTTGCAATACAGGAAGAGTTGATAAGCCCTCATGGCCAGAACTAACCCCAGAAGAAGTACTGGGGGAGTTCAATGAGGTTGGACTTTTGAGAAATAGCTAAAGCTTCTGTAAAGTCCAAAAAATTGAACTTCTTGTCCTTGGAGCAGAATAAGGTCCTAGGAAAGAGTGGAGATAATCTGACTGGTTTGGATGAAAAGGCAGAAATACCCTTTGCAGAAAAAAGGGAATAGGTCTTTAAGACCCCCTTTATTCCAATGAAAGACAAAGACATTTGTACTAGGCGTTGAGCCCTCAACTTCTTGAAGATCTTTCAAAGTCAGATATTGTATAGAGATTGACGCAATAACAAGAAGGATTAAGACCTACTTGAGAATATTGATGGGGAATCTCTGTCTGGTTAAATATGGAAGAACTATAGAGGTTTCGTGGAAACTGATATTAAGTTCTTCACTTACAGGGATAGGACTAGACTTCTTGAAAAGATCTAGCCCCTGAAATAACCAGGTCTCGAGACGTACGTGAATGAGTGCAGAGGAGATCCTTAGTCTTAAGACAGCAAGTCTGGATCCTTCTATAATTTCAAATAGTAGCTGGAGAAAAAGACGCAATATAAGGGGATACCATGTTTGCCTCTTTATGAGGGCAATATGAGTATCATGTGTTTTCTTGTTCAACATAAGCTACCATGAAGTATAGGAATTGGAAGGAAAGTAGTGAATAAGGACCAACTGCAGTGAAAAAAATGCATCCCTGATGTGGAAGTTCCAGTGAGATGTGGAACAAACCAGGGAATGGTGCAATTTTCTATGCTTTCACGTGGTCTAAACCCTGGTTACCTTTTCTTAAAAGGAAATGTTAAGGAATATGTTAAGAGTAGGAATAAAACAGTCATGTAGGAGCATGACTGGTAGAATCTACCAGCTGAAGCCCTTGTTAACTATCTGGCCGCTACCTATTAGGAGTAGCTCTGAGGCTCTCTGGCAAAGGCCCACAGTTGCAGAGCTTTGTTGTAGAATTTGCAGAGAGCATGTTGTAGGTTGCTTAGATCTGGCTGTTGAATTGCCAGTGTGCAACCTAATCTATTCTGTTGAAGCCAAAGAGAATTGAAGGTGGCTAAGAATAGTAGACAGGCCTGAAGCCTGCAACAATAAACAGTCCAAATGAGTTCTGGACCTCTTTTGGAATTATCTGTTATTAAGGCAGCATAAAAAGTTAGGTCCTATGCATTGGAGAGGACCGAGAGACACAATTTGGAGTAGTGATACCCAAATTCTGTCCGAAAAGCTACCTTAAAAAGATATCTGAGAAGACGATGAACCGCAAAGGGGGAGAAAACTCTGTATGGAAACTACTTACTGGAGTAGGTATTGAAGGAAATCCTATGGCTTAGGGGTATGTTTACTAAACTGCGGTAACGGTACATAACGCGCATTATGTAACGTTAACGATCGTTAGTGCATCATAACGCGCATTATGATGCGCTAACAATCGTTAACGTTACATAATGCGTGTTATGATGCGTTAACGATCGTAAAGCTCCGCGGCGCGGTAAAACACCACAGAAGGTGGAGAGAGGGCGGAGAGAAGGGGTCAGTGGGCGGAGAGTGGGCGGGGAGAGGCTCCCTTCACACTAACGCGCTGATCTGAAGAGCTAAATCCTAACGCGAATGAAAACCTGCCGTTAAATGCACATTACAGGGGAGAGAAACCATTTCAGTGTCAGCAATGTACAGCCTAGGCAGGGAAACCTAAAAAAAGTGATAAGTGTGATACATGTGCACAGAACAAAAGGGCACATAAACACTGAAAATGACCTCAACAAACTGAAAAAAAACCATAACCAAGCTGGCCAATAGTGGTATTAATGAGAAACATCAACCCCCCCCCCAAGAAAGCTCCATAGAAAAGATATAAATCGTGGAAGGGTCTACACTCCGTCCCCATACAAGGTGAATGAGCCCACAGTGAAATAGCGCTGCTCAGGGTTTTCCACTCCATCGGACAGAGTTCCTATGGTGTGCACATTTCCCGCAACATCAGGGCGGGCATGTCGGAATGGCAACTGGACAGATGCCGGAAAAGGGGATACAGAGGGCCGCAGGCGGCACATGCTGTGGTGCAACTGGCCCACAGTGCGGACTAGGGTGATGCCTAGCTGGCCCATACGAATGCTGAAACAGCAGAGCAGCCAGACAGCAACTGCTGAAGGCCCAACATGGGCACGACTGTGTTTCCCACAGTGTCACAGGGGATAGTACCCAACAGCTACCCCCAAGGGCACAGAACATTGGCAGGCGGGGCTGGTGGGGGAGCGTGGACGTCTATGCAGGCACCCCTACCCCAGAACCCGCACCATAGGCAGCCGCCTACCTGCACACTGGATGGCCTGAGACTGCGCACCACCAGCAGAAGGGCATGTCAGCATGGTGGCTGAGGAATACTGGTGGTGGAGGGGGCAGTGGCAGCTGCCCAGAGCAGACCGTGGCCTAGCCCTGTGTAGGTGGGTGCCGTGTACTACAACAGACGGGCCCTGTCTGACGAACAGTCATGGTATCACCAAGGAATGTACTAACTCTGTGACAACAAGGTGGTGCAGTGCACAAAACCAGTGTATTCAGAAACAGAGGGTCACAGGTTCAAGTCCCAGCTGTGGTTCCTGCCAACCCAGTCCCCATATTTTACCCACTACTACAACGTGCTAATACAGACAGCACCTTTATTGCAGATGACGTAAACATGCCCAAGACACCTACATTTTACCCTGCAGAGCACGGACACCATAAACATGCACATTACCTAGAGCAGAGTCTCCCAAATGCAGTCCTGGAGGGCCAAACACCATTCCGGTTCCATGCTGCCTCTGATAAAGATGCCTGTGCTGCATTTCTATGCGCTACACCCATGGTATGCAGATGTATCTCATGCATATTCATGAGGGACAGCATGAAAACCCGAACAGTGTTTGGCACCGCAGGACTGCAGTTGGGAACCTCTGCCGTAAAGCAGCAGCCAACAGGGGCAGACACACCCACACCCACAGGCCCCATTATCCAAAGCCTCCTGGAGAGGCAGGACTTTGGGCTCTGCGTGCATCTCCCAATACTAGCACTTGCATACCTTAGTAATGCCACCCTAAACCTGGGAATATGGTACACATCTATCAAAAGGTTGCTATGATTACTGGAAGATAGCAATTCCTAGGTTAAATACAATTTTCTGAGTGAGCTGCATCATAGCAACCTTTCTGATGTCTGTGGAGTGTGCTACAGGTCTTGTGTCTGACAGTGTTTACCAACCTGGGGAGTGACTCCTACAGTATTGCGTACCATAGCCATGCCTGCACTGTGCCCAGGACTGGTGTGGTGGCCTGGGCTGCCCAACACCTCTATAGTTGCACAATGCTGGCATAGGTGTGGGGAGTGTGTGTCTGTCTATCCAGTGTGTGGTGGCTGCCAACACCCTCCACAGCCCACACTGCTAGCACTGTTGCCAGTATTGGCCTGCCAATGTGCATAATGAGGAGCAAGGTACTGTGGGAATAGCCTGGATAGGGTGGCCTGGCCTGGCCGCATCTGCACAGGGCATAGGGCAATGGCTCGGACATTGTAGTGCCCGGTACCACCTGCACGGACAGGGTGGCCATAGCATGTCCTGCTGGGAGGTCACTCTCACCCTGACTGAGCAGTGACCATGGCATGGCTAGGTTTCACCATAGTCTTATATAGCATTTCTCGCATGTGATATTTATGGGTTTTCTTTTGGGGTTCAATCACTGACTTAGCTGCTTGGTGTGTATGCTGACATCCCCGTTCTGGGTGCATGCATCTCCTCCAGGACCATGCACTATGGACTAGCTGGTGGACTGTCTGCAGCTAGTATGTGTCTTGCTGGAACACCTTGAAGGGTGCAGCGGCTGGAGGCTTGCTGCTGGAGAATGTCAGTTAATGGTGGGGGGCAGCTGAGCATTTCCAGGCCTTCTGTCTGCTATTGCGTTATGGATGTGTACCGCTCTGTCTGTTCCCCAGCAGGACTGGGGTTGATGGTCCCCTCTACTGCTACCATTGCAGGGAGGTAGACTGTGGATCTATTGGTGGGTGATCCTGTTTCCCACCCTGAGCCCCAGAGGGTGGGTTGTGTGGTGGTACATAATCTGCCTATGGGTCATACACCCCCCCTTCACCTACAGCAGGTAACCATGGCACCAACAGAGGATATGCACTATTCTGGGTGCATCATCGCCCATAAGGACTAGACATGACCGAGACATACAGCAGGACACAGATGTATCCTAGGTGTGTCTAATGGAACTACCTATCACACAGTGATGGGGACCTGCAGCATGGCGTATTCCAGCCATGCAAGGTGCTGTGAACCTGGTGCTGGGCGCCCCACCTCAACCTCAGGGTGGGCACAGTACCCGCACAATGTGACTGTCTGTGGCTACTCTGTGGCAGTGCCACACACGGTCTCTTGCCCCTACCAGGCCGAGGTGCTGTGGGGGTGCATACCCAATCTTGTGCCCATCTCTCGTCTGCTGATTTGCATGTGCAGTGCATTATGGGTACGGGTGGGTTAACCCTATCCTGGTAACCACAGCAGACAGTTTGTGTGGTGACGTGCAGTTCTTCTGCAGCCAGCCAGGGCTTTGTTCACAGCCTTATAAGGTGTCCTGGAGGGGACATTATAGGGTGCCTTGGCGGACAGTACACTTTATAATGTGCCCTATGGAGTGCCTTATGGGGTGCCTTATGCGACACCTTAGGTTATGCCACCGTGAGGGTGTGTTTGCTGGCAGCACTAATTAAAATACACGTCAAATGCCTCAACAATCACTACTTAAATGTAAAGGGTGCTGCCTCAGCCAGCCTTATACATTAGGCCCACTGGGGAATTGAACCCATGACCCCTGTACTATCAGTCAGTGTTATAACCATTGTGCTACAGCTTTGTTGCTGTGCTTGTATGCCTGCGCCTTCTTAAGATTAACGCGCGGTAACGTGCCCTGTAGCGCTCGTTGATTTATGGCGCCTTGTAACGCGCGTTCTCAGCGCGTTCTCGGTAACGATGTACCGCCCATGTCCTTATTTGGAATTTCTGTCTCTACCGCGGCTCCTAACGTGAATCGCACTAACGCAGTTTAGTAAACATACCCCTTAGAGAATAAGCCCTCCAGATGAGTAGTATTACTCTTAGAGACTGAATGTCTGGGCTAAGAGGGGTAGAAGTAATACAGAGTTGAGAAGACTTACAATTTGGTAAGTCTTTGAAGAGATAAGGTCCCCTTGCAGTTAAGAGTATGAGATATACTCGTACAGTAAATTGACAAGGTGAAGGGTATAGCTCACCCTGTTGTTAGTTGTTAGGCCTCCTTTTGTTTTAAAAGGAGGAACCTGTTATCTCTGGGGTATGATAGTCCTTAATAGCTCTTAGAGCTAGAAGGATAGATTTCTTTTGTAGCAAGAGATTCATGCCCAGAGTCGAGGATTGAGTCAATGTATGACTGATATCTCAGAATGGATGAGATGAATTTTAGATGCTTCTGTTGAAAAGAAGTAGACTCAAAAGTTCTAAACCTCACACCGAAAAAATGAATAAAATATCAGAAACCCTGCGATTGCTGGGTTTGCTGAGCCTGTTGAGGTTTTGACTTTCTTAGCCTGGTGTGATGTTGTCCATCTTTGGAAACATCTGCAGAATGGGTAGAAGATGGATAAAACTTTTTTCCCTTGGGGGAATAAAGCTTTTTAGGAGATTTTTTATTAGCTGGGATAGAGGAAAGTTTTGACAATCCTCTAAAAGTAATAGCATCAGTGCTCAACTGATTAGCTTGAAATAAAGCCTCCTTGTTGAAGAGATTTTCACCAGTATAAGGAGTATTTCCCAGCCTTTCCTGAACCCATCTGTCCAAGTCTGAAGCTTGGAGCCAGGCTATGCGTCGTGCTCCTATGGCTATAGCAGAATTTCTGCTAATAGACTCAAAACAGTCCAAGGAAGCACGATTAAGGAACCTAGAGATATTTTGAGCATGATTGACTAATAAGGAATAGTCTGCTCTTTTATGCTCTGGAAGAAAAGGGTTCAAAAACTTTAAGTTCTTTGTGACCTCTTCAAGAGATAATCCCATATAGAAAATATATGAGATAATTCTTGCTGAAAGCATGGATGCCTGGAAGCATCGACGTCCAAAGGCATCTAAAGTCCTAGACTCACGACCTGGCGGATAAGAAGAGTGCTTCTTTGCACTCTTAATACGTCTCATTGCTGATTCTACAACAATAGAATGATGAGGAAGTTGAGTCTTTTGAAAACCTGGAAAAGGTGGCACCTTGTACATAGTGTCAAGTGTCTTAGAATGTGGGAATACCGTTAAAGGAGTTTCCCACACTCTTAATAGTAGATCTTGTAAGATCTGATGCAAAGGAAGCATGATCACCTCCTTTGGAATCCAGGGGAATTGCACTGTCTCTGAATTCCCCGGTAGGGATTCTTTACCAGGTATAGAAATGGCAAGTAACTTTGCCATATCAAGCAGAAAAGCTTGAAAAGAAATATCCCCCGAGGAGGACCCTCTAAAATGAGGGGTAAAGGCTGGACTTGTACAAAAATCAGCCTTGGTATCGATGGATTCATCCCAGTCATCGGGATCGGAAGACTTAAAAGGATGAAGCATCGGATTTTCTTTAAAGCGATGTCTTCGGTACCGCCCGAGGTTGGTACTGAGACGAGTCGGTACCGAATCCTCCATGCTAGAGATCGATTCCAGGCTCGGCATCGAGGGAAGTGATTCTGTCGAAGCAAGCATGGACGGTACCGACACCGATATCGATACTGGTACCAGTACCGAAGCCGATACCGATACTCGAGGAACGGTCTGCAGCAACTCTAGCGGTACCGAAGTAGCCGAGAGTGCTAGACTACGTTCACTGGTGAGGAGTGTTTCATCCATCACTATAGCCGATGCCGGGGTGTCGGTACCGCTCAAAGCAGCCACAACCACCGAGCATGGCCCAGGTATGTTCACCGAGGTAAGAACCCCGGGAACAACTTGGAGCCCCATTAATGCTTTGGAGCCCAAAGACTCCCGCCGGGGTTTTATTGCCAAGATGTCCTTGAGGGCAAGGCCGAAGCCATCTCGATGCTGAGAAGGAGATCTACCACGCGAGGACTGGCTAGTCTTTACAGACTTTTGTTTGGTTACCTGATCCTGTGAAGAAGATATTCTAGCTGGTGACATCGAGAGCGATGTGAACCAGATATAGAGTTGTGCTCGATTCTGAAGACTTCTTCTGTTTGAGCTCCAGCATGAGAGACACTCCAGAGGGCAATGGTCAGGACCTAAACATTTTAGACACCAAGTATGAGTGTCTGAAAAAATATCTGTACCGCCACACTTTGAGCATTTCTTAAGGATAGTGGCTGGCTTTTCCATAATGGAAGGGTAAAGGCCTGGTGGCCTAGAAACCGTCAGGCACTAAACAGGAAAAAATTTCTAAGAAAAGAAGAAATTCTTCAGGAAAAAGAAAGAAAAGCACCGGCAGTACCGGTGGCGTCGAGGGAAGGCAGACGCGACCACAAAAAACTAAGAATAAAAAGAAGAATTTTCTGCGGTGACAGAAATACGTCCTACCGGCTCCACGGAAAACTGATGAGAGGGAAGTAAATGGGCGGGAAGGCAGCACGCATGCGCGTGGGATGCTCCCAAAAGCTTTCTTTTTGGACGCTGGGGAGCGTTCCCGTGCAAGCTCCGTCGGTACCGACGTACCCATATGTGAAGACTCATTCCTGCTTGTTCCTGGAGATTAGCTATCCATCCCCCTGCCTGCCCCAGCAATACCCCCCCACCCCCCATAAAGACCGGGTTTGTATGGAGAGGCCTAGATGGGGTCAGGAGGGGGGCATTCCAGAAGCGGAACGAGGGTGGAGTATGGGCGGGCCATGACCACGGACATACAGGGCCGATTCAGAGGTCGGCCATGTATGTCCAGGGCCTCGAATCTAGACGGGGGACTTATTCCACCTTGAAGGTGGAATACATCCTCCTAGACAGAGAGGGATGATGGCGCGGGACCCGGGGATGCAGATGAGGAGGTCCACGGGGTCCCCGGAAGCCTGACCCAGGCTTTGGAAGACCAGACCGAGGGTCGGGCTGCAGGTAAAAAAGATCTTGGTCAGTAGTCGGGGATCGCAGCTCCTGAATGGAGCCGCAGTGCCATGGTGATGGGACGCCATGGCACTGCAGCTCCATTCAGGAGCCTGGCTGAGGTAGCTGGGTATATGGATGGGCATGCAGGCCAATCAGAATCAGGGCCCGGCCTGCAAGTCCAGGCTGTAAACCAGATTCTGATCCCATGGGCATGTCTAACCCCCGTGGGATCATAATCAGATCTACCTCTGTACGCTCTGCTTCTGCTTGGCCGCACAGTGGCTGCATGGTCTGAATGGAATTGGCCTCTTTGTAAATAGCTTATAAGTAGGTGGTGAGATCCAGAAGTTTAAATGGCAGAGGGCTAATAGATGCTTTTCTTTAGTCACTCTATAAAATGTGCTTTTACACATGTACTTTAGTTCGTTGCTATTGTATATGTATGCGCCACATATTGGCAGTGCAAGGACTTTGTGTTGCTGTCATTGATGGAACACCAAAATTTGAACAGGATATTTTTTTGGATGTTGAATTGCAAAGTGAAGTATCCTACTTCTGCTTCATACTTGTTGTTGGTGGAGTTTTATTGGTTTGTCTGGGAATGTTCCATGTGTAGGAATAATTATAATCTTTGAGGGTCATTTTAGAAGCCTTATTTGTGCTTTGAACATCCAAAGCACAAAGACATCTCCAGAACCATTCTAGAAGCTGGCTCTGCAGACATCCCCAGGGCGAAGACATTCGAATCTGAATGGGGGTATGGAGGAGACATGGTCAGGGTATTCCTGGGAATCTGGAGGCGTGGTTAGGGTGTTCCCAGAGACCAGTGTCACATCTAACTCCAAACCTGCTCTGAGGCATGAATAGCAACCAACAAGCTGCTGGAAAGTGCTTGTTTTAGCTGAAAAACATCCAGAGGGTGTAGAGAAGAAAGCACTCACTCATCCACAATATTCAGCACAAAGTCAACAAAGCAGCAGCAGGATTTGAATTGTGTTTGCTCTGTTTCTAGCCAACTACTCCAACCATTAGGCTATCATAGATGTCTGGGTTCTATAATACCACTCTGGGGAAGTCTAGGTAGACAGGAAGTTGGTAATGGGTGTCGAAGAAGGCGGAAGCAAAAAGCCCCGTGGCGCCTAAGTTTAACAGTAAGGGCCGCAGGGCTGTTTGCATCCACTGCCACCACAGCACGTCCCGGAGAGGGGTGACAGCAGTGGCAATAAGTGCCGCAGGATGGGAGGGGGCGGCGCAAGAGATGAGGTTCTCCTAGAACACCTCATCCCCTTGCACTAGTCCTGAGGGAGAAGTGGGATCTTAATTTGTGAAATACTTTCTAAGTCCAAAAATTGTGTAAGCAATGGCATTTAAGCTACAATATTGGCTTAACTATTTCATTAACTTCTATAGTTTATTTTTTGCCCAAGTGGGTCCATGAACAATTTCAACATGGCCTTTATCTGTGACAGGGATATCTTCATCCGCAGTGTCTGCACTATTGCTACCACCAACATTTAGCCCTGGTGCATAAGCTATGGCTGGGCACCTATTAATCCTGAATGACATGCAGTCAATATGCATTTTTCTTTCTCTTTCCTACCATACTTCAATTGTAGTGTCCCCTTGCTGAGATTTAGTACACATTTTGTACAACGGAGTCACCAGGTGAAGGTACTCAGCAAGATTTGAGGAGGAAGTTTTATTTTCTCCACCTAAGAGATGCACAGCAATTCACCAACCACTGCTAGTGACTTATTTGCGCTCCCCTCTGATGTGCACTGGATTCATTAATGCCCTTTAAAAATGTTGATTTAACTCAAGTTAGCCTATAAATTCACCCACTTAAAATTGATTTTCACTAAAAAAAAATTTTTACAGAGGAATAAAAAGAAAAAGTCAAATCAAAGTAACATCTAATAAAACATAATTTGAAACTGATAAATAAAAAAATGGTATATAAATTGAAAAACTAGATAAAACATACTTATTTCGGTGCCACTGTGAAGTTACTGTTGGTTCTGCTGTAAATATATCTATAGTGCCTTTGCTTTTTTTATTGGAGCCTGTTTTTTATGGACTTCTTGGTTGATTAATGTGATGATGCTTTTCTTTACAATCCTCAACCAAAATGTTTTAGGTATACTCTAAGAGGGTTTTCAGCACCGGTGTGCTAACTTAAACTATCCCACCCCGTTAATCCGACATTCTTTACCCCACTCTGCAATTTCCCATCCTAACCTATCTCAATTAGCCCATCAAACACTAGGCAATTTTACATAGCATAAACCCTATATTCTTTATATAGTTGTTATATAGTTTATTGTTGTTTAGTTTTTTGTTATTGTACTTTGATCTCAGTTTCAACTGTAACTAAATATGTTTTGTTTAAGGTTCAGGCCGATTGTACATAGTTCTCTGATGTTCCATGTAAAAACACAGATCTTTGATTTGTCCCTTAACTTGTTTTTTGTAAACCGCACCTGATCATTGGGAAAGTGCGGTATATAAGCGATTGTTAAATAAATAAATAAATAAATAAAATAAATTTATTTGAGTTTTGTCCCTACTGAGCATCAGTTATCTTGGCAACCAAGTCTTTTTATGTAATATATTGGTGCCCTTATTGAGGATACATTTTTTATATGACTTGTTTGAACAAATACATGTGTTTTTCTAGCATTTCAAATTAATTTATCTATCATTTTGTTTATTTCTCCAATTTATCTTGCCTTTTATTAGATGATGGTTTGATTTGCCTCTTTCTCTTTTATCCCTCTACTTGTGCTTGTATGCAATCACTTTTGCAGTACGGTGTGCCAAAATACTTATAATTTAGTTTTTTCATGAATGTGTGAAACAAGCCATAAAAAGTCCAAAGGTTGGAGGAAACTGTCAAAAATCTAAAAACAAAGAACATATTCTCTCTGTTTGCATCCTTCATTTTTTTCAACATTTTGAATAAAAAGATGTGTGCCTTTAGCAGTGGTGCAAGATGCAATGAAGGGGCTCCTAAGCAAAATTTTGCTGAGGGCCCCACACTGTCACAGTGGCACGCTCCCCCTATGTAGTCCCCCCTCATGTAGCGGCAAACTTACTTTAACATGTCTGCTGCCTTGCCTCTGCTCTTGCAAGTTTCCAGCAGCCCTGGCGGCTGTTACCTCCTGGGCTGAAATCTCAAGGTGCAGCTGTTATCGTGAGACTTCAGCTCGGGAGGTAACAGCCGCCGAGCCTCCTGGAAACTTACAAGATCAAAGGCAGTGCAGCAGACATGTTAAAGTAAGTTTGTCGTGCTGCCTTACCATTGTTGTGTGGGCTCTCTTCCTGCCCAGGCCCTGGTTGGGTGGAATTTACACCACTAACCTGTGGCAAAGGCCAAGTTCTTAAACATTCAGGTTTCACCTGTCTGAGCTGTATTCATGCTCGTAGGTCTATGGATGTGAATCTGTATGATTTTCACAAGGATTAGCAGTGAGCTTTACCCTAAGTTACATCAAATAAGAATATTTCCTCAGTAATAAAATAAAAAGGGAGGATCTGAATAAACTGTGTCATCCTGATTATTTTTTAGGCGTGTTTTGAGCTAACAATAGCACCTACTGGGGAGGTTCCATCTGCACAAATAGGTTTGTTTGCATTTGCGCAAACAAACCTATGTGTTTGGATTAAGACAGGCAGGCAGGGACTTCATTTCTGCAACAGTGCTAAGTTAAAAGTGAAGGCAGGGAGCACATCTCCCACCGGCAGAAGAAAGAAAAAGAGGCCAACTGTGGCCATGAAGAGGTGAGTCTGCCGACAGGGACCCCATCTCCCGCTGGTAGTGAAGGAGGAAGAGGTCGTGACTGTGGCCCGGAGCATGCATGCGGCTGGAACCCTCCATCCCCTGCTGGCACAGAATGACGGAAAAGGCCACTGCAACACATCTACATGAAAAAATTCTGTAGGTTCTACCTCTGTCCTGAGCTTACAGATTAAGGTTAGGAGGTTGAGAATGGTAGGGAGGAGGACGCAAGGAAAGAACGATAGTTAAAGAGAGAGTGTGGACAGAAGAGGAAGGCAAGAGGCGGAGGAGAGTGGATGAGTGTGTGAAGAAGGAAAGGCAGAGGGAGGGGGATGGAGGGCAGGGGGTGATAGTGTGAGGAACAAAGGGAGAGTTTGTGAAAAAGGGAACAGAGGGCAGGAGGGTGAGAGTACAAGTGGGAAGGGCAGAGGGATACATGCTGGAGGAGGGAGATGAATGACAGAGGGGGAGGAAGAGTGCACAGGATGGGAGCAAGAGGCCAGAATGTCTGTATATAAAGAAGCACACCAACACCCCCATCCATGCACCACACACATACACACCCCTCCCTCGCACTACACACATGTGCATATACACACATAGGGGTATGTTTACTAAACTGCGTTAGTGCAATTCGCGTTAGGAGCCGCGGTAGTGACAGAAACCCCAAATAAGGACATGGGCGGTACATCGTTAACACTAACGCGCGTTCCAAAAACTAACGAGCGTTACAGGGCACCGTGGTGCGTTACTGCGCGTTAATCGTAAGAAGGCGTACAGACACAAATCACTGAAACAGAGCTGTAGCACAATGGTTACTGTACTGACCGCTGTTACAGGCAGCATGGGTTCGAGTCCCCAGTGTGCCTAACGCAGAAGGCTGGCCCAGGCATCACCCTGTACATTACATAAGGAATGAGGAGGCATGTTTTTCTTTAAGTTGAGTAGTGGTGTCAGAAACACACCCGCGCAGTGTGCGTAGCCACGTACGTTGGTGCGTGCGTGGCTGCGTGCGTGGCTGCGTGCGTTGGTAGGGGCGTAGCTACGTGCGTTGGTGCGTGCGTACAATCATGCGTGGGTACGTGTGTTTTTACCAGCGTGGGCACCTTATATTACAGACTCTTTAGGGTGTCTTGCACCTATGCATTATGCTAACAGATGTACGTGTGATGGCCTATGGTTTATCAGAGCCTGTGAGCAGGTGCTGGATTTTCCCAGGGTTGGATTGTGCCAGTCACACCCATGATGCACTGCACATGCAAATCAGCTGTCCACAGATACACACCATGGGGAATGCACCCCCACAGCACCTCGGCCTGGTAGGGGGAAGTAACCATGTGCACCCCCACAGCACCTCGGCCTGGTAGGAGGTACTGACCGTGTGTTGTACTGGCACAGAGTAGCTACACACCGTCACATTGTGCGGGTACTGTGCTCACCCTGAGGGTGCGGTGAGGCGCCCAGCACCGTCCATGGCTGAAAGAGGCCATGGCGCAGGTCCAAAGCAGTGTTAATGTGTGAGATAGGTAGCTTCTGCAGAAACACCTTGGATATCTCTGTCTGTTTCAGTCAGGTGTAGCCCCCATGGACCCCTAGGTGGCCCATGTACCACCACCCCCCCCCCCCCCGGCCGAGGGTGGCAAAAAGGGTCTCCCAACAATAGAACCACATTCTACCTCCCTGCAAAGGTGGCAGTAGAGGGGGAACAGCAACCCCGGTCCTGCTGAGGAACAGCTCTGTACACATCCATAACACAATAGCACACAGACATTAAGCCTGGATATGCTAAGCTGCACCCCACCACTATCTGATATTCTCCTGCTGCAAGCCATCAGCCACTGCACCCTGCAAGCCACTCTATCAAGACACATACCAGCTGCAAACAGTCTGCTAGTTAGTCAATAGTGCATGCACCCAGAACTGGGATGGCAGCATACACAGCAAGCAGATAAAACAGTGACTGGACCCCAAAAGGGAAACCATATCTATCACATGAGAGAAATAGCATATAGCACTATGGGGGTGCCTAGCCATGCTGTGGTCACTGCACAGTCAGGGTGAGAGTGATCTCTCAGCAGGACATACTGAGGTCACCCTGTCTGTGTAGGTGGTGGCCGGGCACTAAAATGTCCCAGTCAGTGCCCTATGCCCTGTGCAGATGCACCCTGGCCAGGCCACCCTGTCCGGCCTATACCCATGGTACCTTGCTCCTCATTATGCACATTGGCAGCCCAATACTGGCAACAGTGCTGGCAGTGTGGGCTGTGGAAGGTGTTTGCAGCCACCACACACTGGATAGACAGACAGCCACCCCCACACCTATGCCAGCATTGTGCTACTATAGAGGTGTTCAGCAGCCATACCCACGACACAAGCCCTGGGCACAGTACAGGCATGGATATGGTACGCAATACTGTTGGGGGTCACTCCCCAGGGTGGTAAACACTGTCAGAGACCAGACCTGCAGCACACACCGCAGACATCAGAATGATTGTTATGGTGGAGCTCAATGAGCAAAATGTGCTTAACGTAGGAATTGATATCTGCCAGTTATCAGAGGAAATGTTTGATAGCTGTGTACCATATACCCAGGTGTAGGGTGGCATTGCTAAGGTATGCAACTGCTAGTATTGGGAGATACAGGCAGGGCCCAATGTCCTGCCTCTCCAGGAGGCATTGGCCAATGGGGCCTGTGGGTGTGGGTGTGGGTGTGTCTGGCCCTGTTGGCTGCTGCTTTACGGCAGAGTTTCCCAACTCCAGTCCTGGTGTTCCAAACACTGTTCGGGTTTACATGCTGTCCCTCATAAATATGCATGAGCTATATCTGCATACCATGGGGGTGGTGCATAGATATGCAGCACAGGCATCTTTATTAGAGGCAGCATGGAACCTGAATGGTGTGGGGCCCTCCAGGACTGCATTTGCGAGACTCTGCTCTAGGTAATGCGCCTGTTTATGGTGTCTGTGTTTGGTGTGGTAAAATATAGGCATATTAACCATGCGTATGTTCTCTGCAATAAAGGAGTGTCTTTACTATCACTGTTTAGTGGTGGGTAAAACTATGGGGACTGGGTTGGTAGGAGCCCCAGCTGGGATTTAAACCTGTGACCCTCTGGTCTTACAGACACTGGCTGTGTCCGTTGCACCACACTGTGGCCACAGAGACAATGCAGTCTGGAGATAGGAAAACTGGCCTGACGAGTCAGAAACCCTGCTCTGCACAATTGTACTGTGGGCTCATTTACCTTGTATGGAGACAAAAGTGCAAAGAAACCTCACAAACAACCTCAAAAAAAGGGGCAAACACCCATAACCAAGCTGGGCAACAATGATATCATTGGGCAACATTGAAAAACACTCCCAGGAAAGCTCCAATAAACTGAAATGATTTTTGAAAGGGTCTATGGAGCGTAGACCTTTCCCAACATCATTTCTTTTTTTTGGAGCTTTCCTGGGAGTGTTTGTTATTGTTGCCCATTGCTATCACTGTTGCCCAGCTGAATTATAATTTTTACCATTTTTCTTGTGGTCATTTTAACGTTTTATTTGATATTTTGTTCTGTGCACATGTATCACACTGCTCATGTTTTGTAGGTTTCCCCGGTTTTGCTGTACATTGCTGACGGAAATGGTTTCTCTTCCCTTTAATATGCCTTTAACGACAGGTTTTCATTTGCGTTGGAATTGAGCTCTGAAATTCAGCGCGTTAGTGTGAGGGGAGCCTCTCCCCGCCCACTCTCCACCCATTGACCCCTTCTCTCCTCCCACTCTCCACCTGCTGCGCTGTTTTAACGCGCCGCGGGGCTTTACGATCGTTAACTACGGTTAACGCGCGTAGTATGACGTTAACGGTCGTTGGCGCGTGATTACACGCGTTATACTGCACTTACGATCGTTAATGTCGTACAACGCGCGTTAATCATGTTTACCGCACTTTAGTAAACATACCCCATAGTCAAACTATCAAACGAATTCCCTCAAGGGGCCAATATCAACAGATACTAACAAAAAAACCCAAAAAGGCACACAAAAACAAAAACAAAAAGACGTGGGATATCCCAATGAAAGACAGGCCAGTCTGGGAAAAATAAATATAACAAAATGTAGAGGAAAAAAAGACCTCAGCAGCCCCCAACCTACAAACGGGAGGACTCAAGTCTCACACAGGACAGCAATGCCACAATAGTGTAAAGACTCAGCTTACATCAACGGTCATAGGAAAAAACCTCTACAAAAATACCAGACTGATGCTGCCTAACATAGGTATAGAGTGTACACAGCGTTGTGCTCAGCTTGATGTAACAGTCCAATGCAATGTAAAACAACGGAAACTGGAACTTATCTGCTGCTCCAATCAACAGAAGATGAATTGAAAAGCTCAGTTGTCAAACGGCAAGAACAAACAATGAAATGGGAGCTCCGACATCAGATGTTTTGCCTCACGGCTTCCTCAGGGAGCTCCAAAGTTTGTGCCGAGCCTACACACATAGGCATTGGAAAGGGGTGGGCCACATGGGTCCTGGTCCCACCAAAAATCATGATGGTAGGCAGAAGGCTGCCCATGGAAATCCCATCCCCTCTGAGCAGAAGAAGAGAAGCTGTGATCCTGTCTGCCCATGCAAGGTCAGATCCCCGTGAGCAGACAGGGTCTTTGTCGCAATCATGGCTTCTCTTCTTTTGCTTGCAGAGAATGGGATTCCCACAGGCAACTTGCTGCCTGTCAGCCGTGATTATATTAAAGACCCTTCCTGTTCTACCTGCAGGGGTAGAGCTTGAGGCGGAGCTTGGGCCCCCCCCCAAATAAAAGGCATTCCACCACCCCTGTATACAGACTCTATCCCCGCACTGTGCATGCACATGCACCAATCTGATCCTCATACAACAAACACATATGTGCACTCACACATACACACACACCCTACCCCTGCACCACATGCACACACCCACCTCCCAATACACACAATGGACACACACCACCCCTGCACAAAACGTTCATTCTCACAAAATACATACTAACAGTTATAAAAATGCCACACAGCCCTGCTACCCTAACGAGATATAGTTTACCATCTCTCTTCATACTCTTGCCCTCACCACAGACATGTATGAGCTTGTAAATGGAGGAATGCTTGTATTTTCTGCTTGTATTTGACACCTTTTTTATAAAGTATACATACTTTATTTCATAGAATAGGGGGTATGTTTACTAAACCGCGCAATTGTGCGGGGCGCACTTGAGCGTGCGCTAAGGTACCTTAGCGCAGGCTAATAGTGCGTTTTTGTGCCCCGCACACGTGCGCGCTGCACTAACGGGCCCACACAAGTGCGCGGCGCGCTGATGTGCAATAGAGGCGAGGAAAGGCATTCTGAGGGCGGAGGAAGGCTCCCGAGGGGCGGAGTCAATGGGGGGAGAGTGGGAGGGGAGAGGCTCCCCGCACAGGAGCGGGGCTGAAATTCAACTAAAAAAATACCGCGAGTGAAAACCTCGCCGTAGAGCCGATTTAAAGGGAAGAGAAACCATTTCTGTCAGCAATGTACAGCAAAACCAGGGAAACCTACAAAACGTGAGCAGTGTGATACATGTGCACAGAACAAAATAGCAAATAAAAATAGAAAATGACCACACCAAAATTCTAAAAAATTATAATCCAGCTGGGCAACAGTGATATCAATGGGCAACAATAAAAAACACTCCCAGGAAAGCTCCAAAAAAAGGAAATGATGTTTGGAAGGGTCTACGCTCCGTAGACCCTTCCAAAAATCACTTTTTTTTGGAGCTGTCCTGGGAGTGTTTTTTACTGTTGCCCATTGATATCACTGTTGCCCAGCTTGGTTATGTTTTATTTCCCTTTTTTTTTAGGCCATTTCTAATGTTTATTTGCCCTTTTGTCTCCATACAAGGTGAATGAGCCCACAGTGAAATTGTGCAGAGCAGGGTTTCTGATTTCCTTGGCCAGGTTTCCTATCTCCAAGGACTGCACTGTCTCTGTGGCCACAGTGTGGTGCAGTGAACACAGACAGTGTGTTCAGGAGCCAAAGGTCAGAAGCTCAAGTCCCAGCTGGGGCCCCTGCAAACCCAATCCCCATATTTTACCCACCACTAAACTGTGATAGTAAAGACCAACCTTTTTTGCAGAGAACATAAGCATGGTCCAAACACCTCTATTTTACCCTACAGAGCACAGACACCAGAAACATGCGCATTACCTAGACCACAGTCCCCTCAATGCAGTCCTGGAGGGCCACATATCATTCAGCTGTGATGCTGTCACCAATATAAGGCCATATCAGCATGGTGGCGGAGGGGTACCGTTGGTGGAGGGGGCACTGGCTGCTGCCCACAGCAGACGGTGGCCTAGCCCCTTCACCTGGGTGCAGTGCACTCCAACAGACAGGCCCTGTCTGACAAACAGCCATGGACTCCCCAGGGAATGCACTGCTGTTGTGCTAAGGCGGTGATGCAACGGACACAGCCAGTGCCTTTAGAACCAGAAGATCACAGGTTCAAATCCCAGCTGGGGCTCCTGCCAACCCAGTCCCTTTATTTTACCTATGAAGAAAACATGGTAGTAAAGACTGAACCTTTATTGCTGAAAACATAAGCATGGGTCAAACACCTATATTTTACCCCACACAGCACAAACATCATAGAAATGTGCATTACCTAGAGCAGAGTCTCCCAAATGCAGTCCTGGAGGGCCAAACACCATTCAGGCTCCATGCTTCCTCTCATAAAGATGCCTGTGCTGCATATCTATGCACCACCCCCATGGTATGCAGATGTATCTCATGCATATTCATGAGGGACAGCATGAAAACCCGAACAGTGTTTGGCACACCAGGACTGGAGTTGGGAACCTCTGCCATAAAGCAGCAGCCAACAAGGGCAGACACACCCACACCCACACCCACAGGCCCCATTAGCCAATGCCTCCTGGAGAGGCAGGACATTGGGCCCTGCGTGCATCCCCCAATACTAGCACTTGCATACCTTAGCAATGCCACCCTACACCTGGGTATACGGTACACAGCTATCAAACGTTTGTTATGATTACTGCCAGATAGCGATTTCTACGTTAAGCAGTTTGCTGATTGAGCTCCATCATAACAATCTTTCGGATGTCTGCGGTGTGTGCTTCAGGTCTGGTCTCTGACAGTGTTTACCACCCTGGGGAGTAAACCCCCAACAGTATTGCGTACCATATCCATGCCTGTACTGTGCCCAGGACTGGTGTGGTGGCCAGGGCTGATAGACTCCTCTATAGTAGCACAATGCTGGCCTAGGTGTGGGAGTGTGTGTCTGTCTATCCAGTGTGTTGTGGCTGCAAACACCTTCTACAGCCCACACTGCCAGCACTGTTGCCAGTATTGGCCTGCCAATGTGCATAATGAGGAGCAAGGTACCATGGGTATAGGCCAGACAGGGTGGCCTGGCCAGAGTGCATCTGCACAGGGCATAGGGCACTGGCTGGGCCATTTTAGTGCCCGGCCACCACCTACACAGACAGGGTGACCTCAGTATGTCCTGCTGGGAGATCACTCTCACCCTGACTGTGCAGTGACGACAGCAAGGCTAGGCACCTCCATAGTGCTATATAGTATTTTTGTCATGTGATATTTATGGGTTTCCTTTTGGGGGTCAGTCAATGACTTATCTGCTTGTTGTATGTGCTGCCATCCCAGTTCTGGGTGCATGCATTTTCACCAGGAACATGCACTATGGACTAACTAGCAGACTGTTTGCAGCTGGTATGTGTCTTGATGGAGTGCCTTGCAGGGTGCAGTGGCTGAAGGCTTGTTGCAGGAGAATATCAGATAGTGGTGGGGTGCAGCTTAGCATATGCAGGGCTAATGTCTGTCTGCTATTGTGTTATGGATATGTACAGAGCTGCATTGACTGCCCTGAAGGGTGTCTTTTCCCCAGCAGGACTGGGGTTGATGGTCCCCTCTACTGCCACCATTGCAGGGAGGTAGAATGTGGATCTGTTGATGCAAGACCCTGTTTACCACCCTCAGCCCTGGAGAATGAGTGGTGGTACACAGCCCACCTAGGGGTCCACAGGAGCTACACCTGACTAAGGCAGACAGATATATCCAAGGTGTTTCTGCATAAACTACCAATCTCACACATTAACACTGCTTTGGACCTGCATCAAGGCCTCTTTCTGCCATGGAAGGTGCTGTGGACCTGGTGCTGGGCGCCTCACCGCACCATCAGGGTGAGCACAGTACCCGCACAATGTGACGGTGTGTAGCTACTCTGTGCCAGTAAAACACATGGTCTGTACCCCCTACAAGGCCGAGGAGCTGTGGGGGTGCACATGGTCAGTTCCCCCTACCAGGCCGAGGTGTTGTGGGGGTGCATACCCCATCTTGTGGTCATCTGTGGACAGCTGATTTGCATGTGCAGTGCATCATGGGTACGGGTGTGCTAACCCTATCCTGGTGACCACAACAGACTATCTGTGTGGTGACATGCAGGCTCTCTGCAGCCAGCCTGGGGCTTGCTAGTAGCTGTAGCCCAATGGTTACTTCACTGCCTGTGAAGTCAGAGGTCATGGGTTCAAACCCATAGTGAGGTTATTTGATAGGGCTGCCCAAAGCATTATCTATTTTTAATGTACATTTTTGCTGCCAGCAAAAACACCTTCAGCGTACTGTACCCATAAGGTGCCTCTGAGGGCGCTTTATAGGGCGCCCTATAGGGCACCTTATGGTTCCCGTCCATGTAAGGTGCACTATACATTATCCTGTGACGCAACTTATAGGGTGCCCTTTAGGGGACATTTTAGGGTGCCGTGACGGACAGTGCACTTTATAATGTGCCCTATGGAGTGCCTTATAGGGTGCCTTATACGGCACCTTCAATTACGGCATGTGAGGGCGTGTTTGCTGGCAGCAATTAATAAAATAAAAATAAAGTGCTGCAGGAAACAAAACATACATTGCAAAGCTGATGCCTCAGCCAGCCTTACGTATTAGGCACACTGGGGAGCAAACTCATGACCCCTGTATCAGCAATCAGTGCCTTAACCATTGTGCTTCACTGCTGCTCCTCATTGCCTGTCAGCGCACCTACTTATGCTTTTCATTCCTTAAACTGCACAGTGCTGCCATCAAAAACAGTACTCTGACCTTGCGGTACCTCATACGGCTCCCTATAAAGCGCCCTATAAGCAACATTCTAGGGTGCCTTGGCAGACAGTGCACTTTAAAATGTGCCTTATGGGGCGCCTTATGTTAACATGCTTTGAGAGTGCATTTGCTAGTAGTGATAATTAAAATAAAAATAAAATGCCTCCTAAAGCAATCTTCCCCGTAATATGCAATGCCTCAGCTAGCCTTGTTCATTGGGCACTGTGGGGGATTGAGCCCCTGATCCCTGCACCATTGGTCAGTGTCTTCACCATTGTGCTGTGGCTCTGCTCGTCTGCTTGCACATCAACGCGCCACTTATGCCTCCCGCGCAGCTTTCTCATGCGCTAATGTGCGGGGCGCACCTTAGCGCATATTTAAATCCCGTTTTTTCTTTTTCAGAAAGAAACGCCCACTCCTTATATGGCACCCGCACACTAGCGCGGCCCGCACATTACCGGGGTTTTAGTAAACATACCCCTAGGAGTTTAAGTGGTCAAAAATGTGCGTTAAATATAGATGCAATCAGGTGGCATTCCAGGGGAAACGATATATTTTTTTTGCAGTGGAACAATTGTTAGATTTTTTGAAAGGTAAGACTTGATACAAGGAATGGATTTTTGTGTTAGTTATTTTTGTGTTTCTTGACCAGTTTAAAAGGAGTTTTTGGATTTTGTTCAGGAACCAGTGAGTGCATTGTTTGATTTATGTAACGTATCACCTCCTTGATGTGGGCTTGGTATGGATAATGATGTCACAATATTTTCTTTATGTAAATATAAAATGTTCTATAAAAAAAAATATATATATATATAGATGCAATCATTTACACCTATGGCTGGTGTAAAAGCCCATGCTAAGATTTATCAGGAATGTTCATAAATAAGAGTATTTTACAATTTACACGTGCACTTGTGCATTCCGAACACACTCTGTGCACGCCCACAGAGAAAGTATAGGGCATCGGTTTAGATGCATACTTATAGAATAGCGACACGTAAAGGCCAATTTACAGAGCAACTTAAAAAAAAGCACCTAGTAGAAGTGCAGATAGGTCCTCTGCCATTTAAACTTCAGGATACTTACAAGCTATTTGCAAACTATCCAATTTTACCAAATGCCCTTCCAAATCAAGCAATGCTCACTTTGTTCAGGCAGCACAACATCTGAAAGTTATTATAATTCCCTCCAGACATCCAGGTGGTAGTGAACAGAGGAATTATTTTGATACAGGTCTGATCCTCTCCAAGTGCACACCTGTGAAAGAAAAAAACTTATCTGCAACTTCTCCTGTCCTCTATGCCCCTCATTACTTAGATGTTCTTTAATATCTGTTAGGCTGACTGATGGAACAATTTCTAAATTACAAGACATGAAAGATAACAATCTCAAACGGCACACCTGTACCCTGGCAAAATCTAGTGTGGAAATCAGATGCATCTCCACATTCAACCATTTTCTATGTGTATGAAATTCCAGGTGACTAAAATGCCCACGTCTACGTGTAACAGGTTTCTTATTTTAGAAAGGAGAAAAAGCATGCGTTTATTAGCCCACCAACATGGAAATTTAAAAGAAAACCAAGTAGTTAGCTGGCGATAGCAACTTTATAAGACTAAGGGCTATATATATGGAGAGAATTGCATTGGCTTGAGAAAAGCAACAATTACATATTTAATCATTCTTTCTCTTTAGACAGGTGTCCGAGCTATTTGGTCGCTTTTTCTTTCATTTTGTTTTTATAAGGATAACGATTACTTTCAAATAAAGGTGATAAGAATGGCCGAATGATATCTCGTCCGCTATCTTACCTTGGACCGTTCTTTGACATAGTATTTGCCCAGTCTGCTTCCACACAACAGCACCAGCCGGTCTATCAAGGACAGCAGAAAGCCGATGGCTTCGCATCCTTCCTCGGTCCCCGCGATCCAAGCGATTTTGTCGCCCCTGAGGTGACGTTTAGCGATGCCCTGGTACTGGCCAGCCAGCTGCCCGTCCTTCAGCGCCCCACAGCAGTGCATGCGTTTCACTTGTTCCAGCACGCAGTCCCCTATCACGTCCCCAAGAAAGCTGTCCAGATAGCAAAATCCTGTGTCATGCAAACGGGGAACGATGTGTTCCAGGGCTAGTTTTTCCAAATCTAAATTTGAAATGTATCTAAGAGGCATGTTTAAAAAAATACTAGCTATTGGAGACAGTTTCTAAATATAGCACCCGAAAACGATGCAGGTGGTTTGCCTTTGAGAAGAAAGTGTAATTCTCAAAGCCTCTAATGTGAGCAGCAAATTCTGTCTTCCGTATAACTAAAGCAGCCTTTCCCGTTTAAAACATCAAATGAATAACATATAGAAATATGTGAAAAATACTGTTACTTGCGCCTCTAACAAAAAAGGAAAACGTAAAATTTAAAATCATCGCTATTTAAAAAAAGCCCTAAATATTATCAAGTTCAGAGTCTTACAATGAACAGGTTATACAGCACGCAGAGCTCACACCCATTACACTTGTTCTGCTAGCTAGATCCAGTGTTATGAGCTAAAATAAATCACATACACCTTGCCCTTATCTTTCTATATAGTTCATGGCTCATAACAAGACCAGCAAGAATGATGCTCCTTTTAATCCCCCGACGCCGGTTTTATTTATCCGAAGCAGAATGCGCACCTCTCCCCCGTCCTTTTGTAGAACACATGCTACGTGCAGAATGTGTTGTCTCCCTCGCAGTCCAAGGGAGGGTGGAGTCTCGCGCCTTCCACTCCCTTCTACCTCCCAGACAAATTTTGAGGGCGAAGGGCGTGGCCTACTGGTCCCGACCCCAGTATTCTTTTAAACCACGTCGCACGTGTCTGATAAATGGTCCTGGCCAAGGTTCTGGAAATCCAAGCGAGGCCTCGGGGATTGGAGGACAGGGGAGAGGCGTGGTCTGGTCGCTTAGTCACAGCGTCTATAGGGCGTGGCCTCCGCCATTGAGGAATTCTCCCTGAGCATGTAGACGGGCAACTATAGGAACAATATTATTCCGTCGTACTATAACGGCTAGAAGCAGGGGAACGCCGCTTTCGTTTTTACGGGCTGCTGTTAAGACTTCTGTTCCCTATAGCACAACGCTTTTTCTGTGATCTTCGAAGTATACTCACACACGGTTCATCAAGTTAAGCGTTGAGCTTTCCAACACCAGAAAAAAATAAGAATAAGTAAAAAAGGGATAAAAATTATTCAATTTAGCACTAAGAAAAGAGGATGCGGAAGGTCAAAAAGTATTGCTCCTAAATCATTTTATTATTTACTACAGACCTGAAGTTATTTTTGGGAAGCACTATCCGTTTTATATGGCAAGCTGCCTAATTGTGTGTTTTTACTCTTCATTGCATTCACACAACTTTCTCTCTAAATCATAACTATAATTCACTTTTCTGCTGCAGAAACCTGAGCTGCATTGTGGCGTGTTGACAATACATTCCTGCCGCAGATCAAACTTTCTCACATGCAATTTTGCGTTTTCGCTACCATATAACACTTCAATCCATTTCAAAGTATCTGGTTATCTTCTTTACGTACATGCACAAAGCGCTGCAATTAGCAAAATTAAGATGATTATGGACAGGGCTCGAATGTAATTCACACTTTTTTTTGCATCTGATTTTTTTATCAACTGGATACCAACCTGAAATACAGAATCGGAAACGTTACTCCAGAGGTTTAGATATAGAACGTATACTGACCTTATGCCTCCCTCTAATTTTGTAATGACCAAGTTTTCCATCTGCATACATGATCAGTTTATCCATTTTGGCCAGCAGGACACCTATATTTTCACATCCTTGCTCGCTGCCTTCTACCCAGAGTATCTTATCCCCGCGAATAGCTCGATTGCTCCCCGATTTTTGATTTGCAAGCTCTCCATCCTGAAACTTGCCGCTCTGATACAGAGCCAGGACCTCTTGCAAGATCTTCTCTCCACATTTATGTCCCACGAAATTATCCACTATGCACAAACCATATGATTCCATGCAAGGCACAATGTACT
The DNA here is from genome assembly GCA_033557465.1 of Ichthyophis bannanicus. NCBI lineage: Eukaryota > Metazoa > Chordata > Amphibia > Gymnophiona > Ichthyophiidae > Ichthyophis > Ichthyophis bannanicus. The sequence goes on along the minus strand of CM066037.1, from coordinate 220,498,920 downwards.
GTAAAACCAACCTCTGGGAATTAATTCGTTTTTGCTCTTTATGGGATGCTCTCTTCTTAGGAGTTAAAGTCAGCGTGCAGCCTATCGCACTTATCTCCCCGGATCCTGCGCATTTCTGGGGCTCGCTCTGGTGGTCTGTTCTTTCTTTGCCGCTCTCTGGATTATGTGGCCTGGTGAAGACGGCTTTCCTGGTTTCTAATGAATCACAGTGGATTTCTTCTAGTAGTTCAGAATCCACTGTAGTTGCCATTTGCAGGTAGGATATGAAACAACCCCCTCCCCCTCTTTGACGGACTCACATGCTGCAACCTGGGCGAGGGAAAAACCACGCTCCATTCCTCCTATACAGAGAGAGGGGAGGGGTGCTTTTCGGCTGCGCGCACGTTCATAGCGAGTGGATTTTTCGGGGGCGTGCACGTCTCTTCAGCACCACTGCAGTTTCCCCGTTGGGACTGGGAGGCATATCGGAGGAAACAGGACTATGCTAATGCTAACCCGTTCTCAAAGTTCCCGAGACCCCCAAGACGAAGGCTGATTTCTAACCTTCGTATTATAATGAATTGATTTCATTACAGGAAATTCTTTGGTCAAGTCTATAAATTTGCACACGACAATAATGTTTTCTCTTTTTTTTAACACCTTTATTTTCAAATTAACAATGATAGAAACAATACAATTAGAATAATTACAAGCATCAGATTTTTAAATCCCTCCCTCCCCCCAATTTTTTTTCAATTACAAAGATATTTAATTACGTGCCCTGACCTTTTTTTGTTTTTTTGCAGGTTCATTCATTTTTCTGGTTATTTCTATTTAGTTGACTAAATTGATCTACCTTATGTGCTACAAACATGTTCAGTTACTCCTGCAGAAATTCTGCTCCCAACAAAGAAATTCTGCACACAAAAGACCTGATATTTAAAGGGATTAACGCAGTTAGCAAGCCTGTTATCCACGTTATCCTGATCTAGGGGATTTAGCAGCACTGACACAACATTGATTTGATGGCATTAAAAAAAAAACCCACAGTTAATGCCGTTATCCACAGGTGCCACTGCTGCATGCCCCATGCTAACTGGCTAGCATCAGGGCATTCTGGGGGTGGAGCAGGGGCAGCACCTGGCGATAACTGGGCAGTGGCAATATTAAGCCACAACCCGGTTATCTCAATGCAGCAAAAGTTAGGCACTTTAAAGGCTGTACTAATTTGTGACCTACTTGGATCAACTATCAATAAAGAAGCAACAAGCAGTCAAGAAATCAGACGACGCATTGCTCTTGGCAGAATGGCTATGAAAGACCTAGATAAGATTCTCAAGAGCAGAGATGTCTCTCTCCATACAAAGATTCGACTTGTTCAAGCCATGGTATTTTCAATAACATCATATGGATGTGAAAGCTGGACAGTGAAAAAGATAGACAGGAAGAAAATTGATGCCTTTGAATTATGGTGCTGGCGGCGAATACTGTGTATACCATGGACTGCCCGAAGAACAAACCAGTCTGTACTAGAGGAGATCAAACCTAAGCTTTCTTTAGAAGCTCAGATGACAAGACTTCGACTTTCATACTTTGGACACATCATGCGGAGAGAGAGATCATTAGAGAAAGACATCATGCTTGGCAAGATAGAAGGTAAACGCAAAAGAGGAAGGCCAGCAATGAGATGGATCGATACAATAACAGCAGCTACGGGTACCAGTCTGTCAACAATAAGCCGCCTGACTGAAGACCGAACACAATTTAGGATAGCTATCCAGAGGGTCGCCATGAGTCGACTCCGACTCGACGGCACTTAACAACAACAACAACTAATTTGTGCCAAGGAAAGCTAACTGGGCAATGGCTAAATATTGCCACTGCCTGCTAGCTTCATTGCAATCCAGGCAATCCAGATATTCAGTGCCGGGGCATGGATGTGGCCCCAGCATTGAATATCCAGGTCTAAAGTTCAGCAGCGGTGGCTAGCCACTTTACAAGAGATAGCTGCCACTGTTGAATATCGGGCCCAATGTTTTTTAAGCAAAACCAGTGCCCTAGACAGCCTTCATTCTTCCTACCACAGCCCCACTCCTACCCTTACCGCTGCTGCCATATCTCCCAGGTCCAGAGATGGTGAACACAACAGAAAAGCGTAGCACAGAGGGAATTCTCGGAACCTCTGCGAACTGCACTCTGAAAGTGCGGCCAGTCCACCCCAGCTCAAAGAAGAAGTCTGCATCAGAGGGGGTGCACTTGCTCCACTTTTAGATTGCAGTTGCCAGGGGTGCAGAGGCTTCCCTTCTCAGTGCGTGTCTTTAATGTTGTACTGCCATTGCCACACTGGTCCCAGGGAGATGTGGCTGCAGCAGTAATGGCGGATGTGGCAGGGATGCTGAGAGCCATCATAGGCCCCAGGGCAGACAACTTTTCCAAGCCCCTTAACTGCCAGCTTCTTGGTGGGCCCAGGTTTCAAAAAATGAAACAGCGTGGCAGTAGGCCCAGCAGCACCTGTGCATACTCTGTGTGCAGCCTCCTCCGACACTTCCTATTGGAGAGGAGGTGACACAGCCTGCACAGAGTGCATGTGGGTGCTGTAAGAAAGGCTTAAGCCAGCCCCTTCAGAGACTCTCATGGTCACGCACCCCCCTTATCCCTTCCCCCATCTGGCCTGCAGACAGGAGATTGGAGGCTGGAACCTTCTGCCACGGTGCTGCCCTCCAAAGCTCAGGGCACTAGGTGTTCAACTAGTTTGCCTGATGGTAACACTGACCCTATTTTTAAGACTGAAACAGAAAATGACAGCAGAAAAAAATGCATATAGCTTATCTAATCTGTCCCTAAACTAACAACTCAGTCTCTATAACCTCTTATTCTCCCTCAGAGAGCCTCAATATTTGTCCCATGCTTTCATTAATTCTGATACAGGTAAAGTGACCAACCGTCCCGTATACAGGATAGTCCTGTATTTTAAGGATTTGTCCCTGGAATCATATTACTTTGGTCGGAATGCCTAAATGCCCCCTAATTTAAAACACGTCCCACTCCTACACTCCTCCACATTTGTACCAGAGGACTTCTCCACTCCAGCTGAAAGTTTCAAAGGGAAACTCTATTTAAATAAGACTATTTCCATCAGAGACATATACACATGCATGCACTCCATTGTACTTCAGTCACGCACACATGCCCATACATTCATCCACCCCCCAAATCAGGTACACACATGCACACTAGCACTTTTCAGACAGACAGATTCTGTCTCTGACTATCTACTGGTGCTGTGCTGCTTCTGCACTCCTCTACTTCAATGCCCCTAGTTCTTGCTTTTGCTACCAGTTCTTTTTCTCAGTCTACAATAGCCTCTTCACACTTTACCCCATTCCTCTTGCATTTCTACCCCTTTTCAGCAACCCCACTCACCCCTACCAAGAAACCCACTTAATCCACTGACTTTCTCCCAGACCCTGTGCAGAAAATCAGCCCACCCTTCCTGTGACTAGTGCAGCATTTCCATTGGCTGGAACCTACCACTTATTCTGCATATTGAGGGGAGAGCACTAGTGAGCCGTAGAGCTAAACTCTACAAAGTACCCAGACAATTTAGACATCATTCTGACTAAAACAGCTACCTTACAAAGTTGTAAAATCCTAAAATAATTTAGATGTCTGGCAATCCTAAACTCCTGAGTCCTCAGCACATCTGACAAATCTGGCTCTGCTTCCTCCCCAGGGCCCAGGCAACCATCAGTCAGACAAAGCCAGCCAATAGGCTGAGCAGATACAGCCAGTCAATAGGGAGCAGGGGAGGTGGGAGCATTAGCTAGGATACAGAAACCTTCCTTTCTCCCTTATCCTGCAGCTCTGGAGTATGTTGTTTTTTAGTTTTTTGCTATAGAAATACTACAGGAGAAAATATTGCGGTGCTCAAGCACCCACAGAGCTGGTGCCAATGATCCTGGGGCCAACATCAGTATCAGTATCACAGTCAGTGGTCAGCTGATTTTGCTGATTCTTTTATCTGTGTAGGCTCTTAGCTCAGGGTGTGTGTTTCTATTTCATTTTTAGACTTTATTTTCATTTTAAACTGGCGAAAAGAAAGTGTGTTTTTAATGACCAACTACAAAATGAATACCCATTCATCAAGAAACATTCTGGTGATAGCATAGTGTTTTGTAACAAATGCCGGTCTTCCTTTTCCATTGCACATGCAGTAAAGGGTGACATTGTTTGGCACCTAAGGACGGACAAACACAAGACAGCAGATGTGCTTCTTCAAGTAGAACTGTGACTTCATTTTTTAAAAGTCAAACTTTTGATGAGAAAACTCAGTCACTGGCTACAACTGAGGGTGCATGGGCTTATCACTGTGTGGTCCACAACCATTCTTTTCGGTCATCAGACTGCACTTCAAAGTTGTTGAAAAAATGTTTTGATAAAAGATACTCTTGTGCGTGATCCAAAACGGAAACGATCGTCTGTAATTTTTCAAACCTGACTCTTGATTTCCTCAAGAGAGAACTTTCTGAGACAAGTTTTTTAACAGTTTTTTTGTGATTGCTCAAACAATGGAAGCATTAAAGTGTGCCCTATTTTAGTAAGGTTCTTTCTTCCTGAGAAAGGGGTTCAGGTAAAAGTGTTTGATGTCCATGAAGTTAAAGGCGAAACCTCAGACATTCTTTCCAAGTGCATTCTTGATACTGTTAAGTCCAGTGGGTTAAGATACAAAGTATTGACATTGTGTGCTGACAATATCAATTGCAATTTTGGTGGGGCTGCTAGGAGGGATAGTAACAATATTTTTTACAAGCTGCAAAACGATTTAAGAAGTAATTTAATCGGTACAAACTGTGCAGCTCATGTTGCCCACAATTGTATCAGCACTGCTGCCGAATGCCTGCCATTTAACATTGAAGTTATTGTTGACAAGGTCTTGAAGGACTAGAAAAAGGGACTGTTACTTCTGGAGAGAGATCTGCAACTGTGAGTATATACTTCTGGTTATTTTCTAAAATGAATTCTTTGTGTTAAAGCTAATTAACCTGTGAACCCACTATTTTTTGTTAAATCAGTCAGGGCCTAGTAGCAGCAGTTTAAGTTTAAATTTAAAACACAGAGGAGAAACTTTCTGGTTACATTTCATACCCAGCAGAGAGCTTGTAGTTTAAATTTAATAGTCACTCAGGGCCTAGTAACAGCAAAGTACTTTTAGTTTAAATTTAAAACACAGAAGAGAGCTTTCTGGTTACATTAGGAACCCAGCAGAGAGCTTGTAGTCTAAATTGAACAGTCACTCAGGGCCTAGCATCAGCAAAGAACTTTTAGCTTAAATTTAAAACACAGAAGAGAGCTTTCTGGTTAAATTTAGAACCCAGCAGAGAGCTTGTAGTTTAAATTTCATAAGAAGTTAGAGCCTAGCAGCAGCTAAGAGCTTTAATTTAAATCAAATCAGAATATAGCTTACCTCAGCAGCACAAGACAGGGTACTGTGTAGCAGCCCTCTTTTAATAAGTGTTATTTCCCTCCCTCCCTCCCCACACCCACCCACCCCTGGGATAATCATAGCTTTATAGGTACATACACATCTTAAAAGACAGGAGGTGCTCTCAGTTGAAGCTCATTACCCAAATCAGTCATAAACTAAGGACCTGAGATTAGTTAAGCTTCAGGTGAACAAGGTATATTACACGTTTTATTAGTATAAATATCCATAGCAACCCTTAGTAAGTAAAGAACTTAGATCTAAACATAAACTTAAAACTAAGATGCAGACAGCAGTCCAGCAGCGGGATGGGGGCTTTCCAGTCTTTTGCATTGAGTGTCACATGTATGATTTTCTCCCAGTTGGTGAGAGGTCTTACGTGTGCACTAGGTGCAAGGAGCTCTTTGCTCTCAGGGAACGAGTCCGTTATCTAGAGGCTAAAGTAGCAGACTTGGAAAGCATAAGACAGACAGAGAGGTACATAGAAGAGACCTACAGGGATATAGTCCTGAAGTCCCACCTCCAGTCTGGCAGCATCCCTGTTGCCATGGAGGAGAGAGGTTACGTGACAGGAGAGCATCACCCTGGTGTGGCAGGAAGTGATCCTGTAACTAGGACCTGTCCTCCAGGTGATGTAAAACCCTCTCACACTGAGGACGTTTCTCCAGGGCCATGTGCCCATGAGGGAAGGGTTAGGACAGCCGTTATAGTTGGTGATTCGATCATTAGGCATGTAGATAGCTGGGTGGCTGGTGGACGTGAGGATCGCCTGGTAACATACCTGCCTGGTGCGAAGGTAGCGGACCTCACGCGCCACCTAGATAAGGTCTTAGATAGTGCTGGGGAGGAGTCTGCTGTCTTGGTGCAAGTCGGTACCAATGACATAGGAAAATGTGGTAGGGAGGTTCTGGAGGCTAAATTTAGGCTTTTAGGTAGGAAGTTGAAATCCAGAACTTCCAGGGTAGCATTCTCCGAAATGCTTCCTGTTCCACGCGCAGGACCCAAAAGGCAGGCAGAGCTCCAGAGTCTCAATGCGTGGATGAGACAATGGTGTAGAGATGAGGGTTTTGGATTTGTTAGGAACTGGAGAACATTCTGGGGAAAGGAGGGGCTCTTCCAAAGGGATGGGCTTCACCTTAACCGGGATGGAACCAGGCTGCTGGCATTAACCTTTAAAAGGGAGATAGAGCAGCTTTTAAACTAGATATTAGGGGAAAGCCGACAGTCGCCCAAGAGCGGATGGTTCGGAAGAATGTATCTTTGAAGGATACTACCAAAAGCAGAGAGGTTCCACAAAAGAGTAAAGCAGCCCAAATGCCCTCAAGTATGGAGCAGACAGAGCTTAAAGATCCCAAATTACCCATGTCTAACAATAGCCAAATTAATATGAATAAAATACATTCTCTAAAATGCTTGTTTGCAAATGCTAGAAGTCTAAAAAATAAGATGGGAGAGTTAGAATATATAGCACTAAATGAAAGGTTAGATATGATTGGAATATCAGAGACATGGTGGAAGGAGGACAATCAGTGGGACACTGTGATACCTGGGTACAAACTATATCGAAATGATAGAGCTGATCAAATTGGTGGAGGGGTTGCTCTCTATGTTAGAGAGGGCATTGAGTCAGAAAGGATTAAAGTTTTGCAGGAAGCAAAATCTGCTGTAGAATCTATATGGATTGAAATTCCATGTAAAAGGGGGAAGGCAATGGCAGTGGGGGTGTACTATCGAGCGCCTGGCCAGAATGACCAAATGGATGATGAAATGCTCAAAGAAATCAAGGAAGCTAACAAAAGTTACAGTGCAGTAATAATAATGGGTGATTTCAACTACCCCTGTATCGACTGCGTCAGTGTCACGTCAGGACATGCTAGGGAGATAAACTTCCAAGATGAAATAAATGACTGCTTCTTGGAGCAGCTGGTTCATGAACCGACCAGAGGGGAAACCATATTAGACCTAGTCCTTAGTGGAACACCAGATCTAGTGCAAGAGATAAGGTTGTTGGGGCCACTTGGCAATAGTGATCATAGCATGATCGCCTTTGATTTAATTAGTGGAGGAGGGATAGTAAGGAAATCCACAGTACTACCTTTTAACTTTTGAAAGGGAGACTATGATAAAATGAGGAAAACAGTTAAGAAAAAACTAAAAGGAGCAGTTGCAAAGGTTAAAGACGTACATCAGGCTTGGCTGTTGTTGAAAAATACTATCTTGGAAGCCCAGACCAGCTGTATTCCATGCTTTAAGAAAAGTGGAAGGAAGTCCAAAAAACTGCCAGCATGGTTTAAAGGTGAGGTCAGAGAGGCTGTTGTTGCCAAAAAAGCATCTTTCAAGAAATGGAAAAAAGAGCCAAACGACGAAACCTGGAAACAGCACAAGCACTGGCAAGTCAAATGCAAGGCATTGATAAGGCAGGCAAAGGGAGAATTTGAGAAGAATCTTGCTGCGGAAGCAAAAACGCGAAGTAAAGACCTTTTCAAATACATTCATAGCAAAAAACCTATGAGAGAGTCAGTTGGTCCATTAGATGATAAAGGGGTTAAAGGAGCACTAAGAGGCGACAAGGCGATAGCGGAGAGACTGAATGAATTCTTTGCTTCAGTCTTTACTGAGGAAGATGTAGGGATGTTACCCATGACTGAAGTGGTATTTAAAGGTGCGGAAGAATTGAAGGAAACATCGATACATTGGGAAGATGTATTACAACCATTAGATAAACTGAAGAGTAGCAAATCACCTGGGCCGGGTGGTATACATCCAAGGGTGTTGAAAGAACTGAAATATGGGATTGCAGACCTGCTATTAGTAATCTGTGAACTATCATTAAAATCATCTCTAATACCTGAAGATTGGAGGATCGCCAATGTAACACCAATTTTTAAAAAGGGTTCCAGGGGTGATCCGGGAAACTACAGACCGGTGAGCCTGACATCAGTACCGGGAAAAATGGTAGAAACCATCATAAAGAATAAAATTACTCAGCATGCAGATAGTCATGACCTAATGGGAGACAGCCAACATGGCTTTAGACAAGGAAGATCTTGTCTTACTAATCTGTTATGTTTTTTTGAAGGAGTGAATACTCAGGTGGACAAAGGTGAGTTGGTTGATATTGTGTATCTGGACTTTCAGAAAGCCTTTGACAAGGTCCCTCATCAGAGACTTTTGGCAAAACTAAAGAGTCATGGGATAGGAGGCAGTGTACTATTGTGGATCAGGAACTGGTTAAAAGATAGAAAGCAGAGGGTAGAGCTAAATGGCCAATTTTCCAAATGGAGAAAGGTGAATAGTGGTGTACCCCAGGGATCTGTGCTGGGTCCGCTGCTTTTTGACATATTCATAAATGACCTGGAAAGTGGAATAACGAGTGAGGTTATCAACTTTGCAGATGACACAAAACTATTTAAAGTTGTTAAAACCCAAGAGGATTGTGGAAAATTGCAAGAGGTTCTTGATAAATTGGAAGACTGGGCATCAAAATGGCAGATGAAATTTAATGTGGACAAGTGCAAGGTTATGCACCTAGGGAAGAACAACCCAAACTATGGTTACACGATGCAAGGTTCCACATTAGGAACCACCACCCAGGAAAAAGATTTAGGCGTCATTGTGGATACCATGTTAAAACCCTCGGCCCAGTGTACAGCGGCGGCCAAGAAAGCAAATAGAATGCTAGGTATGATAAGGAAAAGAATGGAAAATAAAATAAAAGATATTATAATGCCTCTATATCGTTCCATGGTGAGACCGCACCTTGAATATTGTGTGCAATTCTGGTCGCCGTATCTTAAAAAGGATATAGCGATTTTAGAAAAGGTTCAGAGAAGAGCCACCAAAATAGTAAAGGGTATGGAAGGATTCTCCTATGAAGAAAGGCTAAAAAGGTTAGGGCTCTTTAACCTGGAAAAGAGAAGGCTGAGGGGAGATATGATAGAAGTCTATAAATTAATAAACGGACTGGAACGGGTAAACGTAGATCGATTGTTTACCTTATCAGAATATAGAAAGACTAGGGGACATGCAATGAAGCTACAAGGTAAACTATTTAAGACTAATAAAAGAAAATATTTTTTCACTCAACGTGTAATCAAACTCTGGAATTTGTTATCGGAGGATGTATTAAAGGCTGTTAGTGTAGCTGGGTTTAAAAAAGGTTTCGACAAGTTCCTGGAGGAAAGGTCCATAAACCATTATTAAGAAGGGACCCAGGATATCATTGCTTGAACCAATACAAGCATTGTGGAACCTGTGTCCCTTGGGGAAACTGCTAGGTACATATGACCTAGATTGGCCACTGTTGGAAACAGAATACTGGGCTTGATGGACCTTGGTCTGACCCAGTATGGCATATCTTATGTTCTTATGTTCTTATATTCAGACAGTTTCACATTTATACGGTGAGAATTGAAGAACTTAAAGAGAAGTTTGACTTTGTTGACAGTGAGTATCAAAAACTGCTCAGATATAGTAACATTAGGTGGATGGCTTTACTAGCAGACATAGAGAAGTTAATTAAAATGTTCCAACCAGTGAAATCATCAAAAACGTTTTTGAGAATGAATCAGCAGAAGTTTGGCTGTAGTTTCTGCACAGTCAGTCAGTGATTTTCCAAAATGTGACTTTAAAAATTGAGTCTCAGAAAATCTCAATGATAGAGATGGCTGTGAGGAAATGTTTTTGCCTCTGACAACCAGAAAGAATATAAAAGATCTTGAAGAAGAGGGCACCATTGATGAAACAGATTTCAAGCAATCTGTGTCATCTTTCTGCCCTACTTGCATTGATTACTTGGATCAGTGGACCACTCACTTCCTGGAGATTGGGAAACAACAATGGTGGAGGGGTTGCGCTCTATATTAGAGAGGATATTGAATCACAAAGGATTTAAAGTTTTTCAGGAAACAAAATATGCTGTATAATCTCTATGGATTGAAATTCCATGTTAAAAGGGGAAGGTGATGGCAGTGGGGGGTGTACTATTGACCTCCTGGCCAGAATAAAAAAATAGATGATGAAATGCTCAAAGAAATCAGGGAAGCTAACAAAAGTTACAGCAGAGTAATAATAATAATGGGTGATTTCAATTACCCCGGTATTGACTGGGTCAGTGTCACGGCAGGACATGCTAGGGAGATAAAGTTTCTAGATGAAATAAATGACTGCTTCTTGGAGCAGCTGGTTCATGAACTGCCTAGAGGGGAAGCCATTTTGGACCTAGTCCTTAGTGGAACACCAGATCTGGTGCAAGAGATAAGGGTGTTAGGACCACTTGGCAATAGTGATCATAGCATGATCGCGTTTGATTTATTTAATGGAGGAGGGGTGGTAAAGAAATCCACAGTACTACCTTTTAACTTTCGAAAGGGAGACTATGATAAAATGAGGAAAATAGTTAAGAAAAAACTAAAAGGAGCAGTTGCAAGGTTCAAACTTGGGTGTTGTTTAAAAATACTATCTTGGAGGCCCAGACCTGCTGTATTCCACGCTTTAAGAAAAGTGGAAGGAAGTCCAAAAAACTGCCAGCATGGTTTAAAGGTGAGGTCAGAGAGGCTGTTGCTGCCAAAATAGCATCTTTCAGGAAATGGAAAAAGGAGCCAAATGACAAAAACTGGAAACAACACATATTTCTGGCAAGTTAGATGCAAGGCATTGATAAGGCAGGCAAAGAGAGAATTTGAAAAGAAGTTTGCTGTGGAAGCAAAAACGCATAATAAAGACTTTTTCAAGTACATTCATGGCAAAAAACCTGTGAGAGAGTCAGTTGGACCATTAGATGATAGAGGAGTAAAAGGGGCGCTAAGAGGGGACAAGGCCATAGCGGACAGACTGAATGATTCTTTGCGTCGGTCTTTTCTGAGGAAGATGTAGGAATGTTACCCATGACTGAAATGGTATTTAAAGGAGATGCTGTAGAAGAATTGAAAGAAATATCGATACACTGGGAAGATACTATTTGATAAACTGAAGTGTAGCAAATCACCTGGACCAGATGGTATACATCCAAGGGTGTTGAAAGAACTGAAATATGAAATTGCAGACCTACTATTAATAATCTGTGAACTATCATTAAAATCATCTGTAATACCTGAAGATTGGAGGATGGCCAATGTAACGCCAATTTTTAAAAAGAGTTCCAAGGGTGATCTGGGAAACTACAGACCGGTGAGCCTGACGTCAATACCGGGAAAAATGGTGGAACAAAATTACTGAACATGTAGATAGTCATGGCTTAATGGGAGACAGGCAGCATGGCTTTAGCCAAGGAAGGTCTTGTCTTACTAATCTGTTATGTTTTTTTGAAAGTGTGAATAAACAGGTAGACAAAGGTAAATCAGTTGATATAGTGTATCTGGACTTTCAGAAAGTCTTTGACAAGGTCTCTCATGAGAGACTTTTGGCAAAATTAAAAAGTCATGTAATAGGAGGCAGTGTACTATTGTGAATCAGAAACTGGTTAAAAGATAGAAAGCAGCGAGGATAGGGCTAAATGGCAATTTTCCCAATGGAGATAGGCGAATAGTGGAGTACTCCTGGGATATGTTCTGGGTCCGTTACTTTTTAACATATTCATAAATGACCTGGGAATGGGAATAACGAGTGAGGTTATCAAATTTGCAGATGACACAAAACTATTGAAAGTTGTTAAAACCTATCAGTATTGTGGAAAATTGCAAGAGGATCTTGATAAATTGGAAGACTGGGCATCCAAATGGCAGATGAAATTTAATGTGGACAAGTGCAAAGTTATGCACCTATGAAAGAAAAACGCAAACTATGGTTACTCTATGCAAGGTTCCACATTAGGAACCACCACCCAGGAAAAAAAGTTAGGCATCATCGTGGATAACATGTTAAAACCCTCCGCCCAGTGTGCAGCAGTGACCAAGAGAGCAAATAGAGTGCTTGGTATCATAAGGAAAGGAATGGAAAATAAAACAAAGGATAATATAATGCCTCTGTATCGTTCTTTGGTAAATATTGTGTGCAATTCTGGTCTCTATATCTTAGAAAGGATATAGCATTATTAGAAAAGGTACAGAGAAGAGCCACCAAAATGGTAAAGGGGATGGAAGGATACCACTATGAAGTGAGGCTAAAAAGATTAGGGCTCTTCAACCTGGAAAAGACATGGTTGAGGGGAGATATGATAGATTTTTATAAATTAATGAATGCAGTAGAACGGGTAAACGTAGATCGATTGTTTATGCCATCAAATTATAGAAAGACTAGAGGACATGCAATGAAGCTACAGCATGTCCTATGTAAGTCTAATAAGAGAAAATATTTTTTCACTCAACGTGTAATCAAACTCTGGAATTTGCTACCAGAGGATGTAGTAAAAGCTGTTAGTGTAGCCGGGTTTAAAAAAGGTTTAGACAAGCTCCTGGAGGAAAGATCCATCCACTATTACTAAAGGGGACCTGGGATATCCACTGCTTGCCCCAGTATAAGCATTGTTGAACCGGTGTCTTTTGGGGAAACTGATAAGTACTTGTGACCTAGATTGGCCACTGTGGGAAACAGGATACTGGGCTTGATGGACCTTGGTCTGACCCAGTATGGCATATCTTATGTTCTTATGACTCTCCTTCAAAAACAACCAAAGTGGTGTGAGCTAGAGTCATCTTTAGAATATGTTTTGTCCACAAAACCCAGCCTAGAGTCATAATGATACAGAACTGTTTGATGAGTTCTCTTGTCTTAAGTCATTTGTTTCTGAATAAAAAGTTCAAGAATGGAAGAAAAACAGACACCATGGTTGACAAAAGAAATGGAAGGTGTTTAGACACCTCAAAAGTAATGAGGTCCCATATAAAAATGTATTGCAAACTGGTTGATTTTTTTTATGTTTGCCAGGTTCCCATGCTCCAATTGAAAGGTGCTTTTCAAACATGAACAAAAAGGGTGGTCTACAGTAAAAAAAAATCCAACTGCATCTAGAGACTCTCAAATGTCTAATGATTGTAAACTACAATTTCCTAGAAGCTTTTAATTATCTTAGTGGAAATGTTGTTATTTTGAAGAAAATTCATTCTAGAGAAGTACAAGTGGCCTGATTGGCACATTTGTATATAAAATTATAAACCTAGCCTACTGATAAAATTTTGGTTTAAAATTAAAATTGTAATTATAAGAATATTTTTTATTTTCCTTAACTTTGAATCCCTGTCTTGATTGAACTTAGAAAATATGGTTAGGTTAGATACAGGCCACTAACTGTAGGAGTGTATGGCTCAGAACGATGCATCTTTCAAGGGCACTATCAAAATAAGGAAAGTAGGCATCCAGATAGAGAGGTTGCAATAAAGCAGAAGTAACCTAGGTGTCTTTAAGTAAAGAGTAGTGTAGCGTCTCTGGCAATCCCATGGCAGCCTTAGCAGGCAGGTACGGTCCTGCCTTCAGCCACTGTCCCGTTAGGTCCAGGCAAACACCGCGCTCAGTCCTGTTGTATCACCTCCACTTCCCGGGCTCCTTTTTGCTTCAGGGCCAAGCATGGCCTTTCCTCTCCCCAACTCTAGCCAAGGTAGAAAGGCATACAAAGTTACAGGTACCTTAATCCTATCAACAGAACAAATGCTCAGAGTCCTTCTCAAAGCACAATAAGGCAATGCAGCCGTGCAGTCAAGGGCTGAGCAACTGCCTCTTTTCACTCAGGTTCCAAGCCACATTCTCTCTGAGAATCAAATCTGTAGCTCAGCTGTACAGTCAGGTGCCATATAGCTGCATCATGTTACTCATGTTCAAAACGTAAAGTCTTTAGGAAAACTAAACCACATAGCTCGAGGCACATCCACAAGTTGTACAACTGCATCAGCTCAGTCCATTTTAACCATAGAGTCTTTTAGCTCTGTTGCACAGCCAAAAAGCTGTGTAGCTTCCCTACCCTTCCACCCTTCAGGTACACAACTTGCTCACTGAACCTGCCCCAAGGGCCAGAGCTTTCATTGTCCCATCTCCTGTACCTCCATCAGTTCTGGGTCTCCATTGTCCTCCTACGTTTATGTGTCCATGGCCTCCTCTTCTTCACAGGGGCCACTGTTCTCTGTCTCTGGAAACATTGGGAGCTTTTTCTAGCATCAGGGACAGGCTTCTGAAGGCTGCACTTCCTTCCTTCCTTCCTCAGACACCCCCTCCCCCCCCCCAACGCACTGCCTTTCCCAACTTGACACAGGTAGCTCTTCCCCAGCCACCCCAGAAGAAATCTACTCAGTCTCTCTAGCCTGAGGAAACTCCATCCAGCTCCACCCTCTCCCGAGTGTTCCCCTCCTAATTGAATCACTTGGGCTTTAACTGTGGCAGAGGCCCTCCCATCCCAAGGGATTCTGGGACTTGTAATGAGCTTCATATTCCTGACCCTGCCACAGTATTTATTTATTTAACAGGTTTTATATACCGCTTTCTCGTCAATTCAAAGCGGTTTACATATAACAGTTATAGCAACGAGCTTTACATAGAACAGGGAGTTACAACTAGGAGGGTTACAGGGGTTATGATGAATACATTTAAAATATCATAGTAACATAGTAACTGACGGCAGATAAAGACCAGTACGGTCAAATATATACAACTATATACAGAGATATGGGAGACTGATATTATATTGATGAGGAGTGATATGATTTGATGAGAGATCTTGGTTATTGAGTTGCTTCCAGTGAGGTCATATGGTTTGTTTCTTCATAGGTGGGACCATAGTGTTCCATGAAGAGGTGGGTCTTTATGGTTTTTCTGAAGTCTAGTAAGTTTTTGATTGTACGTAGTGTGCTGGATAGCTCATTCCACAGATGGGGAGCATAAAGGGAGAAAGCTCTATTGCTGGTGGAGTGTTTTGATGTTCTGAAGCTTGCTGGTGTGTCTAAAGTGTTGTCATCGGTTCGTCTTCTTGTTATGGTTGGACGGGTTCTTCAGTAGACAGAGTGGAAAGATAACAAATTATCTCTGTCAATTGTTAAGCAGGTTGTAAATACAAACAAAAAAACCCCATACTTGAAATGTAAGTATACAAACACTATAAATCTAAAAAATAATGTGGGAGAGTTTGACTATATAGCACTGAATGAAGGAGTAGACTCTCAGTTTAGTGTAACCCAAGGGTCTATTTTGGGCCCTCTCCTTTTCTCTCTCTACACAGTCCCTTGGTGTTCTCATTTCCTCCTATGGATTTCGGTATCATTTTTATGCCAATGATTCTCAGATCTATCTTTCTACACCTGATATTTCTCTGACACTCGAGGCCCCCATCTCTGCCTGTCTGGCTGACATCGCCTCCTGGATGTCTCACCACTGTTTGAAATTAAACATGGCCAAAACTGAACTTCTTATTTTTCACCTTAAACCTTCCTCCTTTTCTATCCCTGTAGATTTTTTTTTAGTGCTGTCTCCTAGCAGCCCAGATGCCTCTGGGTTTTCTTGGCAATGTATCACTGGAAGTAGATGCCTTGCCTTTTATTTCAAGGCAATGGAGGGTAGAATGACTTGCCTGAGATCACAAGGAATACTAGTGGAAATTGAACACTTTATCTTCTGGGTACTAGACAGTTGCTCTAACCATTAGGCTACTCCTCCACTTCTATCTCCGTAGATAACACTTCTACTTCCTGTTTCCTCGGCCCATAAACTCGGTGTCATCTTTGACTCCCTTTCCTTCTCCTCATGTATCCAACGGATAGCTAAAACCTATTGTTTCTTTCTCTATAACATTAACAAAATTTGCCCCTTTCTTTCGGAGCACACTACTAAAACACTCGTCCACTCTCTAATTACTTCCCGTTTCAACTATTACAACATTCTTCTTGCTGTTCTTCCTCTGAGTCACTTCTCTCCACTCCAATCTGTTCAGAACTCTGCTGTGTGACTAATCTTTCAACAGCCTCAGTATACTCATATAACCCCTCTTCTCGAATCACTTCATTGGCTTTCCTTCCGTTTCCACATCCAATAAAAACTTCTCCTTCTGACCTATAAATGCATTCATTCTTCTGCTCCTCACTATCTCTCCTCTCTCCTCTCTCCCTACTCCCCTCCTCGTGAACTCTGCTCTTCCACTGGATTGCTTCTCTCTTTGCCCTTTTCTTCCACTGCCAACTCCAGACTTCGATCCTTTCACCTTGCTGCTCCTTATGCCTGAAACAAACTACCTGTGTCTGTATGTCAGACTTCATCTCTGCCCCTTTTCAAATCCATGCTAAAGGCTCACCTCTTTGAGGCTGCTTTTGGATCCTGATCCCTTTTTCCTTGTGTCTTCTTACCCTTCCCTATTCTGCCCTTATTCTTCTCTTGTCTTGTTTGTCTTAATTAGATTGTAAGCTCTAATGAGCAGCTGTTTTTATGCGTATCTGTGTAGTGCTGCGTATGCCTTGTAGCGCTTTATAAGCGATTAGTAGTAGTAGTAGTATTTCAGAGACCTAGTGGAAGAAAGATAATCAGTGGGACACTGTGAGACCTGGGTTCAAATTATATCACACTGATAAGGTGGATCAAACTGGTGGAGGGTTGATGCTAAATGCTAAAAAGGGCATTGAGTCAATCAGAAAAAATGTTCTGCAGAAAACACTCTGGAATCCTCATGGATAGAATCAGTGATAGAATAGTGATCATTAAGTGATAATGGATAGAATAGTGATCATTAAGTGATCAAATTTCAGATGGATAAGAAACTGGATAGTGGTAAAGGAGAATACCAGAATGGTATTGATAATAGACGTGTCGGTACCGCATGATTATTCTGTGAATCACATGGAGAGGCAGAATATCCTGAGGTACCAAGAAATGCAGTCAGAGACCAAGAAAATGTGGCAGAAAGATATGGAAATATTGCCCATCGTGTTGGGTGCCCCAAGCTTGATAAAAAAGAGTTTCCAAGCACATCTTGACAAACTACCCATACATGTTACATCTTACGAACTCCAGCAGGAGGCTCTCATTGGCACGATGCAGGGGTTTGGAAGGGTGGAAGAGTGCTGATTTAGGGACTAGTGGGGATTAAGAAATTGAGTAAGCATTAGGGCATAAATGTTCAGGGAGAGAGCCTCTTTCAATTGAAAGCAAGTTCTGCTACGAGGGGACATGGGATGAGGGTGAAGGGAGATAGATTCAGGAGTGATATGCGGAAATATTTCTTTACGGAAAGAGTAGTGGATCCGTGGAATAGTCTCCCAGTGGAGGTGGTAGAGATGAGGACAGTAACTGAATTCAAAAAAGCATGGGACAAACACAGAGGATCTCTAAAGATAAAAAGGGGACTGTTGTAGTTGTTGATATGGAAGGACAGACTAGATAAGCCATGTGGTCTTTTTCTGTCATCATATTTCTATGTTTCTATGACTAGGTGACTGAGTAAGGAACACAAGCAGAGCTGTGGCAATATGTGCAGAATCAGGGAGAAGGATGATTTGTAAGGTTTGGGAGGGTTTTGAAAGGAACAGAGAGCTACAAACAGGGTGAGAAGCAAAGGAAGGTCTTTGAAGGAAGTGTGACAGGGTGGCAATAGGACTTATTCAAAGGGCAAGACAGAAGAAAAGGAGAAGGCAGGGAGGGTATGACTAGAGGTGGAAATGGGGGACTAGAAAGTGGGTGAAAGATGGGTGGATGGAAAAGGAGGCTGGGGAAGGAATGTGACTGAGGGGAATGACTGAAGCAGGGAGGTAAGAGTAGGAAATAGAAAGCTGATAAAGGGTAGAGGTGAAAGGTGAAAAGAAGGAGACTGAAGATTGAAAGAGAGAGGAGGAACGAAATCTTACTATAGGTAGCTGATAGAAATGGAGAAAAAAAATATGCCATACTGGGTCAGACCAAGGTCCATCAAGCCCAGTATCCTGTTTCCAACAGTGGCCAATCTAGGTCATACGTACCTACGTGTAGCAGTTTCCCCAAAAGACACAGGTTCCACAATGCTTGTATTGGGTGAAGCAGAGATATCCTGGGTCCCTTTTTAATAATGGTTTATGGACCTTTCCTCCAGGAACTTGTCCAAACCTTTTTTAAACCCAGCTACACTAATAGATTTTACTACATCCTCTGGTAACAAATTCCAGAGTTTGATTACATGTTAAGTGAAAAAATATTTTCTCTTATTTGTCTTGAATAGTTTACCCTGTAGCTTCATTGCATGTCCCCTAGTCTTTCTATATTCTGATGATGTAAACAATTGATCTACGTTTACCCGTTCCACTCCGTTCATTAATTTATAGACTTTTATCATATCTCCCCTCAGCCGTCTCTTTTCCAGGTTAAAGAGCCCTAACCTTTTTAGCCTTTCTTTATAGGGGTATCCTTCCATCCCCTTTACCATTTTGGTGGCTCTTCTCTGAAACTTTTCTAATAATGCTATATCCTTTTTAAGATACAGCGAACAGAATTGCATACAATAATCAATGTGCAGTCGCACCATGGAACGATTTACAGGCATTATAATATCCTTTGTTTTATTTTCCATTCCTTTCCTTATGATACCTAGCATTCTAGTTGCTCTCTTGGCTGCCACTGCACACTGGGCGGAGGGTTTTAACATGTTATCCACAATGACGCCTAAATCTTTTGCCTGGGTGGTGGTTCCTAAATGTGGAACCTTGCATCGTGTAACCATAGTTTGGGTTGTTCTTCCCTAGCTGCATAAATTTGCACTTGTCCACATTAAATTTCATCTGCCATTTTGATGCCCAGTATTCCAATTTATCAAGATCCTCTTGCAATTTTCCACAATCCTCATGGGTTTTAACAATTTTAAATAGTTTTGTGTCATCTGAAAATTTGATAACCTCACTCGTTATTCCCTTTTCCAGGTCATTTATGAATATGTCAAAAAGCAGTGGACCCATCACAGATCTGTGGGGTACACCATTCTGCTTTCTATCTTTTAACCAGTTCCTGATCCACAATAGTACACTGCCTCCTATCCCATGACTCTTTAGTTTTGCCAAAAGTCTCTGATGAGGGACCTTGTCAAAGGCTTTCTTAAAGTCCAAATACACTATATCAACCAACTCACCTTTGTCTACCTGTTTATTCACACCTTCATAAAAACATAAAAGATTAGTAAGACAAGATCTTCCTTGTCTAAAGCCATGTTGGCTGTTTCCCATTAAGCCATGACTATCTACACGTTCAGCAATTTTGTTCTTTATGATGGTTTCTACCATTTTTCCCGATACTGACATCAGGCTCAACGGTCTGTAGTTTCCCGGATCACGCCTGGAACCCTTTTTAAAAATTGGCATTACGTTGGCCATCCTCCAATCTTCAGGAATTACAGATGATTTTAATGATAGTTCACAGATTACTAATAGCAGGTCTGCAATCTCATATTTCAGTTCTTTCAACACCCTTGGATGTATACCATCCGGTAAGGGTGATTTGCTACTCTTCAGTTTATCAAATACTTGTAATACATCTTCCCGATGTATCAATATTTCCTTCAATTCTTCTGCACCTTTAAATACCACTTCAGTCATGGGTAACATCCCTACATCTTCCTCGGTAAAGACCGAAGCAAAGAATTCATTCAGTCTCTCCACTATTGCCCTGTCGCCTCTTAGTGCCCCTTTAACCCCTCTATCATCTAATGGACCAACAGACTCTCTCACAGGTTTTTGCTATGAATGTACTTGAAAAAGTCTTTATTACGCATTTCTGCTTTTGCAGCAAGCTTCTTCTCAAATTCTCCCTTTGCCTGCCTTATCAATGCCTTGCATTTAACTTGCCAGTGCTTCTGCTGTTTCCAGTTTTTGTCATTTGGCTCTTTTTTCCATTTCCTGAATGATGCTTTTTTGGCAACAACAGCCTCTCTGACCTCACCTTTAAACCATGCTGGCAGTTTTTTGGACTTCCTTCCACTTTTCTTAAAGCGTGGAATGCAGCAGGTCTGGGCTTCCAAGATAGTATTTATAAACAACACCCAAGCCTGATTTAAATCTTTAACGTTTGCAACTGCTCCTTTTAGCTTTTTCTTAACTATTTTCCTCATTTTATCATATTCTCCCTTTCGAAAGTTAAAAGGTAGTACTGTGGATTTCCTTACCATCCCTCCTCCAAGGAGGGGAAAAGCAAACAGTCCTGTGGCGCTGAAGTTTAAAGGTAAGTCCCGTGGGGCTGTTTATAGCCATTACCACCACTGCACATCCCAGAGAAAGGCAATAGCAGCGGTAGTGGGTGCTGTGGAGGGGAGCAAGAGATTAGATTTGCCTAGGGTACCTCATCTGCTTGCACCAGCCCATGTGGAGTATGATCTCAGTTTCTCAAATTTACTACTAATGCTCAGCATAGTACTTGCATTGTGCCAAAGAAAACCTTCCTCTGGAGTTCCTAAAATGTATGTATGGGTAACTTATCAAGGTGTGCTTGGAAATTCCTCTTAAGCCTTTAGCACCCAACACATTGGGAAATATCTCAGTATCTTTCTGCCATATTTTCTTGGCTTCTGACTGCATTTCTTGATCCTTGAGGATGTAATTCACAGAATAGTTGCCTGGGACCGACACCTCTATCAATGCCATGCCATTTTCCTTGCGTCCAGCTTTTAATTGGTCAGAATGGGAGTATCCCAGGTGTCTGGCAGTGGATGGAGTTTGTTGCTGTCTCTGACTGATGTGACACCAGAATTCGAAGATTTGGGAAAAAATCTGAACAATCAAAAAATGAGCTGCAAATGTGCTTTTGCACATCCCTACTTCGAAATAGAACTCATTTTATCAATGAAGATTGTAGAATCTTGATAAATTGGAAGACTGGGCATCCAAATGGCAGATGAAAGTTAATGTGGACAAGTGCAAAGTTATGCACCTAGGAAAGAAAAACCCAAACTATGGTTACACGATTCAAGGAAAGGAAAGGAATGGAAAATAAAACAAAGGATATTATAATGCCTCTGTATCATTCCATGGTGCGACCACACCTTGAATATTGAGTGCAATTCTGGTTGCCGTATCTTAAAAAGGATATACCATTATTAGAAAAGGTACAGGAAGAGCCACCAAAATGGTAAAGGGGATGAAAGGATACTCCTAAGAGAGGCTGAAAAGGTTAGGGCTCTTCAACCTAGAAAAGAGACGGCTGAGGGGAGATATGATAGAGGTCTATAAATTAATGAATGGAGTAGAACGGGTAAACATAGATTGATTCTTTACATCATCAGAACATAGAAAGACCAGGGGACATGCAATGAAGCTACAGGGTAGACTATTTAAGACTAATAAGAGAAAATATTTTTTCACTCAACATGTAATAAAACTCTGGAATTTGTTACCAGAGGATGTAGTAAAAGCTGTTAGTGTAGCTTGGTTTAAAAAAGGTTTGGACAAGTTCCTGGAGGAAAGGTCCATAAACCATTATTAAAAGGGACCCAGGATATCACTGCTTGACCCAATACAAGCATTGTGGAATCTGTGTCTTTTGGGGAAACTGCTAGGTACTTATGACCTAGATTGGCCACTGTTGGAAACAGGATACTGTGCTTGATGGACCTTGGTCTGACCCAATATGGCACATCTCATGTTCTTGTGTTCTTAAAAAAAATGATTTATGGATCTTTCTTCCAGGAACCTGTCCAAACCTTTTTTAAGCCCAGCTACACTAATGAATTCCAGAGTTTGATTACGCGTTTAGTGAAAAAAATATTTTCTCTTTTTTTTTAATTGTTTTTTTTATTGAATTGAATTTCAATCTTATGCCATACAATAAGCAATCAGGCAATATGAAAGAATACAAAACCAAATAAGAAACAAATTAATTAGACAGCCAACCACTCGCGGCCATCCTATAAACTCCACATAGAATATATACAAGTCCACATTAAGGGAGAGTGAAACCCTATTTAGAAAAATACATTCCAAATGAAAAAGAAAAAAACATTAACCACCAGTAGAGTGATGTCAGTAAGAAAACCCTATACATACTAACTCGTCACTACAGGTTGAGACTCATGACTATTAAGAAAAAGCAAAAGTTGATCAGGTTCCAAAAAGCCATAACTCTTCCCAAGATGGCCTACACATTTGCATGGGAACTTGAGAAAAAAGGTAGCCCCTACTGCCAGAAAAAAAGAAAAAAAATTCTATAAAAATATTTTCTCTTATTACTCTTAAATGGGTTACATTGTAGCATCACTGCATGTCCTGTAGTCTTTCTACTTTTTGATGGCGTAAACAATCAAACTACATTAACCCGTTCCACTCCATTCATTAATTTATAGACTTCTATCATATCTCCCCTCAGCCTTCTCTTTTCCAGGTTGAAGAACCCTAACCTTTTAAGCCTCTCTTATTATTCCCACTTCCAGGTCATTTATGAATATGATAAAAAGCAGTAGGCCCAGCACATATCCTTGGGGTAAGAACATAAGAACTATCTACTTTTCTCCATTGAGAAAATTGGCCATTTAGCCCTCCGCTCTGATTTCTATCTTTTAACCAGTTTCTGCTCCACAATAGTACACTGCCTCCAATCCCATGACTTTTTAAATCTGCCAAGAGTCTCTTGTGAGGGAATTTGTCAAAGGCTCTCTGAAAATTCAGATACATTATATCAACTGGCTCACCTTTGTCTACCTGTTTATTCACACCTTCATAAAAAATATAACAGATTAGTAAAACAAGACTTTCCTTAGCTAAATCCATGTTACTACTACTACTACTGAGCATTTGTATAGCGCTGCACAGACATGTAAGAGACAGTCCCTGCTCATCAGAGCTTACAATCTAGTCAAGACAGACAACACAGAAGGTGTAGACAGGGATAAAACAAGTGGGAAAGGTAAAGAAACTAGGAGATCAGGTGAGTCAAGATCCAAGATCAGGTGACTATATACATGATCAGTAATTTTATTCTTTATAATGGTTTCTACCATTTTGCTCGGTACTAATGTCAGACTCACAGGTTTGTAGTTTCCCGGTTCACCCCGGAACCCTTTTTAAATATTGGCGTTACATTGGCCATTCTCCACTCTTCAGGTACTGCAGTTGATTTTAATAATAGTTCACAGATTACTAATAGTAGGTATGCAATCTCATATTTCAGTTCTTTCAATACCCTTGGATATATATCATCCAGTCCAGGTGATTTGGTACTCTTCAGTTTATCAAATAGTTGTAATACATCTTCCGGTTTATCAATATTTCTTTCAGTTCTTCTGATACATCACCTTTATATAACATTTCAGGCACAGGCAAATTCCCTACATCTTCAGTAAAGACCGAAGCAAAGAATTTATTCAGTTTCTCCGCTATGGCCCTGTCTTCACTTAGCACCCCTTTAACTCCTCTCTCATCCAATGATCCAACTGACTGTCTCACAGGTTTTTTGTTACAAATATACTTGAAAAAGTTTTTATTATGCATTTTTGCTTCCACAGTAAGCTTTTTTTCAAATTCTTTCTTTGCCTGCCTTATCAATGCCTTGCATCTAACTTGGCATTTCCTGAAAGATGTTTTTTTGGCCGCAACAACCTGTCTGACCTTGCCTTTAAACCATGCTGGCAGTTTTTTAGCCTTCCTTCCACTTTTCTTAAAGCATGGACTATATCTGTTCTTGGCTTCCAACATTTTGCTCAATTTTCCTATAGCAAAAGTTGCCTTAGCACATTTGTCAAGGCCAAAAGTCATCCTGATATCATCAGAAAAGCTTTTCACTACACAGTTTCTCTGCTAATTGTTGGTCACTGGAACTGTAGAGCTTCAGATCGTCTGCAAATAGTAAATGGAAAATAGTTCCTTCTTTAGGATTCAGGCTAAATCTGTATCCTAAAGAGTTGATGAGAGTACTTATTGGATTAAGTGTCATACAAAACTGAAGTGGCAACAGGGAATCTCCCTGAAATATTCCTCACTGGATCTTAATGTTGGGACTGATGTATTGACCATCTTCATACTTCATAAAGAGTGTGGTTTGCCACATTGTCATGGTGAATTTAATGTACGCTATCAAACCAGGATTTATTTTATACATTTCAAGGCAATTTATTATCCAAGAGTGTGGGATGCTGCAAAAGCTTTCTTATAATTAATCCATATTATACTGAGATTTCTGCTTTTCTTAGCACTGGCCATGATGGCCTTATTCAATATTAACTGGTCTTTGGTTCCATATGTGCCCCTCTTACTGCCTTTTTGCTCTATTGCCATGATGGTATTGGACTCTATATGATCATATATTCTGTATGCATCTATCATAGTGAACAGCTTATAGACTGTAGGTAAACAAAGTATTGATCTGTAATTTTTGGGAATGTTACTTGAGTCCCCCTTTAAAAGGAAAAATGTTTTTCCTGTTGTAAGCTATAAATAAAGGCACGGGCAGGGTCCCGGCGCCTGCGCATAACCGGGTGCTTTGCCCGGCGCGGGACCCTGCTCGTGCTCGGGGGAGGTCGGGGCCGCGCAGGTCCGTGCGCGCGGGGCTTTATTTAAAATGATTGGCTCCGCTCTGAGAGTCGAGCGAGCGGAGCCAATCAGCGTGCAGGCAGCCATGTGCTCTGGCGTGTCGGAGACGCTACAGAGCACAGGCTGTTCGGCGGGAGGCGCGGCAGCCCACCCGCCCGCCCAGCCTTCGCGGTTGCGGGGCTGGTTTAGGGGTGTCGCAGCTGGGGGTGGGGGGGGTAAGGCGGGATCCCGGAGGTTTCCGGGGTCCGGAGCCTTAGGCGACTCGGGACGGGGGCGGGGTGCCCTCGACCCGGACTACCCCTGGAAGATTTTTGCTAGTAATATGGCGAAGTCGGATAGGGGTGGTCGGAATGTTGCCGGTGGTCGGACCATGGTTGCAGCGGAGGCGACGTCGCTTTGCTAGTAGCACGGCTGGTGACGCTTCGCTCCGCTGGGTGGGGGGGGGGGGGTTGGAAGTACATTGTTCCTGTTAAGGTTTTGTTGTTATGGGAAAATAAAGCTGCGACCAGTTGTTACCATACTTGGCTGTCAGTGTAATTTGTGGGAAAGAAAGAGAAAATGATGTTGATGGTGGGGCAAGGGGCTTGGGGTGGGGGAAGTAAGGTATAAGGTAAGGGTGAGCGCCGGGTCAGGCTACCCGGTTATGTGGTGTTAAGTCTGGCTGCTTGATCAATTGGGTTTTGCAGTTTGCCAAGTCTTGGAGTGATGTTAACTGTTTGAGCCAAAAGTTGATCACTCCATCTGGGACAGGGCTCTTACAGTTTGGGGCATATTTTAACCTGCTTTCCATTTCTTTTGCTGTTACTGCAGACCATTTCATAGGTTTGACGTTTGCTTTTTCTACATGCTTCCATATGCAGGATAACCATTTTGCTTCCTTATTTTGCTCTATAGAGTCCTCATATAGTTTTCTCCAAGAAGGTTACTGTTTCAGCTTTAGTTGGTGGTGCTTTTACCACATTAATAGTCTTTCCCAATTCCCTGTAGAATTGTTTTGGGTTATCTCTAAATGGCTTTTTAAATATATTTTTTCCTGTTTTCTTCATATCTTCACACTTTTTGCTTTTCTGCAGCTACTTTTAATTTATTTTTGAAATATAGAAATTTAAGGTCTTCTTCTGTTAATGCAGCTTGTTTCAGCTTGATGTTCTGGATCTTCCTCAATATCTTTGATAATCTTAATCCTTTGAGATACCTGTCAATCAAGGATGCCACCACACACATTTGTTTTATTTTTTCTTCAATGAGCTTTTTCCAAGGAGGAAATGTTATTGTTCTCTTTTTCTTCTGGCCCTGCATTTTAGTTGGTAGTATTCTTTCAGTAATAATTCTAGCTACACAATATTGTATTCAGTTTATTTCTGTGATGTCAGTAAATGGTCCCTTTTTATTGGTATGGCCTTATTCATCTTATTTATCATACTTTTAACCTTAGGTGTTAAATTTAACTTGAATAATCTTTCCCTAGGCTGGAACCCAGCATATTCATCTTTTTCCACATGGATTAGGAGTTCATTCATTAATTCCTCCAACTCTGGATCTTTCTCCTTCCTTTCTTCTTCCTCTTCAGTTGAACTAGTCACTTAAGAACATAAGAAATGCCTTACTGGGTCAGACCAAGGTCCATCAAGCCCAGTATCCTGTTTCCAACAGTGGCCAATCCAGGCCACAAGTACCTGGCAGGCTCTCAAAGAGGCATACAGGTTTTACAGTATTTGTCCTGGGACAAGCAGTTGATTTTCCAGGTCCTCTTTAATAATAGTTTATGGACCTTTCCTCCAGGAACTTGTCCAAATCTTTTTTAAACTCAGCTACACTAACAGATTTTATTATATCCTCCAGTAACAAATTCCAGAGTTTGATTATTTATTTAACTAGGCTTATATATTGCTTTTCTACAAGTCAAAGCAGTGCATATTCAGGTACTGTATATATATTTTTCCCTGGCCCCAACGAGCTCACAATCTATGTTTTAGTACCTAAGGCAACAGAGGATTAAGTGGCTTGCCCAAGGAGCACCTGTGGAACTAGAAACCCCAATCCTTCCAGGATGTCCTCAAGCAGGATTCAAACCCCTGGCTCTCTGGCCTGAAGTAACTTGCCCCAACCACTAGGCCACTCCTCCCTTAATAAAGAAAAATATTTTAATTTATTAGTCTTAAATTGAATGCATTGTAGCTTCATTGCGTGTCCTGTAGTCTTTCTACTTTTTGATGGTGTAAACAACCAATCTACGTTTACCCTTTCCACTCCATTCATTAATTTGTAGACCTCTATCATATCCCTCCTCAGCCGTCCCTCTTCCATGTTGAATATCCCAACTTTTTAAGCCTCTCCTCATAGGGGTATCCTTCCATTCCCTTTATCATTTTTGTCATTCTCCTTTATACCTTTTCTAATTCTGCTATATCCTTTTTAAGATATGGCAAACAAAACTGCACATAATATTCAAGGTGTGGTCACACCCTGGAACAATACAGAGGCATTACAATATCCTTTGTTTCAGTCTCCATTCCTTTCCTTATGATTCCTAGCATTCTATTTGCTTTCTTGGCCGCCGCTGCACACTGGGTGGAGGGTATCAATGTATTTTACATGATGATGTCTAAATCTTTTTCCTGGGTGGTGGTTTCTAAGATGGTCCTTGTATCCTGTAATCATAGTTTGGGTTATTCTTTCCTAGGTGCATAACTTTGCACTTGTCCACATTAAATTTCATCTGAAATTTGGACATCCAGTCTTCCAGTTTTTCAAGGTCCTCTTGCAATTTTTCACAATCATCTTGCGTTTTAACAACTTTAAATAATTTTGTGTCATCTGCAAATTTGATTACCTCACTCCTTATTCCTATTTCCAGGTCATTTATGGCTATGTTAAAAAGCAGCGGGCCCGGTACAGATCCCTGGGGTACTCCATTATTCACCTTTCTCCATTGAGAAAATTGACCATGTATCCATACTCTTTGCTATCTTTTAATATGTTCCTGATCCATAATACTACACTGCCTCCAATACTGTGACATTTTAATTTCGCCAAGAGTCTCTCATGAGGGACCTTGTCAAAGGCTCTCTGAAAATCCAGATACAGTATATCAACTGACTCACCTTTGTTTACCTTTTTATTCACACCTTCAAAAAAATATAACAGATTAGTAAGACAAGACTTTCCTTGGCTAAATCCATGTTGGCTTTCTCCCATTAAACCAGGGGTCACCAACCTGCGGCCCGCGGGCCGCATGCGGCCCACAAGGTCTCTTCGTGCGGCCCGCGAGGCTCTACCCCGGTTAACATTACGTGCGGCCCGCCAAGGATTCCCGCCATTGTATCCACGCGCTCGCAGCTCACCGACGACCACCTGCAAGCGTCCCTTCTCCTGTCAGTGTCATCTGTGAAGCCGGACTTTAAGCGTTTGTCTGCTAGCATGAATCATCAGCCATCTCATTAAATTCAATAAAGGTGATCAGCCATTGTTTTCATAATTTTGCGTTTGTTGTTTTTTTTCGCGGGGGCGGGGAGAAGAAGGGTGCGGCCCGCGAGGCTCCCGGTAATCGGCTGTGCGGCCCGCGGCCCTCTGGAGGTTGGTGACCCCAGCATTAAACCATGGCTATCTACATGTTCAGTAATTTTTTTCTTTATAATGGTTTCAACCATTTTGCTCGGTACTGACATAAGGTTCACCAGTCTGCAGTTTCCCGGATAATCTCTGGAACTCTTTTTAAAAATTGGAGTTACATTGGCTACTCTCCAATCCTAAAGTACTACAGATGATTTTAATGATAATTCACAGATTACTAGTAGTAGGTCTGCAATCTTATATTTCAGTTCTTTCAACAACCTAGGATGTATACCATCCAGTCCAGGTGATTTGCTACTCTTCAGTTTATCAAACGGTTGTAATACATCCTCCCGGTTTATCGATATTTCTTTCAATTCTTATGCTGCATCAACTTCATATACCATTTCAGGCACGGGTAACTTCCCTACATCTTCTTTAGTAAAGACCAAAGCAAAGAATTCATTCAGTCTCTCCGCTTGTCCTTCCTTAACGCCCCTTTTACTCCTCTATCATCCAATGGTCCAACTGAATCTCACAGGTTTTTTACTATGAATGAACTTGAAAACGTTTTTATTGTGTGTTTTTGCTTCCACGGCAATCTTTTTTTCAAATTCTCTCTTTGAGTGCCTTTTCAGTGCCTTGCATCTAACTTGCCAGTGCTTATGTTGTTTCCAGTTTTCATCATTTGGCTCCTTTTTCCATTTCCTGAACGATGCTGTAGTGACTACAACAGCCTGCTGGCAGTTTTTTGGCCTTCCTTCCACTTTTCTTAAAGTATGGAATACATCTGGTCTGGGCTTCCAAGATAGTACTTTTAAACAACGCCCATGAAAGGGAAGAGGATATTAATTCAGTAATGGAAGAGTGAAGAATGAATGTAGATGATGTGTTGAAAATGAGAGTGGGAGGGATGGGTGAGAGGGAGGTGGGTAAGGATGATATAAAAGATTCAAGAGAAATTCTATATGAATAAATAAATTGACTATATAAATATTAATATATATAAATGTTAAGTTGAATCTGTAATATCTGTAATTCTCTGAAATTCTTATTAAAAAGTTCAAAATGGAAAAAAAACAACGCCCATGCTTGATAGAAATCTTTAGCCTTTGCAGCTGCTCCTTTTATTTTTTCCTTAGCTGTTTTCCTCATTTTATCATAGTCTCCCTTTTGAAATTTAAAAGGTAGTACTGTGGATTTCCTTGCCGTCTTTCTTCCATTTATTAAATCATATGCTATCATGCTATGATCACTATTGCCAAGAGGCCCCAACACTCTTATCTCTTGCACCAGATCCTGTGTTCCACTAAGGACTAGGTCCAAAATAGCTTCTAGTCTTGTCAGTTCATGAACCTGCTGCTTCAAGAAGCAGTCATTTATTTAATCTAGAAACTTTATCTCTCTAGCATGTCCTGCTGTGACATTGAGGTAGTCGATACCAAGGTAATGTAAATCACCCATTATTTACTGAGTTGTAACTTTTGTTAGCTTCTCTGATTTCTTTTAGCATTTCATCATCCATATGCTCATCTGGACAGGCAGTCGGCAGTACACTCCCACTGCCATTGCCTTCTGCTTTTTACATGGAACTTCTATCATACAGACTATTTTGTTTCCTACAAAATTTT
Source organism: Ichthyophis bannanicus (assembly GCA_033557465.1). Lineage (NCBI taxonomy): Eukaryota > Metazoa > Chordata > Amphibia > Gymnophiona > Ichthyophiidae > Ichthyophis > Ichthyophis bannanicus. The sequence continues at coordinate 220,468,903 of CM066037.1, read as the reverse complement.
AATCCTATGCGACTCAATGCCCTCTCTAACATAGAGCGCAACCCCTCCACCAATTTGATCTACTCTATCGTTGCGATATATTTTGTACCCAGGTATCACAGTGTCCCAATGGTTGTCTTTCCACCAGGTCTCTGAGATGCCAATTATATCTAACCTTTCATTTAGTGCTATATATTCTAGCTCTCCCATCTTATTTTCTAGACTTCTAGAATTTGTATATAGGCATTTTAGAGGTTGTATTTTATTCATATTAATCTGGTTATCAGTTGATAGGTACAATTTGGAATCTTTCAGCTCTGTAGTGAAGGTCATCTGGATTACTTTTATCTTTGTTGGAACCTTTCTTTCAGGATGCCCTAACTTCCCTGCTTTGCTGGGATCCTTCAAGGATACATCCTTCTGAATAATGCACGCCTGGGCAACTGTCGGCTGTCTCCTACTATCTAGTTTAAAAGCTGTTCTATCTCCTTTTTAAAAGGTTAATACAAGCAGCCTGGATCCATCTCGGTTAAGGTGGAGCCCATCCCTTCAGAAGAGCACTCTCTTCCCCAGAATGTTGCCCAGTTCCTAACAAATCCAAAACCTTCTTCTTTGTACCCTCATCTCATCTACCCATTGAGATTCTGAAGCTCTGCCTGCCTTTTGTATCCTGTACATGGAACAGGAAACATTTCCAAGCTGCTCTAAACCTTCCCTCATGCGCACATGGCCCTGGAGAAATGTCCTTGGTGTGAGAAGGTTTTACATCTCCTGTTGGACATGTCCTAGCTACAGGATCACTTTCTGCCACCCCAAAGTGATGCTATCTTTTCACGTGACCTCTTTCCTCCATGGCAACTACGAGGCTGCTAGATTGGAGGTGGGACTTCAATACTATGTCCTTGTAGGTCTCGTCTATTTATCTGTCTTATGCCCTCTATCTTGCCTTTCCTCTAAGGATCTTAAAATGTACACCTTAGAGGAAAGGCGGGACAGAGGCGATATGATTAAGATGTTTAAATACCTCCATGGCATAAGTGCATAAGAGGAGAGCTTCGTTCGATAGAAAGAAAGCTCTGCTACAAGGGGACATGGGTTGAGGGTGAAAGGGGATAGATTCAGGAGTGATATGCAGAAATATTTCTTTATGGAAAGAGTGGTGGATCCGTGGAATAGTCTTGGAGGTGGTAGAGATGAGGACAGTTGTTGTTGTTAAGTGCCGTCGAGTCGGAGTCGACTCATGGCGACCCTCTGGATAGCTATCCTAAATTGTGTTCAGTCTTCAGTCATGCGGCTCATTGTTGACAGTCTGGTACCTATAGCTGCTGTTATTGTATCGATCCATCTCATTGCTGGCCTTCCTCTTTTGTGTTGACCTTCTATCTTGCCAAGCATGATGTCTTTCTCTAATGATCTCTCTCTTCGCATGATGTGTCCAAAGTATGAAAGTCGAAGTCTTGTCATCCGAGCTTCTAAAGAAAGCTTAGGTTTGATCTCCTTCGGGCAGTCCATGGTATACACATTATTCGCCGCCAGCACCATAATTTAAAGGCATCAATTTTCTTCCTGTCTATCTTTTTCACTGTTCAGCTTTCACATCCATATGATGTTATTGAAAATACCATGGCTTCAACAAGTCAAATCTTTGTATGGAGAGAGACATCTCTGCTCTTGAGACTCTTATCTAGGTCTTTCATAGCCATTCTGCCAAGAGCAATGCGTTGTCTGATTTCTTGACTGCTTGTTGCTTCTTTATTGATAGTTGATCCAAGTAGATTAAAGTTGTTCACGATTTCAATTTCTTCTCCTTCAACGATGAACCTGTTGATTATGCCAGTTGTCATGATCTTTGTCTTCTTTACATTAAGGTGCAGGCCCATTTTGAGACTATGTTCTTTGATTGTGAGAAGCAAATGTTTCAGATCATCTTCACTTTCAGCCAGTAATGTGGTATCATCAGCATAGCGAAGGTTGTTGATGAGTCTTCCACCAATTTTCACACCTCTGTTGTCTTCATACAATCCTGCTTTTCTGCATATAAATTAAACAGGTAGGGGTAAAGTATGCAGCCTTGTCTTATACCTTTGCTTATTTTAAATCATTCTGTTTCTCCTTGTTCCGTTCAAACTGTTGCTTCTTGATTAATGTACAGATTGTGCAAGAGTACAATCAGGTGTTCTGGTATACCCATGCTTCTTTTTTTTTTTTTAAATTCTTTATTTCATAATTTTAAGAACAGCCATAAAAAAGCAAATAATCGGATTACATGTACATTTCTACTGCATTATCCTTATACACCACCACTGGCATGTCATCCCATGAAATAGTACTCATTCTAGCATTAGATTCTAATATCAATAACTGCGGTAATGATACAATATGTATGAAAAGAGGCAAACATTACAACAAAACATCCTTAAGTGACGAGCACCCCCCCCCCCCACATGAACCAGCCACCCAATTCTGCCATGGTACTTACAGACCGAGGGCATCCCACTTTTTCATCTTGGAGAGGAAGGTAGGTTATCGTGCTACGTAAGCTTTCTCACAGGCCCGGTGGTAACAGACAAGGTTCCACCAGTACACAACAGACAGGCCCTCAAAGTTTTTCCAATGATTCAATATTCCTTTCAGGGCAAGACTTAAAAGCAAATCAAAGATAACCGAATTGTGTTCTTGCAATGTGGGCACTCTCGCTAATGACTTATAAATGACAATGCAGTATGTCAGTTCTGTACTGTCACACTTCAGCACCCTCTGGTATATATATAGGCGGTTGCCTAGGAGGGGTTGGCATGTGATGCATAGGGGAATACATATTTATAAACCTTCTAAGTGCTGCAGCCTGGTGTCCATTGTAGTTGTGGTCCAAGTAAACACAGCAAAGGCCTCCGTGGGTTTAACAATAACTTTATTGCCGCACAGGAGTTTGGTGAACTACTTCCCCAAACACAGACAAAAGATGGTGCTACGCAATTGTGTCAAATAAAAGTCCAAGAATCCCCTGATGCTTCTCAGGTACAAACTCAAAGCAAAACATTCAGCTTTCAAACTTCCTTCAGCTTCAAATACAACAGCTGTTTCTCTCCCTTGGCATTGCTTTCATATACATGCTTTAGACACAGGAAAACTTTCACAGCCTTGTACTTCTCTTCACAGCTGAATTAATTAGGCTTGAGTTTCCCACAGGCAGAACGCTGCCTTTCTCCATGGAAACTCAGGTTATAACAATAGGCTTTCTCAGCACTTCAAATAAGATATCTTTGTACAGCTCTCACTCCTTTTACAGGATACACTTATATGGCTTTCAGTCCTTATAACAAACCCCACAGTCCATAGCGGATCCACTGCTATCACTTAATAGTGCATCAATTTGCATATCCTCCAGCTCTGGGTCTGATATGTCCTTAAGACCTGGGTTAAGGGAGTCTACAGACTGCCACTGCTTAATTAGTGCTTTAAGCTGCTTCCGTTTGTTATCTCTAAAATATCTAGGCACTTGCAAGGATTCCAAATCACCCGCACCTTTTAAAACATCACAAAAAGGGCTCACCTTCCTTCTGGTCTGCCTAGTATATGTTTTCTGGTTGAGAGGCAAATATTTCCCTTGATACTGCTTCACTAGTTCTTTTAACACAGCGTGCTCTTCAGAGTCTAACTCTTGCCCGTGTCTGTGCTGCCTGCAATTAGTCACATGCTGAAAGGCACCTGGGCTATACTCAGAGCTAGAGCTCCTGTCACGTTCTCTGTAGTATGCAAACTTTTGCAGTCTTTTGAATGGGACTTTCTCTCTTCCCAATCTCTCCTTTATAATTCTGGCTTTGAGAGAAGATTCCAGAGAACTACTCCTATCCCTTCCAGGCAAGGTATCTGACCTTTTCCCCTGAGGTTTAAAATAGTCTCTGACCTGTTTTTGTTTGCTATGCAGCTCACGGTAGTTCCTTCCTGGAAGCTTTTTCAGACGGCACTCCTGAGACCTGGCTGTCTCTCTGCAGTCTGGCCAGCAACTCCCCAAGCACCTTGTGCCAACCGGGTATCGGTTGCTCTTGGCTTTGCTTCTCCTGGTCCCCAGATCTCTCCCTGGATCTGACTCTCCTGGACCTTCCTGGAACTGCTCTCTTTCTCCTTGCTGCTCATGGAACTCCACGTAGTGTTCTCTCTCTCCAACTCCCTCTCGTTCTATCTGACTAACAGTTGCTTCCTGTTTATGTGAACAGGGCTGCCCTATCAGGTGTGACTCCGCCCCTTTTCCTCCCACGTCAGCTCTCTGGGTTTGCCTGAAGCTAAGGTGTGGCTCTCTTTCTGCTTTCCTGTGCAGAACAGCTTTCAGGGTTGAATCCTTAACCCTTTCCTGACCTGGTTTACTGACAGCTTCTGAGGACAAAAAGTGTTTTAAACCCCTATTTTTAGGTTCTGCAACCTCTGCCTTGTCACAGTACTCAGTCCTAACAATTGGGAGATTCGAGTCCAGACCCCTTGCCAGTATTCTTGAAGTGCGGGGCAGAAGTATATCATATGAGCCAGGGTGCCAATGTCAGTTCCACAGGTCCAACAATGCGCATCATGATTTTCACTCCATTTTGCTATGCGAACCGGCGTGAAGTAGGCACGGTGGGCCAGAAAATACAGCATTTGATTAAGTGAAGCCGCTCTCGTTAGCCTCCTCTGCCGTTGCCATATCTCTTCCCATATATTAGGATCCATCTCATTCCCCGTCTCAGCATCCCATGCCATTTGTAATCTTGTACAGCATCTCTGCCCCCCTTCTCTGAGGATTCCAACAAACTTAGAAAGGAGTTTAGGTCCTGCTTTGAGTTCCTGTATTTCTTGGTGCAATGGGCGTTACCTGCTCAGTGCCACTAGCAGGACTCCCGCCTTACCCAGACAGTGCCTCAGCTGACACCATTGGTAAAGGCAATGATTGGGTAAGTTGTACTCCTGCTGCAGAGATTGAAAGGATTTGTAAGCTTTGTTGGAGACCAATTGACCGAGACTGTAGATGCCGGCCCGTAGCCAGGACACCCATAGGAAGCTGCGGCCTTCAATCTTGAACTTCTCGTTATACCACAATATCGTGGACTCGGAAAATTCAGAACCAGCACCCATCTGCCATTTGATCAGTTGATAAGTCTGTTGGGTATCTCGCATGATCTCATTACCCAGCCCAACACTGTTGTATTCCGCCCCCAGGTGCATCCACAGTGGCACCGGCTGGCTCAGGGCATTCTCTATTTTCAGCCAAACTGGGGCCCCCTCTTCTATATTCTCTTCGCTCCACTGGGCGCCCTGTTTTAGAAGGGATGCCATGTGGTACCAGTAAAAATCAGGGAAATGAATTCCACCTCTGGTCTTTGGGGATTTAAGCTTCCATGTCGCAATACGTGGCGGCTTATTGCGCCAAAGGAAAGATATTAACCTTTTTTCCAGTCTCTTATAGAACTTCCTTTCAAACAATATCGAGACCATGTTGAGGATGTAGCAGACTTTAGGCACGATGACCATTTTGATAGTTTCCCTTCTGCCCCACCAGGTCAAGTTCAACGGGGACCATTTATTTATATATTCTTCAACTATATTTTCACATTGACTCATGGATCTTCGGATTGTGTCCTGGAAAGTGGTTCCATACGTCACTCCAAGGTATTTAAATGACGTGTCTTCAACTTTAAACGGATAGCTATGGAAGAGCGATCTAGAGACGTGATCGTTCAATGGTATGATGGTGGTTTTGGATAGATTCAGTTTGTATCCAGATATATCTGAATATTCGGAGATGACAGACATTGTTGCTTTCAACAATTTAGGATGCAGCAGAAGCAGGAGATCATCAGCGTACACTGATAACTTGATCTGAGATGCCCCTAAATGCACTCCTTCAATAGTAGGGGATTGCCAAATTTTCATCTGTAGTGGTTCCATCGCCAAGTTGAATAACAAGGGGGATAGGGGGCATCCCTGCCTTGTGCCTCTGGCTAAGGTAAATTCAGACGAGAGCCCATTATTTGCCGCTATCCATGCCGTGGGTCGGGAATATATCACTCGGACATGAGCAATAAATTCCTCCGGTATTCCAAACCACTGCAACACCCTAAATAGGTAGGGGAGCTCTATGCGGTCGAATGCTTTCTCAGCGCCGAGTGCAAGGCCTATAATTGGCTCCTCTAGCTGAGAAGCTCACCCCAGTATATGTGCCAGCAGACGGCCGTTGTCAGTTGTGGACCTGCCTGACATAAATCCACATTGATTAGGCTGAACCAGAGTTTCCATTACTGAACTAAGGCGATTAGTTAGGACTTTGGCGAATATCTTGTAGTCCGCGTTTAGGAGCGAAATTGGCCGATAATTCTCGATTTTTTGGTCATCTCTTCCTGGCTTGGGGTGTATTACTATAGTAGCAGCCGCTATTGACCCTACCGCGGGACATTCTTTTGCAAGCTCCGTGTAGTAGGCGTGTAATTCGGGAAGCAATTCTTGAGAGAAAGTTGCATAGAATTCAACTGGCAGGCCGTCTGGTCCACTCGCCTTCCCTTTAGCAAGCTGACGTATAGCTAGCTGTATTTCCGTACACGTTACACTCTCCGATAACCGATGTTGCTGCACTTTCGTTAACTTGGGGCCGATTAATCTCGCTGTGAAGTTGTCAAATCCTTCTTCAGTGAAGGCTCCTTCGGTTTGGTAAAGTTGCGAGTAGAATTCCTCACACACTTTCAGTATATCCTCGTCTCGTCTATGTGTTTTCCCTCCAGCGTCCTGCAATCCTGTGATGTGGGACTGGATCCTTTTTGCTCGTAATGTTCGAGCCAAGAGCGCACTTGCCCTGTTATTTTCATGATAGTATGTCCCTTGCTGCGCCTGGATCTGCTTGCTCGCCTTGTCATTGAGGATAGAATTGTACTGGTACCTGAGTTTCTGTAGCCGGAGTAAGACAAGCGGATCCGAGCGTTTGGACAGTATCCATTCTCCCACGTGTATCTCCCGCTCCAGACTAAGTAGCTGCGCTACCGCTTCTTTCTTCTTGCGGATGCTATAGGACGTTATACATCCTCGTATTGTGGCTTTGAAGGCTTCCCACCACGCCCAGGTGGGAGTGTCGTGCAATACATTATGTTCAAAATAATCCACAATCGCTGGACGTAGGCAGTCACGAAATTTGTCATCACCTAACCATGCGCGGTCAAATTGCCATCTAGGCGTGGTCTTCTTTGCTTGCCCAATACAGATTTCTATCTTTATTGCCGCATGGTCCGAGACTGTCTTAGCAGCGATATCTGCTGCTAGTAGTTGAGGCACCAAAGTCTTGGAAATCAAGAAGTAATCAATTCGTGTCTGTGAATTATGCGGCATTGAATAAAAGGTGTAGTCTCTCTCAGCAGGATATAAGAGCCTCCACGGATCAATTAGACCTAATGTTTCCATCATGCCCTGTAATTGCTTACTGGACCGCGGTTTATGCTGCTGTTTGTAGGGTATCCGATCAATCAGTGGATCCTGAATAAGGTTAAAATCCCCTCCAAGTATAACATTCGTGGCTCCAGCTAACAGCACCTCTTGAGCTATCCGCTCAAAAAAGGTAGGATCGTCCTGATTCGGACCATAGACAGTCATGAGAGTATACTCTGTGTCTAAGATTCGCACTCTCGCTTTGGCCCAGCGTCCCTCTGGGTCAATCACTGTGTCATCAATACTGGGCTTCAGCGATGTTCGCACTAATATTAAGACCCCCCCTTTCCTTTTGAGAGCTGGCGCTGATAAGATATTCTGATAGCCCTCTCCAGTCACTTTGTACGATTCAGACAGTGTCAAGTGGGTTTCTTGAATGTAGACCACATCTGCCCTCAATTTCTTACAGTAATTTAATATTTTTTTCCGTTTGGCAGGATTGTTTATCCCTTGTACATTGAGGGACACCACTCTCAATCTCTCGCTACCTATTGCGGCTACCGGTCCTTCCCATAGGGGTGGTACTCGTCACTTGCAGATAATTAACCATTGAGATTATAACATAATGAAACAAACCTAGTCTGATCGCCATGCGGTCAGCCTCCAACTGTGTTGCTATTAATGGTGGAACCCGACCCGCCCCCCTTCTTCATCGCTGCCCTCAGTCCCACTCCCACCCACCCAATCCTCTAATTTAAGGTACAATCTCACTCATTCCCCCCGTCTGTTATCTAGACAATAAGCAACTAATACACAATTCTCTCAATAAGTCCCACAACAATTTGAGATTATAACTGTGACATCCTTTCTAGATGCCCGGCACAAGCACACCATATCAGAAGTGTATTAATGTCCTCAGGTGGTGCAGGGCTCCGTCTCCCTTCGGGTCCAATCATGTAGGTACGCCCGCAGGCTCTCTCCATTATCAAAGGACCGCGTGGTGTTCCCCAATGTTACTCGCATTCTAGCTGGTTAGTAGAGGCCATACCTTGCTTGCAACTTCTGCAGTAATGGTCTACAATCCAGTAGATCCTTTTGTCTCTCCGTAGTTTTCTTGCAAAGGTCTGGGAAGAAGCCAACCTTACTACCTTCATAGCGTAGCTCTGGCTTCTGCTTGGCGGCCTGCAGTATTTGAAGGACCTGGGGGTAGCGTAGTAATTTAATAATGAAAGGATGTGGATGTTGCCTCCTTCCAGTTGTGTGCGATGGTACACGGTGCGCCCGCTCTATCTCAAAATGCTCTGTGAAGGTCAGGTGTAGCAACTCTGGAATCAGTTTCTGCAGGAATTTTACAGAGTCCGAACCTTCCTTACCCTCCGGGATACCTATGAGTCTTACATTGTTCCTACGGGCCCTATTACTTTGATCCTCATTTTGATCTTCCAGAGCTTTAATTCTTTTCTGCAGCGGGCCTATCTGGGTAACAAGCACTTCATGCCATTCGATTTCTACTTCTGTCTTATGCAGGCGCTCCCATACCTCTGACAGCCGCTCCTTTACTTCCAGCATATCGCTTTGCAACTGCGTTAGTGTTTCTTTGCTGGCAGCCACCATGTCTTTTACTGACCGCAGTTCTTGGAGCACCTCCCGAATGCCCTCCGCAGCTTCTTTCTCTGGCACCATTTTGTGTGGAGATGCTGTCTCCTGTTTCGTTCGTTTAGCAGCGTGCCCTGTCGTCGGCGAGAACTCCAACTTTGCCAGCTTTAGGGAGGACATCATACAGATTATTTATGCCCAAATTCGAGGATTTCTTGCTAGGGTCTGTCGGGGGATAGGGCAGGATTCTCAGGTCTGGGTGGGAGCAGATCTTTTAGGCAGCCATCTCCGATCGCGGCAAGCTCCGCCCCCCATACCCATGCTTCTTAATGTGACCCAGAGTTTCTCATGGTTTACACAGTCAAAAGCCTTGCAATAGTCGATAAAGCACAAATAGATATACTTTTGGTATTCTTTAGTCTTTTCAAGGATCCATCTCACATCCGCAATGATGTCTCTTGTTCCTCGCCCTTTCCTGAACCCTGCTTGCACTTCAGGCATTTCTTGTTCCAGATATGGTTGTAGTCTCTTTTGAATAATGTTCAGTAGAATCTTGCTGGCATGTGGGATCAGAGCGATTGTGCAATAATTTCCACAGTCAGTTGGATCACCTTTCTTTAGTATAGGTATAAACACAGATCTTTTCCAGTCAGTTGGCCATGATGTTGTCTTCCATATTTCTTGGTAGAGCCTTGTAAGTACGGTAACAGCTGCATCAGACTGCTGTAATACTTCTATGGGAATGCTATCAATGCCTGGTGCTTTGTTCTTTGATAAGGCTTTCAATGCTGCTTCAACTTCTTCTTTCATCACCAATGGTTCCCGATCATAAGGTGCAGGTTGAAACGGCTGTTGGTCCACTTGATCTTTATCATATAAAAACTCTGTATATTCCTTCCACCTTTTCTTGATCTTCTCAGCATCATTCAACACAGAACCTTGAGCATCTTGTAACATTCCAGTTCGAGGCTGGAACTTTTTCTTTAACTCTCGTAGCTTTAGGAAAGCCGAACTTGTTCTTCCTCTAATAATTTCTGCTTCTATTTCCTTGCATGTGTCGTTGTAGTACTTTTCCTTGTCCTGTCTTGCTGCACTTTGGAAATCTCTGTTGAGTTCTGTGATTCTCTTTCTTTCTCCTCTGGCTTTAGCTTCTCTGCGTTTCTGGGCAATTTTCAGAATTTCTTCCGTCATCCATTTTGGCCGTTTTTTCTTTTTCACCTTTTGTAGAGACTTCTCGCTTTCTCCCAACACAACCTTCTTGATGTCATTCCATAACTCTTCTGGAGCTCTGTCATTTGTATCTAAAGCAGCAAATCGATTTTGCAGGAAGACTAAATTCCAATGGTATATTCTCAAGGTCATATTTTGCTGCATTCATGAGTGGTTTGCTCTTTTTCAACTTTTAGCTTGAGTTTGCATACTAATAGATGATGATCTGTACCACAGTCAGCTCCAGGTTTGGTCTTTGTTGATGTTATAGAGATTTTCCATCGTTGACTTCCACAGATGTAGTCAATTTGATTTTTATGCAATCAATTGGGTGAAGTCCATGTGTACAGTCGCCGCTTGTGTTACTGGAAGAAGGTGTTTGAGATGACTAGATCGTTGGTCTTGCAGAATTCTATCAGTCTTTCTCCAGCTTCATTTCGGTTGCCAAGTCCATATTTTCCAACTACTTTGCCTTCTTCTTTGTTGCCAACTTTTGCGTTCCAGTCACCCATGACTATCAGGATATCCTGTTTGCATGTTCTGTCAATTTCAGCTTGTACTTGTTCATAGAACTCTTCAATTTCATTCTCTTCTGCAGCTGTTCTTGGGGCATATACTTGAATTATAGTTGTGTTGATAGGCATTCCTCGTAGACGAATAGAGATTAAGCGTTCGCTGACTGCATTGTATTTCATTACAGTTCTTGCAAGTTTCTTCTTTATTATAAATGCAACACCATTTCTTCTTTGTCTTTCATTTCCAGCATAGTAGACCATGTGATCATCTGATGCAAAGTGCCTGATGCCAGTCCATTTCAGTTCGCTGACACCCAACAGATCAAATTGTACATGTTCCATTTCATTCTTGACCATCTACAACTTCCCTTGGTTCATGCTTCGAACGTTCCATGTTCCAATGTGTAAGACATCTTTACAGTTTCTGACTCTCATTTCATGTGCAGCTACATCAGCAGTCAGACGTCCCAAGGGCTTTGATCCAACCACATCATAAATGCTGGCTTTACTCTGAAAAGTCTTCAGCTCTTCCCCAGTAGCTAGTTGAGTGCCTTCCGACCTGGGGGTCTCATCTTCCAGCACTATAGCACAATTTGTTTTGTTGTAACTATCCATTGGGTTTTCATGGCATCTGGGCAGCAGCAGAATGGGATAGTGTTGACGGTGGAGGATCACATTTCTGTGACAATGGCAGCAACATCAAACTTAAACTGCACGGAAGAAAGGCCCGACAATCTACTTCTGTATCTTGCCATGAAAACCCAATGGATGAGGACAGTATCTGAATTCAAAGAAGCATGGGACAAACACAGAGGATCTCTAAAGGAAAAAAGGGGACTGTTGTAGTGGTTGATATGGAAGGGCAGACTAGATAGGTCATGTGGTCTTTTTCTGTTGTCATGTTTCTATGTTTCTAAATCTACTACTCTAGCCTCCAGAGATCGGACTCTTTCTCTGAGGGCAAAAAGTGCCTTGCACCTAGTGTACATGTAAGACACAAAACCAACTGGGAGAAAATTGTACATGTGACACTCAATGCAAAAGACTGGATAGCCACCATCTCACTGCTGGACTGCTGTCAGCATCTTAGTTTTAAGATTTTGTTTAGCTATTTAAGTTGTTTACTTACTTAAAGTTGCTAGGGATATTTATATGATACTTGTACTGATACAACTGTACCAATTACCTTTAAGGGACTTCTATTTAAAACAAATTCTCAGACCTATTGGGGGTTATTCTGTGCCACGAATAGCAGAGATGGATGCTCCAACGGGATGTCCATCCCCACTATTTGTGCCTTTCCCTCCGACGTCTAACGTCCCTGCCGGTTGTATGGGAAGGTTAGATAGGGATAGGGAAGGGGTAGATTGGGTGCAAAGGCAGGGTAGTCGTTGGCCCTGGATGTACAGGGACGATTCCAATGTCAGCCCTGTACATTCAGGGCTGATGGTTTAGACGGGGAACTTATTCCACCTTTGAGGTGGAGTAAGTTCCCTTATCTTGCAGGGGACAGCGGCCCGGGGTTCAAAAGAGGTGGCAGTGGGCAGAGGAAATTCCCTGCAGCCCGTCCCTGGCCCTGGAAGACTGGATCTGGGGTCAGGCTGCGAGTAAAGCATTTTTCTGTGCTGGTGTCGGGGATCGCGGCTTTACAATGGAGAAGTAGTGCCATGGCAACTGGTCACCAAGGCGCTGTGGCTCCATTGTAGAGCCCTGACTGAGTTAGCCGGGGACAGGCCTGTATGTGCAAGCCAGGCTGAATTGCAGTCCAGACCTGCACATACAGGCCTGTTCACGATTCTGATCCCGTGGGGCTAGACATGCCCCGCGGGATCAGAATCATGAATCCCTCTGTACGTCCGACTCAGACCGGACATACAGAGGGGCCGTATGTCTCCGATAGAATGAGCCCCATTGCCGCCTAAGTGGAATACCTCTTTGTAAAGATAACTAGAAACAATTTATTTCTTTCAACTCAAAGAATATTTTAGCATATTCTTCCTTCTATGCTAATCTATACTCTCATTTGATTTAAATTAAAAGCTCTCTGCTGATTCTAGGCCTTGACTAAGCTTTAAATTTAAACTAAAAGCTCTCTGCTGATATGAGACCTTGACAGAGTTTTAAATTTAAACTAAGAGCTTTCTGCTGGTTTTAAACGTAAACTAAAGCTTAATCTAAATGCTGAATTTTAAAATTAAACTAAAAATTTTCTGATGGGCTGTAAATTTAAATTAACAGTTCTCTACTGATACTAGGCCCTGATTGAGTTAACAAATACACTGGATTCTAAAATACACTTAACCGAAAGAATTCCCTTTTCCCAAGATTTAGAGAATTTCCCAGAAGTAAATGCTTACCAGTGGAGATTTCTTTCCAGCAGTAGCAGTCCCTTTTCGTAGTCCTTCAAGACTGAGAATCACAGAGCTGTGATTGAACTATTATGCCTGTATTTCTTAGGTAATCTGTTAACAATTTCCTAGGTGATTCACACAACCATTGCCCCTTTGACCTTTCACTTCCTTTAATACCTATTTAAAACAAATTCCCTGATCTCTTGCCTCCTAAGTGGAAGGCCTTTTTGAAGGTATCTAGAAACAATTTATTTGTTTCAACTCAAAGAATATTTTACCTTATTCTTCCATCTATGCTACTAAGCTATACTCTAATTTGATTTAAATTAAAAGCTCTCTGTTGATACTAGGCCCTGACTGAGTTTTAAATTTAAACTAAAAGCTCTCTTCTACTACTACTACTACTACTACTACTGAGCATTTGTATAGCACTATAAGATGTACACAGCACTGCGCAGACATGTAAGAGATAGTCCCTGCTCATCAGAGCTTACAATCTAGTCAAGACAGACAACACAAGGGAAACACAAGGAGATCAGGTGAATCAAGATCTGAAAGCAGCAGTGAAGAAGTGAGTTTTCAGCCTGGATTTGAAAAGAGTCAGAGCAGGCGCCTGACGTACAGACTCAGGTAGTTTGTTCCAGGCATAAGGTGCAGCAAGGTGAAAGGAGCGAAGTCTGAAGTTAGCAATAGAAGAGAAGGGCACAGACCTGTCTGAGATTTAAATTTAAACTGAAAGCTGTCTGCTGATACTAGGCCATGATTGAGTTAACAAATACACTGGATTCTAAAATACACAGATTTATGAGTTTTAACCAAAAGAATTCCCTTTGACTCAAGATTTAGAGAATTTCCCAGAAGTAAATACTTACAACTTGTCCTTTATTGATTTCACTCTCCCGTAGTTCTAGATGTCGAAGTTCTGTTTCCACCTCAACTTCTCTTTCTTTTCTTTTAGTACTCCCACCCAGGTCCCCTCCTCCTCACTGTATTTCTTGTTCCATGGAAGCCCTTAGTTGATTCAAGGTGCTATCATTCACATGTGTCTTTACTTTGATCTGTGAAATTAAAGATCTTAAATTTGCATCAGTTGCTTTCTGCAGTTTTTCTTTTGACAATATTCCTCTTTCTTCCAGTTTTTGGTGGATTCTCTTTGCTTTAAATAGAGGGTTTATAGCATAAATGTAGCAGTACATATCTCCTCTTTATCTGCAGAAGTCCACTTATTAGTAGTTAGCTCTCTTAACTTTTTCATTAATTTCTGTGGTTTGTCTCCTGTCACAGTGGGTCCATGAACACGTCCACCATGGTAGGGATGTTATTTATATCTTCAGTGCTTGTACTATCACAGCTACCATCATTAGCCCTCGTGTGTAAGCTACAGGTGGGCACCTTTTTATCCTGGGTGTTGTGCAGCCAGTATGTATTTTTCTTTTTCTTTCCTACCTTACTTCAATTGCAGTGTCACCTTGCTGAGATTTAGTATAGATGTTATACAACGTGGTCACCATGTGAGGTTACTGAGCAAGACTTGAGGCGGGAACTTTATTCTCTCCCTCTAAGATGCACATCAACTTACCAACTACCGTTAGTGAATTTTTATGTTGCATACTCATTTCTTGGTCTCTGTGAAGCAGGGACTGTCTCTTTTGTGTATGTGTACAGTGTTGTGTATGCCTAGTAGCACTTTACAAATGATAAATGCTAGTAGTGATAGAAGGTTCTTTAGCAGTCCAGTTTGTTCTGTTTTCATAATAGGAGGTGTATTGTGGTACTAGGACACCTTGTAACATGTGCAGTGCTGCCTTTTCAGAGATACGGTTTCTGCTGTTTGACTCCAGGAAGTTAGTGCTATTATAGTAGGTTCTATAAGTAGAAAACTTGTGTTTACTTCAGAGAGACCTGCTTCCCCCAGTAAGGAACTATATGGAAAAGAAATAGGCAGCATATCACTAAATATAAGACCAACAGCTAGAGAGAGAGTCAGTCATTCTGCCAGATTTTTCCCTATAGGCCCTATGTACTAAAGTGTGAAGTGACTTTGCCAAAGTTCACATCACGTGAAATATAGCACAAAACATCTCGAAATATGCAAAAACATCAAAGTGCAGGCATTCTTTGCTATTTTTCAAGCAAAGTGCTAGGGCCCCACATTTCCATGGTGGTTAAGAATTTCTTTCTTTTGCTGAGGCAGATTTGTCAATTGCAGCCCTATTTGACTGAACATTTTATGAGCGAGGTGAAGCGGACATTGTTAATGCTGCAACTTGATTAGTGTAATGCCCAGTTGGTCGGGCTACTTCAGAAGGACTTGTCTTGGCTGCAGTTAATGCAATATACTGCTGCTAAGTTGATTAAAGGTTTACAGAAGTTTGATAGAAACATAGAAACATGAAGACAGAAAAAGGCCATATGGCCTATCTAGTCTGCCCTTTGATATCAACTACAATAGTCCCCTTTTTACCTTTAGAGATCCTCTGTGTTTGTCCCATGCATTTTTGAATACAGATACTATCCTCATATCCACCACCTCCACTTTGAGACAATTCCATGCATCTACCACTCTTTCCATAAAGAAATATTTCCGCATATTACTTCTGAGTCTATCCACTTTCACTCTCATCCTATGTCCCCTCATAGCAGAGCTTGCCTTCAATTGAAATAGACCCTCCTGTGCATTTATGCCATGGAGGTATTTAAATGTCTCTATCATATCGCCCCATCCCGCCTTTCCTCTAAAATATACATATTAAGATCTTTTAAGTCTGTCCTCATATGATACATAATGAAGACCACTAACTATTTTAGTAGCCACGCTGTGCACCAACTCTAACCTGCTCATATCCTTTTGAAGGTATGGTCTTCAGATATTGTATGTGGGCATACCCTACTCTTGTGCACATAACATTTCAAGTGAGCAAGGTGAGATAGGGAAATGTCCTTCCCTCTTCTGCTGTTATAACACCCCCAACTCTCCTGAGCTAAACACTGCCACTTAATGCTGCTACCATCAGGGACCTGATTTTTGCTTTTCTCACTTATTCTCTCCATTTTCTCTTCTCATTTTCTATCTGTCTTCCTTTCATTGCCATCTCTTTGCTTCTAATTCTAAGATAGCTTTTCTCTTATCTTTCTGCTCTTTCAATTAGTCCTCCACTTCATTTTTCTCTCTCCTAACCTTCCATTACTTTTCTTTGTCTTCCATCCCCTCCACATCAGGCCTCATCCATGCAATGGCTCCATTCTCATCCTTACTCCTTGCTTCCCCCAACCTTCCATTGTTCTCTTTCCCACATCCACTGTCTTACCTCTTCCATCTCTTCCTCAGCATCCATCCCCCTGCTTTTTGTCTTTCTCCCCCCAGCATCTGCCTCTATCTTTCACAGGAGTGTAGGCAAGGGAGAGGGGTCTTAGAAGCCTAGGTCCCTCCACTTTTGGCTCTGGCATCATAACTGTGCTACACCACACCATTGAATTTGGGAGTCAATGCTTCAAGCACAGCAGCATCACTGCTGCGAGCAGAAGCAGAAAGAGCCTGCCCACCATTTACTGGTCAATCTCTCACAGCAGACACTGGCACCATGAGAATCTTCAGTATGTGTGACTAGCACTTCCTGATACTGATCTCACAAGATCACCATCAGGCCTGTGTAGCCCGCCAAAACTGAATATGTTCATGCTGCAATGCTGGTGCCTGCCATGTTAAACCACAGTCTGACTGGTGAGCCATGGGGAGGTTCTTGATGCTCCTCTTGCTTGCGGCGTTAATGACATGGGTAGCGATTATGCCTTTTATCATGATTTGTAGGTTTAATGGACCCATCACTATTCTGTGTGTGTGTTGAGTGCTGGACTTGGAGCACCTTTTATTTAACGTGTCTAGATTGGACATTTCAGGGTTTTGTTTCTCCTTTTCCTGAAAAGGTTAAGGTGATAGCTCATGGATTTAGTTGCAAAGCCGATGGGGTGCTTAGATCCTCTTTCTGAGAGTGATGGCAGCCACAAACGCTAGCTTGTTTTCACACCTGCTACTTGAAAAGAAGCTGATTCTGCAAAACAAATCTTCCCAGTTGATTTCTTCTAATAACAAGGTACACTGCTCAGCTAATTACTGCAGGCGTGTGAACTTAAATATTCCTTAGTCAGGTGGCTGTAATAGATATGTACCATGTCCTTTTATCTTATGAAGGCTGCTGGTTAATGAGGTATTATTGGGACAAGCAATTTGCAGGTACAACTAGGAGAAAATGCATTAGATTTGGAGGTAAATTCTGGAGGTAGAGATCCTATCTAACCTACTCTAGTGAAGCACCGGCTCCTGATTTCTTCAACTGGCATGCCTAGAGATCCCTGCCAGCAAAGGGTTTTTCCCAGAATGGTGGAGCAGGAAGGTGCAGGGAAAGGATATGAGAAGTTGAACTTAAAGATCTAGACACAAACTTAAAACTAAGATGCAGACAGCAGTCCAGCAGCGGGATGGGGGCTTTCCAGTCTTTTGCATTTTGTGTCACATGTATGATTTTCTCCCAGTTGGTGAGAGGTCTTACGTGTGCACTAGGTGCAAGGAGCTCTTTTCTCTCAGGGAACAAGTCCGTTCTCTAGAGGTTAAAGTAGCAGACTTGGAAAACATAAGACAGACAGAGAGGTACATAGACGAGACCTACAGGGATATAGTCCTGAAGTCCCACCTCCAGTCTGGCAGCACCCCTGTTGCCATGGAGGACAGAGGTCACGTGACAGGAGAGCATCACCCCGGTGTGGCACGAAGTGATCCTGTAACTAGGACCTGTCCTCCAGGCGATGTAAAACCCTCTCGCACCGAGGAAGTTTCTCCAGGGCCATGTGCCCATGAGGGAAGGGTTAGGACAGCCGTTATAGTTGGTGATTCGATCATTAGGCATGTAGATAGCTGGGTGGCTGGTGGACGTGAGGATCGCCTGGTAACATGCCTGCCTGGTACGAAGGTAGCGGACCTCACGCGCCACCTAGATAAGGTCTTAGATAGTGCTGGAGAGGAGTCTGCTGTCTTGGTACATGTTGGTACCAATGACATAGGAAAATGTGGTAGGGAGGTTCTGGAGGCAAAATTTAGGCTTTTAGGTAGGAAGTTGAAATCCAGAACTTCCAGGGTAGCATTCTCCGAAATGCTTCCTGTTCCACGCGCAGGACCCAAAAGGCAGGCAGAGCTCCGGAGTCTCAATGCGTGGATGAGACAATGGTGCAGAGATGAGGGTTTTGGATTTGTTAGGAACTGGGGAACATTCTGGGGAAAGGAGGGGCTCTTCCGAAGGGATGGGCTTCACCTTAACCGGGATGGAACCAGGCTGCTGGCATTAACCTTTAAAAAGGAGATAGAGCAGCTTTTAAACTAGATATTAGGGGAAAGCCGACAGTCGCCCAAGAGCGGATGGTTCGGAAGAATGTATCCTTGAAGGATACAACCAAAAGCAGAGAGGTTCCACAAAAGATTAAAGTAGCCCAAATGCCCTCAAGTATGGAGCAGACAGAGCTTAAAGATCCCAATTTACCCATGTCTAACAATAGCCAGATTAACATGAATAAAATACATTCTCTAAAATGCTTGTATGCAAATGCTAGAAGTCTAAAGAATAAGATGGGAGAGTTAGAATATATAGCACTAAATGAAAGGTTAGATATGATTAGAATATCAGAGACATGGTGGAAGGAGGACAACCAGTGGGACACTGTGATACCTGGGTACAAACTATATCGTAATGATAGAGCTGATCAAATTGGTGGAGGGGTTGCACTCTTTGTTAGAGAGGGCATTAACTCAGAAAGGATTAAAGTTTTGCAGGAAACAAAATCTGCCGTAGAATCTATATGGATTGAAATTACATATAAAAGGGGGAAGGCGATGGCAGTGGGGGTGTACTATCAAGCACCTGGCCAGAATGACCAAATGGATGATGAAATGCTCAAAGAAATCAAGGAAGCTAACAAATGTTACAGCGCAGTAATAATAATGGGTGATTTCAATTACCCCGGTATCGACTGGGTCAGTGTCACGTCAGGACATGCTAGGGAGATAAAGTTCCTAGATGAAATAAATGACTGCTTCTTGGAGCAGCTGGCTCATGAACCGACCAGAGGGGAAGCCATATTAGACCTAGTCCTTAGTGGAACACCAGATCTAGTGCAAGAGATAAGGGTGTTGGGGCCACTTGGCAATAGTGATCATAGCATGATCGCCTTTGATTTAATTAGTGGAGGAGGGAAAGTAAGGAAATCCACAGTACTACCTTTTAACATTCGAAAGGGAGACTATGATAAAATGAGGAAAACAGTTAAGAAAAAACTAAAAGGAGCAGTTGCGAAGGTTAAAGACGTACATCAAACTTGGGTGTTGTTGAAAAATACTATCTTGAAAGCCCAGACCAGCTGTATTCCACGCTTTAAGAAAAGTGGAAGGAAGTCCAAAAAACTGCCAGCATGGTTTAAAGGTGAGGTCAAAGAGGCTGTTGTTGCCAAAAAAGCATCTTTCAGGAAATGGAAAAAAGAGACAAACGACGAAACCTGGAAACAGCACAAGCACTGGCAAGTAAAATGCAAGACATTGATTAGGCAGGCAAAGAGAGAATTTGAGAAGAATCTTGCTGCGGAAGCAAAAACGCGAAATAAAGACCTTTTCAAGTACATTCGTAGCAAAAGACCTGTGAGAGAGTCAGTTGGTCCATTAGATGATAAAGGGGTTAAAGGAGCACTAAGAGGCGACAAGGCGATAGCAGAGAGACTGAATGAATTCTTTGCTTCGGTCTTTACTGAGGAAGATGTAGGGATGTTACCCATGACTGAAGTGGTATTTAAAGGTGCGGAAGAATTGAAGGAAATATCGATACATCGGGAAGATGTCTTACAACTATTAGATAAACTGAAGAGTAGCAAATCACCTGGGCCGGATGGTATACATCCAAGGGTGTTGAAAGAACTGAAATATGAAATTGCAGAACTGCTATTAGTAATCTGTGAACTATCATTAAAATCATCTCTAATACCTGAAGATTGGAGGATCGCCAATGTAACACCAATTTTTAAAAAGGGTTCTAGGGGTGATCCGGGAAACTACAGACCGGTGAGCCTGACGTCAGTACCAGGAAAAATGGTAGAAACCATCATAAAGAATAAAATTACTCAGCATGTAGATAGTCACAACCTAATGGGAGACAGCCAACATGGCTTTAGACAAGGAAGATCTTGTCTTACTAATCTGTTATGTTTTTTTGAAGGAGTGAATAAACAGGTGGACAAAGGTGAGTCGGTTCATATTGTGTATCTGGACTTTCAGAAAGCCTTTGACAAGGTCCCTCATGAGAGACTTTTGGCAAAACTAAAGAGTCATGGAATAGGAGGCAGTGTACTATTGTGGATCAGGAACTGGTTAAAAGATAGAAAGCAGAGGGTAGGGCTAAATGGCCAATTTTCCCAATGGAGAAAGGTGAATAGTGGTGTACCCCAGGGATCTGTGCTGGGTCCGCTGCTTTTTGACATATTCATAAATGACCTGGAAAGTGGAATAACGAGTGAGGTTATCAAATTTGCAGATGACACAAAACTATTTAAAGTTGTTTAAAACCCAAGAGGATTGTGAAAAATTGCAAGAGGATCTTGATAAATTGGAAGACTGGGCATCAAAATGGCAGATGAAATTTAATGTGGACAAGTGCAAGGCTATGCACCTAGGGAAGAACAACCCAAACTATGGTTACACGATGCAAGGTTCCACATTAGGAACCAAGACACAGGAAAAAGATTTAGGCGTCATTGTGGATACCATGTTAAAACCCTCGGCCCAGTGTGCAGCAGCGGCCAAGAGAGCAAATAGAATGCTAGGTATGATAAGGAAAGGAATGGAAAATAAAACAAAAGATATTATAATGCCTCTATATCGTTCCATGGTGAGACCGCACCTTGAATATTGTGTGCAATTCTGGTCGCCGTATCTTAAAAAGGATATAGTGATTTTAGAAAAGGTACAGAGAAGAGCCACCAAAATGATAAAGGGGATGGAAGGATACTCCTATGAAGAAAGGCTAAAAAGGTTAGGGCTCTTTAACCTGGAAAAGAGACGGCTGAGGGGAGATATGATAGAAGTCTATAAATTAATGAACGGAGTGGAACGGGTAAACGTAGATCGATTGTTTACCTTATCAGAATATAGAAAGACTAGGGGACATGCAATGAAGCTACAGGGTAAACTATTTAAGACTAATAAAAGAAAATATTTTTTCACTCAACGTGTAATCAAACTCTGGAATTTGTTACCGGAGGATGTAGTAAAGGCTGTTAGTGTAGCTGGATTTAAAAAAGGTTTGGACAAGTTCCTGGAGGAAAGGTCCATAAGCCATTATTAAGAAGTGACCGAAGATATCAATGCTTGACCCAGTTCAAGCATTGTGGAACTTGTGTCTCTTGGGGAAACTGCTAGGTACATGTGACCTAGATTGGCCACTGTTGGAAACAGAATACTGGGCTTGATGGACCTTGGTCTGACCCAGTATGGCATATCTTATGTTCTTATGTTCTTAAGTTGGAGGCACATGCTGGAGGGATAGAGAGGGAGAGGCAAGGGGAATTCATACCGTGAAAGGGGAAAAAGGCAACAGGGAGGGTACTGAGGAAGTGGGAAAGAGCAGAAGAGAGCAGACACTGGGGATATAAAGTTGAAGGCAGAGCAGGGAGGGACTCAGAGTTAGTTGGGGGTAATGGATAGAGTAGGAGAGCAGAAAATGAGCAGTTTAAAATGTTGGGAATTAGGAGTAGAATGGGGTCTCAAGGCTTAGATGATGATTGATCGCTAGTATGGGAATGTGGGGACTTAGCAATTAAGTTGAGGGAGAATGGGGATTAAGCAATTGGAATGGGGGTATGAGTAGAGGTATTTTAAACTGTGAGATGAATGACAGAGTGAAGAAAGTTAGAGAAGAGGTCAGGAGGCAATAAAAAGGCATATCTGTGGAGGGAGTGAGAAACAAAGAGGAAAGAATGGGTCTTTGAAGAGGTGAGAGAGGTGGAAATGGAGGTGATGAAAGGGGGAATGGAAGGCTAGCTAGGGGATAAGAAACAGAAGGAATGGACTGAAAACATGTGGGGATGAATGAAGAGAAGTAGCAGGGCTCATGAGAAGATGAGAAGCAGAGGAAGGTAGATGAAAGCTTCAGAGACAATGAGTATGGTGAGTAGAAATGGGGGGCTTAAGACTGATTGAAAGAGGATGAACAACAAAAAGGGGGAACAGGGGAACTGAGAATGGGAAATGGAATGCTGCTAGGTAAGTGAGAAGTAAAAAGAAAGAAATTGAAGACTGGAGGGTAAAGAGAATGAGGGAAGGAAAAGCAAAATCTTGCTATGGATAGAGAGACAGATGAGAAATGAAATAAAAAATAGAAACATTGAAACAAGATGGCAAAAAAAAGACCATATAATCTATCTAGTCTGCCCTTCCATATCAACTACTATAGTCCCTTTTTCCCTTTAGAGATCTTCTGTGTTTGTCCCATGCTTTCTTGAATTCAGATTTTATTTATTTTATTTATTTACATTCTCTTATATACCGTGCTATTCTGCATCAGCGCGGTTTACATTGAACAAACTGAAATTACATTGAACAGGATATTATAACTTGGAGAAAACTATTTTACAGGGAACATACTGTCTTTATCTCTACTAACAGATACTGTCTTTATCTCTACTAACTCCACTGGGAGACTATTCCATGCATCTACCACTCTTTCCATAAAGAAATATTTCCACATATTACTCCTGAGTCTATCCCCTTTCACTCTCACCTATGTCTCATCATTGCAGAGCTTACTTTCAATTGAAAGAGGCTCTCCTCCTGTGCATTTATGCCACAGAAGTCTCCAAACATCTCTATCGTATCTCCTCTATCCCGCCTTTCCTCTAAAGTATACATATTGTGGCCTTTAATTCCGTCCCCATATGGTTTATAATGAAAACCACTGACCATTTTGGTAGCCACCCTCTGCACTTACTCCATCCTGTTTATATCCTTTTGAAGGTGTGATCTCCAGAATTGCACATAATACTCCATATGAGGTCTTACCAAAGATTTATACAGGGACAGTATCACCTCTTTTTTTCTGCTGGCTATTCCTCTCCTTCTACACCCAAGCATCCTTCTGGCTTTTGCTGTTGACCTTTCTACCTGTTTAGCCACGTTAATATTATCAGAAATAATCATGCCAAGGTCTCGTTCTTCTTTCATGGACAGAAGTATTTCACTCCTTATACTGTACCACTTCCTTGGAGTTTTGCAGCCCAACTGCATGAACCTGCAATATTTAGCATTAAATCTCAACTGCCAAATTCTAGACCATCCTTCAAGCTTAGCTAGATCCTTCCTCATGTTATCTACTCCTTCCTGGGTGTCTACTCTATTGAAGATTTTGGCATCATCTGCAAAGAAGCAAACCTTACCCGACAGTCCTTCCACAATATCATTTACAAAGATGTTAAAAAAGAATTGGACCAAGGACAGATCCCTGCTGGTAACATCCTTCTCCACAGAGCAAGCACCATTTACCTATACACTTTGTCGCCTGCCACTCAACCACTTTCTAACCCAGCCAGTTACTTTAGGGTCCATCCCTAGGGTCCTCAATTTATTTATAAGTTGCCTGTGCAGACGTTGTCAAAAGCTTTACTGAAATGTAAGTACACCACATCTAGAGCTATCCCTCAGTCCAATTCTCTGGTCACCCAGTCAAAGAAATCAATCAGATTTGTCTGACAAGGCCTGCCTCTAGTAAACCCATGCTGCCTTGGATCCAGCAACACATTGGACTCCAGAAACCTCACTATCTTTTGTTTAAGCAGCATTTCCATTAATTTACTCACCACAGAAGTCAGTTTAACCAGCCTGTAAACCTCATCCTTACTACTGCTTTTGAGTAAAGGGACCACATGTGCCTTTCCCCAGTTCTCTGGGATCACTCCCAACTTAGAATGTCTTCCAGTTACTTCAGTAATCTGGGATATATCCCATCCAGCCCCATCGCATTGTCTACTTTTAGTTTAGCTAATTCCTCACAAACACACACAAAAAATATGGGAGAGTTAGAATATATAGCACTAAATGAAAGATTAAATATAATTGGCATCTCAGAGACGTGGTAGAAGGAGGACAACCAATGGGACAATGTGATACCTGGGTACAAACTATATTGCAATGATTGGGTAGATCAAATTGGTGGAGAGTTGCGCTCTATGTTAGAGAGGGCATTGAGTCATACAGGATTAATATTTTACAGGAAACAAAATACACTGTAGAGACTCTATGGATAGAAATTCCATGTAAAAACAGGAAGTCGATGGCAGTGGGGGTGTACTACCAACTGCCTGGCCAGAATGAACAGATGGATGAGGAAATGCTAAAAGATATCAGGGACATTAACCAAGGCTGTAACACAATAATAATGAGTGATTTCAGTTACCCCGTAAGCAACCTGTTCAGGAACCAATAAGAGGGGAAGCTATTTTGGACCTAGTACATAGAGGAGCACAGGATCTAGTACAAGAGATAAGAGTGTTGGGGCCATTTGGCAATAGTTATCATAGCAATATCACATTTGAATTAATAAATGGAGGGAAGAGGGTAAGGAAATCCACAGAATTACATTTTAACTTTCAAAAGCGAGACTATGATAAAATGAGGAAAACAGTTAAGAAAAAAATGAAAAGAGCAATAGCAAAGCTTACATCAAATATGCGCGTTGTTTAAAAATACTATCTTGGGACTTCCGGTGATGCGGTGAGCGCGAGCAGTCGCACGCTGCTCGAGCTCTGGGCCTCCTCGCCCCTCCGGCGACGACAAACGAGCCGTGTGAGCCAGGTTTGGGGCTCCGAGCCTCCCCCCTGTGTCCCCGACAGGATCGCCGTGTGAATGGGTGCTCCCGAGCCTCCACCTCCCCCCCCCCCGCGCTGAACAGCTGCCGCGGCCTGGATTTGGGCGGCCGACCAGGAGCCTGCATGGAATGCCACACTGAGAGGAGATGCGGTAAGCCGCGACGTGCAGTTTGATTTTAGAGCCACGCTCCGCGGCGGCGGGCGCCCCCCCAATTGAGCCACATCGTTCCCGCTACCTCCCCCAGCTATTTTTCTATGCTCCAGGAGGGCGGTTGCTACAGATTTCATTGGGAGTGGCTGGAGCCCCCCTGTTGAGACCTGGGCAGGGTCGCTGCCAGTTCGTTGGCCCTGGGAGATCCTCGGGGGCTGCTCAGCCTGGCGTAAGGCCCCCTGCAGGTGTTGGGGTACCGAGGAGTGCCGGTGGACCGGGGACGGAGAAGGCCTACCCCCCTCCCCCCGTGGCAACAAAACTACACACCCACGTGGGGGGCATCCACGTCGTTGGGATCTGTAGCGAGTGGGGGAGATGGGGGACGCGACCCCGGCGGATCGATGCAGATCGGGCATGGCAGCAAAGGGAGCCCGCTGTGGGGAAAAGGAGAAGACCCCTTTGCCGCCTAGAGGGGGCGAGCAGTCATCGCCGCTGAAGGGGGAGGTTAAAGCCGGGATGGTGGATGAAATCTCCGTGGCCGTGGCGGGGGCGCTGTCAGCACAATTTGAGGACCTGCGGGGCCGACTGGACCTCCTCCAAACCTCTGTGGGGGCACTGGGGAGTCGAATGCAGGAAGCAGAGGGCCGGATAGAGCGGACAGAGGAACACGTGCTGGAGCTGCAACAGGAGATGGCCCGTATGAAAAAGCTACTTCAGGGTCAGGAGGCCAAGCTGGACGACCTGGAGAACAGGTCTCGCCGTAACAATTTGAGAATTCTGGGGATCCCGGATGCCATAGAGGACAGGGACTTACAATCCTATTTGGATGATCTGGTGAAACAACTTTTGGAGAATGACCCTGAGGGCACCCTAGTGCAAATAGAGAGAGCACACCGGGTTGGGCCTAGGAGAGCCAGTGACGGCCGACCCAGGGTGGTTCTGGCGCGGTTCCTGCGATTCCAGCAAAAGGAAGCAGTTTTGCGTGCGGTGCGGAGGAGAGGAGTGGTCCAAAAGGACAATGTTAAGCTGCGAATTGTTCAGGACTACTCGGCGGCCCTGGGACAGCGACGACGGGAGTACGGACCTTTGTGCCAGATTCTGATAGATAACAACATCAGATTCATGGTGCAATACCCTGCTCGGCTGATCTTCACCCATGAGGGGACTCGCCGGTCCTTTGACTCAGCGACGGCTGCTACACCCTATGTGGAGGAGATACGGCGACGGGCGACTGCAGCGGCTGGGACATGAGGCCCCGTAGAGGCATGGCTGGAATCGACAAATTATTTGGTATATACTGCTTTGGACTGTGGAGAAGCGGCGGCGGTAATCCTGTGGGGGGAGGGGGTGGTAAGGGGATTGGTAAAGCTGTTATAATGTTTTTCTTGTTGGTTACTCCTTAGGTTCGGGGGGGAGAGAGGGGCGTTTTGGGCTGTAGGGGGAGAATGGTATCGGGGGCGTGGAGAGGGTCAGTTTTTTGTGTAGGGGTGGTGATTTCGAAGGGGACGGCTCTCCCTGCCTGTGCGCCTTGTAGATGAGCCGGTACATGGGAGGGGCGGGGGGCACCACACGCATCCAGAAGTCACAGAGTGGGAGAGAGACAGATGTTAGCAGAGGTAGGGGAATGGAGAGGGGAGGGGGCGGAGGAGGTGGGGTGGAGGGGGGGGAGGAAGGGGTGGGAGGAAGGGGTGGGAGGGGAGAGTGGGGAGGAGAGGGAGGGAGGGGGAGGGGGAGTAGGAGGGGAGCAGTATTCTCAGGGACCAATGGAGGGGTGGATGACAAGAGGGATTATCCTTGTGGGGAAGAGGGGAGGACCTCAGGCTGGGGGGGTGCCTTCCTTAGATCAGGTATGGTTTGTGCTGTATTATAGTAGGCCTACTTTTGTATTACATGCCGCTTAAGATAATTTCTTGGAATGTCTGTGGTCTGGGCAGCCCCATTAAACGGGCCAAAATCTTGCAGGCTCTAACAAGGCAGAAGGCGGACATCGCCATGCTCCAGGAGACCCACCAGACTGCCGAAGAGCACCGTAAATTATGCCGGGAGTGGGTGGGACAGGTCTGGGGGCCCCAGCTCAGGGGAAGAAGGGGGGAGTAGTATTCCTGATTCATAAATGGGTGAGGCTGGAGGTTGTCCGGGACTTTGTAGACCCGACAGGCAGATTTATCTTGGTGCAGGGAGTTCTCGAGGGGAGGCCTGTTATTCTGGGCAATCTGTATTGTCCTAATGTGCTTGACTTGCCCCTTTTTGCCCGTCTTGCCTCCAAGATTGAGACTTTGCCGGAGTCCCCCTTGATTTTGGGGGGAGATTTTAATGGGGTCATGGATGTCGATCTTGATACTTCTAAGGGGGGGGGGGGAGCAGAGAGACAGAATCGCGACGGTTCGGGCTTTGCGACGTTTATGTTCCCGGTTGGGGTTGGTGGACCCTTGGCGACTATTACACCCGGCCGAGCGGGATTACACGCATATATCTCGGGCTCATGGCACTAGTGCCCGTATAGATTACCTGTTGATCTCTACCGGTCTGTTTGTTA
This sequence comes from Ichthyophis bannanicus, assembly GCA_033557465.1. Lineage (NCBI taxonomy): Eukaryota > Metazoa > Chordata > Amphibia > Gymnophiona > Ichthyophiidae > Ichthyophis > Ichthyophis bannanicus. The sequence goes on along the minus strand of CM066037.1, from coordinate 220,441,300 downwards.
AAGTAGCGGATGCTCAGATAGGGCCTATGGAGATATCTGACCATGCGTTTGTTTGGCTCAACGTCTATTGGAATGGGAACTCTCCCCGGTCCCCGACATGGCGATTCCCACTTGAAGTATACAGGGACGCGCAATTCCGTTCTTTTCTTCAGCAACGATGGCAGGAATTCAAAGCTGATCATAGGGGTCACCAGGATGACCCCGAACTGCTCTGGGAAACTGCGAAGGTGGTTTTGCGGGGGGACATTATAGGGTTTCTTGCCCGGAAGAGAAGACTGAGGGCCGAACGTATTATTGGTTTACACGCCCACAGCCTTGGAGGAGGCATTTGTGGCACCCCACTCTCTGCGGGCCCTCTTGCACCTGGAGGTTAGCCAGTGGGCTACTCACCTGGCTGAGAGTTTGTTGCTACTTCCGGTGTGTAAGACCTGGCGACAGTTGAATTCCTATTGGGGCCGTAATTGGAAGGTGTCAAGTTGGTTACCCCTTCGGGGAAATGCCAATTTTACCCCGGGAACTGAGACCGCGGCCTTCCATTTTTGGGGGGAGAGAGGGGTCCATAGTGTGGGACATGTGGTGGACTTGACGGGGAGGCCTAAACCCTTTCTTGCGCTCTCCCGCGAGTTTGACTTGTGGCCTCACCATTTCTTTGCATATATGCAAGTGGCCCACTATGTGGCCTCCCTTCCAGGAGGGGAGTTACATGGCGACCGCTCGGTCCAGATTATGGTGTTTTTCGGCCTGGGCGACACGACACGACCGTCGATTCGGGGTTTTCACCTCCGGTTGGAGCAGCTTCGCCAGCGGCCAGACTATTGCAGAGTGGAACAGGCTTGGGGGGCTGAAATGGGGCAGGAAATCCCCCGTGGCACTATTCTAGTGGCCCTACGGCACGTGGTGAGCCTGGTGGAAGGGGCCCGTTGGCGGGAAATACAATTTAAATGTCTAACTAGGGTCCACTTCTCCCCGCGGAGGGCCCTTCGTTGCCACCTGACTGCGGACGGCAGTTGTCCGCGGTGTGCGGCGCCCATGGCGACTTTGTTACATATGTGGTGGGGATGCCGACGGATTCGCTCATATTGGCGGAGGATCGCCCTGTACGTAGCTAATCTGCTGGGACAACCTGTTCATTGGGATGCAGCCTTGGTGGTCTTGGATTTTTTGGCCCTCGCCTCTCCGAAGGGGAAGTGGGGTCGCTGGCTCGTGCGTAAGGCATGTCTGGTGGGTAAAGGACCTCTGTTGCGGCGGTGGAGAGAGATCCACCCGCCCTCTTTTTGGGAGTGGCGGAACTCCTTCCATCAGCTTATGCTCCTGGAGTGTAGGGCTGCCCGGGGCCATGTCCAGCGATGGTCCGCCTTCTTGCTAATTTGGGATCCATACATTCAAAATTTGAGCGCCCGGACCCGTAACACGGTCTTGCAGTTGGGCTGTTAATACTCTCATTTATTGTCTTGTTATTCGGGTGATATGTGGAACCTTCAGATGGTCCTGCGTGGCCGTGATATGTGGGGGGGGGGGAGGAGGTGGGGGAGGGGGGAGGGGAGGGGGCAGGGGGAGGGGGTGAGGGTAATTAATTTCTGAAGAATTCATGTAACCATCAATGGGTACCGCCCCCTGGGGATAAGAGCCAACCCCAGGGAGGGGCGATTTTTTGTGTGTTCTGTAATTGTTGTTTGCTGTTTTTGATACTATCTTGGAAGCGTAGACCAGATGTATTCCATACTTTAAGAAAAGTGGAAGGAAGGCCAAAAACTGGTTTAAAGGTGAGGTCAGAGAGGCTGTTGTAGCCAAAAAAAAAAATCTTTCAGCAAATGGAAAAAGAAGCCAAATGACGAAAATGGGAAACAACATGAACACTGGCAAGTTAGATGCAAGGCACAGATAAGGCAGGCAAAGAGAGAATTTGAAAAAATGTTAGCCGTGGAACCAGAAACAGATAATAAAAACTTTTTCAAGTACATTAGTAGCAAAAAATATGTGAAAGAGTCAGTTGTACCATTAGATGATAAAAGGGTAAAAAGGGCGCTAAGGAAATACAAGGCCATAGCAGAGAAACAGAATGAATTGTTTGCTTTGGTTTTTACCGAAGAAGATGTAGAGAGGTTGCCCATGCCTGAAATGGTATTTGAAAGTAATATATCAGAAGAATTGAAAAAATATCAATAAACCAGGAAGATATACTACAAAAATTCGATAAACTGAATAGTAGTAAATCACCTAAACTGGATAATATACGTCCGAAGGTGTTGAAAGAACTAAAAATATGAGATTACAGACTTACTATTAGTAATCTGTGAACTATTGTTAAAATCATCTCTAGTACCTGAAGACTAGAGAATGTCCAGTGTAACACCAATTTTTAAAAAGGGTTCCAGGGGTGATCCAGGGAAACTACCAATTGCTGAGCCTGATGTTAGTACTGGGAAAATGACAAAAAACATTATAAAGAATAAATTGCTGAAAATGTAGATAGTCCTGACTTAATGGAGAAAGCCAACATGGCTTTAGCCAAGGAAGGTCTTGTCTTACTAATCTGTTATGCTTTTTTGAAGGTGTGAATAAACAAGTAGATAAAGATGAGTAGGTTGATATAGTGTATCTGGATTTTCAGAAAGCCTTTGACAAGGTCCTTCATGAGAGACTCTTGGCGAAATTAAAAAGTCATGGGATAGGAGGCAGTGTACTATTGTGGATCAGGAACTGGTTAAAAGATAGAAAGCAGAGGATAGGTCTAAATGGCCAATTTTCCCAATAGAGAAAGGTGAATAGTGGAGTACATCAGGGATCTGTGCTGGGTCTGCTGTTTTTTCGTAAATGACCTGGAAATGGGAATAATGAGTGAGATCATCAAATTTGCAGATGACATAAAATTATTCAAAGTTGTTAAAACCCAGAGGATTGTGAAGAATTGTAAGAGGACCTTGATAAATTGGAAGACTGGGCATCAAAATGGCAGATAAAATTTAATGAGGACAAGTGCAAAGTTATGCACCTAGGAAAGAACAACCCAAACTATGGTTACACAATGCAAGGTTCCACATTAGGAACCACCACCCAGGAAAAAGATTAGGCGTCATCATGGATAACATGTTGAAACCCTCCACCCAGTGTGCAGCAGCAGCCAATAAAGCAAATAGAATGCTAGGAATCATAAGGAAAGGAATGGAGAATAAAACTAAGGATATTATAATGCCTTTGTATCGTTCCATGGTGCGACCGCACCTTGAAATTTGTGTGTAATTCTGGTCGCCGTATCTTTAAAAGGATATAGCATTATTAGAAAAGGTACAGAGAAGAGCCACCAAAATGATAAAGGGGATGGAAGGATACCCCTTTGAGGAGAGGCTAAAAAGATTAGGGTTCTTAAACCTGAAAAAGAGACGGCTGAGGGTCTATGAATTAATGAATGGAGTGGAACGGGTAAATGTAGGTCAATTGTTTATGCCATCAAAATATAGAAAGACTAAGGGGCATGTAATGAAGCTACAGTGTAATCTATTTAAAACTAATAAGAGAAAATATTTTTACACTCAACATATAATGAAACTCTGGAATTCGTTACCGGAGGATGTAGTAAAAGCTATTAGTGTAGCTAAATTTAAAAAAGGTTTAGACATGTTCCTACAGGAAAGGTCCATAAACTGTTATTAAAGGGGACCCGGAAAATCCACTGCTTGCCCCAATACAAGCATTGTGGAACCTGCATCTTTTGGAGAAACTACTAGGTACTTGTGACCTAGATTGGCCACTGTTGAAAACAGGATACTGGGCTTGATGGACCTTGATCTGACCCAAAATGGCATATCTTATGTTCTTAATAAACAGGTAGATAAAGGTGAGCTGGTCGATATAGTGTACTTGGATTTTCAGAAAGTCTTTGACAAGGTCCCTCATGAGAGACTCTTGATGAAATTAAAAAGCCATGGGATAGGAGGCAGTGTAGTATTGTGGATCAGGAACTGGTTAAAAGATAGAAAGCAGAGTGTAGGACTAAATAGCCAATTTTTTCAATGGATAAAGTTGAATAGTGATAGGCCCATTGCTTTTTAACATATTCATAAATGACTTGGAAATGGGAAGAGTGAGTGAGATGATCAAATTTGCACATCATACAAATTTATTCAAAGTTGCTAAAACCCAAGAGGATTGTGAAAAATTGCTAGAGGACCTTGATAGTTTGGAAGACTGGAGTCCAAATGGCAGATGAAATTTAATGAGGACAAGTAAAAAGTTATGCACTAGGAAAGAATAACCCAAACTATGGTTACACACGACACCTTAAATATTCTGTGCAATTCTGATTGCCATATCTTTTTTTTTTTTTAAGCTTTTATTTTCATTTTACAACAAGCAAAAAGAAACAACACACCAAAGGAAACAAATACAAACATACAATAAGGAAAAGCAACCCCAATTACCCCCCACCCCTATGCTTCTTCTCTAGCTGATAAGTATCATCATATAAGCGCTTACAAACAACAGTAATTGTACATCAAAACAAACAGAAATAGTATCTGCGATACAGAATGATCATGTGACAGAGATTTACACAGATTTAAACAGTCAGATGAGAGCATTGAGCAGTTTGAACATAGTCGTTGAGCAGCTTCCATTTAGACAAGTGGTGGGGGGTCTGAGCGGAAGAAGCTAACATACGAGGTATTTGCTCATATTTACTGTAGAGACAGACATGATTCCACCATTCATTGGGGCTCAGATGGGAGCTATTTTTCCAGTATTTCGTGATTAGGGAAATAGCTATGCCCAGCATAAAGTCTAAAAGGAAGTAAGCCGATTTGGGAAGAGAGGGGATCCCCGCAGCTGAGCGGAGTCCCACTATCTTCCAAGAGAGGGGCTCTTGAAAGTGTAAAATAGATTGAATACGACCCCAGACCCGACTCCAGTAATACTGTAATGCGGGGCATTCATACATAACATGAGTGAGTGAGCCAATGGCCGCATGGCATGTCCAGCATCTATTGCTCAGGGTGGCATTCCATTTGGCTAACCTGTCAGGAGTATAGAAACATCGGTGGGCTAGAAAGAAAAGTGTCTGAGTAAGTGAGGCGGATCGAGAGACCCGTGTCACCTTGCTCCAGACTAGGCTCCATTGCTCCGGGGTCAAAGTTACATGCATTTCCCGCTCCCAGGATTTCTGTGCTGTAGGAGTGCCTCTATTTACAGCATTACATAAAGTTTTGTAAAAGTTAGATGCTACACCCGATAAGCTCCCGATAGATCGGATAATCTCCGACAATCCTTGGGTATGGGGTTCCGATGGCGGGAGCACCTTAGCACTCCGAAGACAATGCTGAAGCTGCACCAACTGAAAGTAGTGTTTCGCTGGGAGACCAAATTCAATTTGTAATTCGCTAAAAGTCTTCCAGCGACCAGCAGAGAACAGCTGGTTAGGGATCCAAATGCCCCTAGTGTACCAGGGGCTCCACGCCATCGGTTTATTTTGTATTTGAAATCGAGTATTGTGCCAAAGCGGGAGTCTATCTAGCGGACAAAGTCGGGAGTCTAGGGATTGCTCAAGGGTATTAAAGGCACCTAAAGTGTCTAAGAGCATTGGTGGATAGTGGGAGTCTGATGGGAGAGTCATACCAGGGAGATAAGTAAGAGGGATTGGTTTGCAAAGATCCTCCTCAATATCTAGCCACACTGGTCTACTCGGTGTTAGGTCTTCCAGCCAACGAGCGCCTTGTTTGAGAAGAAAAGAGTGGTGGTATTTCAGGAAATCAGGGAACCTGACACCACCATTTTCTTTATCTGCTTGTAACTTATGTTTCGCTATCCTAGGTGTCTTGTTTTGCCATAAGTATCTAGTCAGAAGACCCTCTAAATCTTTATATGTACGTCGAGGTAGGAGACATGGCAACATTTCTAAAATGTAGTTCACTTTGGGAACAATCATCATTTTAATGGTTTCTAGGCGGCCCCACCAAGTAAGTGTTAAAGGAGTCCAGCGTTGAGTAAGCGCCTGGACCTTAGAGGTTAAGTCTTTAGCATTAAAGGTAATGGTGTCTTCTAAAGGAGAGCAGTAGTGCACCCCAAGGTATTTGACCATGCGAGGTTGCCATAAAAAGGGAAAGGATTGCATATCTGCCTGATGGATCAAAGGATTTAGTGGAAAGGCTACCGATTTGGTCCAATTTATCTTATAGCCCGAGAGTTGTGAATATTTACCAATTTGCTCTAGGACAGCCGGCACTGAGTCTAGGGAGACAAAGAGCATCAGGTCATCAGCATATGCTGAAATTTTGATTTCCCTATGAGAGAAAGGGACTCCATGAATATCCTTGGATTGCCGGATTAGTAAAGCTAAGGGTTTGAGTGCAAGATCGAAAAGAAGTGGAGACAGTGGGCATCCCTGGCGAGTACCGCGTTGCAGGGGAAATGACTGAGACTTTAAAGCATTAGCACAGATACTAGCTGTAGGCTGTGCATACATGGTTTGGAGACAACGGAGAAATCCTTCTCCGAATCCGTACCAGCGAAGAGTTGCAAACAAGAAGGGCCATTCTAAGCGGTCGAAGGCCTTCTCAGCATCAAGTGAGAGGCCAACCAATGGTCGATCAAGATTAACTGCGGCAGTCAGTACATGACATAGGGTCCTAGCATTATCAGCAGTGGATCTACCGGGAATGAAACCGCATTGATCTGGGTGTATTAAAGTAGACATCTTGTCAGAGAGCCGGGTGGAGAGAATGGTGGCAAATATTTTATAGTCTGCGTTTAGTAGGGAAATTGGACGATAATTAGCTGTTAGTTGCGGATCTCTCCCCTCCTTCTCAAAAACTACTACATTTGCCATTGAGAAGGATCCAGAGGGAGATCCCTCCTCGGCCAGAGCAGAAAAATAAAGTTTCAAAAACGGAGCTAAGTCAGCGTTAAAAGTTTTGTAGAATTCAGCTGGGAGACCGTCCGGGCCTGCGGCTCGACCTGTGGCACATCTCTTGAGTGCCGATTGAATTTCTGCTAAAGTGAATGGTTTGTCCATGGCCTCTCTATCTTCGTCAGATAGGGTCGGTCGCTGTACCCCCGATAATAATCGTTCAAATACTTCTGGCTCGAAGTCACATTCAGATTGATAAAGCCGAGTATAAAAATCACGAAAGAGTTCTAATATTTCTGTATCTTTAGTGACCAAGCTCCCCCCCGACGGATTGCGGAGAGCGGTAACACGCTTGGCTTCTTTTTGACCTTTTAGGGTATTGGCTAGCAATTTGCCAGCACGGTTATTTTCCCGATAGTACATCCCTTGTTGTGATTCAATATTTTTAGCAGCAGCGGTATATAAAAGCTGATTGTATTGAAAACGAAGGCGTTGTAAGCGAAGTAAAATACATGGGTCAGTACGGGACGTGAGGAGACGCTCTCCAGCTTGTATCTGTTGTTCTAGAATCAGTAAATGTTGCTTTCGTTGTTTCCCCTGTCGGATTTGATAGCTAGTTATAGTTGCACGGATAGACGCCTTGAAACCCTCCCACCAAGCCCAGCTCGCAGTGTCATGGGGTGAATTAAAATGAAAGTAGTCTTGGATGGCGGCCTTTATGTCAACCTGAAAATCTTTTTGGTCTAGTAGGGATCTATCAAAAAACCAAGCACGGGGATGTTCACCTTGCGTAGTGACATGTAATGAGAAAGATATGGCAGCATGATCTGAAATATGGAGAGGATGAATCCTAGCCGTGTCCATTTGGGGTATCAGTGCTTTGGAGATAAGAAAAAAATCTATTCTAGATTGTGAGTGATGGGGGGCTGAGAAAAAGGTGAACTCTAAGTCGGAGGGGTGAAGCAGCCTCCATATATCTACTAACGCAAGATCTTTCATCAGAGCTGTAAGGGTATCAAGACTCTTGGGTGGACCACTCGTTCTAGGCGGCTGTCTATCTATCAAAGGATCAAGTACTTGGTTGAAATCGCCGCCAAGTATTAATGGAGTATTGGCAGAGGCCTGTGCCAACTGCGCAATACTTGCATAGTAAGCAGGGTTATCCACATTCGGAGCATAAATACAAATACACGTGATTTCACTATCTCCAACCTTAAGGTGTGCACGGGCCCATCTACCCTCCTTATCAGAGCTAGTATCCAGTACAGTAGCTTGCAAAGACTTCTTAACCAAGATGGCTACCCCACACCGTTTGGAAACGGCGGGAGAGTAGGCAGCCACCATGTAAGGCTTAGCATTAAGTTTCAGTGTTTCAGCGGAGTTTAAATGCGTTTCCTGAAGAAACACTAAATCAGCATGCTCATGATTAAGATAGCTAAGGATTTTCTTTCTTTTGATTGGACTATTGATGCCTTTTACATTCAGTGATAAGAGCTTACATAAGGCCATTCAGAAAAGTTAAAAATTCTGAAAAAGAACATGATAACGCACATAATTTCACAATGTCCCTCATATTAACTGTATATGGCTGTACACATGACATGATAGAAAATAAGCTAATGAAAAACAATGAAGCGCCCCATATAAAAAAATAAGCACCGAAGTGCATTAGAGAAGAAGCAGAACCCCAGAAATTACTGGCGACCATGTGTCTGCGGGGAGAAACCCCAGAGAAGGCCTAATTGAAACATATAACCTGTATAGCTGTGCGTGTTCCGAATCCAACCGAGGTGCACATCATGGAGGGATAGGAGACCAAGAAAGTTATATATAGACAGAAAGAAAAGTCCAGGCAGTCTCTGTTCCAGGCGGTGATCACCGCGTCGGGCCATTCAAAATGGCGGGCAGATCCGGCGGATTACAGATCCAAGTTGTTGGATTATCGCATCTGGTCTGCTTCTTGGAATCTAAAAATGTTGCTAGTAGATCAGGATCTTCGAATGTTCTAGTTTGGTTATGGAGAGTCACTCTGAGCTTCGCTGGATACAATAGGCCAAAGCGAGCCTGTAGCTGTTGAAGTCTAGGGCGAAAAGCAAGGAGTCTCTTCCGACGGTCAACTGTGGGCTTTGCCAAGTCAGGGAAGAAGGAGACTTTATGACTTTCAAACTCCAGATGATGATTCGCCCGGGCAGCATTTAGAATCTGCTCAACTTGTTGATATCTCAGTAATCGAAAGATGATAGGCCGGGGGTCGTCCGATTGAGGGCCATGTTGGTAGGAACACGATGTGCTCGGTCAATTTCCAGATCTCTGTGAAAAGTGATCTTCAGCAAGGAGGGAAGAGTTTTGACCAGGAATTCTCTTATATCTCCTGCTTCGGCCCCCTCCGGTACTCCAATGAGCCTTACATTGTTGCGACGGGCTCGATTATTGCTATCCTCTAACTCTTTTTGAAGATTCTGTATCTGACGCTCAGCCTTGTCCAGTTTCACCAAGCGCACCGCGTGCGAGTCGAGGACCCCCGCCATGTTGTCCTGCCGTAATGAGAGACCTTCAAGCCGGTCCTGAAGCATACCGAAGTCTTCTCGCATGGCTCGGAGCGCTTCTCCGTTGGACTGTACCAGTTCCTTCACACCGCGTATTTCCTCCAAGATCTCCTGTTGCATTTCGGGGTTTTCCCGAAGTGGAACTGTCTTTTGTGGGGAAGACAACTCGGTTTTGGAGCGTTTTCCGTGTGAAGAAGAGGGAGACCCGAAGTCTAAGCGCTGGTTTGTGGGCCGCCATCCCCCCCGAGGTACCCCGGTAAGTTCGGAGCAAAATATTAAGTTTAGGTAGGTATTAAGTCAGGATTCTGAGTAGGCCTCTCGGGAGCTTCAGCGCGAAGCCTCTAACCCGCTGGACATCAGGCTCCACCCCCCCTGATTGCCATATCTTAAAAAGGATAAAGCAGAATTAGAAAAGGTATAGAGAAGAGCCACCAAAATGATAAAGGGGATGGAAGGATACCCCTATGAGGAGATGCTAAAAAGGTTAGGGCTCTTCAACCTGGAAAAGAGACAGCTGAGGGGAGATATGATAGAGGTCTATAAATTAATGAATGGAGTGGAACATGTAAACATAGATCGGTTGTTTATGCAATCAAAAGTAGAATGACTAGGGGACATGCAAAGAAGCTATAATGTAATCCATTTAAAAGTAATACGAGAAAATATTTTTTCATTCAACACATAATCAAACTCTGGATTCGTTACTGGAAGAGGTAGTAAAAACTTTTAGTGTTGCTGGGTTTAAAAAATATTTGGGCAAGTTCCTGGAAGAAAGGTCTATAAACCATTAATAAAGAGGACTCTGGAAATCCACTGCTTACCTCGGGACAAACATTGTGGAACCTGTGTACCTTTTTTGGGAATCTACCAGATATTTGTGACCTGGATTTGCCACTGTTGGAAACAGAATACTGGACTTGATGGACCTTGGCATGATGCAATATGATATGTCTTTTATTTATATTCTCTTATATACTACACTATTCTGCATCACTGTGGTTTACATTGAACAAACTGAAATTACATTGAACATGGCATTATAACTTGGAGATAACTAGTTTACAGGGAACATGAGCTATGGAGGGTTAAGTGGCTTGCCCAAGACCACAAGGCGCACCTGTGGGACTAGAAACCCCAGTCCTTCTGGCCCAAGGTTGCTGTCCTCTAGTGGGATTTGAACCCCTGACTTTCTGGCCTGAAGTACCTTGCCTCAACCACTAGGCCACTCCTCTGCTCTTATGTTAGATCCACAAATCATTCAAGATCACCTTCACTTGTGTTCCTATTTATGGGTGTTTTCTGAGGTCCTGCTCCTGGCCCTTTATTCGTGAACACAGAACAAAATATATTTGTTAAGCAATTCCACTTTATCCTCATCAGCTTCTACATATTCCTCCCTTTCACCCTTGAGTCTGACAATACCACTTTTGCACTTTCTTCTCTCACTAACATATCTGAAAAATGTCCCCCCATTTTATTGTATTGGCTATTTTGTCTTCCTTTTGTATCTTTGCTTTCCTGACTACCCATGAAAACGGATGATACAGATGTTCTGATGCACAACGGACCAGAGAAAGCTAATCCTTTGCATGACCAGAACGCTGTAAAGTGATCTCTGTCCACTCAGAGATGTTACAACAGCAAGTAGAACGTGATATCTTTATCCTGACATACCTTACAGCAAAACATACATGGCAGTAGGAGAACATTTTAGTTGTGCTTGCATTAGTCATCTCTGACAACAGTCTGTACAATGCTATGTATGGACCAGAAGACATCAAGAAAGGTCTCCTACAGCTAAATGTCAGCGTATATCCCTGGCAATAATTAGGGACCCTCAGATTGAGTGCATGCACCAACGCAAACAGTGCTACTAGATGCCCAAGAGCACAACATATGTCTTTACAAATGTGCACTTTTGTGAGCCCGCTGATGGTGCTGTGTGCCCTGCTGCATGCACTCATTCTGAGAATCCCTTATCATTTACAGGGATATGCTGTGACATTTAGCCATAGAGACGCCTTTCTGATGTATCCTGACTGATCACACTGGGACCTGGTCATGCTGCGGTCATCCCTATGGACCAGGTACTGGCCAGCACTGATGTCCCCCCAAAATTGCTGTTGTGCACACCAGGTCCCCCCCATGCATCTCTCTAACCACACACACACACACACACACACACACACACACTCACTTGAAGTCACACAAAACATACATCTGCAGTACAGATGTCTTGCACCTCTAGAAAACAGCAGATATAACATAATAGCATGGAGTCTCAGGACTACTAATCGGAGCTGCGGTTCTCAACCACATATGAATCCATCCTATATTCATCCACATACAATCCCTACATCAACAGTCCTACTTCTTGAAAGACAAGAATTGTTAGGGTGCCTTAGGTTATTTCCTCTACTCACACAGCAATTGTCAGCATAGCTAGTATACTCACCATTGCACCTCTGAATATTTCTGTAGGAGTGTTTATTAATGTGTCTTTACCATACCACCTTCCCCCACCTCTGCATTCTGTTGTTTACAACTGCATCGTGTGGTCCTCCAGACTGCATACACATCAGTTCAAAACATCTTTGTCACAGGCATTCATCACTATGGGATACATTGCAGGGCAGAGCAGAAAGGTCCTGGCATTATTCCACATTTCCGTTAAGTATAACGTGGATGTCTATGAGAAACATGCAGAATGTACCTGGGCCTTTCCTGGATATGCATTGTATGTCTCTGCTGCTGGCCATGCCCCCATTCTGCTCCCTCCTGTCCACATTCTGAGATCTCCTGTGCTAGTGCCATGTATGTGCGTGGCCTTGGGCGTTTCAGCATATGGCTGTAGGCGTTTTCGCTTATTCATGTTCTGTTCTGTTAGACCCCCATAGTAAAGTATATGTACAGTATACTCTGTGCCTACTGGGGCTAATCAAAATGTCCCCCAAAATATGTGGACTTAATAATTTTTTGTTGGTCAAGTCAAAGAGAAGAAGTGTTAATAAGGCATTTTTTGAGCTGTGCCAGATGTCCATTTGAACCTCAATTATCTCCTGGATAACCCCTTTTTATGGCAGCTGCTATCTGGCAAAACCTGAATTATTCACTTGCCAGAGCATGAAACCGCTGAGGATCAGATGAGCCTCTGGTAAATCACTGAGAATTTTGGCCGAAATCACTGAACAGAACCCAGAGACTATTTTTCAAAGTCACACTATGAAAGACCTCACTGAATAGTTCATAAATTACGGCTCTTTCTTTCTTAGAAAAGGAAGGTAGTTCTGCTGAAAGCTGAAATCATTCCTGTGATTGTAACTGCCAGTTAATGATTATCAAGGTGATTTGCCAATCTATTTATACCTTTATTGTCCCAGTATTAATATCTCAGAGTTTTCAGACATCCTGGCTCCAATGAAATTATGAGGCAGAATCATTTTTGGAAGCTGCCATTTCAGAGATTTTTCTAGACATATGTCAAGGGTTCACTGCCAGACTTGTGCTGCCCACTAAGTGTACATAGTTTACGTGCATTTGTTCCTCTTCTACTCTAGGAGAGTAATTGAAAGAAAGTTTAGTGGCAGAAGCTCATAAGTCATTCAATTGTTTCTTCTACAGTAGGTGTGCCTTGGACTATGACATTCCACAGGGCTGTCTTATCTTCCACTTTATTCTTGTTCTTCACGTAGCTGGATTTGCTTCTTGAAACTATGGGAGGGACAATGGCTTCTTCTTTGATGATGATGCCCAACTACTATTTTACCGTGATCTTACATCACTGGGTCTGATATCGCTGGCCGTCTCACTGAAGTGGTGATATGGATGGAGCAAAACTGTTTGAAGCTAACCTCTTTGAAGTCCCATATAATGTGGACCACAGGTCGTGGTACAACACTTACTCTCTCACCCATTCTGGTTAGTCAGCCTTTCCCTCCTACTAATTATCTCCAGGTTGTGGTAGTTTACCGTGATTCTGAACTGTCATTCAAATTTCCTCAGTATTTAATTTGTTTGCTGGCTTGCCGTGCTGCCTCCACTCTAGGCCCAGTGCTGTTACCTCCCAAAGTCTCACAATAACAATTGTACCGTGAGACTTTGGCCCAGGAAGGAACAGTTGCCAGGCTTGGACCTGAGGCAGCATGGAGAGCCAGCAAACAAGTAAGTTTGCCAATCACATGCATGGCAGCGGGTATTGTGAGGGGAGGGGGTTTGTCACAGGAGGGGCACTGAAATGATCCACTTCAGGTATCATATAGACTAGGTATGCCACTGATCAGATCTTTCCTGGAAAGAGATGTTTTATTCATTTTGATTTATTTACCACTTTTTTGAAGAAATTCACCTGTAATGCACTCTATGATGGTCTGCGCTTATTCTCTTTGAAACTGCTCCAAAATAGAAACAGAGAAAATGACAGCAGATAAAACCATATGGCCTATCCAGTCTGCCCATCTACTAACTACTAAGCTCTACAATTCCATCCTCTCCCTTGGAGATCATCTATGCTTGTCTCATGCTTTCTTGAATTCTGATACAGTCCTTGTCCCTTGTAGTGGAGGAGTAGCCTGCTGGTTAAAAGCACTGGCTTGGTAACTAAGTAGACCAAGGTTCAATTCCCACTAGTCCTCCTTGTGGCCTTGGGCAAGTCACTTAACCCTCCATTACCTTGGAAGAAATCTACTTCCAGGCACACTGCCAAGAAATCCAGGAGCTGATGGGTCACCAGGAGTCAATATTGACTCAAAGGCACACATTGCTTTGTCTCTACCACCTCCATTGGGAGGCTGTTATATGCATCCACCATCCTTGTATTAGAGAGAGATTCTACCAAGCAGTCTGTGTAGTTAATCCTCTGTGTCTCCGCTGTGATTTTCTCTCCCCCAGCGGTAGTCACCGTAGATAATTGTTTGCCGTATCACTGTGCCACAGAGGCAGCAGACCATACTGCAGTTTCATGAGGTAGCATGCTTCCCCATGCTGAGCACTTCACCAGTGAGGAAATCACCGGAGACTGGCTCCTAGGTAAGCAGACAGGAAATCATGTCCATATGTATCCACTGTGCATGTGGGATAGCAAGAGAGACAAGTAGCCATCCCTGATCAATCTAACCACAGTGCAGGCCACTACAGAGTAAGCAGTAGGGCAGCAAGAATGGAGGTCCCGTGTAGCAAGTAGGAGAGAGTGCTATTCTCAGCAAATAGGGGTGGCCTACACAAAGCGGTGAGTACACCCCTAAACAAAGGCATGGGGGGTGACCTGCACAGAGCAGCAGTGCACCTGCTCTTGCCGCCTTGCCAGGCAGACTAGATGGACCATGCTGGTCTTTATCTACCATCATATACTTTGTTACTATATGTATTTACAACACCAGGAGAACATGCTACTTTGCATACATATATGCAAATGTCTGACAACCCACAGAAAATCCAGATCTGAACAGCAAGTGTAGGAACATAAGAACATAAAATATGTCATGCTGGGTCAGACCAAGGCTCCATCAAGCCCAATATCCTGCTTCCAACAGTGGCCAATCCAGGTCACAAGTACCTATCAGTTTCCAAAAGGTGGACAGATTCCATGCTGCTTATTCCAGAGGTAAGCAGTGGATTTCCCCAGTCCACTTTAATCATGGTTTATGGACTTTTCCTCCAGTAACTCGTCCAAACCTCTTTTAAGCCCAGCTACACTAACAGCTTTTACCACATCCTCCGGTAATGAATTCCAGAGTTTGATTATATGTTGAGTGAAAAAAATATTTTCTACAATTAGTTTTAAATGTGTTACACTGTAGCTTCATTGTGTGTCCTCTAGTCTTTAAAATTTTTGAAAGGAGTAAACAATCAATCTACATTTACCTTTTCCACTCCACTCAGGACCCAATGACAGCAGGGCAGGGAATGGGGCATGCAGGAATTGACCCCTGGGTGCAGTAAAAGAGAGTATAGGTAGCCACCTATGAAGCAGGGTTGGGAGTCCTAGGCATATGCTGGCTTGAGGTGCAACAGTGCAAGTGGAAAAAGGCGGATACCCGATGCTCCCTCTGTACCATACTACTACCATACTGCTCCCACTGCAGAGCAGACCAGTTGCTGGATCACAGTGCACACTGACACATCGAGGTACTGATACATAAGGGCTGGTGCTACCATTAGGTGAGCTAGGTGTTTGCCTAGAGCACTGGCCCTCCAGGGGTGCCCACTGCTGCCTATTGCCACTGCTGTCACCCCTCTCTGGGGCTGGCAGTGGCAGCAATGGACCCAAAACATGATGTAGCACTTACCTACCATCTCTGGGGCTGTGTTGCGGTTTTTCTCTTGCACAATCTGCTACTTATTCTCCTCTCCAAGGCAAATTTCTGTTTTTTGCAAAACCGGAAGTCAGCATCAGAGGGGCAGAAGCAATAGATTGTGCAAGAGAGAAACTGTGATGCAGCCCCGGAGATGGTGGGTAAATGCTGTGTTGTGGTTTCGGGGCCATTGCCACCACTGCTGGCCCCAGAGAGAGATGGCAGTGGCAGCAGTGGGTACGGGGGGGGGGGGGGGGACAGCAGAGGGCAGCAGGATGGAAGGTCCACCTAGGGCACCTCCAGCCCTTGCACTGGCCCTGGGCCATATCTTGCTATAGAGAAGAGTGGATCAGTGATGACAAAGATATGGGAAGATGGGAAACAATGCCACCAATGAAGAGGAGAAAGGGGACGTGTTGCAGGGCCCTGGTAGTCAGACATTACAGACATGCATGGACTGCTGTGAGCTGCCAGGGCATCTGAACATTTCTGCATATGGGTAATGGGCCAGGAAAAGGTTATGTCCTAAACCATGTGTATCCCTCCCCAAAGTGTTCTGTACCCACTTCTCTGGCAGGTGACAGAAGATATTCTCTAAACATCTGGCTCAAGAGCCCTATCGTGGCATCCAGGACAGAGGACGAGGAGTAGTATAATCATTCCCAACCACCAGAGCCATCATAGCAAGAATGTTCTCCGTGAACAAGCAGGAAATAAGTCCTCACGTGTGGGTGACCTCCCGATGGAGATCCACATGGGAACGCTCCCTAGCTTCCATTGGAAGCTTTTGGAGCCTCCATCATGCATGCACATCTACCTTCCCACCTGCTGTGGCACTATCTTATCTCCAGTTTTCTTTTTTCTGCGGAGCCCCTAGGACGTGTTCCTGTTCATCACTGTAAAAGGTTGATCATTTTCAGGCCCTTCGAGGTTCTTTTCTTGTTTTTCTAGTGCCTACTGCCTGTTGTTGGAGTGCACCGGCTCCTGCCAGTGCTGGTCTTCTAATTTTTTTTGAGTTTTTGCACTTTGGGATTTTTCTTCTTTTCCATGTTGTTTTTCTTGCTGGCTGAAGGCATTGAACCCTTTGATTTTGCAGTGGTCGCTTTCACAGTCATGTCTAAACCAGCCAGCAGATTCAGTAAGTGCACTCAGTGTGCACACACCATCTCAGTCACTGACCAACATAATTG
Source organism: Ichthyophis bannanicus (assembly GCA_033557465.1). Classification (NCBI taxonomy): domain Eukaryota; kingdom Metazoa; phylum Chordata; class Amphibia; order Gymnophiona; family Ichthyophiidae; genus Ichthyophis; species Ichthyophis bannanicus. The sequence continues at coordinate 220,424,436 of CM066037.1, read as the reverse complement.
GTACCTTCGGTGCTCCCTGACCACGAGCCATCCTCCTGTAATCTCTGCTTACAGATGACAAAAAAGTGCCTCAAAGACCAGGAGAAGCAGCGTGAGTCCCTCTGGGATGTCAGACTTGGTGTCCTTGGTCCTGGCATCAACACTCTCATGGGGCTCTGCTGAGACCTCGGCATCATGTGGTGCCCATGCTCACTCAGAGCCGAGAGGCCATGGTACCATAGAACAGAGGCTCTCCATTGACCTCTGTCAGAGCCATGGAAGGGTTCATCATCTGCCTCGTCGATATCAAAGGGGGCAACCAAGAACCGGGTCAAGGGCCATGGGCATCGACACCAGAGCCCTTCTAGATTCAACATCAAGGGTGATGGCTGGGAGCGACCTGCAAAGATGCCCCACTGGGAGGAGAATTCCCAAGGCTCCAGAGGGCCACTGGCCATCTCCCAATGCCCTAACCATCTTGGAGTCCCCTGAACAGGTGTTGGAGTTGAAGGCCAAAGTCGTTGTACCAGTTCTGATGACCTCTGTGACCACAGTGCTGGCTAAGCGCCTTTAGTCCCTCGAGATGCACATGGCAGCTCTCTTGGTTGCATGGACTCCAGTGGTCCCGTTGCCTTTGGTGGCATCACCACCTGCCATGCAGCCAAATCTGGAGACCTATGCCCTCCCCACTGAGTCAGGGACCTTGGGTCGGTGGTCGGAGTCCACTCCGGTCCCTACTGCCATCTTGTTGTCCAGCATCACAGGCTCCAATGCCCCAGTGCACCGCCACCCTCAGAAGGACTGCTATCAGTCCCATCAGCACCTGCCTTCTCTGCCGGAGTGGTGGCAGTGCCGGGAGGAGATCTGATGCTATTTTGACTTCCTCTCAGAGTCAAAACTTCCAAGGGGTGGGAGACGAAGGAGGAATTTCCGGTCTCTGCGTGCGAGTCTCTTGACCTTCCATCGGACCCGTTCCTTCCATATGAGAGAAGGAAGTCACCTCCAGAGGACATGCCCTTCCAGGACTTCATCTGGGACATGGCGAAGGCCATACCATTATCCCTTGAGGCGGAGGATGAGCTGATGGCAGAGGAGATGGAGAACCTCCAATGCCCTTTGGCTCCCAAGGAGGCTGTCACGGTGCCCATGCACAGGATCCTGCAGTGACTTCTCAGGATGTGGGAAAAACCCCTAGTGGTGCCAGCCATCATGGCTGAATTCCATGTACCGAGTACAGAAGGCTCCTGGCTTTGAGAAGTCCAAGCTGCCCCATCACTCCTTGTGGTGGAGTCTACTAAGAGAAGGGTTAAGAGCTTGAAGACCCATTCATTGGAGCCACTAGGCCAGGAGGCCAGGACCCTTGATGGCTGTGGGATGAGGTGCTTTCAGGGCTCCATGCTAGTCACCCACATACTCTCCTATCAGCTCTACATGGGTACGTTTCTGAGGGACATCATGGAGGACCTCAATGAGTTTAGTTTCCTCATACTGGTGGAAAGCCTTGACTCCATTTGTGCCATGGTTGGCCATGGTATGGACTGCTTCAAATACATGGTACGTGCCACCTACAACACCTTCAAGTCTCTTGACCAGGAGGGAGCAGTGGCCATCAGGGCACAATGTCTTGCCTGGCTTCAGTCCTTGAACCTGGACAGTGGGTCCATAACAAGCTGAATGTGTGTTGCCAAGGGGAGAACCTCTTTGGCAAACTGATGGAGAGGGCAGGTAAGATTGAGAAGGAGTAGGTTACCATCTCCAGACTCTCACATAAGACTGCAGACTACTCGAATAAGAAATATCAGGGGGAAAAGCCTTTTTACTAGCAGAAGCGCCAATACTACCAGAGCATTCAGAGTTCTCAGCAGAAGACACAGGCCCCACGTCAGCAACAGCACCCCAAACCACAGAAGGCCCAACCCACACCCCAGCAGCAGCTGAGGGTGGGTCTTTGACTGGTTCCTCAGGAGCATATCCAATCACCTACTTCCTGACTGGGTGCCCCCTCAAATGAGGGGCCAACTCGTCTATTTTGCACACAGGTTGCCTCTCATAATCATGGACCCCTGGGTGCTGCAGATCATCCATGGCGGGTACCTGCTGTATTCTTCCCAACTGCCGCCTCACTTCTTCCCAGGGGAATATCTTCTAGACCCACATTACTACGGTCTTCTCCAGGCAGAAGTTGCCACACTGCAGGCTGACTTGGCCATCGAGCCAGTGCCCCTGGCTCAGATTGGGCATGGCTTCTGCTCTATTTGGGGGGGGGGGGGGTTGTTCCAGACCATCCTGTACCTAAGAAACCTGAACCATTTCTTAGTTTGGGAAAAGTTCAAAATGGTCTCCATAGAGACTTTGCTCCCATATCTCCTCAAGGGTGATTGGCTTTGCTCCTTGGGTCTGAGGGATGTGTATGCACACATCCCGATCCATCCTCTTCATAGAAAATACCTGCACTTTGTGCTTGGCGGCCAGCACTTCCAGTACTGAGTGCTGCCCTTTGGGCTGGCATCGATCCCCAGGGTTTTCATGAAGTGCCTACTGGTTGTTGCCGCTTATCTCCGGACCATGGGGGTATTTGTCTTCCCTTACTTAGATGATTGGCTCATAAAGAGCTCCACGCTGGACAGTGTTCAACATTCATCTCACCTGACTATTCAGATGCTCAAGTGACTGGAGTTCATCGTAAACTACCCAAAGTCACACCTTCAACCCTCTCAGCAAGTCTGTCTCTGCTCATCCACTTGTGGCCTGCTTCATGTGAGGCTTGCTTCTTTCTAAGTCACACCTTCAACTCTTTCAACAGCTCGAGTTTATCAGAGCTCTCCTTGATACCTCTTAGGCCCGAGCCTTCCTCCTCTTGGAGGTGGTCGGCACTATCCAGCTGAAGCATCTCATGACAGCTCGGGGGATGCTGCGGATACTGAGCCACATGGACTCCACAGTGCATGTGACCCCCTTGGCCCAACTCCAAATGTGTCACACTCAGTGGACTCTGAGCACTCAGTGGCGGCAGGCCATGAGCTGCCTCAGGAACTGGGCGGCAGTTACTGCGCCCCTTACGGAGTCCATCCAGTGGTGGCTGGAACTGCAGTACTTGTTCCGGAGTCTTCCTTTTCAGTCGCCATCACCCCACCAGATGCTCACCACAGACGCATCCAAGTTGGGCTGGGGCACGCACCTGGATGGCCTGCGAATGCAGGTCCTGTGGTAGGAGCAAGAGCCTGCACCAGATAAACTTCTTGGAGCTGCGAGACATCGTGAACACCCTATGGGCATTCTAGGTGCACCTGATCAACCAGATTGTCCTGATTCAGACAGAGAATCAGGTTGTGATGTTCTATATCACCAAGCAGGGAGGCACGGGGTGTACCTACTATGTTGGGAGGCAGTGCGCTTGTGGAAGTTCACCATTGCCCATGGAATGGAGCTGAGGGTGACCTATTTGCTAGGAGAGCTCAATATCCTGGTGGACCATCTCAGCAGGATCCTTCAGCCGCATGAATGGACCCTCAACAGGAGGATAGCGGAGCACATCTTTCAGGAGTGGGGCACTCCATTGGTGGACCTCTTCGCCACGCCACATAATGCCCAGTGGGTCACTTTTTCTCCTCGATGGCTTCCAAGGGCAGGTTGGTCTTGGATGCCTTCCTCTTGAATTGTGGAGTGGAACTGTGTTTTGCATACCCCCGATCCCGCTAGTGACGAAGACATTGTTAAAGCTCCAGGCGGACGGGGGTACCATGATACTCATCGCCCCATACTGGCCCAGGTAGCTGTGGTTTCTCCTGCTGCTTCATCTCTCCCAGTGGGATCCTCTCTGCCTGGGCTGTGACCTCAACCTCATTTCTCAGTAGGGCGGGACCTTGCTACATCTTAATGTCCAGTCCCTGGCTCTCACAGCTTGGATGCTGAGCAAGTAGTTCTTTCAGAGCTTAATCTGCCTGGGGAGGTGACAGACATCCTCTTGGCTTCCCACAGTGATTCAACATATTATTCCTACACCTTTAAGTGGTGGAGGTTCTTGCTTTGGTGCACTGAGAAGGCACTGGATCCCTTTTTCTGCTCGATGGAGAGGCTACTGAAGTATCTTCTGCATCTTTCGAACTCATCCTCAAGTCCAAGTCAGTCTGAATCCACCTGAATGCAATTGGTGTCTACCATTGTGGCTTGGAGGGCAAGTCTGTCTCTGCTCATCCACTGGTGACCTGCTTCATGCGGGGCTTGCTTCTTTCTAAGCCTCTGATTAAGCCCCTGCTGGTGGCATGGGACCTTAATGTGGTGTTGGTGCAGCTCCTGTTAGCTCCCTTCAAGCCACTAGTGATCTGCCTGCTGAAATTCTTGAACTGGAAGATGTGTTCCTCATGGTGCTCACCTCGGCTTGCCATGTCAGTGATCTTCAGGCCTTGGTAGCTCACCCACTGTACACCAAGGTTTATCATAACTGAGTGGTGCTGCAAACACACCCATGTTTCTTGCCCAAGGTGGCAGGGCCAGTGCTATCTGGTAAGCAGGGTAAGCACAACAGGAGGGCGCCAGCGGGGGGGGGGGGGGGGGGGGTGGTGTCCCTAGCTACCCGCCACCCACCGCTTCAAAAAAGAAAGCAGCCGCAGGAACATTTCTCTGTTCCCGCGGCTCTGCTATCTTTTACACTGCTGGGTCGCAGAGTTTCTAAAGGCAATAATAAGCATTTCCTGTTTCTTACAAGAAACAGGAAATGCTTGTTACTGTTGCAAACGAGAAATGTTCCTGCGGCTGCTTTCTTTTTAGAAGGACGAATTGGAGCAGACACGGGGGTTGGCTGGAAGGGAGGAGACACAGGGGAGCTGAAAGGAAGCAGACATGGGGGGCTACAAGGGAACAGACACTGGGGAGCTGGAAGGGAGCAGACATGGGGGGAGCTGGAAGGGAGCAGACATGGGGGGCTACAAGGGAGCAGACACTGGGGAGCTGGAAGGGAGCAGACATGAGGGAACTACATGGGGGGAGCTGGAAGGGAGCAGATAGAGGGGGAGGGGAGCTGGAAGGGAGCAGACACTTGGGGATGGGGCTGGAAGGTGGCTGGGTAATAGAAGGGGGGTTGGAAGAGAACTGACAGGGGGGAATGTGGGGACTAGAAGGAAGCTCACATGGGGGGTTGGAAGGGAGCGGAAAAGAGGGGAAGGTGGGGGCTTGAAGGGAGCTGACACCCGGGGATGGCACTGGAAGGCAAATGGACAGAGAAGAGGATGACTGGAAGGGAACTGACATGGGAGGGGGCACTGGGACTAGATGTTCGCTGATACCTGGGATGGTATTTGGACTAGAAGGGGCTGGACAAGGGAGAAGGAGCAGGACTAGAAGGAAATAGACACCAGTGGCGGTGCTGGGAATGCAAGGGGGTTGACACTGGAAGGTACTGGGAGGGAAGGCTATAAAGGAGGCTGATAATGGGGAGGGTTATTGGGACTGGAAAAAGGCAGATGGAAGAAAATGAAGAAAGCAAAAGGAGAGACAAGAAATGGCAGATGGATTATAGACCATAGAAAAAGAGCTAAGAGAAGACAGAGGAAAACAGAAACCTCAGATCAGGACCAGCATGATCAAAAATCATCAGACAACAAAGGTAGAAAAAATAATTTTGTTTTCAATTTAGTAATTGGACTTTGCGCTATCTTTATATTTAAAACAGTATGGGGAACTGCATCTCTTATCTGGTGTGGCACTGCATGCAGAGTCTGGCTTCTTGGGGTTTCATTTTAATTTTTGTCTACATATTTTTATTTTTACTTTAGGTTGTGGTCACTTATTCTGTACTTGGTGAGGGTCTGTGTTCTGAGTATGTGACCAAGGCCAGGTGTTCTGTTAACATGGAGTTTGTATGTAGGGATTTTTACTGTAGTAATTTGACTTGTACAGCTTTTCAAATAGGTGTATGGATGTTTTGGGGCCCACTGCAGTATTTGTAGTGCTGCTTTTTTCTGGGTAGGCCCCTTATTGTATGAGTTTTGGAAGGGCATGCTGGAATGGTATGGTAGATTTGACTTTGTAGATTTTCAGTGACTTTTTCAGTGTTTTATATTAGTTCATAATATGCCTGGCACTGGAGAATGTTTATGTTGTTGTTAATGAGATGACCAAAATCAGATTTTATTTATTTATTTATTTTTGGACTATCACAGTCTGTTTGTATGATGCTAAGTATTTTTATTTTGGTTATGCATTTGCTCTTTTGCTGTAATTTTCTTACAATGCTGGATTTGAAGGAGAAATACTAATATCGCTTGAAAAGAGTTTACAAAGCGGTTTGGGGAAAAAGGAGGGTAGGGTGCACCCAACATTAATAATAATGAGGGAGGGGCACCGATTTAAAGGTTGCAGGGGGGCGCTAGAAATTCTAGCACCAGTCCTTTAAGGTGGTTTCTACTTTCCACCTGAATCAGTCAGTGGTCTTACCCACCTTTTTCCCCAGGCCTCACGCTAACAGAGCAGAGGCCTAGCTGCACATGTTAGACTATAAACATGCTCTGGCTGTCTATCTAGAGTGGACGAGAACGCATCAGCATTCTACTCAGCTTTTTGTCTCTTTTGACCCCAGCAAGCTGGGCATTGCTGTCTCCAAATGCACTCTGTCCATCTGGGTAGCGGAGTGTATTTTCTTCATCTATGAGGGTCATGTCACAGTTTACAATGTTTGAGCTATGGATGCTTCCGAGGCCAATCTGTGCTCAGTCTCCATGGAGGAGATTTGCTACATGGTCCTCTGTCCACACCTTCACAGCCCTCTACTGTCTGGATGGGGGTTCCCAGCATGCCAGTAACTTCGGCCAAGTTTGTACTCGGGCAACTGTTTGGGATTTAGGTTCAACTCCTTCCCAACGGTCCTTCTGTCCATCCAGGCTACCAAAGATGTCTTCCCGATGTGGATGTAGTCAGTCGAATCCCAGAGAGAGACTACACATGCTTTTTCTTCTGGTTCTTCTTGCCCCGGTTGGGCTGTTTTTTTTTGTGTTGGGTAGCTTGGGAGTCCCATATGTAAGGCCTTACTTCCTGCTTGTTCATGGAGAAAGCATAGTTGCTCATCTGTAGTAGATGATTTCCATGAACAGCAGGAATAAGTCCTCACAACCCTCCTACCTACCCATGAAGTTGTCTTTGGTTACTAGCTTTATATTCTACTTCTCTTCCACTGCCAACTCAGATGTTGTTCATTCCACCTTATGCTTGGAACCAGGGCCATACTGAGTGAAGATTGAGCCCTGTGCGACTTGCACATCGGGCGCACGCCTCTCCCTCCCCCACGGCGGGAGAGAAGAGGCGCGCCCGATGTGCAAGTAGCTCTTGCAGGGAGGGAAAGATCTGCTTAGCATGCCGGCGAGAAGGCTTAAGGGGCACATTTTAGCTGTCCTGCCATTGCCTGCCGCTGCTGAGAGAAAAAAAAGTGGCGGTGGCAGGAAACGGAAGACAGCTAAAATGCGCCCCTTAAGCCTTTGCGCCCTGTGCGGCCACACCGCTCGTACAGGGCTACGTACGGGCCTGCTTGGAACAGACTTCCTGAGCCAGTGTGTCATGCACAGGGCTGGCCCGTCCACTAGGTGAGCTAGGTGGCTGCCTAGGGCAGCTAACCTGGCTGAACGGCTTTGTGCTGCCACTTTGTTGCCCATGGCAGGCCATGTGCTTTGGCACACATGACCTGCTGCTTCTGATCCTCTTACGACTCAACTTACTGTCGGAGGGGGCTCAGAAGTGGCATGCTATGTGTGCTGAATCACATGGCTTGTCGTGGGCAACAAACGAACAGCACAAAGCCACCACTTTCAAAATACTTCTGCCACCACCCACCTCCTCCTCAAGACCTGAAAGCCGGAAATGAACTGGTAGGCATTTTCTATGAAGGTTTGTTCTTTATAAGGTAAAGTGTTATAATAGTGCACAAAATCCCTTACCCATCCATCTACATTCCCACACCATTGTACACACACACAGCACATCTAAGCCCATCACCTACATTCCCCACTTACTCATAAACTCCCTATCATACCCACCTTCATCACCCACCACACTAGCACACTAGATTCCTCCCCACACCACAGTACTGCTAGGCATCCCTCCCCCCTTGCCCAGTGATGCCTCAACTCTCCAAAGGAACAATGGGCTAGCCTGCACATTTTTCCTTCCCCTTCCCCTTTCCACAAGTTCCTCTAGGTGTCATAGGGAAAGGAATGGAGAATTAAACAAAGGGTATTATAATGCCTCTGTAACATTCCGCACCTTGAATATTGTGTGCAATTCTGGTCACCGTATCTTAAAAAGGATATAGCATTATTAGAAAAGGTACAGAGAAGAGCCACCAAATTGGTAAAGGGGATGGAAGGATACCCCTATGAAGAGAGGCTAAAAAGGTTAGGGCTCTTCAACCTGGAAAAGAGACAGCCGAGGGAAGATATGTTTGTTGTTGTTAAGTGCCGTCGAGTCGGTCTATAAATTAATGAATGGAGTGAAACAGGTAAACCTAAATCAATTGTTTACATCATCAAAATATAGATGAAGCTACAGGGTAACCTATTTAAGACTAAAAAGAGAAAATATTTTTTCACTCAATGTGTAATCAAACTCTGGAATTTGTTACCGGAGGATGTAGTAAAAGCTGTTAGTGTAGCTGGGTTTAAAAAAGGTTTGAACAAGTTCCTGGAGGAAAGGTCCATAAACCATTATTAAAGTCGACCCAGAATATCTACTGCTTGCCCCAATACAAGCATTATAGAACCTGTGTCTTTTGGGGAAACTGCTAGGTACTTGTGGCCTAGATTGGACACTGTTGGAAACAGGATACTGGGCTTGATGGACCTTGGTCTGACCTAGTATGGCATATCTTATGTTCTCTACCATGTGCACCCGCCCCACAATTGCTTTGAAGGGAATGGTCAGCGCCAGTGCAGGGACAGAACTGCTGTCACTGAATGACAAAGGTATCATCTTTCTCCTCTACCCCCCTCAGTTGCCACTGTGGAAGTCAGGGAAGCGGATGCCAGAGCTGAAGTCACAGAGTGGAGCACCCAATATTTTGCTAGGTGGAGGGTTGTGCAGGGTGTTATAGGAAGTGGCAAACTTTCTGCTATCCTTGGTGCTTGGTGGAGAAGCAGCAGGTGGATGGAAAGCTGGTACTGATGAGGTACTGCCCTATGCACTTGGTGCAGGCTGCACATGGGTGGAAATTGCACTATGCTGGCTTTCGGACTCATTTTGTTCATGATGGAGTACCCATATCTTTTCCAGGAAAGCCATAGAAATATCCCTGTGTTCCTGCTCTACCTCCAGAGTCTGCTTCATGATGTCCAGCTGCTCACAGTGTATCTGTAGGTAATCGGCAATCTGTTGATGCAGCCTCTCTGCAGTGCAAAGGTTTTTAGCTCCTCCGGCATGACACATAGCTACCCTCCTCATGGATGCACTGTGCATTGTCAGCAGATTACCCATGGGGAATGGTGGTGGTGGATCAATGCCACTGTCAGCCCTGTATTCTTCCTCCACCATCTCCTCCAGGTCATTTACATTGTCATGTCTGGAGTTCCCTCCCTTCATGGCATCTCTGGTTGGCTGCTCCCCTGGTGTCTCTTGGGCGGCCATGTTCTCCACTGATGTGCCTAGCTTAGCTAGAGAGCTGTTCTGGTTCTCCAGCATGTTATCATCTGCCCTAGTGTTATTTTCAGGATCACCGGTATCCTGACCACTTGCAAGTAGGGAGGAAGAGGTAAACACATGAAACAGAGAGTGACAGTGATACCGCATTCCTGGTAAGGGGCTGTGCCAGTTACACTGATGATATTGTGGTGCTGCTTTGGTGCCTTTCTATGACCCTTGAATGCATAGGCAGGGTTTGGCATTGAAAAGGCCCACTGAGAGGGCACGTGAGTTGATGTCCAATAGCACAGGTGACAGAGACTGTTCTGTTTAGAGGGAAGTGATAGGGGGGTGGGATACCACCTGGAAAGCAATTACATGCCAGGTACAGCTCTGTGGGCCAGCTTGCTATACCCAGACCTGCCTTTTGGCATTGTAATGTCTTTACCATTTCACAATGTGTATTCACGAGAACCCATAATGCATGGCTCCAGGGCCATTGTGACTGTCCAGGCCATCACATGGCTGACATCCACACAGATTAGCAGGTAGCAGGTATACTCCACAATGCTGGACATAAAGGGGCATCTATGGCAGTGCAGGAGGGCTTAGAGTCATCTGGCGGGTGGAGGTGCTATAGCAGTGAGGGATGCAGATGTGTCTACGTGAAGCAATCAGTGCTATAGGACTCCATGTGCAACAGCTATTCATGGGAGTGAAAGTTCAGTCAATAGAGATACCCTCACAATTGCTTGCTGATCTTTCTGACAGTTCAGTATGTGTCTTGCAGCTGTAAAACAATCACTCTGTCATTGGGAAGCCCTAGAGCTATCGAGGTCCCTGACATCTGACAGAGATTCCTCAGGGCAGTCACCATGACCCAATGATCCAATTCAGTGAGAACTGATGACTGACTGTTAGCACCTGCCACCGCTGCCTTGCATTTGGCATGGTGTCGCATACCTTTCCATTTTGGCTTCACGTCCTCGATGTTCCACTTTTTGTGATACACTGCATTTATCTTCGCACTGGCAAAGTGCAATAGTTGCTCTCTGTGATGTGCATTATAATGTGCATTGTTGGTACCAAAGAGAATGTGGTAAGTACTTGTAGACTACTTTCACATAATGATTCCATTGTATAAAAGCTATACCAAATCTCATCAAGGCAACACTACTATAAAAGTATGATAGGAAGAAAAAAAGAAGATACATACTGACTGCACATTGCCCAGAATAAAAAGGTGCCCACCCGTAGCTTATGCACTAGGACCAAACCTTCAGGATAAGATAATCTCCCTAATGCAGCTATAAGCCATGGTGAACTTGTTCATGGATCCACTGTAGCAGAATATAAACCACAGAAACTAATGAGAAAACTAAGAGAGCTGAAAACTGTTAGGTGGGCTCCTGAAGAAAAAGAAGAGATAATGTACTGCTACTATTATGCCACAAACCCTGTATTTGATTACAGAGGATATACATAGAGAGCTCGCCAAAAAATGGAAGAAAGAGATAAAATCCCAAAAGAAAAACTATAAAAGGCTATTGATGCAAATATAAGATCTCTGATTGGGCAAATTATAGAAAAGTATCTAAGTTTTAAAACAGTGTTGCATAGAGAAAGAGATCATGGGTTCAAGAAGGAGTTCAAAGAAAGATGCCACAGGAACCAGCACTCTTAGATGAGGCAACAAAGGACATATCTGAAGATGATGAGAACATTGACCTGGAGAGACAGACTTGCATGAGACAGCATGAGGAGGAAATGCAGGATGGCCCAGTTTTGTATAGCACTTAATCCTTTGAATGCACTTCTTAACTCTTTGGGGTATGGTTTTAGCCTTAACCCTAAAGCTGCCAAAGCAGGGGCAGCTCAAGGCAATCTGCTGTCTGAGGCGAAAGATGAGATGGTGCCCCCCCCCATACCTGTAGAGGGGGCGGTGCTTTTTCAAAACTCCAATCAGGGGACTGAACCAAACAAAAAACTGATTAGATTATATGGAGGAAATGCAAGATGTTTGCACACTGAGGAACTAAAAGAGAGCGAGAACCACAGCACAGTTTATAAAACTAAATTATAACTCATTTTTATTTTGTTGTTATAAACTGCCTTATGGTTATTGCTTTTTCTTTTTCAGCATATATTTTGCATCCACAGAACCCCCTTCAATAGTGGGTGCACAGCAGAACCAGGACATTCACCCACAGAACTCAATATCTTAAAAAAAAAAAATCGGATTCTGGAGGCGGAGCCAGCAGGAAGCCAGCATGGTCGCGTAAGAGTGGTTCTCCCGGTTGATGACATTCAGCCTAGCCCCTCATCGGTGATATTGCTCCCCCAAATTGGAGATTCAACAACAGGCTAACGAGAGAGCATGTCTGGAGGCAAGCAGACGCGACTGGAATTTGCGAGCTCGACAGCTTCGGGCTCAAAAAGATCCAAAACGGATCCCCTTTCGCCGCACAAAATGGCGCCTGGGCAAGATCAGCCGGAGGGCATTAAGGAGCTGTTGCAAGAAGTAAGAGCTGTCAGGGCTCGCGTGGAGGCGAATGGCGATTCCCTTGCCGAGCTGCAGTCAGATATGAAAACTCTGGGCGCGCAGTTGCAGACGCTGAGGGTCAGAGTGGAGACCGTAGAAGCCACGGCGACGGCACAGGGCGAGCAGCTTAAAAGTTTTGCCAGGGCGGCCCGGAAAATAGACTGGCTGGAGCGAAACCTTGAAGACATGAGGAACAGGGCTCGCCGAAACAACGTGCGCATAATAGGCTTAAGAGAGGGCGTGGAAGGGGGCGACCCAGTTCGCTTCTTGGAGAGCCTCCTGCCTACATTGCTTAAGCTAGATCTTAAGTTTCCGCTAGAAATTGAGAGGGCTCATCGCACCCCGACAACTGTGGCTAAACAGAACACAAGGCCGAGACCAATGATTATGTGTGTTTTGAGGCACCAGCAGGTCCTGCAAATCTTTGAGGCCGCAAGGAAGCAGCAACCGATCCAGCATGAGGGTCAGAGAGTGGCCTTTTACGTGGATTTCTGCAAACACACTGTTGACAAAAGAAGGCAGTTTCTTGCCTTGCGACCGAGGCTACAGCGGCTGCAAGCGCGCTACGGGCTCTTTAATCCCGCGCGGTTCAAAGTCACGTTAAACAATGTCACCAAATCGTTTGACGACCCAGCAGTTCTGCAGCAGTTCATTGAGGACCAGGAAGCACTGGCGATGCAACTAACCTGAAACGGACTGTGAGCTTGTTCTCTTTTTTGGACTGCGAGCTTGCTTTTGGGCCGGATCAGAGCAGTGGAGTTCAATGCACGGAACACGCAGCGTTAAAACAGTGATAGTTTCCTGCTCTAGCCCTGGCGTGCTGGAAGGATTGCATTATTGGGGGGGGCAGTGATGGCTGGTGGGGGGGGGTTACTATTATTTTGGTTTTCTTCTTCTTGAGTATACACAACCGGGCTGCGCTATGCTGTAATAGTGCTTTTGCTGTCTCACCCAGTTATTTTTTGTTGTGGGTTTTGGGGAAAAGGCTCTCTGGGGGGTTATGAATATTTGGTACCTTATTTTCTTAGGTTAAATACTGCTGTTAATCTCCCTTGTAGTGGCTGGAATGGCTAAAACGTTAAAGATATTATCTCTGAATGTTAAAGGTATGAACTCTCCGATAAAACGGAAAAAGATTATGGCCTACTGCAAGCGTCAGAACGCTGATATTATTTTCCTACAAGAGACTCATTTATCCCTGAAAGAGACCTTTAAATTGGAGAGCAATGTATATCAGTTAGTGGGCTCCTCCCCAGTAGCTCACAAGAAAAATGGTGTGGCTACACTGGCCAAAGTCTCGCTGAGCTGCAAGATCATACAAGCTAGCAATGATGAAGAAGGGAGGTGGGCGAAGTCATTGCTATCGATTGGAGGTGTTCAGCTCTTACTCATTAACATTTATGGGCCCAATAGAGATGATCCTGTCTTTTTCTGTAATTTAAACGAGAGCATACAGAGGGAGGGGGAACCCTTAACTATTTTGGGTGGGGACTTTAATCTAGTAAGGGATGCTCTGATAGATCGGAATCCGGGGAGAGTTGAGCGCTCCTCTCGGGCGAGCCTGGCGCTCTCAGTTCTCATGGATGCGTGTGAGTTGGTGGATATCTGGAGGCTGATTCACCCGAGTGATAAAGATTACTCCTTCTTTTCCCCCATACATAATTCCTCGTCACGTATTGACTTTTTCTTAATATCTAAGACCCTGGTCTCGGATAGCTGTGCGGCAGAGATTTTAAGTGTAACAGTTTCAGACCATGCAGCCATTACGATTACTGTGGAGGTTCCAGATATTGAGAAGCCACAACCAATTTGGTCTTTTAGCAGAGCCTGGCTAGCAGAGCCCACATTTCAAGAAGAGGTTAGGGCAACTATCACCTCTTACTTTCAAGAGAACAAATTGAGGGAGTCGGCCAGCTGGGCCTGGTGGGAGGCCTTCAAGGCTTCGCTGAGGGCCACAATTACTAGTTTTAAGATCAAAGAGTCTAAGCGGCGTAAAGCCCACTTAGTGGCTCTGGAAAGCCAGATTAAGGCGGGTGAACGTTTGTGGTGGAAGCAGCCAGCACCTGGCCTCCTTCTATGACTACAGAGATTGCGATTCCAATACAATGAAATTCTCAGTTCAGAAGTTGAGCAGGTAGGCGGCCAGATATCATATAGAACAGAATAAGGCAGGAAGGTTGCTCGCAAGCTCCGCCAGAGGACAGCGTTGCAAATCTAGGATTGCTGCCATTGTAGATAGTCATGCTGTGCGACAGACCAAGAGTGCTTGCATTGTTGAGGAATTTTCTAAATTCTACAGGGCTTTATACTCATCTGAGATACAGGTCGATTTAGAGGATTTTAGGGAGTTTGTTGGTAGATTGGATCATCCTGTACTGGCGGAGCAGCAAGCCGTGAGCCTCGGGAAACCCATATCTGGAGACGAACCTAGCGCAGCAATTAAATCTATGCCTCAAGGGAAAGCAGCAGGCCCGGATGGCCTCCCCTCCGAATTTTATGCAGTTTTTGGAGCTGACTTACAACCTTATTTGCTAGAATACTATGAAGAGTTAGGGGAGAGTCAAGGTCAGACTGGCCTGTTTTCCGATGCCATTATAACCGTCCTTGAAAAGCCCGGAAAAGACCCTAGTAATGTGGGAAATTATAGGCCCATCTCTCTTCTAAATGCCGACTACAAAATATACACGAGCGTTTTAGCGAAGCGGTTGTGGTCGGTTATAGGAGAGGTGGTGCACCCGGACCAGTGTGGTTTCGTGCCCGGAAGGTCCACATCGGATAATGCTCGTCTGTAATAATGATATCAATATAAAAATTGAAATACGCTACCTAGGAGTAATACTAGACAAATATCTCAATATGGACACACATATAAGAAATATAACAAAAAAAGTTTATTTTAAACTAAAAGTCTTAAAACAACTCCGCCCCCTAATGCATCTACAGGATTTTCAACGTATAATACAAGCTATAATAACTCCCCATTTCGATTTTGCGAACTTAACCCTACTAGGCATAACTAAACAAAATCTAAAAAAACTCCAACTAGCACAAAATGCAGCAGCAAGGACTATCATGAATGCCCCACCATTCCAACATATAACACCTATTGTAGAGAATCTACACTGGGATTCAATGCCGGATACATTATAAAACTCTTTTAACTACTTACAAAGTCTTGAACAACACAGCACCTCTTACTCTAAACAACCTTATTAACAAAGAACCCAATCATAATCTCCAAAGGCGAGACCAACTAAACAAACTTATAACACCAAAGGAATTTATAAAGGCCAAAAAATCAACAAACAAGAAAGCATTCTCTCATGCTGCCCCTATAATTTGGAACAACACTCCATCGGAATTAAGATCCTTACCTCAAATCATGGAGTTCAGGAAAAAACTCAAAACTCACTTATTCTCAACATACTACGGATCCTTGTCGAACTCACCTATTCAACAGGAAAAAGGATAGCTTCACCAGCTGACATATCCCAGCTTTGAACTGGAATAAATGAGAAAACCCCAAACCGACGATCTCAAAAACATACATACCTGTACATAGTTAATATTTGGTTCTTTGTATATAGTTAACAATTGTAAAATTGAATTTCTTTGTAGTTTCACAATGTTATCTGTAAAAGCAGCTTTGCCTGTTTACTGTTGTTCCATGTAAACCGCAACTGATCAATGGAAGGTGCGGTATATAAAAACTCGCTAATTAAATTAAATTAAATTGTTATGTAACCTACTCGATAGGGCAGCAGTGGTTCCCAGCCCGTATGTAGCCCTTTCCCTTGACGCGGAGAAGGCATTCGATAGATTGGAGTGGCCTTTCTTATTTTTTATCTTGAAATGGTTTGGACTTGGAGAGGGGTTTATTAAAAAGGTTCAGGTGTTATATGCCAAAGCGACAGCGCGTATAGCGGCGAATGGCATCCTGTCTCGCTCTTTCTCGTTGCACAGAGGCACCAGGCAAGGATGCCCTCTTTCCCCCTTGCTTTTCAATTTGGCAATGGAGCCTCTGCTCCTCGCGTTTCGACAGCACAGCAGTCTAGAAGGTATTGTGGGGGGGGGGAGTCAGCGGTGAAATTG
The DNA here is from genome assembly GCA_033557465.1 of Ichthyophis bannanicus. Classification (NCBI taxonomy): domain Eukaryota; kingdom Metazoa; phylum Chordata; class Amphibia; order Gymnophiona; family Ichthyophiidae; genus Ichthyophis; species Ichthyophis bannanicus. The sequence goes on along the minus strand of CM066037.1, from coordinate 220,408,226 downwards.
TCGGCGTACGCAGACGACTTGCTCCTATTTGTTCAGCCGTCTGAAATACCTGCGGTACTAGACCTGATAGGGTCTTATTCCAAAGTCTCCGGTTATAAGATCAATTGGAATAAGTCGGTGGCCTTTCCGCTTAATAATGTTACTACTTCAGCAGAGATGGCTGGCTTTCCTTTTAAGTGGGAGGCTGACTGCATTAAGTATCTAGGCGCTTGGTATTGTTCTTCGGTAGAAGTTATGGTTCAAAAGAACGTCGAGGAGTTGATGCAGGTGATTCGGGGGAAGACTTTAGCGTGGTCCATTCTCCATTTCTCCTGGTGGGGCAGGCTGGAGCTCATTAAAATGATTTTGGTGCCAAAAATTAATTATGTACTGGGCATGCTCCCTATCCTTCTGCCGAACAGTATATTTGTCAAGTTGGAGAAATGTCTCACTAGCTTATTGTGGAAAGGTGCTCAGCCGCGCATTGCACTTCGAAAGCTTAAGGCTGCTAAGGACGAGGGGGGTGTGCAGTTTCCGGATCTTTATTTGTACCATCAGGCCTTACTATTGAAGCAAGGAGCTTTGTGGCTCGAGTCGGGGTCGCTTGCGTCGCGCCCAGTATGGTTAGAGTTTGAGGCGGGGGTGTCCGCTCCCTACCCCTTGTCGTCGCTGTTAGGAGCCTTGCTGCCGGATTGGCTTAAGGCGGGGGGTGTCATTAAGGCAACGCAGGATGCCTGTTTAAACTTGGTCCGGCGGATGGTAAATGATCATTTGCCCTCGGGAGCGTCTCCGTTATGGTGGAACCCACTGTTTCGAATCCGTGGCAAGATGTTTGCATGGAAGGCCTGGCAAGAGCGAGGGGTATGGACGCTTGGCCAGTTGGTTGGGTCGAGCGGCTGGAAGGATTTCGTTGCATTACAATCAGAATATTCCTTATCAGATGCCAATTACTTTAAGTGGGCACAACTCAAGCATTATATTACTGCCTCCAACATTAACGTGATGGAGTTGGTAGGCGAGAGCGGGTTGTTAAAAGGGCTTCGGGATACAATTGGGCAGCAGGGAGCCCTCTCTAAGATCTATGCATCGCTCAGGGACCATGCCTCACAAAGGCTGCTCGGATTGTCGAGAGTTTGGGAGTCAGATGCGTCTGGCCCGGCTTCCGCTGGCGCTTGGAAGCTATTATGGGGTCCCGTAACAAGGGTCTCTAGGTCGGCAGCAATTACGCAGGCACTATACTTTTTCATGCATAGGGCTTTTATCACCCCAGCGAAGCTGGCCAAGTGGGACAAGGGGGCTTCCGGTAAGTGTTGGTCCTGCCAGGCCAGCGTGGGAACATATTCACACATGTTCTTTGATTGCCCCTTTATCAAGAGTTTTTTGAATCAGGTTTGGGGGAAAATTTGTTCCATCCTAAAACTGTCCTATCGGCTTACATGGAGAGTGATGTTTTTAAGATCCCTCGCGGTGTACCCGGTCAAAGGACACGGGCAGGGCCGGCCCGTCCATTGAGCGAGAATGTTTTTTGCACAGGGCCCCGTGTTTCAGGGCGCCCCACGCAAAAAACATTCTGATCCAAAAGTAACATGAAAATAAAATAGAAAAAAGCTGTCTGCTGCTGCTTCCGGGGCCACCGCGGCAGAATCGAGTGTGCCGCGGGGCCCCCCCTGTGCCCGGCAGAGCCTGCCCTCCCCTGTATCACCTATCTTTCAGCTGCAGTCAGTCACACACGCCGGCTTTCAGAACGCGAGGGGAGAGTTTCTCCCTCGCTGCTCTGTTAAGCCCGCGGGGGCTGATGGGAACTCCCATCAGCCCCCGCGGGCTTAACAGAGCCGCGAAAGGGAAACTAGTCCCTTTGCGCTCTGAAAGCCGGCGCGTGTGACTGACTGCAGCTGAAAGAGAGGTGATACAGGGGAGGGCAGGCTCTGCCGGGCACAGGGGGGGCCCCGTGGCACACTCGATTCTGCCACGGCGGCCCCGGAAGCGGCAGCAGACATCTTTTTTTTATTTTAAATTTTCCCTGGGCTGGGCTGGGCTGGGCTGGGGGGGGTTAGGAGTGGTGATGGGTGATGGGCGCTGGTGGGGGGGTTAGGAGTGGTGATGGGCGCTGGGGGGGGTCGGAGTGGTGATGGGCTATGGGGGGCTTAAACTAAAAATTTGGTGATGGGGGATTAGGACTGGAAAAGGGCTGGTGGGATTAGGACTGGGAGTGGGCTGATGGGGAGGTTAGGACTGGTAATGGACTATGGGGGGGGCTTAAACTAAAAATTGGGTGATGGGGGATTAGGACTGGAAATGGGCTGGTGGGATTAGGACTGGAAATGGGTTGATGGGGGGTTAGGACTGGTAATGGGCTATGGGGGGCTTAAACTAAAAATTGGGTGATGGGGGATTAGGACTGGAAATGGGCTGGTGGGATTAGGACTGGGAGTGGGTTGATGGGGGGTTAGGACTGGTAATGGGCTATGGGGGTCTTAAACTAAAAATTGGGTGATGGGGGATTAGGACTGGAAATGGGCTGGTGGGATTAGGACTGGGAGTGGGCTGATGGGGAGGTTAGGACTGGTAATGGGCTATGGGGGGGCTTAAACTAAAAATTGGGTGATGGGGGATTAGGACTGGAAATGGGCTGGTGGGATTAGGACTGGGAGTGGGCTATGGGGGGCTAGGACTGGTAATGGGTTAGGGGGGTTGCTAGGACTGGAAATGGGCTGAGTGGAAGGGGGCTTGAACTGCAAATAGCTGATGGGGACGGGGCTTGGAATGGAAATGGGCTGAGGGGAAGTGGGGGGCTTGAACTGCAAATAGCTGATGGGGAGGGGGACTTGGAATGGAAATGGGCTGAGTGGAAGGGGGCTTGAACTGCAAATAGCTGATGGGACGGGGGGCTTGGAATGGGCTCTTAGGGGAGGGAGCTAGGACAGGAAATGGGCTGATGGAGGGGCTAGGATAGGACTGGGAATTGGGTGTTGGGGGGAGCTAAGATTGGAAATGGGCTGTGGTGGGGGCTTGGATTGAAATGGACTCATGGAGGGGCTAGAACTGGAAGTAGGCTCATGGGGGGCTTGGATTAGAAATGGGCTGAGTGGAGGGAAGCTAGGATTTAACATGGGCTGATGGTGGGGCAAGGAAAGGACTAGAAATGGGCTGATGGGAGGCTGGTATTGGAAATGAGCTGATGAAGGGACTCGGATAGGACTGGAAATGGATGGGGGAGCTAGGACTGGAAATGGACTGATGGGGGGCCAGGACTGGAAATGGGCTGATGTGGGGACTAGAAGGGAGCGGATACTGGGTGGGGCTGGAACTAAAAGGGAGCTGATGTTGGGGGAGATTAGAAGGGGATGGGGCTGGGAGAGTGAAATGGAGAGGGGAAAAATGTTTTGTGTGGGAGGGAAGAAAAATGTACAATTGGCCGGGTATTGGGAGACTAAGTGGGGATTGAGGATGGAGGGGTAAAATTTGAGTGGATGAAATAGGAATGAGGAAAGAGCAAAAGGAGAAAGATTATTATGTTAAAGCAGATGTAGAGAGAGAATGGAAAAAAACTAGAAGAGAAGAAAGGACAAATGGACAGCAGACGATGGAGAGATAGCAGAAGACACAAATAAACCAGAAGAAAGTGGCTGGAACAATTGCAACTGAAAAAAAATGCACAAAAGGTACAAAGATATCTCTTTATTTTGAATTTATTAACTGGAATATGTCAGCTCTGGGAAATGTGCATCATTAATATCTGTGCTTTGTTTAGTACAAGAGGAAATTAATTTATAGTTTTATTTCTACATTGTTGTTGTACATTCCAAGTTTGGCTTTTAGGGTTCCCAGTTTAATTATTGTCTTCCTGTTTTTAAATTGTGATTCCTTGTTTGGTGATGGTCTATGTTCTGCATGTGTAACTGAGCTGAGGTATTCTGTTTATGTAATTCCTATTTGACATTGTCACTTGTTCTCTTTCCCCAGTAGGTCATGTATTGTTATTCTCTGAAATGTATTGGTTTAATATTTGCAGTGTTGCCTTTTGATAGGTAGGGTATGGTGCTTTATGAGTCCTGGTAGTGCTGTTAGGATACGGTGGGTTTGCTATGGGTTCTAAATGGGCAGTGTTTGTAGTAGTTCCTAATGTGCCTGGCGGTTCGCACTGGATTATAGTAATGTAGAAATCTTTGTCTTTCTTTATCCATACACTCATGAAGAGGCATGTTTACTAAAAGTTAGTGTATGGTAACATTATGCAAATATTTATGCAAATGAGGCCCCTTATGCAAATGAGGCCCCGCACCGAGTCTCCGCACATGGCCCCGCACCCCCCTTGGGCCGCCCCTGGACACGGGGAGCGCTTTCTATTAAATTTCATGTTGGCCATTGCGATCAAGCAGATTTTGGCAAATTGGAAATCTTTCCCGAAACTCAGTTTGGCGCACTGGTGGAATTCGGTCTGTCAGTACTCCAAATACGAGAAATTATATAGTAAACTTTATCACCCGAGGGATGTGGAACTAAACTTTAAAAGATGGGAGATTTTGGATCAATATATTGCATGCTCAAAGGTTGTTCAGTAGGTGTTGCCTTAAAGGCCGACGCCATGTTTCGGCCGCTAACTCGGGGGCGCCCTTTTGGTGATCTGGGCTAGCGGTCGTTTGATACCCAGAGAGCCGGGTGTGGGGGGGGGGGGGGAATGGGGTATCTTGCTGTGTTTGTACTGTTATTTAGTGTTGTTAAAGGTTGAGGGTTTTTGTGTCTTTTTTTCTTTTTGAAATGATAAATAAAGTACTTAAAAAAAAAAATCGGATTCTGATCATCTCACTAACAACAACAGCAAACATTCTCCAGTACCAGGCATATTGTGACTAATACAAAACCCTACAACAAAGTCACTGAGTATCTATAGAGCAAATCTACCATACCATACCATATCAGCACCAACTTCCAAAACTCACATAAGGAGCCCCCCCCAAAAAAGCATCACTGTAAATACTACAGTGGGCCCTGAAACATCCATACACCTATTTGAAAATCTGAACATGTCAAATTACTACAGTACAGTATAGATCTTTATGTACAAACTCCATGTTAACAGAACACCTGGGCTGAGTCACACACTCAGAACACAGACCCTTACCAAGTACAGAATAAGTAACCACAATCTAAAGTAAAACTAAAAATATGTAGACAAAATTTAAACTGAAACCCCAAGAAGCCAGACTCCTCAAGCAGTGCAACATCAGATAAATAAGATATGCAGTTCCCCCATACAGTGTAAAATATAAAGACAACACAAAGTCAATCACTAAAATGAAATAAAATTATTTTTTCTACATTTGTTGTCTGACCATTTTATTCCCTGATCATGCTGGTCCCGATCTGAGGCTTCTGCTTTCCTGTCTTCTCTTAGCTCTCTTTCTGTGGTCTGTGGTCCATCTGCCATTTCTTACCTCTTCTTTTGTTTTCTTCACTTCTTTCTATCAGTCTATTTCCAGTTCCTAGTATCAGTCCCTTTCCAGTCCTCCCTCCCAGTACCTTCCAATGTCAATTTGCATTCCCATGGCTGCCACTGGTGTCCATTCCCTTCCAGTCTCTCTCCTTCCCCATTGTCCATCCCTTCTAGTCCAAATACCATGGCAGCCCCTGTAAGCATCCACTCCCTTCCAGTTCCATTCTCCCATCCCCTCGCATCAGCCCATTTGTAGCTCTAGCCCTCAGTTTTCTTCCAGGGCCAGCAGCTCTATTCTCCCCTCCCCGCTGGGCTCAACTTTAACAGAGCCGTGGGAAAGAAAGGAAAGGCAGTTCTTTCCCATGGCTCTGCAGAGCCGGGGCCACCAACCACCAGGCGTGCAGGGCCTCCCGTGGGGGCGAGGGGGGCAGTGGCAGGGGGTTGAATCTGTCGCTGCCGAGCGGCAGCAGTTTTTTCACTTTTTTTTTAAATTTACGTTTAAAGGTGGAGTGAGACGGCTGTTTTGGGGACATTTGTTGCCACCCCAAAACTTTGCCGCCTGAGGTGACCACCTCACTCCGTCTCATTATAGAGCCACCCCTGCTGTAGACCCCCACTGCCACTCTCTTCCCCTTTTTACATGGAATTTCTGTCCATAAAGATCCATAGTGTTTTCTATCCATAAAGATTTTATAGTGAATTTTATTTCCTGCAAAACCTTTATCCTGTTTGACTCAATGCTCTCTTTAACATATAGTGCCACCCCTTTACCTATGTGATCTACCCTATCATTGTGATATGGTTTATAGCAGGGGTCTCAAACTCAAATTGCTTTGAGGGCCAAATGAGGACTTGTAGAGTAACCCGGGGGCCGCACAAGACGCAGGCCTCATTTGCATAAGGGCATCATTTGCATAAATATTTGCATAATGTTACCATACACTAACTTTTAGTAAACATGCCTCTTAATGAGTGTATGGATAAAGAAAGACTAAAAGATTTCTACATTACTATAAACCAGTGCCAACCGCCAGGCACATTAGGAACTACTAGAAACACTGCCCATTTAGAACCCATAGCAAACCTGCCGTGTCCTAACAGCACTACCAGGACTCACAAAGCACCATACCCTAACTATCAAAAGGCAACACTGCAAATATTAAATCAACACATTTCAGAGAATAACAATACATGACCTACTCGGGAAAGAGAACAAGTGGCAATGTCAAATAGGAATTACATAAACAGAATACCTCAGCTCAGTTACACATGCAGAACATACACCATCACCAAACAAGGAATCACAATTTAGAAACAGGAAGACAATTAAACTGGGAACCCCAAAAGCCAAACTTAGAATGTACAACACTGTAGAAATAAAACTATAAATTAATTTCCTCTTGTACTAAACAAAGCGCAGACGTTAAAGATGCACATTTCCAAGAGCTGACATATTTCAGTTAATAAATTCAAAATAAAGAGATATTTTTCTACCTTTTGTGCATTTTTTTTTCAGTTGCAATTGTTCCAGTCACTTTCTTCTGGTTTCTTTGTGTCTTCTGCTAACTCTCCATCGTCTGCTGTCCATTTCTCCTTTCTTCTTTCCTAGTTTTTTTCCATTCTCTCTACATCTGCTTTAACATACTAATCATTCTCCTTTTGCTCTTTCCTCATTCCTATTTCATCCACTCAAATTTTACCCCTCCATCCTCAATCCCCACTTACTCTCCCAATACCCGGCCAATTGTAGATTTTTCTTCCCTCCCACACAAAATGTATTTCCCCTCTCCATTTCACTCTCCCAGCCCCATCCCATTCTAATCGTCCCCCAACATCAACTCCCTTCTAGCTCCTGCCCAACCCAGCATCCGCTCCCTTCTAGTCCCCGCATCATCAGCCCATTTCCAGTCCTAGCTCCCTCCCCTCACAGCCCATTTCCTTTCCAAGCCCCCCTCCCCATCAGCCCATTTCCATTCCAAGCCCCCTTCCACTCAGCCCATTACCATTCCAAGACCCTGTCCCCATCAGCTATTTGCAGTTCAAGCTCCCCCTTCTACTCGGCCCATTTCCAGTCATAGCACCCCCCCCAGTCCATTACCAGTTCTAGCCCCCCCCCCTAGCCCATTATCGGTCCTAAGCCCCCCAACAGCCCACTTCCAGGCCTAACCCTTCCATCGCCCCATCTTCATTCTTAGCCCCCCCATAACCCCATTTTCAGTCTTAGGCCCCCAGTCAGACCACCTCCAGTCCTAACCCCCATCTGTCCATTACCAGTCCTAACCCCCATCACCCCATTTTCTTTTTTTTTAATTCTTTATTTTCGTTTTATAACAACAAAGGAAAGGAAGACATACAGCTAAAAGACAAATACATACATAGAATGAGATACATACACCAAAGTAAACCCCTACCACCCCCCTCCCCCCTGCTTCTTCTCTAGAAAACTAATCATTCCCGAAACGGGCGTGTGTGTACTGACATTATTGTGTTACAAAACCCAACGGTGATCTGAAACATGATGAGTGTACATTAAACAGACATGTCGGAGCAATGAGCAGATTGTACATAATCATTGAGCATCTGCCATTTAGACAAGCGAGAGTGAGTTTGGGTATGGGGAATAGCTCTCCGAGATATCTGCTCATATTTACTATATAGGCAGACAAGGTTCCACCATTCATTGACAGTAAGTCGAGAGCTATCCTTCCAATTCCTCGTGATTAAACATATAGCTATACCCAGCATGAAATCAAGGAGAAAGCGACCCTTCTTAGGAAGAGAGGGGACCTCCGCCACTGAGCGGAGTCCCACAATCTTCCAAGAAAGAGGCTCGTGGAGGTGTAAGATAAGTTGAATACGACCCCAGACCCGCCCCCAGTAAACCTGTAGTTGAGGACATTCATAAATAACATGAGCAAGGGTTCCCACAGCAGTATGACAAGACCAACACTGGTCCCTAGCAGTTGTGTTCCATTTGGCTATTTTTTCTGGAGTATAAAAGCATCTATGTGCAAAAAAGAAGAGAGTTTGGGTAACTGAGGCAGATCGGGAAACCCGCACTACTTTGCTCCAGAAAAAGCTCCATTGCACAGGGGTTAAAGTGGTTTGCAGTTCGCGCTCCCAGGCTTGTTGGGCTCTACAAGTAGCAGTATCTGTACCCTGACATAATAGTTTATAAAAGTTAGAGGCTACCCCATGTGTACTACTAATAGAGTGAATTAGGTCTAATAGCCCGTCTTCAGTAGAGACAGAGGGTGGCAGGATTTGAGCACTTTTGAGGCAGTGTTGAAGCTGCATCAATTGAAAGTAATGGTTCGCTGGTAACGCAAATTCCTTTTGTAAATCAGAAAAGGTTTTCCAACGAGCTGCAGAGAAGAGCTGTTGGGGTGTCCAGATCCCCCTAGAGTACCAGGGTTTCCATGCTATCGTTCTATTTAGGACTTGAATTCTGGGGTTATTCCACAGCGGGAGTCCATCCTGAGGACATACGTTTGGGCCCAGTGATAGAATGAGAGTATTAAAGGCCGCAAGAGTATCAACAATCATTGGGGGATGGCGGGTGTCTACTTGATGGGACATACCGGGGAGATGGATCAACGGAATTGGGTTACTAAGCTCCTCTTCTATGTCAAGCCAAACTGGTCTGCTGTCTGTCGAGGCATCTAGCCATCGGGCACCTTGTTTAAGTAAGAAGGCTTGATGATATTTGAGAAAATCAGGAAAGCGGGTACCCCCTAGTTCCTTCGCAGACTGTAGTTTTTTGCTTAGCTATCCTTGGTGGTTTGCCCTGCCAGAGATAGCGGACGAGAAGGCCCTCAATATCTTTGTAGGTGCGTAGCGGGAGTAAGCATGGCAGCATTTCTAAAATATAGTTCACCTTGGGGACTATCATCATTTTCACAGTTTCTAGGCGGCCCCACCATGTAAGGGATAAGGGAGACCAACGATTTGTGAGCTCACGGACTTTGGAGACTACCTCTTTGGCATTAAAACTAATAGTGTCTTCTAAAGGAGAACAGTAATGGACCCCAAGATATTTCACCATGCGGGATTGCCAAAGGAAAGGAAAGGCCTGCATGTCAGCCTCATGTACCCAGCGGTTCCGTGGGGAATGCTACGGAATTGGTCCAGTTTATTTTATAGCCCGATAATTGCGAGTATCCATCAATCAGATCCAAGACAGCTGGAACCGAATCAAGGGATACGAAGAGCATAAGGTCATCTGCATATGCAGAGAGTTTAATCTCTCTGTGACTGAAGGGGACACCACGAATACGTGCAGACTGTCTAATAAGGAGGGCGAGGGGTTCAAGAGCAAGATCAAAGAGCATTGGTGATAGGGGGCAACCTTGACGCATGCCTCTTTGGAGATTAAAAGGCTGAGACTTAATAGCATTTACACAAATACTGGCAACGGGTTGAGTGTACATGACTTGGAGGTATCGGAGGAAGCCCTCCCCAAAGCCATACCATCGGAGAACTGCAAATAAAAAGGGCCATTCTAGGCGATCAAAGGCTTTTTCAGCATCTAGGGAAAGACCCACCCAGGGGTGGTCCAAGTTGGCAGCACTGGAGAGCACATGGCACAAGGTCCGAGCATTGTCAGCGGTGGATCGGCCGGGTATAAAACCGCATTGGTCGGGATGGATTAAGGTGGCCATCCTGTCAGACAACCGGGAGGCCAAGATCGTTGCGAAGATCTTATAATCGGCATTAAGTAGGGAGATTGGACGATAGTTGGCGGTTAGCAGCGGGTCTCTGCCTTCTTTCTCAAATACTACCACATTAGCTGCAGAAAAGGATCCCAAAGAGGATGTATCTACCGCAAGGGCAGTAAAATAGAGTTTTAAGTAGGGTACTAAATCTGCACTGAACGTATTGTAGAATTCGGTCGGGAGACCATCAGGCCCGGCGGCTCGACCCGAGGCTGTGCGTTTTAGGGCAAATTGGATCTCTGAAGTAGAGAAAGGTTCATCTAGCGCATCCCTATCAGCTTCAGAAAGGGTCGGCCGCTGAATATCAGAAAACAATCGCTCGAAGGTCTCTGATGAGAAATCACATTCAGATTGATAGAGACGGGTATAGAAATCCCGAAAGAGTTCTATGATATCGGAGTCTGTGGTCAGTATGCCCCCTCCCTGTGGGGCTCGAAGGGCCGCTACGCGTTTGGCTTCTTTTTGACCTTTCAAGGCATTGGCTAAAAGTCGACCGGCTCGGTTGCTTTCACGGTAGTATGTCCCTCGTTGAAGCTCAATACTCTTAGAAGCTGCAGTTGAGAGGATTGCATTATATTGAAAACGGAGACGCTGTAAGCGAACTAAGACGCATGGATCAGTACGGGAAGTTAGAACTCGTTCGCCTGCTTTGATTTGTTGGTCTAGTATAAGTAGCTGCTGTTTGCGTTGTTTCCGCAGGCGAATTTGATAACTGGTGATCGTTGCACGAATGGCCGCTTTGAAACCCTCCCACCAAGCCCAATTTGCAGTATCCTGGGGTAAATTAAAATGGAAGTAATCCTGTATGGCTGCGCGAATTTCTAACTGGAACTCTGGCTGAGTTAATAGGGCTCTATCAAAGAACCAGGCCCCCGAATTCCCTTGGGGTGCAGTAGTGTGTAATTGAAAAGAAATAGCAGCATGATCTGAAATATGTTGGGAGTGAATCTTTGCAGTGTCCACCTGAGGGACTAACAGTTTTGATATGAGAAAGAAATCTATACGAGACTGGGATTTATGAGGGGAAGAAAAGAAGGTAAAGTCAAGCTCATTGGGGTGTAGTAACCTCCATAGATCGACTAAAGCAAGATCTTTGATCACAGAGGTAAGCGTGGTATGACTCTTGGGGGGACCACTTGTCCTAGGACGCTGTTTGTCAATCAGAGGAACAAGAACTAAATTGAAATCACACCCTAATATCAATGAAGTATTAGCAGAGGCCATCGCAACCTGATCAATGGTAGCAAAAAACGCAGGGTTCATCCACATTAGGAGCATAAAGGCATATACATGTAACTTCAAGGTTACCTATCTTGAGGTGAGCTCTGGACCATCTACCTGCTGTATCTGAGCTAGTCGCAATAATAGTAGCATGCAGAGATTTCCTAACCAGTATGGCAACCCCACATTTCTTAGAAACGGCAGGAGAATAGGCGGCCACCATGTAAGGTTTAATATTGAGTTTAAGAGTTTCCTTCGAATTTAAATGCGTTTCTTGGAGGAAAATCAGATCCGCAGCTTCATGACTTAGATAGCTTAGGATTTTCTTCCGTTTTATTGGATTATTGATTCCTTTTACGTTCAATGATAAAATCTTACATGGTGCCATCGATCAGTAATAGACATTTTAGATAAGGGCGCTGGAAAACATACAACATAATCAGAAACTGTACAAAAATGATATAATCACCGAGTCTGCTGACTAATACACCCCATATTGAAAAGTATGTACCAAAGTAACTTAGAGAAGAAGCAAAACCCCCAATGAAAATGGCGACCATATGTCTGCGGGAGGAGGCCCTAGAGAGGAAGATAGAAACATAAAAAAGAAAAAAAAAAAAACACCAGAGTCCATAATTAACACTGTCTCTGATACTCATCGAGGCTACGATGGGTAGATGGAGTCGGGTCACAGATATCATCAAGATAAGGCAACAAACCGCCCTCGGCAGACTTTTGCTGAGCCGCGGCAAATCCAATATGGCAGGCACAGCGGACATGAGAATACTGGCAGGAATATTCTGGGAGTCAACGCATCAAGTCGGCTTCTTTAGCATCCAAAAACTCCGCTAGTAGATCAGGGTCCTCAAATGTTCTTGTCTGATTGTGAAGCGTGACTCGGAGCTTGGCCGGGTACATCAGGCCATAGCGTGCTTGTAGTTGTTGAAGCCTCGGCCGAAATTCCAGAAAGCGCTTTCGGCGGTCGACCGTGGGTTTAGCCAAGTCAGGATAGAAGGAGATCTTATGGCTCTCAAACTCCATATGGCCCTTTGCCCGAGAGGCACTGAGAATTTGCTCCACATGTTGATATCTCAAAAGTCGAAAGATGATAGGCCGCGGGGTCTTCCTGTTGAGCGTTATGTTTGTGGGTACACGATGAGCGCGATCGATCTCCAATTCTTTGGTAAAGGTGATTTGGAGCAAGGAAGGGAGGATTTTATATAAAAACTCCTTCATGTCTCCCGATTCCGCTCCCTCCGGTATGCCCACGAGTCGTAGGTTGTTGCGGCGCGCTCTATTATTGCCATCTTCCACTTCTTTCTGCAAGGCCCGCACCTGACGTTCAACTTTGTCGAGTTTGGACAACCGGACCGCGTGGGAGTCTAATACGCTCTCCATTTTGTCCTGACGCGAAGAGAGTCCCTCTAGCCTGCCTTGTAACACACCAAGATCTTCCCGCAGCGCTCGGAGTGCTTCACCGTTTGACTGCACGAGGTCCTTAACCCCTCTAATCTCTGCGAGGATTTCCTGCTGCATTTTGGGGCCCTCGCGCAAAGCCAGCCCCTTCTGCGGAGACGGGGGTTCAGTTTTGGAGCGTTTGCTGTGAGAAGCCGCTGGAGATCCAAATTCCAGGCGCATAGGTTTGGTCCCCGCCATCTCACCAATGTGCCCCGGCAAGATCAGAGCAGAAATTCAAGTATGTCCGGTGTTAATTCAGGATTCTGAGTAGGCCTCTCGGGAGCCTCAGCGTTATGCGACCATCCCGCTGGACATCGGGCTCCGCCCCCCCCCATCACCCCATTTTCAGTACTACCCCCCCCCAGCCCCCATCAAGTCCTGCTCCCCCCCTACATCAAGTCCTGCTCCCCCCCCCACAAGTCCTGCTCCCCCCCCACATCAAGTCCTGCTCCCCCCCATCAAGTCCTGCTCCCCCCCACATCAAGTCCTGCTCCCTCCCAGCCACACATCAAGTCCTGCTCCCCCCCCCCATCAAGTCCTGCTCCCCCCCCCATCAAGTCCTGCTCCCCCCCCCCCACCCCCCCCCCCCCCCCCCCAGGGAAAATTAAACTTTAAAAAAAAAACGGCTTCTGCTGCTGCTGCTGCCGCTGCCGTGGCCGGCAATAGCAGCAATATCGCAAGTCCCGCGGGCTCCCCCCCCACCCGGCAGATCCCTTCCTGCTTGCCTGCCAGTTCTCCGCTTCGGCTTTCAGAGCCACGAAGGGAGAGCTTCTCCCTCGTGACTCTGTTAAGCCCGCTGGGGCAGATGGGAAATTTCCCATCTGCCCCGGCGAGCTTAACAGAGTCGCGAGGGAGAAGTTCTCCCTTCGCGGCTCTGAAAGCCGAAGCGGAGAACTGGCAGCATTGGCAGGCAAGCAGGAAGGGATCTGCCGGGTGGGGGGGAGCCCGCGGGACTTGCGATATTGCTGCTATTGCCGGCCACGGCAGCGGCGGCGGCAGCAGCAGCAGAAGCTGGTTTTTTTTTTTTCCCCCCTATGCATCGCGGGCCGCACAAGGGTCTCTCGCGGGCCGCATGCGGCCCGCGGGCCGCGTGTTTGAGACCCCTGGTTTATAGCCTGGTATCACAGTGTCCCATTAGTTTATCTTCCTTCCACCAGGTCTCTGTGATGCCAAACATATCTAACCTTTCATTCAGTGCTATAAATTCTAACTCTCCCATCTTATTTTTTAGAATTCTAGAATTTGCATACAGGCATTTCAAAGTTTAAATTTTGTTCATATTAACAGTCTGGCTATCATATGATAGGGAGAATTTGGAATGTCAACTTGGTCTGTTTTTTACTTTCCCCCATCTTCTAGTCTAATACACTTTGGAAAGATCCAGAGAGGAGAGAGACTCCTCCTGCCAGACTGATGCAATGACTGACTTGATGGTCTCCATAAAGAAATGCGGGACTGAGTTTGGCATTGGCCGCCTTTAGGCCTGGACAAACCAGTAGGAAACTCCCTTCTTGAGCACCAGAAATAGATAGAATAACTCTTCTGACTCTGCTCTGCGGAGGGCATGGGTAAAAGAGCCTGCAGCTGCAGGTGGCACTGTAGAGCTTCCTCTGTTGCTGCTTGCTTGAGCAGAGAGCTGCAGGAAGACTCAAGGCATCCTGTGGCAGCTCTGCAAACTCCAGAGCATAGCCCTGACTGAGGATCTTGAGAATCCAGTAGTCTGACATGATGTGGTGCCTTTCTGTGAGAAACAGATGGAGCACCCCTCCCCAACTGACTGAATCTCGGAAGGAACCCACTGGATCTCATTATGGGGGCTTGCTGATTCCTGCAAAGGGAGCCATTGAGGTTTCAAGGACGTCAAGGGCCCCAAAAGGACTGACTTTTCTTAGACTTGGGCCCATAGGGGACTAGGCCTACTTGGATTCCTAGGAATCAGAGGGCATTGCCATGCTCTATGCAAAGCATTTTTAGCTTCTTGGGCTTATCTTCTCAGAGCCTTTGAGAATGAGCCTCACCCAGGTCAAACTTCTCCAATACTACCCCCCCCCCACACCCCGCCCCACAAAGAGCAACTTGCCCCTAAAGTGGAACTCGCTCCACCATAGCTTAGAGACAAACATCACTCGACCAATACTGGATCCTAAGCCACCACCCAGCCACTACTACCACTGTCATGGATTTAGAGGAGATGCTGATCAAGTCATACAGGACATCAGCCACATATGCAGTTTCAGATTCCAATCTCACCATCTCTGGGCTATCAGGATCCAATAGGAGAGGACTCAGGTCACTAGGTCTGTACACAAGGCAACCTGAGAGCCTAAGGCAGAAGCCATTAAGGCATTCTTAAGGAGGGCCTCTACCCACCTATCATGAGACTCCTTGAACACAGTGCCCCCTTCTTTTTTTTTATATTTCAATGTTTATTCAACCAATCAACATATAACAGTGTTTAAAGCCCACAACATTTTACCCCATTTTCTGCCCCCACCCTCCCCCTCCACAAAATGATAATCTACCCCTCGCCTATTTCTAACTTAATCACATTTCACCGATATCCCTTCTCCCTCCCCTCTCCCCTCCCCTTCCCATCCCCTAAGACACGCCATAACTCCCCCCAAACTCTTTTGAACTTATCCACCCTCTCCCTCCTCGCCGCTGTTAACCTTTCCACAAGAACTATATACCGCAGTCTCCCCTCATACTTCTCCATACCAGACATCTCCTTCTGTTTCCATGTTCTGCTAGCTCACACCGAGCTGCACAGAGACAGGCCATTACCATTCGCCCCCCCCCATCCTTTATTGTCATTCCACCCCCCCCCCCCCATGATAGCAACCTTATACCCGGTGTCATCTCCACTTGTACCACCAACTTCTGCTGAATCCACCTTTGAATCCTACCCCAGTACCCCTGGATCTTTGGACACCCCCACCAAATATGCCAGAGAGACCCCACCTCCCCACACTCACGCCAACACAATGGAGTAACCCCTGGATATATTCTGTGCAATCTCTCCAGTGTATAATACCACAAAAACAAAATTTTATAATAGTTCTCCCGTATACTACTCGACCATGGTGCCTTCCTCACCTGATCCAACACCCGCCTCCAATCAGTGCTTGTCATCTTCTTTCCAAGATCCCTCTCCCACTCTTCCATGTACCAAAATTTCCCCTCCTGTTGTCCCCTTACCCCCTTATATAATGCTGAAATCAGCCCTTTCGTACCTGTCCTCCCATACCACACCTCCTCCACTATGGAAACATCCCTATCCAACCCCTCTTTCCCCAAAATCCCCTTTAGGAAAGAACCTGCCAGAAAGTATGCAAACCTGTCCTTATCTTCCAACCCATACTCCCTCCGTACTGCTTCAAAATCCTGCAATTCTCCTTCCTCTACCAACTGATAGTAACACTCCAACCCCTTGCGACTCCATTCATCAAAGCGTCCTCCTTCCCAGCCCAGTTGAAAGGATTTCCACCCTCTCCATGGTGTCATCAATGAGAACCCATTCCCCCTATTTTTAATATCCTGCACACGAACCTTATCCCACACCTCTACCACATGCCTCATAGCTGGTGTACCTATCCCCATTTCCCTCCGCTCTGCCCTAGGTGCCCATAGCCAGGCTTCCAACCTTTCTCCCTTCACCCTCGCCCTTTCTAGCTGCACCCTGTGTTTCACCCCCTTACTAGTCCTCCAGTCCATCACATGTCTTACTTGCACCGCTTTATAATAATCCCCCAAATTTGGAACCCCCAACCCACCCTCTTCTTTAGAGGTATACATAACCTCCCTTGGTATCCTTGGAGGTTTCCTTTTTCAGATATACTGAAAAACCTTTCTTTGCAACACCCTCATCACTCCCTCAGGGATTCCTACTGGTAGAGTCTGAAATAGGTATAGCAATCTTGGTAAGATATTCATTTTAACCCCCGCTATCCTTCCTAGCCAAGAGATTTCATACCTCATCCACCCCTCCAAGTCTTTATGAATTTTTCCTAAGATTCTCGGATAATTGACTGTATACAGTTCCTCATACTTCGCCGGGATCTGCACTCCCAGATAACTCAAGGATTTCCTAACCCATCTCAGAGGATAGTCCCATTTCAGTTGCTCTTTCACCTCCTTCGCCCCTTTCACCTTCAACACCTGTCTTATCTATATTCATTTTAAATCCCGACACCCCCCCACAAACCTTTCCACCTCCCTCATTACTTCCGGTAAAGACACCTGCGGCTTGCTAATATACAGCAAGATATCATCCGCATATAAGGATATCTTAGGATGAACTCCTCCTCTTTCCAATCCATGGATCTTATCATTTGCCCTTATCCTTTCCGCTAATGGCTCCACCACCATTGCGAATAGCAAGGGTGACATCGGGCACCCCTGCCTGGTCCCTCACTCTAATCCAAAGTCTCCTGAATAACTCCCATTAATTTTAACTCGTGCACGTGGCCCTGCATATAAGCCCTGAATCCATTTTTCAAAATTCGGCCCACACCCCATTAAGTAGCGAAATTGGTCGGTATGAACTACAGCTCATAGGATCTTTCCCTGGCATTTCCAGACCCTCTTGCGCCTCCTCCATCCCCCCGTCCTCTGACACTGCAGTTCTGCCTCTTTAAGCAATTTACCCAGCTTCTCCTCCTTCTGCTGCCTGGCCCTTTTCCTTTTTGCTCCCCACATAATGAACCTTCCCCTAATAAAGGCTTTCAACCCTTCCCACAAAGTCACTTCTGACACCTCCCCGGTATCACTAAAAGAGAGATATTCCTTTATAGACAGCCTAATGTCTTCCACTAGCTCCTTACTCTTAAGTAAACTCTCATTCAGTCACCAAAATTTGATCCCCTCTTGCCTCTGCCCTCTAATTCCCACTTCCACCGCCCTATGATCAGTCCACGCTATCAGCTCTATACTGACATCCGTGACCTCCAACATCCACTCCTTATCCATGTCAATCCTGCTCCAACTATTATGTGGTGCCGAGAAAAAGGTGTACTCCCTCCCCTTGGGGTGCAATGCTCTCCAGGAGTCTACCAAACGATACACCCGCATCAATTGTTTTAATCCTCTTCTATTCCTCCCCCCACCCTCTACCCCGCGCGAAGTCCTATCGACCCCGGGGTTTAACACTATATTAAAAAAAACCCAACAATGAGCTTCCCTTGAATTTCCCCCTCCAGCAGCTGTCACATTTCCTTCCAAAAGGAAACCTGATTACCATTTGTCCCATACACCGACACTATAACAATATCCTCTGTTCCAACCTGCCCTTTTATCCCCACTATTCTCCCCTCTAAGTCCTTAAAGCTGCCTTTCACTTGAATCCCCGAGCCCTCCTTCACCAGTACAGCCACCCCCCTTTCTTTGTCCCATCCTTATTGCAAAAATAAAACTGATCCGGAAATCGCCTATGTTTCATCCTCCCTATATCCTGTCTCCTCAGGTATGTTTCTTGTACTAGCACTACATCCCAATGATTCTTCTGTGCCTCCCTATACAATAAGTTCCGTTTTCCCGGAGAGTTCAAACCCTTAACATTTACTGACCCTATCCGCAACATATTCCTATTCCCATCCTCCACCCCCCCTTCCCCTTTATTATTATGTGTCTCATCCCCCCTTCCCCTCCCTCTCCCCCCCTCCCTCCTCCCCCCCACTGCCCTCCCCCCTCCCCCTCCCCCATCCCCCTCCGCCTACCCCCTCTCACCCTTCTCCCCTCCCTTCTGCCCTTCCATATGTAACCTGTCCTATCCCATTATCTTTCCCCATCCCCATCCCCTTCCTCTGCGAGTCCAACACCCCCCCACCTTCCCCCCACAAATTGCCTGCCTCCCCCCATTACCTCTCACCCCCATTCTCCACATCCTACCCCCACCTCCCTTCCACCCTCCACATTATCACACCCCCTTTATGCCCTATCAGTCCAGTGTCCAAGAGGGCCCTAGCGCCCACTGCCTGATGACCACCTCCTCTCTCTCCATCTCTGGACACCTGTCTCACGTATCCTCCACAGCCAGCGATGTCCTCTTCTCTTGCGACATTCTCTTTAGTCTCTTTCCCTTCTCTGCCACTCGCTGCCATCAGCGCCTTTACTCAGCATGTTCCCTGCTCTCTCTGATGTCCTAGGTAGGTGCTGGCATCCCAACTCTTGCAAGACAGCCCATGCTTCTTCTGCTATTTTCACCTTCCAGGACACCCCCTTTATAGTCATCAAAAGTCCAAACGGGAAAATCCATCGATAACGCAGCCCTTTTCCTCATAAGTAAGCTGTAACCTCCTTCAAGTTCCTCCGCCTTTCCAACATGCCCCTGGAAAGACAATTAAATATTTCTACTTTACAGCTCTCCCACGCGATCTGCCCATATTTCCGGGCTATAGACAATTTTTTTTCCTTTATGGGGTAGCTGCTCAGACACACAATGATATCTCTTGCTTGCTTCTCCCTCCTAGGTCCCAGGCTTCGGTGCGCTCTTTCAATCTCCACTACTGCCGCTCGGCCTTCCTCCTCCTCCGCCATTCTCAATATATGTGCACATAAACACTGCACTACCTCCACATAGGGTTACCAACTTTTTCACCGAGAAAAACCCGACACCTGTGGCTCGCCATGCTCCACCCATTCTCCGCCCCTAGTCCCACCCCTGCCCCGCCCCCAGCCCCACCCACAAAAATTACCGAGGCTACGTGTAGGCTAACTTCCTTGGTCAGATAATAATTAAACTGGGAACCCCAAAATCCAAACATGAAATGTACAACACTGGAGAAATAAAACTATAAAGTAATTTCCTCTTGCACTAAACAAAAACGCAAAGATGTTATCAATACACACTTCCCAGACCAAACATATTCCAGCTAATAAATTCAAAATAAAAAGTATTTTTCTACCTTCTGTTTGGGCATTTTATTTTTCAGTTGCAATTGCTCCAGTCACTTTCTTCTGGTTTCTTCGTGTCTTCTGCGAGCTATCCATTTGTCCTTTCTTCTCTTTTAGATGTTTTCCATTCTCTCTCTATTTCTGCTTTAACATACTGATTGTTTCCCTTTTGCTCTTTCCCCCAATTCTTTCCTTATCCTTTATCATCCATTTAAATTTCACCCTTCCATTCTCAAGCCCCTCTTACTCTCCCAATACCCGGCCCATCATAGACTTTTCTTCCACACAAAATATTTTTCCTCTCTCCACTCATTCCCCATCTATTCTAGTCCTCCCCCAAAATCAGTTCCCTTATAGTTCTAGACCCACCCAGCATCCACTCCCTTCTAATCCCATTCTCCCATGCCCCACATCAGCCCATTTCCAGTCCTATTCCAGCTCTTCATCAGCCCATTTCCAGTGCTAGCCCTCACATCACAGACCATTTCCAGTCCTAGTCCCCCCCCCAAATCACAGCCCATTTCCAGTCCAAGTCCCCCATCACAGCCTATTTCCAGTCCTAGGCCCCCCGATCACATCCCATTTGCAGTCGGAGTCCCCCCGCACCATCACAGCCCATTTGCAGTCCTACCCCCCCCCCACCATCACAGTCCATTTGCAGTCCTAGCCCCCCTAATCACAGCCTATTTCAAGTCCAGGTTCCCCCTCCCTCCACCATAGCCCATTTCCCGTCCAAGTCCCCCCCCCCCCCATAGTCCTTTTCCAGTCCAGGTCCCCCTCCCCATCACAACCCCTTTCCAGTCCATGTCCCACCCCCCCCCCCCATAGCCCTTTTCCAGTCCAGGTCCCCCTCCCCATCAAAACCCATTTCCAGTCCATGTCCCCCCCCCCACATAGCCCTTTTACAGTCCAGGTCCCCCTCCCCATCACAGCCCATTTCTTTCCAGTCCAATGCCCCCCCCATAGCCCTTTTCCAGTCCAGGTCCCCCCCCCTTCACAACCCATTTCCAGTCCAAGTCCCCCTAATCACAGCCTATTTCCAGTCCAAGTTCCCCCTCCCTCCACCATAGCCCATTTTCAGTTCAAGTTCCCCCCCCCATCGCCCTCTTCCCGTCCACGTGCCCCCCCCCCCATCGCCCTTTTCCATTCCTGGTCCCCCTCCCCATCACAACCCATTTCCAGTCCATGTCCCCCCCCCCCTAGCCCTTTTCCAGTCCAGGTCCCCCTCCCCATCAAAACCCATTTCCAGTCCATGTCCCCCCCCCCATAGCCCTTTTACAGTCCAGGTCCCCTCCCATCACAGCCCATTTCTTTCCGGTCCAAGTCCCCCCCCCCCCATAGCCCTTTTCCGGGCCCGGTCCCCCCCCCCCATCACAACCCATTTCCAGTCAAAGTCCCCCCTCCTAGTCCATTTCCAGTCCAGGCCCCCTCCCCCCATCACAGCCCAGGCAGTCCTTGGCCTCCCCCCCCAAAACCGCGGCTGTCTGAGGCTTTAGATGGAGCCGGGGAAGCCCGCTCGAGGCCCCGGCTCCCTCTGAACAGCCGCCAGTGTGAAGAGCCTTTACCTTCACGCTGGCGGCTGTTCCTGTGAAGCCGCGAATGCTGGGAAAGGTTAAAGGGCATTGCCTTTAACCTTTCCCACCAATCGCGGCTTCACAGGAACAGCCGCCAGCGTGAAGGTAAAGGCTCTTCACGCTGGCAGCTGTACAGAGGGAGCCGGGGCCTCGCGCGGGCTTCCCCGGCTCCCTCTGAAGCCCTCCGGGTTGGGAGAAAAGCCGTTTTTTTTGCTCTGGCCGCTCCCGATCTTGCGGCCAGAGCAAAAAAACCGGCTTTTCAAGGGCCGGTTTTGCCTCTGCGCCGGCAGCTGGCCTGGCCATGGAAAAACCGGCCAGGCCGGCTGAAAACTGGCCAGTTGGCAACCCTACCTCCACACAGTCTCTATGCGCCTCTGTCTCTGGCACAGTGCCCCCCTTCTAACTGGGTGGTTGTGTGCTTTGACTGCCATGACAAAGGCATCCACCTGAGGGAGTCCAAAATACTGATCCAACTTGTCTTAGGGCTGAGAGTACAGCCGAGATAGGACCACAGGGCCCCTAGGGCCCAGCTCGGGGGCTTTCTCCCTAAGAGACTATGAGCTGTTGCATAGGTCAGGTAAAGGAATAAATGCAGCAGGAGGCCGGATACCTTGCAGCAGAGGGCTCGCTCTACATATGTTGAGCTGCAATAGCATCCAGAAAGAGCATAAAATAGACTCTTTTGCTAAGGAAGCAGATCACAGACTCTAGCTTTCCACCACAGAGACCCTAGCGTTTTTCCTCTTCAGACTTCCCTTCTGGAGAAAGGACTTCTCTTCAGCATCTCAACAAACCCTTAAAGGAGATAAGGCTGGATTCCCACAGGAACTGGTGAGTGCAAGTGCAAAGTGGGGGCCATGACACTCTTACTGCCTGAGAAAGAGGCACTTGAGGGCTCCCAGTCCCTTGTAGGGGAAACCTGGGCCTCAAACCCCCATGAAGGGGACAGTCAAGCAGCTACAAGAGACTGAAAAACAGCCCGTGAGCTATTTCAGGAGCTGTGGCTGAAGTCAGTTGTAAAAGGGGGTCCCTGGGACCTCCCAGGGGCCAACAGATTTAAGACTATGGCCACCCCACTAGGCTCCTCCTCTGCTTGGACTAAGCAGCCATTTTCTATGGCCACACTGCTTACCAGTGGGAAAAATATAGGGAAGGAGCAGCAGGGGACAAAGAAGACAGCACTGGGTACTAACATGCCATTAAAAAAGTGTCCCAGGCATTCCAGCTACAATCAGGGTCAAAATAGCAGCTGCAGGCATAAATCACTGGGCTTGCAGCTGCATTGAGCCGCATGACAGAACACTGCAGCTATAAAGATTTTAAAAATCCAAACCCGTGAAAAAAAATCCATTGAAAAAATAAGCAAGGCCTGGCAAAAAGGGCTTCCCGAAAAGAGAATCCCAGCACCTGTCGGGCTGACCCAAGAAACCCAAGCAGGGAAGTCCCAGACATCCATGCAGGCCTGGGAGGCCCAGCTGCCAAAGAAAGGAGGGTCTTTTAAATTTAGAAACGCTTTATTCAAGCAGCAAGAGAGCCAAAAACATCCCTTTGACTACAACAGGAGAATAAAAAGCACAGCAGAAAAAAAAGATAAAGACAAATTGTTGAACAAAGCTCTAAATTACCAAAATCTTCACTCACTGTCCATTAAACTGTGACTCTCTCCTCTTCCTGCAGCCGCGGCTCCCGCCTCTTAGAACCGCGGCTGTGCGGGTGATCCAGCTTAAATGAAAGTGAAGCCTGTGCGGAGCCTTCCCACCTCGATGAAGGACCCCGTGCAGCTTTGTCCTGCCCCTAAAGGAAGTTTATCGTGGATGACCTAGATTGGCCACTGTTGGAAACAGGATACTGGGCTTGATGGATCTTGGTCTGACCCAGTATGGCATATCTTATGTTCTTATACTGTACATCCCTAGAGCTGAAGGCGGAATGGCATCATAGAAATTGGCCTACTTAACAGCATTAACAGATCTGAATGCATAAAAGTGTTGCAGTATGAAAGTAAACGGCCAAAGTCTGTATTCATTATTAAACCAGGACAGGCATTCTGATGAACAGAAGGAGTGGATGAAAATCCATCAGTATATACAGGGAAGGAAGCAGCAGAATTTTCAATATAAGAGAAAAAAACTCTTTAAGGAATTAGATCAGTAAACGAGAAACAAGAAGTGACAAATTCATAAATACAATGGGAGATACAAAGCATTGCTCCAGGAGCCATTTGTTGATCAAACAAGGACACGTGTAAGGAGAGGCGAAATGAAACCTAAGGTT
The DNA here is from genome assembly GCA_033557465.1 of Ichthyophis bannanicus. Lineage (NCBI taxonomy): Eukaryota > Metazoa > Chordata > Amphibia > Gymnophiona > Ichthyophiidae > Ichthyophis > Ichthyophis bannanicus. Next base: position 220,384,680 of record CM066037.1, on the reverse strand, counting down.
GAGATATTGATAGTTGCAGCTTAGGACAGTGGATTAAGTAATAGACAAGATAGGTTTATTTATTTATTTATTTATTTAACAGTATTTCTAAACCGCCTTATCATAATAATCAAGGTGGTATCACAGCAAACAATCTGGTAGTGTGAGTGTGTTATACATGCAGTGAGGGAGAAAATTTAGTTGGGTGCGTGTTGTGTTGTGTGCTAGATTAGTTTGATCTATGTACAAAGTGGGCTATATACAGTGGTGCTACAAACATCTTATATACATACAGTGTTAGGCGGTGACGTGTGCTGATATATAGCTATTTGGACTATGTGATGTGTCCATAGTGTTCTATGAACAGCATGGTTTTCAGCTGTTTCCTAAAGTCCTTGAGGTCTGTAGTTGCCCTCAAATCGTCCGGTAGTTTGTTCCATATTGTTGGAGCAGCCATGGAGAGTGCTCGGTCTGTTGTGTCCTTGCGTGTGTGTTTGTATTCACTTGGGGTGCTGACTCGGTTGTGAGTTTGTTTTCTTCTTGGACGTGTACTGGTGTCTGGTTGTATGAGGGTGTGCAGGCTGTTGGCTGATGTGTGCTGTTTTATCTTGTATAAGGTTTACAGCGAGCATAGAGAAAACAAGCAAAATAGACTTATGCAGATTCTGTAAGAAAGAGCTGGAAACAGTTACTTACCTTATAGCTGGCTGTGAAGTTCTGATGGCAGAAAATTTCTATGCAGAAAGACACAACAAAGTGGCATGTCTCATCCATTGGAAACTTTGTAAGCACTACAACATCGCTGTGTCAGAAAAGCACTGGGATCATGACTCTAAAAGAATTATGGAGAATGAAGAAGTTATTATAACTTGGGACCTTCCCATTCTGACAGATAAAAACTGGATGCGAGGAAACCTGACATTGTAATAAAGAAGAAAAACACCAGAACGGTATTGATAATAGTGTCTGTTCCAAGTGATTAGTCTGTGAATTGCGTGGAGAGGAAGAAGATCCTGAAATACCAAGAAATACAGTCAGAGACCAAGAAAATGTGACAGAAAGATGCAGAAATATTTCTGACCGTATTGGGAGCCATAGGCCAGATAAAGAAGAACATCCAGTCACATATTGACAATTTACCCATACATGTTATATCTTATGACCTCCAGAAGGAAGCTGTCTTTGGAACAATGCAAGTACTACAGGGAGCGTTAGCAATACATTTGAGAGACTGAGATCACACTCCACATACCCTGGCTTAGAAGTGAGGTTCATGACTGTCATGGTATGCACAAAACTAAAAATTAAACCTAAAAAAACATCCAGCCCAAACTACCATTGAACCTAGTGAACAGAACATTTTACCTTTAAAGGGGAGCTACACTCAATACCTGTGAGAGCCAGAGGGGAAAGGGTTAACACAATAATACAAGAAAAATCATTGAAATGTCTGAATGCTGGAATCATGCTGAGGTGCGTACGTCCAGCTTTGAGAGGTATGTGACATCATATGGAAAAGTATGTGAAAACACACTTATCAGTAAATGGTGGACAGAGAGAGGGCAAAAGGCAATCATGAGATATAAACATGCCAGCTTAGCATGAAGAAGAACATATGGCCCCCCAGTATAGTTGTCAGAACATGGGGAGTTAAAGAGATATATTTCTTGGGAACTAAGGGGTGGAAGAGAACCAAACAAGAGAACCAAGCAAGAAAACCAGGTAAAGAATTGAGAGGGGGGCAGAGGTCAGATAACAATATAAATCTGACAAGGCCCAGACTGATAATTGCAGACATGGGCCCAAGAAAAGGTCAACGGAGAAGGGTACAGACATGAGTAGAACAACATCACACAAGTGGGGCCCCAGACAGCTGGAACAAGAATGATTTAATTAGAGAAAAATGCCCCAATAGTAAGAATTGGTCCTGAGCAAAAGTATATATTGTGACAGGACCAGATGCACGAGGAGTTTGTTTCCTGTGCAGTGGAGGCTGTGTGGGGTATGGATTCCCTGGGTTCTCCCCAGTATCTCTTTTTGTCGAGTGAGAGTTTTGTGTGAATGGCAGTATGTATTGTGTGTGTATATGTCTATTATTTCTCTTATGTCCAGGAAAGCCTGTCACACTTGCTATTGAGTCAGAGATAAGACAGAATTCATGCAGGCAGGACCAGACATTCTGGCTGGTATTTGTTTAGAAATCTGCATCTAAGATAAGAAAGAATGACCCTGTTTGCTTGCTGTGATAGGTGGTAAGATCTGTAATTCCACTGGACTGTTTTCCTTTGTTCTTAGTTTTCTGTTTCTGTAAGATAGGGAATAATAAAAAGATCCTTTTGGAAGAGAAATCTGTGAGATAGTTATTACCATGTGCGAGTGTGTTGTCCTGTATAAGGAGAGATTTGTTCTGTATAAGGTGAGATTTTGTTGCGAATTGTAGGTCCTCTCTGTGATGTTTCTTTTGTTGGGAAGTGATATGTCCTTCCTGAGTGGTTTCCCTTCTGGACGGAGGAAGGTGTCAGCTTGGGAACTGTCTGGCCAACAGTCCAGCTGACCCTTGGTTCCGTACATACCTCACTTAAAAATACACAGTCCCATCTCCCAAGCAATTCTACTCAATGAGCTGATGGGGGGGGACAAGGTTAGGACTGGAAATGGGCTGATAGGGGGCTATGAATGGAAATGGACTGATGGGAAGCTGGGATAGGACTGGAAATGGGCTAATGGGGGAACTAGGAATGGAAATGGGCTGATGGGAGGGGTAGGATAGAACTGGAAATGGCTGATGGGGGGCTAGGAATGGAAATGGGCTGATGCGGGGGATGGGAGAATGGGACTAGAAAGGAGCGGATGCTGGGTGGGGCTGAAAATGGAAGGGAGCTGATGTTGGGCGAGGACTAGAAGGGAATGGGGCTAGGAGAGTGAGGATGGAGAGAAGAAAAGATATTTTGTGTGGGAGGCAATAGAAATCTATGATTGGCCGGGTATTTGGAGAATAAGTGGGGATTGAGGATAGAAGACTGAAATTTGAGAGGATGAAAAAGGAATAAAGCAATGGAGGAAAGAGCAAAAGGGAAAGATCAGTATGTTAAAGCAGATGTAGTGAGAGAATAGAAAAAAACTGGATTCTGTACAGGGAGAACTATTCAGGCAACTGGTAACAGAACCCACACGTGAAGGGGCCATACTGGACTTGGTGCTTACCAATGGTGAAAGTTTTTCTGATGTTATAGAGGGAGAACATTTTGCATCCAGTGATCACCAGATGGTGTGGTTCAGTATTAGGACTTGGACTGTTAAAATCCATTCAAAAGTGAGGATCTTAGACTTTAGGAAAACTAAGTTTGCCAAAATGGGCCAATTCCTCATGGAGTCATTAGCGGGATGGAAATAGCTGAGAGATGTAGAAAAACAGTGGGCAAAACTGAAAGGAGATATTTTAAGGACAACCGACCATTTTGTTAAAATAGTAAATCAAGGTAAAAGGAAAAGGAGACCGCTATGGTTTTCAAAAGAAGTAGCTGAAAAGGTGAAGAAAAAGAGGGAGGCCTTCATGAAATACAAGAGATCGCAGAGAGAGGAAGACAGGCATCTATATTTGGAAAAACTTAGAGAAGCTAGCAAAGTAGTCAGGAAAGCAAAGATTCAAAAAGAGGAGGAAAAATACAATTCAATAAAATGGGGGGATAAGACATTTTTCAGATATGTTAGTGAGAAGAGGAAGGGCAAAAGTGGTATTGTCAGACTCAAGGGGACGAATACGAGGTGTGATAAAAAGGAAATGAGACTGTGGCAGCCACGCCCATGGCTCAATGCCAATTGGCTAAATGCTTATGTCACTGTGTTGTGCAACATCTTGCCGCTATTCTGCTATAATATTTTTCATCTCTCTCACTCTGTTTTTCTTTTTCAGGTTGTTTTGTAGCACACTGCTCCATCGCTTTGTCACGCAACTGGAGGTGACAGGAATATGGAGCAAAGAATCAACTTGAAATTTCTGGTTAAATAGGGAGAAGGGCCCGATTGAGTGTCTCCAACATCTCCAAAAGGCTTGTGGAGAAGATGCAATGTCAAGGCCGTGAGTCTTCGAGTGGCACAAATGCTTCAAGACTGGCCGAAAGGAGGTGGAGGATGACCCCAAGTCAGAACGGCCTTCCACAACAAAGATGGCTGAGAACATTGACAGAGTGAACCAGCTGGTGCGGAGTGATTGCAGATTGATGGTGCAGATGATAGCTGAGGAGCTCAGCCTGAACAGGGAGTCAGCTCTGACAGGGAGCTCTTAAAAGGGTTTTGGTACATTTTTAAAACAACGATATTCTTTTGGTGCTTTAGTGTAACAGGAGAAATATTTTCTTTAGTGGTGTAGGTTTAAAACTCTGCTTTGATAACTTTCTCAGCTCTTGGGAGCTGTTGACACCCATTCAGGTATTAGTTCCCTCCCTAACCCCCCCCCCCAACTCCCACCCACCCCTAGTGAGCAGTCTTGCTTTATAGAGCACCTCCCCATTTAACAAAACACAGGGACTTGGAACAGCACATTTTGAATATAATTAAAGAGATTTAACTGCTTTTTCTCTGAAAGGACAGCTGTGAAACCGGCTGGTACTTTGGTAGATCTCTCTCTTTTGCTTTAACGGATACCTAAGCTCCACGAACAGAAAAATGGCTGGGAAAAATCATATCGCTAAAGCTGTTGCCTCTGTTACAGCTTCTGCCTCTGTCCAGACAGAGGTCCCAATGCCAGTTGAAGGACCGGTTCCATGTGCAGGGTGCCTGCATGCTGAAGCTCTCGGGAAACAAGTGGAGGAACTCAGAGAGGAGTGGCGAGGCTGACGAGCATTCAAGACAGTGAGAAGTACATTGATGAAATGCTTCTTGCAGCAACCAAGCTCTCCAGAAGAGGAGAAGATGGGTGCCTACAGAATGACGAAAGTTGGACACAAGTCACCAGGGCCTGCAGAATCACCAATTTTTCTACACCCTTGAATTGAAGAACCATTTTGCAGCCCTGCAAGTGGAGGAGGTGAAAGCATCCCTGAAAAGGGAAGAACCAGAGCTCTATACCCCAAAGTTGTAGAATCAGTGACTACAAGGAAGCAAAGGGTAGTGGTGGTTGGTGACTCTCTTCTGAGGAGTACTGAGGCATCCATCTGCCGACCAGACTTGATGTCCAGAGAGGTATGCTGTCTGCCTGGTGCCAAAATCCAAGATGTTATGGAGAGTTTTCCGAGACTCATCAAGCCCACTGACTATTACCCAATGTTGATAATCCATGTTGGAATAAATGATACTGCCAGGTATACCGCTGAGCATATCAAAATTGACTTCATGGCTCTGGGACAGAGGGTGAAGCAGTTAGGTGCACAGGTGGTATTCTCTTCAATCCTCCCTGTTGAGGGTAAAGGCCAAGGCAGAGAGGCTCGCATCCTGGAGATGAATGCATGGCTGCGTGGATGGTATCTTCGAGAGCGTTTTGGTTTTCTGGACCATGGGATGCTGTTCCAAGGGTTGCAGAGCAGAGATGGCATCCATCTGTCCTAGAAAACTTGACGCGTCTTCAGTAGTAGACTGGCTAATCTACTGAAGAGGACTTTAAACTAGATTCATTGGGGATGGGTAAAGAAAGCCCCCAGGTAAGTGAAAGCCCCCAGGTAAGTGATACATTAAATACCTTTATGGAAATGGGTAAAAGGGGTAACATATGGAAAGCAGTGTGTATAAATGCCCGTAGCATGAGAAATAAGATCCCTGATGTTGAAGCTTTGGTGGAAGTGGCCAACTTGGATTTAGTGACAGTTACAGAAACATAGTTCACAAAAAACCCTGACTGGGATGTAACTATACCAGGCTATACTTTATTCAGAAAGGACAGGGTAGGAAGAAGGGGAGGAGGTGTGGCACTATATGTAAAAAATAATATTAAAGCTTTGGAATTACAGAGCTAAAAAGGGAGAGAGGAGGCATTGTGGGTTAAGCTAGAAAGAGGGAAAGAGAAATCTATTTGCATTGGCATGATATACAGACCTCCCTCACAAGAGGAAGAGGTGGACAGAGAGTTAATTGAAGACATACGCAACATTGCTAGGAAAGGGGAAGTGCTACTGATAGGGGATTTCAACATGCCGGATGTTGATTGGCACATTCCTGCTGCAGTATGATCTAGAAGTAAAGAGATCCTGGATTCTCTACAGGGATAACTATTCAGGCAATTCGTAACAAACCCCACACGTGAAGGGGCCATACTGGACTTGGTGCTTACCAATGGTGAAAGTGTTTCTGATGTTATAGTGGGAGATCATTTTGCATCCCGTGATCACCAGATGGTGTGGTTCAGTATCAGGACTTGGACTGTTAAAATCCATTCAAAAGCGAGGGTCTTGGACTTTAGAAAAACTAACTTTGCCAAGATGGGTCAATACCTCAGGGAGTCGTTAGCGGGATGGGAAATGCTGGGGGATGTAGAAAAAAAGTGGGCAAACCTGAAAGGGGATATTTTAAGGGCAACCAATCTTTTTGTTAAAATGGTAAATAAAGGTAAAAGGAAAAGGAGTCCGCTATGGCTTTCAAAAGAAGTAGTTGAAAAGATGAAGAAAAAAAGGGAGGCCTTCATGAAATATAAGAGATCACAGAGAGAGGAAGACAGGCATTTATATTTGGAAAAACTTAGAGAAGCTAGCAAAGTAGTCAGGAAAGCAAAGATTCAAAAAGAGGAGGAAATAGACAATGCAATAAAATGGGGGGATAAGACATTTTTCAGATAGGTTAGTGAGAAAAGGAAGGGAAAAAGTGGTATTGTCAGACTCTAGGGTGAAGGGGAGGAATATCTAAAAGCTGATGAGGATAAAGTGGAATTGCTTAACAAATATTTCTGTTCTGTGTTCACAGATGAAGAACCAGGAACAGGACATCATAAAACACCCACAAACAGGAACAGAAGGGAGGGGCATCTTGAACAATTTTCAGAAGACTGTTCGTGAGAAACTAGCTAAACTTAAAGTTGACAAAGCAATGGGATCGGATGGGATACACCCGAGAATACTGAGGGAACCTGGGGACGTTCTAGCAGCTCCACTGACTGACCTTTTCAATGCCTTGTTGGAGTCAGGAGTTGTTCCAAAGGACTGGAAAGAGGCACCTGTGGTCCCTTTACACAAAAGCAGAAGTAAGGATGTGTTTGAAAACTACTGGGCACTTAGTTTATCTTCAGTGGTTAGTAAATTATTGGAAATGCTGTTGAAAGAGAAAATAGTGAGGTTCCTGGAGTCCAGCAGATTACAGAATCCGAGGCAGCATGGATTCACCAGACAAGTTTGATTGATTTCTTTGACTGTGTGACCAGGGTGTTGGACTGAGGGAGAGCCCTAGATATGGTGTATTTAGATTTCAGTAAAGCCTTTGATACCGTTCCTCATAGGCGACTTATAAACAAACTGAGCACCCTAAGGATCGACTCTAAAGTTACTGCTTGGGTTAGAAATTGTTTGAGTGGGAGGCGACAAAAGGTACAGGTAAATGGTGCTCACTTTAAAGAGAAGGAGGTTACCAGTGGTGTGCTCCAGGGATCTGTCCTTTGTCTGATTCTTTTTATCATTTTTGATAGTGATATAGCGGAAGGGCTGTCTGGTAAGGTTTGCGTCTTTGCGGATTATACAAAAATCTGCAATAGACACCCAGAAAGGTGTAGATAACATGAGGAAGGATCTAGCTAAGCTTGAAGAATGGCTTAGAATTTGGCAGCTGAGATTTAATGTTAAATAATGCGAGGTCATGCATTTGGTCTACAGCAATCCAATGGAGCGATATAATATAGGGAGTGAAGTACTTTTGTCCACTAAAAAAGAGTGGGACCTAGGCGTGATTGTGTCTCATGATCTTAAAGTAGCTAACCAGGTAGAAAAGGTGACAGCAAAAGCTAGAAGGATGCATACGGAGAGGAATGGCTAGCAGAAAAAAGGAGGTGATAGTGCCTCTGTATAGGTCTTTGGTGCAACCTCATTTGGAGTATTGTGTGCAATTCTGGGGACCGCACCTTCAAAAGGATATGAATAGGCTGGAGTCAGTACAGAGGGTGGCTATTAAAATGGTTAGTGGTCTTCATTATAAAGCATATGAGGACAGACTTAAGGATCTTAATATGTACACCTTAGAGGAAAGGCAGGATAGAGGTGATAAGATTGAGATGAGATGTTTAAATACTTCCATGGCATAAATGCACAGGAGGAGAGCCTCTTTCATTTGAAAGCAAGTTCTGCTACATGGGATGAGGGTGAAGGTGGATAGATTCAGGAGTGATATGCGGAAATATTTCTTTATGGAAAGAGCCGTGGATCCGTGGAATAGTCTCCCAGTGGAGGTGGTAGAGATGAGGACAGTATCTAAATTCAAAATGCATGGCACAAACACAGAGGAACTCTAAAGGAAAAAGGGGACTGTTGTAGTTGTTGATATGAAAGGACAGACTAGATGGGCCATGTGGTCTTTTTCTGTCTTCATGTTTCTATGTTTCTAGAAGAGAAAAGAAAGGACAAATGGATAGCAGACAATGGAGAGTTAGCCAAAGTCACGAAGAAACCAAAAGAAAGTGACTGGAGCAATTGCCACTGAAAAATAAAATGCTCAAACAGCAAAAGGTAGATACTTTTTTATTTTGAATTTATTAACTGGAATATGTCAGCTCTGGGAAATGTGCATTGCTAACATCTTTGCGTTTCTGTTTAGTACAAGAGGAAATTAATTTATAGTTTTATTTCTCCAGTGTTGTTGTATATTCCAAGTTTGGCTTTTGTGGTTCTCAGTTTAATTATTGTCTTCCTATTTCTAAATTGTGATCCCTTGTTCTTTGTTTGGTGATGGTCTATGTTCTGCATGTGTAACCGAGCTGAGGTATTCTGTTTGTGTAGTTTCTATGTCTGTTGATGTAGTTCCTGTTCATGAAGTTTCTATGTCTGTTGATGTAGTTTTATATCTATGTCTTCAGAGTGCCAAAAAACCCCTGAGAAAGGCATCGCCGAAACACGGCCATGTCGGGTTTGGGTCCTGTTACTCTTGATTGGTGATACTTCATTAAAGCATTTTTTGAAATGACTTCTCTTGGCTTCCCAAGCCAGTGCTCCTTAAGAAACTTCCCCATTTTGTTATAGTATTTTTGAAATCCAGGACAATAAACTTAAGGTACATGAACTCTGCCTTAGCTTTTATATCAGATCGTACCATATGACGATCACTGGTGGTCAGGTGGGCACCCACTTGGACATTTTACACACTGGGAGTCATTCCGATCTGCGAATAGCAGGAGTGGATGTCCGTTTTGGATGTCCAACCTCTGATAGTCGCAGAAAGTGAATTCCCATCACCAGGCTCTCTGCATGAACAACGGCATTGTGCGGAGAGCTCTGGATGGGGGCAGAAGGCTGGAGAAGTAGTGTGGGTGGGGTGGAGGTGGGCCGTGACCCCAGATGTACAGGGCCGATTCCAGTCACGGCCCTGTATGTCTGGGGTTGATGAGTTAGACGGGGTATATATTCCTATTAAGCATAAACCAAATTTGCTCCAATGGAAACCAGAGAATTAATTCAAGAATCGTATGTTCCCATAGTATTATTTAACTCATCCATAAAACTTCATAGGATATACACAACTGGTCTCAGACTGTCATGGAGATACGGTCTAAACTTTCAATAACCAAATGCTCCGTTTCGCATCAAGGACCATTAAAGTTGCCTATCAAACTACTGCTTGAATCATAACCTATTTAAACTGCAACCTCGCGTGTTCATCCTTTTAAAATGTTATGCAGGTATGCTTATCTTTGATGTCTTTTTCCCAAAGCCAGTCTCAGTACTGCCACATTTCACTGTCCATCTGTTTCATCAGGGGTTTCTCACGCAATGTTTCTCAATAACGCCATCACGTGGTCGCTCTCCGTTACTCAATATCTTCCATGAGCACTGGCGTCATGCCTAGATCCTCTCCTCAGTTGACGCATCAACGGTCAACTGAGGAGAAACCCCTGATGAAACAGATGGACAGCGCTGAAACTGGCGTTGGGAAAAAGACATCAAAGATAAGCATACCTGCATAACATTTTAAAAGGATGAACACGCGAGGTTGCAGTTTAAATAGGTTATGATTCAAGCAGTAGTTTGATACGCAACTTTTAATGGTCCTTGATGCGAAATGGAGCATTTGGTTATTGAACGTTTAGACCATAGCTCCATGACAGTCTGAGACCAGTTGCGTATATCCTATGAAGTTTTATGGATGAGTTAAATAATTCTATGGGAACATACGATTCTTGAATTAATTCTCTGGTTTCCATTGGAGCAAATTTGGTTTATGCTTAACAGTGTTTTTGCTCTGAAGATTTAGACCATTGTGGGGTATATATTCCACCTCGGAGGTGGAATAAGTCCCCCCCAAGGGTTGGGCTGTAGAGAACAGCCTCTTTCTACTTCTGCAAGGAATCGGGGCTCCTGCCTGACATCCTGGTGCCATGGCAATGGGGTGCCACGGCACCAGGGCTCCATGCAGGAGCATTGGGAGGGTTGTACGGGGAGGGAGCCGGACATGCAGTGGCACAGAATCGGGCCATGTCCTACCCATCCAGGCCCTTTGCACCCAATTCTGTTCCCACAGGAGCTCTCGTGGGTGCAGAATTGGGTGAAAATCCAGCCCATCCAGCTTTTGGACATCTGGATGGGATGGATATGCCCCGATCTTAATCGGGCTCACTGGGGGTAATTTTATTAGAGGCTGCCTAGATTTATGTGCGCACAATGCAGTAAATCTAGATATTTTACTGATATATGCACCTAAGTGCCCACGTACATAAGCAAATGAAACGATCCTGTACAGCTTCATCCAATTGCATCTACTTACACTGTGGACGTGCACAGGGGTGCAGCACAAAGCTAAGTGTATAAATTATAAAATGCTATAATCTACGAGCATTTTTGCAAACCTAGACACACACGTCTACACCAGCCCTAGGCTGATGTAAATGATCATATGTTTTCGACCATGTAAGTGCATACTTGTCGTTATAAAATAGTCATGAAATACGCGCAATAAAACACACATTAACTCTGTGTGACTTTATAAAATTACCCTCAGTGTCTCCATTTGTGAGTAACATCCAGCATTTCCCCTTCATGTTGGGTTGTACTGTATGACCATTTTGTCTGAGCAGAACCCCTTAAAAGGCATTTATAATCTATCTACTTCCCCAGATAGGATACTCAAATTCACATCTAGCTGGTTCAAGTCTCATAGAAAGACACCTCTCCTTTGGCTAAAGATATCTAAAAGTTGGGAAGGAAAGGAGAGGCGTATTTCTATGAGAGTTGAACCGGTTAGATGTGAATTTGAGTATCCTATCTGGAGGAGTAGAGAGATTATGGATGCCTTTTAAGGGGTTCTGCTTTCCTCCTTTCCCCATGCCTCCTATATTTCAATTGCTCTATTATTAGTAATTTGAACTTAAAGAACTACTCCTCCCCCTTTAAGGCCATTTCTATCTTTCATAAACAGCCCATTATGGATGTTTCCCACTCTTGTGACTCATTGAATCATATCTCAGTAATAGCAACAATATCTAAGTCTACCTCCATCACTAGGTTTTTGTGGCAAGATACGGAAATGGATTGCCAGGCTTTTTTGTCCACACTGGTAATGCCACTGCTGCCCTTGTCACAGAAATGTGATCCTCCACCACCTACACAATTTCATACTGTTCTGCCCATGGTGGTTTGCTTTAGTTTGGCACCTTAGCTGAGACTTATCCATCCTGAGAGATCCTGCCAGTAGTTAAGCTACCAATAGCATAGCTCTCAGCATCACTGATGCTTGCAAACTCTCACACCACAAGCCACAAATCAAACCGCCTGACTGAAGACCAAACACAGTCATAGGCTCACCATGAGTCAACATTGACTCGATCGCACTTAACAACAACAACTTCCACCATTAGAGCTTGCAGATCAGGAACTTTATTGCTTAAACTGTGAGCATTTATGCTCATAGCTTTCCAGCTATTTTTTTGCCACCTTGCTTATAACTTGTATAGCTTCATACATGGTCTGCTCTTTGATTTGTTACCAGTATCACCTTATGCACTGTGGGGAATTCAGGAGGCCATCCTGACTGAAGTTCCTATCCAAGTTTGTACCAACTTGGCTAGTTCACCAATGGCTATGGACTTTTGCCATACCAAATGTGAAAACTATCATCAAAAGTTTGAACTTTGCTCATACAATGATTGGGAGCCAAGACAGATGCAAAAGAAGGGAGGAAGGACTAGTTTACAGGGCAACCAAAAATTAATTTAAGAGCAATATTCTGTATGGTCTACAATTTCACTTTTAGTTTAGCTAGCAACCCCCACAAAAAAGGGTGTTGCAAAAATCAGCCCATGACTTTATCAACGCATGAATCACAGTTTGTAGAGGCTGTAAATGCCTCACTAGGCTGCAAATACCACATCAGACATAATTTAGCATAAGCTGTACATGCCACTAGAAAGATAAGGGATTTAATGGCAACCTTGAGTCTAGTATTATCCACTTCCGGTTTGCACTTCCAGAAAAACTGGCTGTCACTGTATCTTGATCCATTTATTTATAACTATTAGGATGGTCACTGAAATAATTCATATGAGAGATTCCCAACGAAACAGCTGAAGTGTCTTCAGGTGCTACAGAGCGTAGCAGCTTGCCTGTTTATAAAAAATGTTCATTTGATTATGTGATGCCATTGTTGAATTTGTCTACAAGTTGCTGGTGGAATTCAGGATCCGTTGAATATTTCAGGCCCTTAGAAATAAAGGTCCAAAGTATCTTATGGCTCGTTTTTTCCTTTATGTCCTAGCCAGACCTCTCCACTCTCTCCAGCGGTTTTTGTTAGCTAATTTTCATGGATAGTGATTGCAGAGAATCCAAGCCTGCATTTTTGCATAAGCAGGGCCAAAACTGTGGAATACTATATATTTAAAGGGTAATTTTAATAAAGGTCACTTAGGTTAATGCATGTGTTTGGCTTTGTCCACTTTCAGGGGCATAAGTGGTAAGATGCAAAAATTCAGTGTGGTTAAATACATGCACCAAATTGAGGTGCAACCATTTAAACAACCCACGTCTTGATGTAAATGCATGTGCCTAGATTTGTAGAAAAATACACGTAAGTTGTAATATTTTATACATACGTTTGTACGTTTTAGTTCCACTTAGGCCCCACCCAAGCTCCCCCTGTGCTTACCCACTCCAAAAGTACACACATCACCCTGACACACATACTTAGAGAATAAGCTACTTGCATAAGTGCCCATCCCTGCACGTAAGTCATTGAAAATGCCCAATCTCTTATGCACGTTGAAGGAGTGTAACTTTATGTAGCTGGTTATGAAACAACCTCTTTAGAGCTGTGGCAAGAGCTGAGCTACTTCATGTATCATAAGAAAGTCTAGGCATGGCTTTTTACTTTTACTTTTGAAGATAATTAGGAAGCTTGCATGTTCAAATTAAAGGCTATAGTTGACTCATAAAAGGGTACAAAAGTGGGTGTGGAGTTATTAAACATAATGGAATCGGAAGGAATTTTTTAGTGGCACTATTAGTATTTTATGTGATGTATGTGAATGTTTTATGTGTAGCAGGACACCAAAACTGCTCCTACCACAGAAAAACATGGAGGAATATTCAGAATTCCTGCTCAAGAAGTGCCACTCATAGTAATGAGGGGTTGGCTCGTCTGCCAGGGGTGTTTCTTCCAAATTGGATAAAAGTATAAAAGTGTGTATTGGGAAGGGCTCAGAATTCTTCCTTACACAGGAGAACAAGAAGGAGAAAGAAGCCAGGGAGTTCTGTCTTCAGGAGGGCTTTCCTCCTCCAAGAGCCAAGGGGATAAACACCAGGAGAATGGGGAGTTCTCTCAGCAGAAGGAGATGATTAGAGGCTTACATTAACATAACCATAACAGGTTCAAGGTATCTAAGAAAATGGTACAGGGATTAGGAAGAGAGATCCTAGTTGTGAAGAGTGAGTCAAAGGAGCTTGTTGTCAGATTCTGCTGCCAGCGAGTCTACATGAAGGACCCAGGAGGAAAGAAAGGTAGGACCCAAGTCCTGAGTTCACCTTGCTGGCCCTTATCCAGAAGGAGTCTGTTGGAGTGTCCATAGTGTGTGTGATGCAAGTCTTTGAAGGAAGATCAAGATTGCATGTTTGATGGTGTGAATGGAGTGGAACGGGTAAACATAGATCGATTGTTTATGTCATCAGAATATAAAAAGACCAGGGGACATGCAATGAAGCTACAGGGTAAACTATTTAAGACTAATAAGAGAAAATATTTTTTCACTCAACGTGTAATCAAACTCTGGAATTTGTTACCGGAGGATGTAGTAAAAGCTGTTAGTCTAGCTGAGTTTAAAAAAGGTTTGGACCAGTTCCTGGAAGAAAGGTCCATAAAGCATTATTAAAAGGGACCCAGGATATCACTGCTTGACCCAATATAAGCATTGAGGAACCTGTGTCTTTTGGGGAGACTGCTAGGTACTTATGACCTAGATTAGCCACTGTTGGAAACAGGATACTGGGCTTGATGGACCTTGGTCTGACCTAGTATGGCATATCTTATGTTCTTATGTTCTTAAGTGGTGCTACCTGCACTTAAAGGGAAGGCGAGAGGAAAGAGAGGGGTCCTTCCAGGATCCCTAAATTCTAATTGCATAAAGGAGGAAGGAGAGAAACCGGTCAAGGAACTAACTGGAGAATATAGAGGAATAACATGTTTGAAGGGGTCCAAACACTTAGAAACATAGAAATATGATGACAGAAAAAGACCACATGGCCTATCTAGTCTACCCTTCCATATCAACAACTACAAGAGTACCCTTTTTTCCTTTAGAGATCCTCTGTATTTGTCCCATGCTTTTTTGAATTCAGTTACTGTCCTCATCTCTACCACCTCTACTGGGAGACTATTCCACGGATCCACCACTCTTTCTGTAAAGAAATATTTTTGCATATCACTCCTGAATCTATCCACCTTCACCCTCATCCCATGTCCCCTCGTAGCAGAACTTGCTTTCAATTGAAAGAGGCTCTCTCCCTGAACATTTATGCCACGGAGGTATTTAAACATCTCAATTCATATCACCTCTATCCAGTCTTTCCTCTAAGGTGTACATATTAAGATCCTTAAGTCTCTCCTCATATGCTTTATAATGAAGACCACTAACCATTTTAGTAGCCACCCTCTTCACCGACTCCATCCTGTTCACATCCTTTTGAAGGTGCGGTCTCCAGAATTACACACTATACTCCAAATGAGGTCGCACCAAAGACTTATACAGAGGCACTATAACCTCCTTTTTTCTGCTAGCCATTCTTCTCCATATGCACCAAGCATCCTTCTAGCTTTTGCCGTCACCTTTTCTACCTGTTTAGCTACTTTAAGATCATCAGACACAACCACGCCTAGGTCCCGCTCTTCTTTAGTGGACAAAAGTACTTCACCCCCTATACTATAATGCTCCCTTGGATTGCTGCAGCCAAAATGCATGACCTTACATTTTTTAACATAATCCCAGCTGCCAAATTCTAGACCATTCTTCAAGCTTAGCTAGATCCTTCCTCATGTTATCTACACCTTCCTGGGTGTCTACTCTATTGCAGATTTTGGTATCATCCGCAAAGAGGCAAACCTTACCCGACAACCCTTCCACTATATCACTAACAAAGATGTTAAAAATAATCTGACCAAGGACAGATCACTGGGGCACACCACTGGTAACATCCTTCTTCTCAGAGTGAGCTCCATTTACCTGTACTCTTTGTCGCCTCCCACCCAACCAATTTCTAACCCAAGCAGTAACTTTAGGGTCCATCCCTAGGGTGCTCAGTTTGTTTATAAGTCACCTGTGAGGAACAGTGTCAAAAGCTTTACTGAAATCTAAATACACCACATCTAGGGCTCTCCCTCGGTCCAACTCCCTGGTCACCCAGTCAAAGAAATCAATCAGATTTATCTAACAAGACCTGCCTCTGGTGAATCCATGCTGCCTCGGATCCTGTAATCCTCTGGACTCCAGAAACCTCACTATTTTCTCTTTCAGCAGCATTTCCAATTACTCACCACCGAAGTTAAACTAACCGGCCTGTAGTTTTCAACCACATCCTTACTTCCGCTTTTGTGTAAAGGTACCACATGAGCCTCTCTCTAGTCCTTTGGCACCACTCCCGACTCTAATGAGGCATTGAAAAGGTCAGTCAGTGGAGCTGTTAGAACATCCCCAAGTTCCCTCAGTATTCTAGGGTGTATCCCATCTGGTCCCATCGCTTTGTCTACTTTAAGTTGAGCTAGTTTCTCATGAACACAGTCTTCTGAAAATTGTTCAAGATGTCCCACGCTTCTGTTTCTGTTTGTGGGTGTTTTCTGAGGTCCTGCTCATGGTTCTTCATCTGTGAACACAGAACAGAAATATTTGTTAAGCAATTCCGCTTTATCCTCATCAGCTTCTACATATTGGATAGGATAGGATATGGAAGGACAGACTAGATAGGCCATGTGGTCTTTTTCTGTCATCATATTTCTATGTTTCTATATTCCTCCCCTTCACCCTTGAGTCTGACAATACCACTTTTGCCTTTTCTCTTCTCACTAACATATCTGAAAATTGTCTTATCCCCTCACTTGCCGATGTGGGGAGCCTTACTAAAGGGAAATGCCAGAGTCAGAGAGGGAATCCAAGGACATAAGCATATATGAGACTTTGTGCCACCATTTGACTTTGCTTCTTTGAATTGTGTGATTATTTTTGTTTGCCTTCTTTTGCACATTTTGGTTAAGCCCAATAGATGAGCCCAATAGATGAGTAGATGAGCCCAATAGATGCTGCTCCAATGGGGGTTCTTGTGGTTTGCCCTTGCTGGGAAGTGATAGGAGGAGTTTTGTGCCATCTTTGGGGCCCTTTACCTTTGTGTTGTGTGCTGGGGAAGAGTGTGAGGTTTTCTGGTCATGGCCACCAATTAAACTTGCTCTGTATGGCCTTTCTCAGATCCACCGCATCAAGGCAGGCTTGATATTTATGAATGCTTTGTTTTATGATTATTATAATCACTTCAGATATTTGTATGATGAGAGAAAGCATTATGTATAAATAAATGAATGAATAAATAAATGCATCCTCTTAATTTATCTGATGACCAAACTGCAGTTACCTTTGGGTAGTCATTTAGCATATAATCGGTGTTTCCCAAATACCATCCCAGTGACAGATGCAGCTGGATGTCATGAGCATAAAGATGTCCCATAATCAAATGAGCCTCCCCTAAAGGAACACAAAGCAAGTAATATTAAAAGGTATTAATGTGGGCAAAAGGTATTTCTTTTTATAAAATTGTCCTCCCTACATGCTGGTAAAAATGTATCCATAAGCCCTCTATGCATGAACTTTTATCCATATTGGGGAAAGGCCTTAAGGGGATGGGGTTTGGGAGGCGTTTTCATTTACACCTGTAGCAGACCTACTGTACCTTTGGTTAGATGAGATGAAGGAGAAGAGACAGCCTCTTATCTTCAATGTCTTATTTTCAAAGGGTGAGGGAAGGAAGACTCTCTTCGAAGTTCAAGCTTGCTGGATTCTTTATGTGACTACTGGTTCTTGCACTTTCTTCATTAATGCCTCACCCACCCAAATGGGGTCAGACCCAGTCCAGGTTTGACTGTATGATATCAGTAAAAGGGTTCAATATTCAAATGGAATTACATGTTCACCAGCAGTTAATAAATGTATAACTCCACTATCCATAGATTTCCAGTCACTTTATGGAGATCAGACCGAAAATCCCTCTAACCAGCCCCATATTATCCATAATGAAGTGGCAGAGAGAGAGAGCAGAAAGAGGGTGGAGCCATGAAATTATCAGCCACTATCCAGATAAGCTTTACATTTAATTTAGGCCTGCTGAACTTAGAATGGCAGCAGGGGGTATCTGTTTTCCTTATACCTAGAGCTCAGGTTCTTTGAACTCACTACCTCTCAAAGGATGGCAGAAAAGAAATGTCCAGAAAAATCTTAATCTCTTACACCTGAAAAATATTTTATCACTTCCTAAAATATATCTTTAGCAACCAGTCTTTATCAGAGTATAAAGCAACAGTTGCCAGCATAGTGGCAATCCTCAATGAGCCAGAAATAGAAGAGTCAAGCAAGCCAGATACATCCAAACATCTATAGCTTGGGATCCAGCAGCTTGACGTTATTGCCCATCGTTTTTACCCAAGGGTAAGTCAAATGCTCACTTTATTGGTGGCATATTGGTTTCTGGAATTTACAGAACCATAATGAAATATTTTTAAATATGTCCCATGGGGGGGGGGGGGGGGATTAATGGTGATTTTAGATTTAAGATGTATTTGATTAATTAGTTTACCTTTTTGTATTATTGTCTTTCTTTTTGGCATTGCTGTACAAGTTATTATGAGGCCAATTCAGATCTGGGCATCTTCGGCCCATTGGATGTCCAGAATCTGGACGGGCCAGAATTGCATCTGATTCTGATCCCATGGGAGCTACACGTACCGGCAGGATCAGAATCGAGTGCATATGGCCTAGATGTGCTGACCTTGCCCTGATTCTGGGCCCCCAGACATCCAGCCACTTACCCGGATAGCACAGCCAGGCTCCTGCATGGAACCACGGTGTCATGGTGTCCTGTTGCCATGGCACCATGGCTCCATGCAGGAGCCACAATCCCCGGCAGACCCCCAAAATGATCCTTTCCCCACCACCCGACCCCTGATTGGGCCTGCTGTAACCAGGGTCAGACTGTGGGAAACCCCCTGTACTCACTTACCTCCTTTTCCCTGACTGGAGCAAGCACTGGCTGCCATTTAGGGGGCTTATTCCACCTTCAAGGTGGAATAGGTCCCCTGTCCAAATGGCTGACCCTGAAATCGGCCCTATACATCTGGGGTAGAGGTCATACCTCCGGCCTGCTCTCACTCTTCCCTCAGCCCACCCTCTCCCACCCCCATACAGAGCTCCCCACACATCTCTGCTGTACGTGCAGGAAGCTCTGTGGGTGGAATCGGCAACTTGGCATTTAGCGGGCATATACATCCAACCTGGACATATATCCCCACTAAACGGGGGTCAAAATCTATTTGAATTGTAATTTGAGATTCTTCTAAATAAAATGTTTTTAAAAAAATGGCAGAAAAGAGGCAAAGGATTCATGAATCCTCTCTTTTTCTTTAACCTCTAGACTGGTTTGGTCCTTCAGGGTCCAACCCACATGAGGCCAGAAATTTCAGACTATTAAGCTAAGCTCTCAGCCTGCTTCCACATGACTAAAAACAGGTAAAAGTCTATTATAACTCTCAGACTTTCGATTTTATGCTTATGCTTGACATCATTACTTTTCTGTATCTTCTCCCTAGCCATTCCCAGTGGGGAAGTTGTCTACATACACACTACCACATACTCTAGTTTAGTGGGCTCAGAGTATCCCTGCAGTGCATAATCACCATTTACATTAGTTATTGCATTGATCAATGGGGCACATAACATCCATAAGTTTTGATTTTACAAAGTATGCTTATAAATTTTCATCTGCACCGATTATTGGTAGTTTTGCTGAGATAATTTTCAAAGCAATCTGAAATGTGTACGTTTACATAAGGACATAAGAAATGCCATACTGGATCAGACCAAAGTCCATCAAGTCCAGTATCCTGTTTCCAACAGTGACCAATCCAGGTCACAAGTACCTGGCAGGTTCCCAAAAAGACACACATGTTCCACAACGCTTGTCCCGGTGCAAACAGTGGATTCCCGAGTCCTCTTTAATAATGTTTTATGAACCTTTCCTCCAGATACTTGTCCAAACATTTCTTAAACCCAGCTACACTAACAGCCTTCACTATATCCTCCGGTGACAAATTCCAGAGTTATGTGTTGAGTGAAAAAATATTTTCTCTTCTTAGTCTTAAATGGGTTACATTGTAGCTTCATTGCATATCCCCTAGTCTTTCTATTTTTTGATGGTGTAAACAATCGATCTACATTTACCCATTCTACTGCATTCATTAATTTATAGACCTCTATCATATCTCCCTTCAGCCATCTATTCTCCAAGTTGAAAAGTCCTAACCTTGTAAGCCTTCCCTCACATGGGCTTTCTTCCGTTCCCTTTACCATTTCTGTCGCTGTTCTCTACATCTTTTCTAATTCCCCTATATCCTTTTTAAGACATGGTGACTAGAATTGCACACAATGGAATGATATTATAATATCCTTGTTTTTATTGCACACAATGGAAGGCATTATAATATCTTTGTTTTTATTCTCCATTCCTTTCCTTATGATTCCTGGTATTCTATTTGCTTTCTTGGTCGCCACGGCACACTGGGTGGAGGGTTTCAATGTATTATCCACAATGACACCTAAATCTTTTTCCTTGGCAGTGGTTCCTAATGTGGAACCTTGCATCGTGAAACCATAGCTTGGGTTGTTCTTTCCTAGGTGCATCACTTTGCACTTATTCACATTAAATGTCATCTGACATTTGGATGTCCAGTCTTCCAACTTATGAAGGTCCTCTTGCAATGTTTCACAGTCCTCTTGTGTTTTAACAACTTTGAATAAATTTGTGTTATCTGCAAATTTGATCACCTCACTCATTATTCTCCATGTTAAAAAACAGTGGGCCCCCAGCACAGATACCTGGAGTAATTCACTATTTACCTTTCTCCATTGAGAAACTGGCCATTTAGCCCTACTCTCTGCTTTCTATCTTTTAATCGGTTCCTGATCTACAATAGTGCGCAGCCTCCAATCCCATGACTTTTTAATTTGGCCAAGAATCTCTCATCAGGGACCTTGTCAAAGGCTTTCTGAAAATCCAGATGCACTATATCAACTGGCTCACCTTGGTCTATCTATTTATTCACACCTTCAAAAAATATAACAGATTAGTAAAACAAGATTTTCCTTGGCAAAATCCATGTTAGCTTTCTCCCATTCAACCATGACTATCTACATGTTCAGTAATTTTTTCTTTAAAATGGTTTCTATCATTTTGGCCAGTATTGACTGTAGTTTCCCAGATCACCTCTGGAACCCTTTTTAAAAATTGGTGTTGTATTGGCCATTCTCCAGTCTTCAGGTACTGCAGCTGATTTTAATGATATAGTTCACAGATTACTAATAGTAGGTCTGCAATCTCATATTTCAGTTCTTTCAACACCTTTGGATGTACATTTGCAATACATCTTCCCAGTTTATTAATATTTCTTTCTATTCTTCCGTTATATCATCTTTCAATACCATTTCAAGCATGGGTAACTTCCCTACATCTTCTTCAGTAAAGACCAAAGCAAAGAATTCATTCAGTCTCTCCGGTATCACCTCTTTCTCACTTAGCTCCCCTTTTACCCCACTATCATCCAATGCTCCAACTGTCTCACAGGTTTTTTGCTACAAATGTATTTGAAAAAGTTTTTATTATGGGGCATGTTTACTAAACTGCGGTAACGTTACATAACGCGCGTTATACAACGTTAACGACCGTTAACATTACATAATGTGCGTTATGACACGTTAACAATTGTTAACGTTACATAACACGCGTTAATGTTACTTAACGATCGTTCACGTTCCGCGGCGTGGTAAAACACCGCAGAAGGTGGAGAGAGGGCGGAGAGAAGGGGTCAATGGGCAGAGTGTGGGCGGGGAGAGGCTCCATTCACACTAATGTGCTGATCTGAAGAGCTGAATCCTAACACGATTGAAAACCTGCAGTTAGATGCACATTTGCAGGGGAGAGAAACCATTTAAGTGTCAGCAATGTACAGCATAGGCAGGGAAATCCACAAAAAGTGATAAGTGTGATACATGTGCACAGAACAAAAGGGCACATAAACATTGAAAATGACCTCAACAAACTGGAAAAAACATAAACAAGCTGGCCAATAGTGATATTAATGGGAAACATCAAAACCCCACTTTGAGAAAGCTCCAAAAAATAGATATTAATCGTGGAAGGGTCTATGCTCCATCCCCATACAAGGTGAATGAGCCCACAGTGAAATAGCGCTGATCAGGGCTTTCCCTTGTTATTGGACAGGTGTCCTATGGCGTGCACATGTCCTGCAACAGCAGGGTGGTCATGTCAGAACGGGCAACTGGACAGATGCTGGAAAAGGGGATACAGAGGGCCGGAGGCGGCACATGCTGTGGTGCAGCTGGCCCACAGTGCGGACTAGGGTGATGCCTAGGTGGCCCATATGAATTCTGAAACAGCAGAGCAGCCAGACAGCAACTGCTGAAGGCTCAACATGGGCATGACTGTGTTTCCCACAGTGTCACAGGGGATAGTACCCAGCAGCTACCCCCAAGGGCACGAAACATTGGCAGGCGGTGCTGGGGGGAAGCGTGGACTCCTATGCAGGCACCCCTACCCCAGAACCAGCACAATAGGCAGTCGCCTACCCGCACACTGGATGGCCTGAGACTGCGCTCAACCAGCACCACCAGCAGAAGGGCATGTCAGCATGGTGGCAGAGGGATATTGGTGGTGGAGGGGGCAGTGGCAGCTGCCCAGAGCAGACTGTGGCCTAGCCCTGTTTAGGTGGGTGCCATGCACTGCAACAGACAGGCCCTGTCTGATGAACAGTCATGGGAATGCACTGACTTTGTGACAACACGGTGGTGCATTGCACAAAACCAGTGTAGTCAGAAGCAGAAGGTCACAGGTTCAAGTCCCAGCTGTGGTTCCTGCCAACCCTGTCCCCATATTTTACCCAGTAATAAACTGTGGTAAGAAAGATGGAACCTTTATTGCATATAACAGAAACATGCCTGGGACACCTACATTTTACCCTACAGAGCACAGACATCATAAACATGCGCATTACCCAGAGCAGAGTCTCCCAAATGCAGTCCTGGAGGGTCAAACACCATTCAGGTTCCATGCTGTCGCTAATAAAGATGCCTGTGCTGCATTTCTATGCGCCACCCAGTACAAATTTCTGAGTGAGCTGCATCATAGCAACCTTTCTGATGTCTGTGGTGTGTGCTACAAGTATTGTGTCTGACAGTGTTTACCACCCTGGGGAGTGACCCCCAACAGTATTGCGTACCATAGCCATGCCTGCACTGTGCCCAGGACTGGTGCGGTGGCCAGGGCTGCCAAGCACCCCTATAGTTGCACAATGCTGGCATAGGTGTGGGGAGTATGTGTCTGTCTATCCAGTGTGTGGTGGCTGCAAATACCCTTCACAGCCCACACTGCTAGCACTGTTGCCTGTATTGGCCTGCCAATGTGCATAATGAGAAGCAAGGTACCATGGGAATAGCCTGGATAGGGTGGCCTGGCCTGAATTCATCTGTACAGAGCATAGGGCAATGGCTGGGACATTGTCGTGCCCGGCCACCACCTGCACGAACAGGGTGGCCACAGCATGTCCTGCTGGGAGGTCACTCTCACCCTGACTGTGCAGTGACCACGGCATGGCTGGGTTCCCCCATAGTGCTATACAGTGTTCTTGTAAGTGATATATATGGGTTCTGTTATCTGGGGCTCAATCACTGACATATCTGTTTGGTGGGTGTGCTCATATCCCAGGTTTGGATGCACACATGCCCTCCAGGAACAAGCACTATGGACTAGCTAGCAGACTGTCTGCAGTTAGTATGTGTGTGGCTGGAACACCTTACAGGGTGCAGTGGCTGGTGACTCACTGTGCTTGCTGCTGGAGAATGTGAGATGGTGGTGGGGGGCAGCTGTGCATTTCCAGGCCTACCACCCTATTTATGGATGCATACAGATCTGCATTGACTGCCCTGTAGGGTGCCCGTCCCCCAGCTGGACTGTGGTTGATGGTCCCCTCTACTGTCACCTGTGCAGGGGGGGTACATTGTGGATCTGTTGGTGGGCGATTCTGTCCCCAACCCTGAGCCACAGAGGGTGTGGTGGGTTGGGTTGGGTTGGGTTGGGGGGTAAAGTAATCCGCCTGTGAGTCCAAACACCCCTCCACCTAAATCATGTGACCATGGCACCCACACAGGGTATGCACTATTCTGGGTGCATCATAGTCCACAAGGGCTAGATGTGAAATACAGATAGACACAGGCATATTCTAGGGGTGTCTGCATGGACCACCTATCACACACTGCCACTGATGGAAACCTGCAGCACAGCCTATCTCAGCAAAGCCAGGTGCTGCGGAAATGGTGCTGGGCACCCCACCTCACCCTCAGGGTGAGCACAGGACCCGCACACTGTGACGGTCTGTAGCTACTCTGTGCCAGTAACACACACAGTCGGTACCCCTTACCAGGCTGAAGTGCTGTGGGGGTGCACATGGTTAATACCCCCTACCAGGCCGAGGTGCTGGGGGGGGGTGCATTCTGCATCTTGTGATCATCTGTAGACTGCTGATCTGCATGTGCAGTGCATCATGGGTATGGGTGGTTCAACCCTATCCTGGTAACCACAGCAGACGGCTTGTCTGGTGACCTGCAGTCCCTCTGTAGCCAGGCTGGCATGTAGTAGCAGCTATAGAGCTGTAGCCCACTGGTAACTTCACTGCCTGTAGAACCAGAAGTTATGGGTTTGATCCCACCGTGGTGTCACTTGGTAGGGCTGTCTGAAGCATTTTCTTTTATAATATAAATTAATGCTGCCAGCAAAAACACTCTCACAGTGCTGTAACCTCAAGGTGCCCTATGAAGCGCCCTATAAGGTGCCATATAGGCAACAGTAGATGTGCCTAGGCCGACAGTGCACTTAATAATGTGCCCTCTGGAGTGCCTTATAGGGCACCTCATGCAGCACATGAGGTTACGGCAGTCCCCCAATGCCTGACACCTAGTACGTCCCCATAATGCCTGACACCCTGTAATGTCCCCCCCCCTACAGTCCACAAGAGGATGGCCCACCAGAATGTTAGATATGTAGCGCAGTGGTTAAGCAATAGAGCAGAGTGTGAATGGGCCAGAGATGGGTTTAGGGGGATGGGGATAGGGAATGTCAGAAACGAAGAATCAGCTGTACACAGATATAGAAAGGGATACCATCAACAAGAGTGAATAGAGCGTTAATGCATGGCAACGAACGTTGCAAAGCAAAAGCCCTTATGCACATACATAGGTGGATACACGCCCCTACGCACGCCCCTACGCGCGCCACTAAGTGTGCCCCTATGCGCGGGGGGGGGGGGGCTTGGCCGTCCACACGCACGTACTTACGCACGTACCTACGCACGCAGCTATGTACGTACCTATGCACGCTGTGCTTATCATACACACAATCGGCGAGGAAATGGCTGCCATGTCCAGAAAACCTGCCTTTACCCAAGCAGACCTTTACCTCCTTGCAGAGCTCTCCACCAGCAGCGCCTCTTCCCTGGCTCCTCACGGAGGCAGAATCTGTCCGGGGTCAGGAGGTCCTGGGAGCGCCTCACCACGAGGTTTAATAGAGCCTCAGATTACCCATGTGAGGTAAGTGCATGGGGACAGGCACCCCAACCTAGGATGTGACAGAGAACACCCTGTAACCAAACCACCTACCAGCCACATACTGCCAGGGAATGCCAGGTGTTGGTATGTCCAACTGGTAGTAATGTCTGCTCCCCCCCCCCCCAACAACAGATCCGCCCTACCCCCAGGGGGTAGCTGCAACCATCACAGAGAAGGTTTACCCAGTACAATGGTATGGTATGTGGCACTGTTGCAGTGTCAGTGATGTGCCCAAACCACAGGACACCACAGGCCCACCACAGAAGCCCAATAGACACACAGGGGTATGTCACCTGTCCCTGTGTGCGAATGTAGGGCTCAACTATATGCCCAGGATGCTGCAGGCCTCACTACAGGTGTCCATCCCCCACCCTGGTGCTATGGTACCTGCCCCTGGCTGCGAATACAAGGCTCAACTATATCTCCAGGATGCTGCAGGCCTCACTACAGGGGCCCATCCCCCATCCTCACTTCCTGTTTCCTGCTTCCTGTTTCCTGTTTCCTGTGCCTGGTGCGAGAGGGTGAGCGGTTGGTGGAGCTCCTGCTGGGGAGTAGGCCCTACCTGCTTGCGTGAGCCAGGATGTCGGGTCCTGGGCCGCCTCCGGCGGGAGAGGCCCAGGGCCAGGGGCCTGCCAAGCCTGGTGGGCCCCTGCCTCTCATTTCGGATCCTGGCTCTGCTGTGAGATCGTTGCCCCAGGCGGGGGCCCCTGGGTTACCAGGTAGGACTGCGGCGGGCTATCGGGGAGGGACCCACACGCCCAGGGGGCTAGGCCAGCTGCCCCCTGGAGAGGGCCCGCTTGACCCGGCAGGTAAGAGCGTGGAGGCCGGGTGGTGGCAGGGGGAGGCCCGGGAGGGGCCCTGGGGCTCCGTTCCGAGCCGCCGGGGCAGCAATAGTGGCGGTGGTGGGATTCCCCCTCCGCCTCGGGTCCTGGAGGAGGCCTCTACCTCCTCTAGTGAGGATGAGGCGGAGGGGCTGGACCCACCGCCTTTCCCGGGGCCCGCAAGGGCTCCGGAGGAATTGGTGGCTGCGGTCCGGATGCTTCAGGGTCTCCAGGAGGAGGCCACCCTGCTGCAGGCCCAGCTCTCCCATCTCGAGAGCATGCAGGCCCTGGTGCCTGGGGAGGGCTGGCTGCCGTACTGCCAAAAAGTGCGAGCCGTGAAGCGGGCCCTTAAGGGTAAGCGCCGATGGGTGGCTTACCTAAGAGCCCAGGGATGTGGGTCCCTCACGGAGGTATAACACAATCAAGACCGCTGGGCCACTATCGGTGCCGCAGTCCGGGGGGGGCCCTCGGGGGTGGGCAGGCAGGCTAGGGCTCATTTTCCCCCCTTGGAGTTCCTGGCTACTGGGAATGGAAGTGAGAAACGGGTGCCGGTTCCCTGTCCCCCCCCAACCCTCAGAGGAGCAGTGGCCACTTACCAGGGGGTGGTCCAGGGTCCCTGCAGCGTGGATATGGAGTCGGTGGTTCCTGGAGTGACTTCGCCGTCCCTGCTACAGCCCCTGCATCATGCTGGTGCCTCGGCGTCTGTAGGAGAGCCTCTGGATCTGTGTGTGCCAGATGGAGGGGTTTCGGAGCTCCGTGTGGCTGCCAGAGGAAGATTGGCGAATTCTGCTAGTGGTGGTGTTCCTCGAGAGGCGGGAGTGCGGGGAGTTGATTCCCACCAGTTTCGGGATTTTTCGCCATCATTTGGAGCCGGTCCGACATTGCCTCCCTCTGCAGGACTTTCCCAAGATGGCCGCCGGATCGGCATTAGCTGTGATGTCATCAACCCCAGCGTCACTGTTCCTTGGGCTGATCGAAGGAGGGCTGCCCCGCTGGAGGAGGAGTCTGCTGGGTTTCCCCCGGTAGCTGTGTGTGACGAAGATGGCCGCCGGAGCTCTGATCACGTCACTTCCGGGTTTTCCCGGAAGTCTGGTGCCGGTTCAGCGTTTGTGCCCTGTGTTCCCCCCGACGATCGGAGAGAGTCTGGGAAGGTCGTGGCCGGGCTCCCCCGGGTGAGGGGGACCCTGTTGGGGTCTCCCTCGGTACGACCTGAAGATTTGCCGGTCCCGTTGCAGCGGGACTCCCATCGTGATGCTCCGGATTCGGCTTTACTTCCTGGTATGGCCAGGGAGCCGCCTGACCGCTGCTGCATGTCCTTCGGGGTATCCGGGCGCCGTAGCACCCTCCTGCACAGCCCTGTCTGTATCACCGATGGCACCGTGGAGTCATCGGAGGGCGGGACACCCCATCGAGGGGGGATGGAGGATAGTCGGAGCTGTTCCTTGATGGCAGGGGCTGCAACAGAGACCTCTGCTTTGTCTGTTCCTGCGGTTTCTTACAGTCGGGTGCTGGAGCAGGATGCAAGGGAGGCATTGGGATGCGACCTGTCCACCCAGGGTTTCCCCTTCGAGTGGAGCAGCTTGATCCGGCTGTTTCTCGAATGGGTAAGGGGGAGGTGGAGGGCCCGGCTCGCGGGACGGGTGTCCCTGCTGGAGCCTGGGCTGGAGAAGCACCTTCTCGGGTGCAGCAGCGGGAGCAGCAGCGACTGCGGTCTGGGTCCTCCGGGGGCACCGGAGGCAAGGTAAGTCTTGGGGAAGTGGGGGGGGAGCGGGGAGGGGGGTCGGGGGGGCTTGCTTTGCTCCCGGGGGCCCCGGGGGACCCAGTAGCTGGGGAGATAGCCGGCAGCAGTGCCTTGGAGGGGGTGGTTGAGCCTTTGCAGGAGCGTCCGGGTCCTTTGGTGGGTGAGGAAGTGGTCCCGCAGGTGCCAGCAGTGGTGGGGCTGCCTGGTGGGGGGGTGGAGGCCCCTGGTGGGGGGTCCGAGGGGGTTGGTGGTCGCCTGGGGGTGATCAGTGTGGAGGGGAGTGGGGGAGGGGGAGGGACTGCAGTACTCCCTAGGATTGTGGGGGGCACCCAGGTTACGGCCTCGGAGTTGGGAGGGGGGGTCGGGGATGGTGGGGGGATTGAGGGTCTGGAGGGGCTCACCGAGGAGGAGCTCCAGACTGCCCTGTTGGAGGCTCTGGGAAGCCAGGATGGGCGGGAGGGGGCGGCTCGGGCCGTCCATATCGAACAGCTCCTGGAGTCCCGACAGGGAGTCTTGGGGAGGGGGGGGTTGGGTGGAGGATCACCGGAGGGGGGGTTGGTACGTCTCCCTGCCTCCGTCCCCACAACATTGGTGGTCCCCAGTCCCACCGAGTCCTCCTCCTCAGTGGTTGGCACCCCTGGGAAGTCACGGGGATCTTCCCAGAAGTCGGTCCCCCGGGCTTCCGGGTCGCAGCAGTCAGTGGGGGGTCCCGCTGCTACTCCGGCGGGGCCCTCTCGGTCGTTTGCGGAGGCCCTCCGGGGGCCGGCGGGGTCTGTTCCTGGGGGAGGGGGTGGGGGAGCTCCTCCTCGGGGTGGTTCTTCTGGGGGGGAGGGGGGTGGAGGAGGTTTGCGTGGCGGGGAGGGTGAGACCAGGCGCCGCAACGTGGCGCAGATCCGGTGGGCCGGGGAGGGGCCCCCTCCGGCCAGGGAAGAGGTCCTGAGGATGGTCCTTGGGCTGGGGTTTCTCCCGGGGGACCTGTATGCCTTCATCCACATGAGCAACAGCGTGGAATACGATGTTAGCTTCATGCTGAGACGGGGGCTGGAGGTCTTCTGGGACAAATACCAGCAGCAGAGGGGGCAGGGGGGGTGGGTCAACTTTCGCGTTGTGCCTGTCTCTCGCCAGGGGGCGGTACCTGTGACCATCCTATCCCGGAATGAGTCGCTCCCAGGGCAGGACATTCAGTTTTGGCTGTCGCGTCATGCGGTGCTTCTCGCACCCCTGGTTAAGGGCGCTGGGCCCCTAGGGGTGTGGGACGGGTCGTGGAAGGGTCGGATCCGTTTGCGTGAGGTGGGTAACGTCGTGCAGCACGTGCCCTCGGCCGGTTTCCTCGGTCGGGATCGCATCTTGTGCTACTACCCCGGGCAACCTCGCGAGTGTCACCGCTGTGGCTCATTCCGTCACTTGAGCATGAACTGTCCCGAGCAGGTCTGCACTCGTTGTGGTGGACGGGGTCATGCCTCGGCCGGGTGTTTGCTCATTCGCTGCAACCTTTGCGGGGAGTTGGGCCACCCCTTTGCCCGCTGCCCCTCCGCGTCACACAATGGACCGGGGGGGGTTGCCGTCACTCCACCTCGGGCTCCTGTGCGGGAGGAGGCTATGGAGGCCCCTCTCCCTCAGGAGGAGACCGGGGGCCCTAGTGCAGAGGAGTCCATCGAGCCGAGGGAGCCACCCGGGGGAGGGGATTTGGGTAGGTCGGAGGAGAGGGTTGATGTGGTGGAGGTTGCTGTTGCACAACAGGATAGGGGGTTGCGGGGGGTGCCGCCTGAGGAATGGACTACGGTCCCTTCCAAGGGTAGCAAGTCCAAGAGGAAGAAACGGGAGACCTCCCCATTGCTGGAGTTAGAGCCCGTGTTGGACGTCAATCGTTTCGTCTTCTTGGCTACTGATGTGGCTGAGGCAGATGAGGGCTTGTCTGTGGAGGCAGGGCCTCCTGTGCGGCGCTCGGTGCGGTTAGCGGCGGAGGCAGCTCCTCTTCCTCAGCGGCGGCCTCAGAAGGCCTCGAAGGCACGCCGCAGTCAGGGTCCGCCGAAGAGCATGGAAACTGGCTCCCGGCCTCCGGTAGTGGCCCTGGAAAAGCTGCCGGGGCGGGTGAGGGAGGACAAGCGTTTGCCTCCGCGGTTGGGTGCTGGACCTTCGCAGGAGCCCCCTGCTGACCCAGCCGCCCCGGCCTCCCCCGCCAGGGTGGGCACTGTTTTGTTGTCTCGGTCTCTCTCTGGGGACGGGAAGGGGGAGGAGGCACCGGTGGTGGACCCCACGGAGGAGGTCATTCCTCCGACCCCTGACCTGTTTTTGCCCCCTCATTCCGTGGGGACTGGACTTGCCCTCGCGACAGCTTTGCCTGGTGGTCGCGAGGGCGCTAGCACCCGCTGGAGTGACTGGGTCGAACAGGAGGAGGCGGAAATCCTCGAGGTGGTCGACGTGGACCGTGAGGAGTTGTTCCAGCTTGCAGGCTTGTCCTGCAAGCGGGATTCCGGGGATCCGGGGGTTGGTGAGAAGAGGAGGAAGGGGTCACTACACACGAAATAGGTATGGCGTGCACTCCTGCATTCTCGTGCGCCACTATCAACGTGGCTAGCATTTTGACAGACCAGGCGCGGGCTTCGGCCTATGATTTTCTTTCCACGAGCGGGCTGGATGTCATCTTTGTGCAGGAGACCAGGCTCACCTCGCTCGCTAGCCTTCATCAGGCGAAGCGGGAGTGGAGGTGGGGTCCTTCGTACTGGTCCCTTGCGGCCCAGCCCTACGCAGGAGTGGCGGTTTTGTTCACGTCTAACCGATTTCAGGTGCAATACGTGTGGGAACTGGAGCAGGGCCGGTGTTTGCTCTTAGACGGCTTTTGTGGGCCTCACCGGTTTCGTTTTGTGGTGGTCTATGGCCCCCAGTCTAGGTGGGAGCGGAAGGCCCTTTTTAGGGTCATTCGCCCTTACTTACACACCTCCCGTTTGGTGGTCCTGGCAGGGGATTTTAACACCACCACCTTGCGTCAGGACCGAGGGGGGGAGCATTGCCCTCCGCATTACGATGGCCATTTTCTGGCTGAGGTGACCCGGATGGCCGATCTGGCGGACGTTTACCACCGGGCTTTTCCTCGGTCACCGGGTTATACCTATTCCCGGGGGACCTGCAGGAGCCGTATCGATCGGATATATGTGAGCGCTCGGGTGGAGTGTTCCCCGCCGCAGCTGCAGGCGGTTGACTTCTCGGACCATTGCGTCCTCTCCGTGTCCTTCCTGGCTCACGAGGAGCTCAGCAGGGGTCCTGGCCTGTGGCGACTGAATGTGCAGTTGTTGGCTACATCAGAGGTGGTCCAGGAGTTCTTGGCCTTTCTCGCAGACCAGGAGACCCTGTTGGGCGTTTTTCCTTCCCGTGGCGCTTGGTGGGATGAGGTGAAGACGCGTGCCCGTGAACTCTTCCGCTCCCGGGGCACCTCCATTGCTCGGTCCCGCTACCTCACCTACACTGTCCTCCGGAGGTCGCTGGACCGTTTGGTGTCTCGAGGGGCAGTGCGGGAGGAGGTGGAGGAGGTGCGCGTCCAGCTCCGTGGCCTGCTTTACGATCGCCACGCCTCCCTTTGCTTCGAGGGGGCGGCCGGTAGGGTCTCCCCCCCTGACCCCTTCCTAACTTGCAGGGAGAAGGTTAAGCGTAGGGAGGTGATGGCCCTGCGGGGCGCGGACGGCACCTTTCACACCTCTCAGGAGGACCTTTTGCGTATGGTGGGGGAATACTTTTCAGACCTGTTTGGGGATCGTCCCGTAGACCTCACACGTATCCGTGAGTATTTGGGCCTTCCCCCGGTGTATTCGGCTGTGGTTCAGGCGCAGGTCGATGCACTGGCTGCTCCGATTCAGCAGGTGGAGGTGGAGCGGGCGATTCGTGCCATGCCGTTGGGGAAGGTGCCTGGGCGCGATGGGCTCCCGGTGGAGTTCTATCGTACTTTCATCGCCCAGCTGGCCCCCTTCCTGACCTCCCTGTTTCAGGAGATCATGGATACGGGGTTTCTCCCGCGGTCATTTCGCGAGTCTGTCCTGTTGCTGCTCTCCAAGGGGACGGACGATAGCTCTTTGGACTGTTGGCGGCCGCTCTCTCTGTTGAACGCGGACCGGAAGATCCTGGCCAAGTGTTTGGCCAACCGACTGGTGGAGGTGTCGGGTGTTTTGCTGTCACCTTCCCAGTATTGTTCGGTTCAAGGGAGAGGGGTTCTGGACGCCGCCGTCACGGTTCGGGAGATGGTCGAGAGAGGCCGGTCTGTTCAACGGGACCACTGGTTGGTCTCCTTGGATCAGTCCAAGGCTTTTGACCGGGTCAATCACCGGTACCTGTGGGTGGTGCTTCAGTACTTCGGCCTTCCCGCAGGTTTCCTCTTCGTCTTGCAGGTGCTGTACCGAGGGGGGGTGAGCTTCCCGTTTATCAACGGGTGGCTCGGACGGCCTTTTCGTGTCGCCTCGGGGGTGCGGCAGGGGTGCCCTTTGAGCCCCCTGCTGTATGTTTTCTCCCTCGACCCTTTCCTCAGGAGATTGTCCTCGGGTGGGTTGCGAGGCCTGGAGGCGCCTGGTGCGTCTCCGGTGTCCGTCGTGGCCTACGCCGACGATGTCTCGGTTTACGTGGACGGCACCGAGGGGGTGGAGGCCCTGCGGGAGGCCGTGGAGGAGTACTCGGAGGTGGCCCACTCTGTTGTTAACCACAGCAAGTGCCAGACGCTGTGGTTGGGCCCCTCGGAGGCCTCCCCGCCTTCCTGCGCCCCCTTTCCTCCTCCTCAGGGGGAGATCCGCGTTTTGGGCCTCGTCTTCGGTTCGGAGGACTGTGCGGTGTCCAATTGGGCTCGTTGTGTTGAGTCTGCACGGTGTCGGGTGCTGCGGTGGAGGGGGCGGCGGTATACGTTTGAGGAGAAGGTCACCCTCCTCAAGACGTTTCTGCTTCCCCTCTTTCTGCACGTGGCCACGGTCTTCGTTCTTCCGTCGTCTTGTCAGGCGTCCGTCAGTGCTGTCTTTTTCTGTTTTCTGTGGGGTAACCGCATGAACCCTGTCCAGCGCAACATCGTTTGCCTGGGCCGGGAGCAGGGCGGTTTGGGTATGTTGCACCCCCTTGTCTTCCTGTCCGTCCTGTCTCTCGCGTTTCACCTGAATCGCATGCGGGAGGGGGGTGGGGTTTGGTGGGTGGCTTCCTACCGGGCATGGTATTCTCGCTTCTGGGAGCAGTGGGAGGGGGCGTCCTCGGTCCCACGTGTGCGTCGGAGCAGGGAACAGGCCCCATCGTATGTGTTTCAGATGGTGGGGCTCATTCGGCGGTGGGGGGTGACCGACCCGCTCGCCCAATCTCAAGGGCGGAAAGGCTTGTATCGGATGGTTCTCGCCTCCCACTTTCAACCACGGTGGGCCCTGCGGGACTGTCCGGCGGACGTGATGCAGCGGGGCCTTCAGCAGTTGAACTCCCCTCGGCTGCCGAAGAAAGTTCGGGATGTAGCCTGGTTGTCTTTCCACGGGCGTTTGTACGTGAGGGACAACCTCAAGTACAGGTCACAGGCCGAGCGGAACTGTCCGAGGGCGGGTTGTGAAGAGCAGCCGGAGACCATGGAGCATTTCCTCCGGCAGTGCCCATATAATGTGGAAGCCTGCCGGTTGGTGTCCGCTGCTCTTCACCTGCCCGATCTTGCCCTCCTCACGTATGCGGAGTGGGTGTACGGGGCCTGGTCCTTTCCCCCAAGGCAGGACTCCGAGACCCTCTACCTCGTCACGGCCGTAGTGCGCTACCACCTGTGGCGTGCGCGCGGGTATGCCTCGGCCCGGGGGTTGGTCCTGCCCCTCGACGAGGTGGTGCGGGACATTCTGGAGGACGTGTCCGGCATGGCGCAACGCGAGAGGAGGGTGGTTGCGGCCCATCGTTGGGAGCGTCTGTGGCGTCACCTCACCCTCCGTCCCCCGTGAATCTGGGGGTGGGAGGGTTTGGGGCTGAGTGATCCTAGTTCCGGGGGGGGGGGGCTAGGGATGGGGAGTCCCCATGGTCCGTGGGGGGAGGGGGGTTGCAACAGCTAGCCACCACTCATCCGTGCATCCTGCTCCACCCTCCGGCATTGTTGGGGTTTTGTTTGTGTTTTATTTTGGGTATGCTTCTCTTGTTTTCAATTTATTGCTTTGATTACTTTTTGTGGGCTTTTGTTGGGAAGTGGGCCAGGGGATGCTTTTGTTGTTTCCTTTGTTTGTGTAGGGTGGGTGTGGTTCAGTTCGGGTGGGTGGTATATGTGGGGAGGGGGTTTTTGGGTGGGTTTGGGGTGGGGGTGGGGGGATTGTTTTTGCTCAGTATTGTGGGATTGATGTGGGGGCAGTTTTGGGGGGAAGTGGGTGGGGGTGGGGGTTGGCCGGGATTCATTTGTTTGTGTGGGAATATGTTGGCTATTGTTGGGGGGTGGGTGTTTGCTTAGGGGGGCATATTGTATTCTGTACACTTATTGCTTTGTTCATTCTTTGGGATGGGTGGGAGTGGTGGGGGAGCTGGGATATTTTGCTCCTGGACATTGTTGGATTTGCTTTGGTTGGGGTGGGTGGGACTGTGGGGGTGCCCTGCACATATGGACAAGGACTTATGGACATGGACATATTTCGTTTCTGATTTTGTTGGGGTGGGTGGGGGTTTGGGGGGAGCTGAGAGCTACGGACATTTCCTTTGTTCCCATTTGGACTGCTTTGTGTTGTTGTTTGGGGGGGTTGGGCACGGGGGGTTGGTTTGCTGGGTGTGGTGGTGGGTTGGGGGGGTCACGGGGGGAGGGTTGGTTCCTTGTCTGTGCTTTGTCGGGGTGGGTGGGGGTTTTGGGGGGAGTGGGACTGTTTTGGGTTTGTGTGTTTTTCATTTGTTTCTGTATATTGTTGCTTGTTCTCCATTAAAAATTTCCCCCATCCTCACTTTCTGTTTCCTGCTTCCTGTTTCCTGTTCCCTGTTCCTGGTGCGAGAGGGAGAGCGGTTGGTGGAGCTCCTGCTGGGGAGTGAGGGCCTTGCCTGCTTGCGGGAGCCAGGATGTCGGGTCCTGGGCCGCCTCCGGCGGGAGAGGCCCAGGGCCAGGGGCCTGCCAAGCCTGGTGGGCCCCTGCCTGTCTTTTCGGATCCTGGCTCTGGTGTGGGATCGTTGCCCCAGGTGGGGGCCCCTGGTGTGCCAGGTAGGACTGCGGTGGGCCGTTGGGGAGGGACCCACACGCCCAGGGGGCTAGGCCAGCTGCCCCCTGGAGAGGGCTCGCTTGGCCCTGCCGGTAAGAGCGTAGCGGCCGGGTGGTGGCAGGGGGAGACCCTGGAGGGGCCCTGGAGCTCCGTTCCGAGCCGCCTGGGCAGCAATAGTGGTGGTGGTGGACTTCCCCCTCCGCCTCGGGTCCTGGAGGAGGCCTCTACCTCCTCTAGTGAGGATGAGGCGGAGGGGATGGGCCCACCGCCTTTCCCGGGGCCCGCAAGGGCTCCGGAGGAAGTGGTGGCTGCGGTCAGGATGCTTCAGGGTCTCCAGGAGGAGGCCACCCTGCTGCAGGCCCAGCTCTCCCATCTCGAGAGCATGCAGGCCCTGGTGCCTGGGGAGGGCTGGCTGCCGTACTGCCAGCGAGTGCGATCCGTGAAGCGGGCCCTTAAGGGTAAGCGCCGGTGGGTGGCTTACCTGAGAGCTCAAGGATGTGGGTCCCTCATGGAGGTATACCAGAATCAAGATCGCTGGGCCTCTATCGGTGCCGCAGTCCGGGGGGGCCCTCGGGGGTGGGCAGGCAGGTTGGGGCTTACTATCCCCCATTGGAGTTCCTGACCGCTGGGAGACGGGGTGAGCAGAGGGCGCCGGTTTCCTGTGACCCCCCAGCCCTCCGAGGAACAGAAGTCACCTACCAGAGGATGGTCCAGGGTCCTCGCGGTGTAGAACTGGAGTCGGGGGTTGCTGAGGTTGCTTTGCCTTCCCTGCTACAGCCCTGAGTCCAAGATGGCGCCTCGGCGTCTGGGGGCGTGGCTTCGGCCCGCCCTGCACCTACTGTGATGGATGTGCCTGTTTCTGGGATGGAGCGGGTGTCTTCAGCAGTCCCTGGTATAATGGCGGTTCCTGGAGAGCGGAAGGACCGCGGAGTTCCTCTCCACACTTTGCGTGGCTTTTCGCCTTCTCTTGAGCCTCGTCCGGCGTTGGAATCAGCTGCTCGGATCTTCCAAGATGGCCGCCGGGTTGCTCTAGGAGGTGACGTCATTCCGTTGAACGCCGGCCTCCTGATGATCTCTCTGACAAGGGTTTCCCCAGCTCCGGAGGTGTCTTCCGGGCTTCCCCAAGCCCCCACTTGCCCTCAAGATGGCCGCCGTGATGTCACTTCCGGGTCTGGCCGGAAGTGTAGTACCGGTGCGGTCTCGGCTTTGGCGGCCGGCTTTGCAGTGCGGCAGGGGTCTTTTGAGGACTTCACCGGGCTCCCCCGAGGCTCCGACGGTGGGTTCCCACCTCAGGGGAGTGAAGACTGTCAGCTGCTTTCATCGCGACAGCTGACTCCGGGACCGGCGGAGATTTGTTTGGCTGCCTGCCGTCCATCTCCTGATGTCTATGGTGCTGCTCCGATGGGCACCGGAGCAGTGGGGGATGGGTCCTTCCCAGCTGTTCCTCCTCGGGCTGCTCTCTTGGCGCCTCAGCAGCCGTGTCTTGGGGAGGGTTTCCCACAGGGGGGGGAGCTGAGGGATCCTTTGCTGCCTGTGTCCTCGTCGGGGGCACGGTGCAGCCTTGCTGGGCTTTCCTTCTTGCCTGCTCTGGATGAGCAGGATGCACATTTGGAAGGCACTGCTGGGTCCCTGCAGGAGTCCCGGCTTTTGGGGGTATCTGATCCTGCTGCATCCTGTGTTGGAGGCGGGATCGAGGGTGGCTCGGCTCGCGGGACCAGAATCCCAGCTGGAGCCAGGGCATCTGATCCCCTTTTTCACACCAGGGAACGATCGTGGCAGCTGCAGTCTGGGTCCACTGGGGGCACTGGCGACAAGGTAAGTTTTGGGGGAGTGGGGGGGGGAGCGGGGAGGGGGGCCGGGGGGGCTGGCCTTGCTCCCGGGGGCCCCAGGGGACCCAGTAGCTGGGGAGATAGCCGGCAGCAGTGTCTTGGAGGGGGTGGTTGCGCCTCTGCAGGTGCGTCCGGGTCCTTCGGTGGGTGGGGAAGTGGTTCTGCAGGTGCCAGCAGTGGTGGTGCTGCCTGGTGGGGGCGTGGAGGCCCCTGGTGGGCTTGAGGGTATGGTGATAGCTGGGGGGTCCGAGGGGGTTGGCGGTCACCTGGGGGTGGTCAGTATGGAGGGGAGTGGGGGAGGGGGAGGGACTACTGTACTCCCTAGGGTTGTGGGGGGCACCCCGGTTACGGCCTTGGAGTTCGGAGGAGGGGTCGGGGATGCTGGGGGGATTGAGGGCCTGGAGGGGCTCACCGAGGAGGAGCTCCAGACTGCCCTGTTGGAGGCTCTGGGAAGCCAGGACGGTCGGGAGGGGGCGGCTCGGGCCGTCCATATCGAACAGCTCCTGGAGTCCCGACAGGCGCCTTGGGGAGGGGGGGATGGGTGGAGGATCACCGGAGGGGGAGTTGGTATGTCTTCCTGCCTCCATCCCAACGGCATTGGTGGTCCCCAGTCCCACCGATACCGGTTCACAGGGGTCTTCCCAGAAGCCGGGCCCCCGGGCTTCGGGATCGCAGCAGTCGGTTGGGGGTCCTGCTGTTGCTCCGGCGGGGCCCTCTCGGTCATTTGCGGAGGCCCTCCGGGGGCCTGCGGGGTCTGTTCCTGGGGGAGGGGGTGGGGGAGCTCCTCCTCGGGGTGGTTCTTCTGGGGGGGAGGGGGGTGGAGGAGGTTTGCGTGGAGGGGGGGGTGAGACCAGGCGCCGCAACGTGGCGCAGATCCGGTGGGCCGGGGAGGGGTCCCCTCCGGCCAGGGAAGAAGTCCTGAGGATGGTCCTTGGGCTGGGGTTTCTCCCAGGGGACCTGTATGCCTTCATCCACATGAGCAACAGCGTGGAATACGATGTTAGCTTCATGCTGAGATGGGGGCTGGAGGTCTTCTGGGAGAAATACCAGCAGCAGAGGGGGCGGGGGGGGGTGGGTCAACTTTCGCGTTGTGCCTATCTCTCGTCAGGGGGCGGTACCTGTGACCATCTTATCCCGGAATGAGTCGCTCCCAGGGCAGGACATTCAGTTTTGGCTGTCGCGTCATGCGGTGCTTCTCGCACCCCTGGTTAAGGGCGCTGGGCCCCTAGGGGTGTGGGACGGGTCGTGGAAAGGTCGGATCCGTTTGCGTGAGGTGGGTAACGTCGTGCAGCACGTGCCCTCGGCCGGTTTCCTCGGTCGGGATCGCATCTTGTGCTACTACCCCGGGCAACCTCGCGAGTGTCACCGCTGTGGCTCATTCCGCCATCTGAGCATGAACTGTCCCGAGCAGGTCTGCACTCGTTGTGGTGGCCGGGGTCATGCCTCAGCCGGGTGTTTGCTCATTCGCTGCAACCTTTGCGGGGAGTTGGGCCACCCCTTTGCCCGCTGCCCCTCCGCGTCACACAATGGACCGGGGGTGGTTGCCGTCACTCCACCTCGGGCTCCTGTGCGGGAGGAGGCTATGGAGGCCTTTCTCCCTCAGGAGGAGACCGGGGGCCCTAGTGCAGAGGAGTCCATCGAGCCGAGGGAGCCACCCGGGGGAGGGGATTTGGGTAGGTCGGAGTAGAGGGTTGATGTGGTGGAGGTTGCTGTTGCACAACAGGATAGGGGGTTGCGGGTGGTGCCGCCTGAGGAATGGACTACGGTCCCTTCCAAGGGTAGCAAGTCCAAGAGGAAGAAACGGGAGACCTCCCCATTGCTGGAGGTAGAGCCCGTGTTGGATGTCAATCGTTTCGTCTTCTTGGCTACTGATGAGGCTGAGGCGAACGAGGGCTTGCCTGTGGAGGCAGGGCCTCCTGTGCGGCGTTCGGTACGGTTAGCGGCGGAGGCGGCCCCTCTTCCTCAGCGGCGGCCTCAGAAGACTCAGAAGGCACGCCGCGGTCAGGGTCCGCCTAAGGTTTGGATACTGGCGCCCGGCTTCCGGTAGTTGCCCTGGAGAAGCTGCCGGAGCAGGTGAGGGAGGATGGGCCTTTGCCTCCGCAGTTGGGTGCTGGGCATTCGCAGGAGCCCCCTGCTGACCCGGCCGCCCCGGCCTCCCCCGCGAGGGTGGGCACTGGTCTATTGTCGCAGTCTCTGTCTGGGGACGGGAAGGGGGTGGCGGCACCGGTGGTGGACCCCACGGAGGAGGTCATTCCTCCAACCCCTGACCTGTTTTTGCCCCCTCATTCCGTGGGGACTGGACTTGCCCTCGCGACAGCTTTGCCTGGTGGTCGCGAGGGCACTAGCACCCGCTGGAGTGACTGGGTCGAACAGGAGGAGGAGGAAATCTTCGAGGTGGTCGATGTGGACCGTGAGGAGTTGTTCCAGCTTGCAGGCTTGTCCTGCAAGCGGGATTCCGGGGATCCAGGGGTTGGTGAGAAGAGGAGGAAGGGGTCACTGCACACGAAATAGGTATGGCGTGCACTCCTGCATTCTCGTGCGCCACTATCAACGTGGCTAGCATTTTGACAGACCAGGCGCGGGCTACGGCCTATGATTTTCTTTCCACGAGCGGGCTGGATGTCATCTTTGTGCAAGAGACCAGGCTCACCTCGCTCGCTAACCTTCATCGGGCGAAGCGGGAGTGGAGGTGGGGTCCTTCGTACTGGTCCCTTGCGGCCCAGCCCTACGCAGGAGTGGCGGTTTTGTTCACGTCTAACCGATTTCAGGTGCAGTACGTGTGGGAACTGGAGCAGGGCCGGTGTTTGCTCTTAGACGGTTTCTGTGGGCATCACCGGTTTCGTTTTGTGGTGGTCTATGGCCCCCAGTCTAGGTGGGAGCGGAAGGCCCTTTTCAGGGTCGTTCGCCCTTACTTACACACCTCCCGTTTGGTGGTCCTGGCAGGGGATTTTAACACCACCACCTTGCGTCAGGACCGAGGGGGGGAACATTGCCCTCCACATTACGATGGCCATTTTTTGGCTGAGGTGACCCGGATGGCCGATCTGGCGGACGTTTACCACCGGGCTTTTCCACGGTCACCGGGTTATACCTATTCCCGGGGGACCTGCAGGAGCCGTATCGATCGGATATATGTGAGTGCTCGGGTGGAGTGTTCCCCGCCGCAGTTGCAGGCGGTTGACTTCTCGGACCATTGCGTCCTCTCCGTGTCCTTCCTGGCTCACGAGGAGCTCAGCAGGGGTCCTGGCCTGTGGCGACTGAATGTGCAGTTGTTAGCTACATCAGAGGTGGTCCAGGAGTTCTTGGCCTTTCTCGCAGACCAGGAGACCCTGTTGGGCATTTTTCCTTCCCGTGGCGCTTGGTGGGATGAGGTGAAGACGCGTGCCCGTGAACTCTTCCGCTCCCGGGGCACCTCCATTGCTCGGTCCCGCTACCTCACCTATACTGTCCTCCGGAGGTCGCTGGACCATTTGGTGTCTCGAGGGGCAGTGCGGAAGGAGGTGGAGGAGGTGCGCGTCCAGCTCCGTGGCCTGCTTTACGATCGCCACGCCTCCCTTTGCTTCGAGGGGGCGGCCGGTAGGGTCTCCCCCCCTGACCCCTTCCTAACTTGCAGGGAGAAGGTTAAGCGTAGGGAGGTGATGGCCCTGCGGGGCGCAGACAGCACCTTTCACACCTCTCAGGAGGACCTTTTACGTATGGTGGGGGAATACTTTTCCGACCTGTTTGGGGATCGTCCCGTAGACCTCACACGTATCCGTGAGTATTTGGGCCTTCCCCCGGTGTATTCGGCTGTGGTTCAGGCGCAGGTCGATGCACTGGCTGCTCCGATTCAGCAGGTGGAGGTAGAGCGGGCGATTCGTGCCATGCCTTTGGGGAAGGTACCTGGGCGCGATGGGCTCCCGGTGGAGTTCTATCGTACTTTCATCGCCCAGCTGGCCCCCTTCCTGACCTCCCTGTTTCAGGAGATCATGGATACGGGGTTTCTCCCGCGGTCATTTCGCGAGTCTGTCCTGTTGCTGCTCTCCAAGGGGACGGACGATAGCTCTTTGGACTGTTGGCGGCCGCTCTCTCTGTTGAACGCGGACCGGAAGATCCTGGCCAAGTGTTTGGCCAACCGACTGGTGGAGGTGTCGGGTGTTTTGCTGTCACCTTCCCAGTATTGTTCGGTTCAAGGGAGAGGGGTTCTGGACACCGCCGTCACGGTTCGGGAGATGGTCGAGAGAGGCCGGTCTGTTCAACGGGACCACTGGTTGGTCTCCTTGGATCAGTCCAAGGCTTTTGACCGGGTCAATCACCGGTACCTGTGGGTGGTGCTTCAGTACTTTGGCCTCCCCGCAGGTTTCCTCTTCCTCTTGCAGGTGCTGTACCGAGGGGGGGTGAGCTTCCCGTTTATCAACGGGTGGCTCGGACGGCCTTTTCGTGTCGCCTCGGGGGTGCGGCAGGGGTGCCCTTTGAGCCCCCTGCTGTATGTTTTCTCCCTCGACCCTTCCTCAGGAGATTGTCCTCGGGTGGGTTGCGAGGCCTGGAGGCGCCTGGTGCGTCTCCGGTGTCTGTCGTGGCCTACGCTGACGATGTCTCAGTTTACGTGGACGGTACCGAGGGGGTGGAGGCCCTGCGGGAGGCCGTGGAGGAGTACTCGGAGGTAGCCCACTCTGTTGTTAACCACAGCAAGTGCCAGACGCTGTGGTTGGGCCCCTCGGAGGCCTCCCCGCCTTCCTGCGCCCCCTTTCCTCCTCCTCAGGGGGAGGTCCGCGTTTTGGGCCTCGTCTTCGGTTCGGAGGACTGTGCGGTGTCCAATTGGGCTCGTTGTGTTGAGTCTGCACGGTGTCGGGTGCTGCGGTGGAGGGGGCGGCGGTATACGTTTGAGGAGAAGGTCACCCTCCTCAAGACTTTTCTGCTTCCCCTCTTTCTGCACGTGGCCACGGTCTTCGTTCTTCCGTCGTCTTGTCAGGCGTCAGTTAGTGCTGTCTTTTTCTGTTTTCTGTGGGGTAACCGCATGAACCCTGTCCAGCGCAACATCGTTTGCCTGGGCCGGGAGCAGGGCGGTTTGGGTATGTTGCACCCCCTTGTCTTCCTGTCCGTCCTGTCTCTTGCGTTTCACCTGAATCGCATGCGGGAGGGGGGTGGGGTTTGGTGGGTGGCTTCCTACCGGGCATGGTATTCTCGCTTCTGGGAGCAGTGGGAGGGGGCGTCCTCGGTCCCCCATGTGCGTCGGAGCAGGGAACAGGCCCCATCGTATGTGTTTCAGATGGTGGGGCTCATTCGGCGGTGGGGGGTGACCGACCCGCTCGCCCAATCTCAAGGGCGGAAAGGCTTGTATCGGATGGTTCTCGCCTCCCACTTTCAACCACGGTGGGCCCTGCGGGACTGTCCGGCGGACGTGATGCAGCGGGGCCTTCAGCAGTTGAACTCCCCTCGGCTGCCGAAGAAAGTTCGGGATGTGGCCTGGTTGTCTTTCCACGGGCGTTTGTACGTGAGGGACAACCTCAAGTACAGGTCACAGGCCGAGCGGAACTGTCCGAGGGCGGGTTGTGAAGAGCAGCCGGAGACCATGGAGCATTTCCTCCGGCAGTGCCCATATAATGTGGAAGCCTGCCGGTTGGTGTCCGCTGCTCTTCACCTGCCCGAACTTGCCCTCCTCACGTATGCGGAGTGGGTGTACGGGGCCTGGTCCTTTCCCCCAAGGCAGGACTCCGAGACCCTCTACCTTGTCACGGCCGTAGTGCGCTACCACCTGTGACGTGCGCGCGGTTATGCCTCGGCCCGGGGGTTGGTCCTGCCCCTCGACGAGGTGGTGCGGGACATTCTGGAGGACGTGTCCGGCATGGCGCAACGCGAAAGGAGGGTGGTTGCGGCCCATCGTTGGGAGCGTCTGTGGCGTCACCTCACCCTCCGCCCCCCGTGAATCCAGGGGTGGAGGGGGGGGGGTAGGCTAGCCTCATAGGTCCCGGGGGGGGGGGGGGTGGGGGAGGGGAGCCCTCAGGGCCGTGGGGGGGAGGTGGTAACAGCTGGCCGTCCCTCCTTTGTGCATCCTGCTCCACCATTCAGCATCCCCGGGTTTTTGTTGCTTTGTTTTGCTTATGTTTATATTGTTTTCTTATATTGATTTGCTTATTGTTTGTGGGCTTTTGTTGGGGGATTGGGGCAGGGGGTATCATTTGTTGTTTTCATTTGTTTGTGTAGGGTGGGTGTGGTTTATTTATGGGAGGATGGTATGTGTGGGGAGGGGGTTTTGTGGGTGGGTTTGGGGGTGTGTGTGGTGGGTTGGGGTGTGGGGTGGAGGGTGGGGGTGTGTTGTTCTTCTGTATTGTGGGATTGTTGAGGGGGATGTTTTTGGGGGGAGGTGGGTGGGTTTGGGGTGGAGAATGGGGGTGTGCTTTTATTGTATATTGTGGGTTTGTTGAGGGGAATGTTTTGGGGGAGGTGGGTGGGGGTGGGGATTTGTGGGGGTTATCATTTGTTTGTATGGGACTATGTTGGGTGTTGAAGGGGGGTGGGTGTTTGGTTGGGGTGGGATATGATTTGCTGTTATGTTCCTGTTTTGTTTTCCTGGGTTGGGTGGGAGGGTTGGGGGAGCTGGGACTGTTTCGCCCCCCGGACATTATTGGGTTTGTTTACTTTCTGTTGGGGTGGGTGGGGTCTTGAGGGGGGTTTTGCCTTTGGACATTGGACATTTTATGGACCGCTCTTTGGACCTTTCTGCTGCTGTTTGGGGGGGTTGGGCACGGGGGTTTGGTTTGCTGGGTGTGGTGGTGGGTTGGGGTGGGTCACGGGGGGGGGGGGTTGGGTCCTTGTCTCTGCTTTGTCGGGGTGGGTGGGGTTTTTTGGGGGGTATGGGACTGTTTTGGGTTTGTATGTCTTTCATTTGATTCTGTATATTGTTGCATGTTTTCCATTAAAAATTTCCCCCATCCTCACTTCCTGTCGGGTCACTTCCAGTCTCCTGGTGTGCGTGCGAGGGAGAGGTTGGTGCTGCCGGAGCTCCTGCTGGGGAGTAAGGGCCTTGCCTGCTTGCGGGAGCCAGGATGTCGGGTCCTGGGCCGCCTCCGGCGGGAGAGGCCCAGGGCCAGGGGCCTGCCAAGCCTGGTAGGCCCCTGCCTGTCTTTTCGGATCCTGGCTCTGGTATGGGATCGTTGCCCCAGGTGGGGGCCCCTAGTGTGCCAGGTAGGACTGCGGTGGGCCGTTGGGGAGGGACCCACACGCCCAGGGGGCTAGGCCAGCTGCCCCCTGGAGAGGGCTCGCTTGGCCCGGCCGGTAAGAGCATGGCGGCCGGGTGGTGGCAGGGGGAGGCCCTGGAGGGGCCCTGGAGCTCCGTTCCGAGCCGCCGGGGCAGCAGTAGTGGTGGTGGTGGGATTCCCCCTCCGCCTCGGGTCCTGGAGGAGGCCTCTACCTCCTCTAGTGAGGATGAGGCGGAGGGGATGGGCCCACCGCCTTTCCCGGGGCCCGCGAGGGCTCCGGAGGAAGTGGTGGCTGCGGTTAGGATGCTTCAGGGTCTCCAGGAGGAGGCCACCCTGCTGCAGGCCCAGCTTTCCCACCTCGAGAGCATGCAGGCCCTGGTGCCTGGGGAGGGCTGGCT
Source organism: Ichthyophis bannanicus (assembly GCA_033557465.1). Lineage (NCBI taxonomy): Eukaryota > Metazoa > Chordata > Amphibia > Gymnophiona > Ichthyophiidae > Ichthyophis > Ichthyophis bannanicus. The sequence continues at coordinate 220,340,067 of CM066037.1, read as the reverse complement.
GCCGTACTGCCAGCGAGTACGATCCGTGAAGCGAGCCCTTAAGGGTAAGCGCCGGTGGGTGGCTTACCTCAGAGATCAGGGATGTGGGTCCCTCACGGAGGTCTACCACCACCAAGACCGCTGGGGCCGCTATCGGTTGCCGCAGTCCGGGGGGGCCCTCAGGGGTGGGCAGGCAGGTTGGGGCTTACTATCCCCCCTTGGAGTTCCTGACCGCTGGGAGACGGGGTGAGCAGAGGGCGCCGGTTTCCTGTGACCCCCCAGCCCTCCGAGGAACAGAAGTCACCTACCAGAGGATGGTCCAGGGTCCTCGCGGTGTAGAACTGGAGTCGGGGGTTGCTGAGGTTGCTTTACCTTCCCTGCTACAGTCCCTGAGTCAAGATGGCGCCTCGGCGTCTGGGGGCGTGGCTTCGGCCCGCCCTGCACCTACTGTGATGGATGTGCCTGTTTCTGGGATGGAGCGGGTGTCTTCAGCAGTCCCTGGTATAATGGCGGTTCCTGGAGAGCGGAAGGACCGCGGAGTTCCTCTCCACACTTTGCGTGGCTTTTCGCCTTCTCTTGAGCCTCGTCCGGCGTTGGAATCAGCTGCTCGGATCTTCCAAGATGGCCGCCGGGTTGCTCTAGGAGGTGATGTCATTCCGTTGAACGCCGGCCTCCTGATGATCTCTCCGACAAGGGTTTCCCCAGCTCCGGAGGTGTCTTCCGGGCTTCCCCAAGCCCCCACTTGCCCTCAAGATGGCCGCCGTGATGTCACTTCCGGGTCTGGCCGGAAGTGTAGTACCGGTGCGGTCTCGGCTTTGGCGGCCGGCTTTGCAGTGCGGCAGGGGTCTTTTGAGGACTTCACCGGGCTCCCCCGAGGCTCCGACGGTGGGTTCCCACCTCGGGGGAGTGAAGACTGTCAGCTGCTTTCATCGCGACAGCTGACTCCGGGACCGGCGAAGATTTGTTTGGCTGCCTGCCGTCCATCTCCTGATGTCTGTGGTGCTGCTCCGATGGGCACCGGAGCAGTGGGGGATGGGTCCTTCCCAGCTGTTCCTCCTCAGGCTGCTCTCTTGGCGCCTCAGCAGCCGTGTCTTGGGGAGGGTTTCCCACAGGGGGGGGAGCTGAGGGATCCTTTGCTGCCTGTGTCCTCGTCGGGGGCACGGTGCAGCCTTGCTGGGCTTTCCTTCTTGCCTGCTCTGGATGAGCAGGATGCACATTTGGAAGGCACTGCTGGGTCCCTGCAGGAGTCCCGGCTTTTGGGGGTATCTGATCCTGCTGCATCCTGTGTTGGAGGCGGGATCGAGGGTGGCTCGGCTCGCGGGACCAGAATCCCAGCTGGAGCCAGGGCATCTGATCCCCTTTTTCACACCAGGGAACGATCGTGGCAGCTGCAGTCTGGGTCCACTGGGGGCACTGGCGACAAGGTAAGTTTTGGGGGAGTGGGGGGGGAGCGGGGAGGGGGGCCGGGGGGGCTTGCCTTGCTCCCGGGGGCCCCAGGGGACCCAGTAGCTGGGGAGATAGCCGGCAGCAGTGTCTTGGAGGGGGTGGTTGCGCCTCTGCAGGTGCGTCCGGGTCCTTCGGTGGGTGGAGAAGTGGTTCTGCAGGTGCCAGCAGTGGTGGTGCTGCCTGGTGGGGGCGTGGAGGCCCCTGGTGGGCTTGAGGGAATGGTGATAGCTGGGGGGACCGAGGGGGTTGGCGGTCACCTGGGGGTGGTCAGTATGGAGGGGAGTGGGGGAGGGGGAGGGACTACTGTACTCCCTAGGGTTGTGGGGGGCACCCCGGTTACGGCCTCGGAGTTGGGAGGGGGGGTCGGGGATGGTGGGGGGATTGAGGGTCTGGAGGGGCTCACTGAGGAGGAGCTCCAGACTGCCCTGTTGGAGGCTCTGGGAAGCCAGGACGGGCGGGAGGGGGCGGCTCGGGCCGTCCATATTGAACGGCTCCTGGAGTCCCGACAGGGAGCCTTGGGAAGGGGTGGGTTGGGTGGAGGATCACCAGAGGGGGGGTTGGTACGTCTCCCTGCCTCTGTCCCAACAGCATTGGTGGTCCCCAGTCCCACCGCTTCCGCTTCCTCAATGGTTGGCGCCCCTGGGAATTCACGGGGATCTTCCCAGCAGTCGGTCCCCCGGGCTTCAGGGTCGCGGCAGTCCGTGGGGGGTCCCGCTGCTACTCCGGCGGGGCCCTCTCGGTCGTTTGCGGAGGCCCTCCGGGGGCCTACGGGGTCTGTTCCTGGGGGAGGGGATGGGGGAGCTCCTCCTCGGGGTGGTTCTTCTGGGGGGGAGGGGGGTGGAGGAGGTTTGCGTGGAGGGGGGGTGAGACCAGGCGCCGCAACGTGGCGCAGATCCGGTGGGCCGGGGAGGGGTCCCCTCCGGCCAGGGAAGAAGTCCTGAGGATGGTCCTTGGGCTGGGGTTTCTCCCAGGGGACCTGTATGCCTTCATCCACATGAGCAACAGCGTGGAATACGATGTTAGCTTCATGCTGAGACGGGGGCTGGAGGTCTTCTGGGACAAATACCAGCAGCAGAGGGGGCAGGGGGGGTGGGTCAACTTTCGCGTTGTGCCTATCTCTCGTCAGGGGCCGGTACCTGTGACCATCTTATCCCGGAATGAGTCGCTCCCAGGGCAGGACATTCAGTTTTGGCTGTCGCGTCATGCGGTGCTTCTCGCACCCCTGGTTAAGGGCGCTGGGCCCCTAGGGGTGTGGGACGGGTCGTGGAAAGGTCGGATCCGTTTGCGTGAGGTGGGTAACGTCGTGCAGCACGTGCCCTCGGCCGGTTTCCTCGGTCGGGATCGCATCTTGTGCTACTACCCCGGGCAACCTCGCGAGTGTCACCGCTGTGGCTCATTCCGCCAGCGCAACATCGTTTGCCTGGGCCGGGAGCAGGGCGGTTTGGGTATGTTGCACCCCCTTGTCTTCCTGTCCGTCCTGTCTCTTGCGTTTCACCTGAGTCGCATGCGGGAGGGGGGTGGGGTTTGGTGGGTGGCTTCCTACCGGGCATGGTATTCTCGCTTCTGGGAGCAGTGGGAGGGGGCGTCCTCGGTCCCCCGTGTGCGTCGGAGCAGGGAACAGGCCCCATCGTATGTGTTTCAGATGGTGGGGCTCATTTCGGCGGTGGGGGGTGACCGACCCGCTCGCCCAATCTCAAGGGCGGAAAGGCTTGTATCGGATGGTTCTCGCCTCCCACTTTCAACCACGGTGGGCCCTGCGGGGACTGTCCGGCGGACGTGATGCAGCGGGGCCTTCAGCAGTTGAACTCCCCTCGGCTGCCGAAGAAAGTTCGGGATGTGGCCTGGTTGTCTTTCCACGGGCGTTTGTACGTGAGGGACAACCTCAAGTACAGGTCACAGGCCGAGCGGAACTGTCCGAGGGCGGGTTGTGAAGAGCAGCCGGAGACCATGGAGCATTTCCTCCGGCAGTGCCCATATAATGTGGAAGCCTGCCGGTTGGTGTCCGCTGCTCTTCACCTGCCCGATCTTGCCCTCCTCACGTATGCGGAGTGGGTGTACGGGGCCTGGTCCTTTCCCCAAGGCAGGACTCCGAGACCCTCTACCTCGTCACGGCCGTAGTGCGCTACCACCTGTGGCGTGCGCGCGGTTATGCCTCGGCCCGGGGGTTGGTCCTGCCCCTCGTCGAGGTGGTGCGGGACATTCTGGAGGACGTGTCCGGCATGGCGCAACGCGAAAGGAGGGTGGTTGCGGCCCATCGTTGGGAGCGTCTGTGGCGTCACCTCACCCTCCGCCCCCCGTGAATCCAGGGGTGGAGGGGGGGGGGTAGGCTAGCCTCATAGGTCCCGGGGGGGTGGTGGGGGAGGGGAGCCCTCATGGACGTGGGGGGGAGGTGGTAACAGCTGGCCGTCCCTCCTTTGTGCATCCTGCTCCACCATTCAGCATCCCCGGGTTTTTGTTGCTTTGTTTTGCTTATGTTTATATTGTTTTCTTATATTGATTTGCTTATTGTTTGTGGGCTTTTGTTGGGGGATTGGGGCAGGGGTATCATTTGTTGTTTCATTTGTTTGTGTAGGGTGGGTGTGGTTTATTTATGGGAGGATGGTATGTGTGGGGAGGGGGTTTTTGTGGGTGGGTTGGGGGGTGTGTGGGGGTGGTTTTGGTTTGGGGGTGTTGGGTGGGGGTGTGTTGTTCTTCTGTATTGTGGGATTGTTGAGGGGGATGTTTTTGGGGGGAGGTGGGTGGGTTTGGGGTGGAGAATGGGGGTGTGCTTTTATTGTATATTGTGGGTTTTGTTGAGGGAATGTTTTGGGGGGAGGTGGGTGGGGGTGGGGATTTGTGGGGGTTATCATTTGTTTGTATGGGACTATGTTGGGTGTTGTAGGGGGGTGGGTGTTTGGTTGGGGTGGGATATGATTTGCTGTTATGTTCCTGTTTTGTTTTCCTGGGTTGGGTGGGAGGGTTGGGGGAGCTGGGACTGTTTCGCCCCCGGACATTATTGGGTTTGTTTACTTTCTGTTGGGGTGGGTGGGGTCTTGAGGGGGGTTTTGCTTTTGGACATTGGACATTTTATGGACCGCTCTTTGGACTTTTCTGCTGCTGTTTGGGGGGGTTGGGCACGGGGGTTTGGTTTGCTGGGTGTGGTGGTGGGTTGGGGTGGGTCACGGGGGGGGGTTGGGTCCTTGTCTCTGCTTTGTCGGGGTGGGTGGGGGTTTTTGGGGGGTATGGGACTGTTTTGGGTTTGTATGTCTTTCATTTGATTCTGTATATTGTTGCATGTTTCTCATTAAAAATTTCCCCCATCCTCACTTCCTGTTTCCTGCTTCCTGTTTCCTGTTCCCTGTTCCTGGTGCGAGAGGGAGTGTGGTTGGTGGAGCTCCTGCTGGGGAGCCTGCTTGTTGGAGCCAGGATGTCGGGTCCTGGGCCGCCTCCGGCGGGAGAGGCCCAGGGCCAGGGGCCTGCCAAGCCTGGTGGGCCCCTGCATATCATTTCGGAACCTGGCTCTGCTGTGGGATCGTTGCCCCAGGCGGGGGCCCCTGGTCATCCAGGTAGGACTGCGGTAGGCTGCTGGGGAGGGACCCACATGCCCAGGGGGCAAGGCCCGCTGCCCCTGGAGAGGGCCCGCTTTGCCCGGCCGGGAAGAGCGTGGAGGCCGGGTGGTGGCAGGGGGAGGCCCTGGGGGGGCCCTGGAGCTCCGTTCCGAGCCACTGGGGCAGCAGTAGTGGCGGTGGTGGGGTTCCCCCTCCGCCTCGGGTCCTGGAGGAGGCCTCTACCTCCTCTAGTGAGGATGAGGCGGAGGGGATGGGCCCACCGCCTTTCCCGGGGCCCGCACGGGCTCCGGAGGAAGTGGTGGCTGCGGTTAGGATGCTTCAGGGTCTCCAGGAGGAGGCCACCCTGCTGCAGGCCCAGCTCTCCCATCTCGAGAGCATGCAGGCCCTGGTGCCTGGGGAGGGCTGGTTGCCGTATTGCCAACAAGTGAGAACTGTGAAGCGGGCCCTTAAGGGTAAGCGCCGGTGGGTGGCTTACCTCAGAGCTCAGGGATGTGGGTCCCTCGCGGAGGTGTACCAGCATCAAGATCGCTGGGCCATTATAGGTGCCGCAGTCCGGGGGGGGCCCTCGGGGGTGAGTAGGCAGGCTAGGGCTCATTATCCCCCCTTGGAGTTCCTGGCTACTGGGAATGGAAGTGAGAAACGGGTGCCGGTTCCCTGTCCCCCCCAACCCTCAGAGGAGCAGTGGCTACTTACCAGGGGGTGGTCCAGGGTCCTTGCAGCATGGACATTGAGTCGGTGGTTCCTGGAGTGGCTTCAACGTCCCTGCTACAGCCCCTGCATCTTGCTGGTGCCTCGGCGTCTGTAGGAGAGACTCTGGATCTGTGTGTGCCAGATGGAGGGGTTTTGGAGCTCCGTGTGGCTGCCAGAGGAAGACTGGCGAATTCTGCTCGTGGTGGTGTCCCTCGAGAGGCGGGAGTGCGGGGAGTTGATTCCCACCAGTTTCGGAATTTTGCGCCGTCATTTGGAGCCGGTCCGACATTGCCTCCCTCTGCAGGACTTCCCAAGATGGCCGGGTCGGCATTAGCTGTGATATCATCAACCCCAGCGTCACTGTTCCTTGGGCTGATCGAAGGAGGGCTACCCCGCTGGAGGAGGAGTCTGCTGGGTTTCCCCCGGCAGCTTTGTGTGACGAAGATGGCCGCCGGAGTTCTGACCACGTCACTTCCGGGTTTTCCCGGAAGTCGGGTGCCGGTTCAGCGTTTGTGCCTTGTGTTCCCCCCGACGATCGGAGAGAGTCTGGGAAGGTCGTGGCCGGGCTCCCCCGGGTGAGGGGGACCCTGTTGGGGTCTCCCTCTGTACGTCCTGGAGATTTGCCGGTCCCGTTGCATCGGGACTCCCATCGTGATGATCCGGACTCTGCTGTTCTTCCTGGTATGGCCGGGGAGCCGCCTGACCGCTGCTGCATGTCCTCCGGGGTATCCGGGCGCCGTGGCACCCTCCTGCACAGCCCTGTCTGTATCACCGCTGGCACCGTGGAGTCATCGGAGGGCTGGACACCCCATCGAGGGGGGGTGGAGGATAGTCGGAGCTGTTCCTTGATGGCAGG